>JABTTQ020002437.1:0-665570 GCA_016081115.2 Rehmannia glutinosa
AATCTCCAACTATTAAGGAGATTGATATGATAATTCAAGATCAACCAGTCTTCAACAAAAGTCGGAGTCTCGAGTTGAGCCTAGAAGGATGTCTTTCCAGCAAAGACAGAATGGTGAGTAGCCGTTGGGAAGAAAAGGAGACCAAGCAATTCGGCGCATCCCGATGTTTTTAAAAAAGCAGAGAGCTGAAATGTCCATGAGGATGGCGAGAAGTTGAAGTAATATTCGACATCACTCAAAAGGATAACATTTTTCCTTGTGATGTTCTATATTATCTCCAACAACCAATCGTTGGAAGGTATCAAGGAGGACTCAAGATAGGAGAAATTGAGCTTACTATCAGGAATTGTAGGAAAGATCCGAGAACAATTAATACGGGAATTGAATTTCTTGAGGAACATAAACCTTGGGAAAGATTACAAGATGGAATAGAGTTCACAGTGGCTAATAAAAGATACTGAGAATCGATGACCACTAGTCCATTTTCCATATACATTTCTATTGGAATGTTATATGTCAATACGAATCTGAGCGAGTATTTCGCGCCTATATTGATTCAGTGCGGAATATGTCTTTGCGAAACCGGATGTTTTTCCTAAAGAAATTGGAGAAGATTTACCAGCTATTGCGGAAGAGATTTCTCTAAAAGGATTCTTATCCTTAACGCGGGAATTAAACAAGCGAAATAATGATCGGAGGAGCGGCGTACCCATGGTACAAAGTAAAGACGCCACCAATCTATTTCCATGATACAGTGCGAGATATTTTTTGGGAAACAATTTCCTACAAACATTCAAGCAGATTCACACAAGAGAACGAGACGAGAAGACTTATTTTCACAACCTTATGTGATCATAAGATTATTGTCCGAGATCTGCGGGAAGCATTTACTGAGAAAAATGCCCATTAATTTTCGCAGCAAAGCGTGGTGATGAAGCTTTAGGGGTGTCAATATGGGTTGGGTCGGGTTCGCAGTTGGCGTGTCGCTAAACCGCCCGACCCGGACCGACTGCTTAATTATTCGTGTCGAATCGAACCCGCACCGACCGCTTATTTCACAGGTAACCCGGACCCGACCCGTTTAACCCATTTAATAAAATTATTTTAATATTCATTTAATATTTTTAACTGAAGAAATTTATTTTTTTTCAAAATCAATCACTATCTCACGCTATTCGATCAATAAATTTCAAAATCAATCACTATCTCACGCTATTCGATCAATAAACAATATTACAATTCACAACAAACAGAAATAAATAAGATAATTGCATAAATAGCATACCATACTAATTATATTTTGAGAATAATATTCAAAAAGACATGCATAATAATAACAAATACATAATTAAGGAGGTTTTATCATTTGAGTTTTAAAGATATGTCTTGTTTGTTATTTTTTTTCTTACAATTAGTTATTTACTTATTTTTTTAAATTCACAAACGGGTTAGATGGGTTAAACAGTCATAGTGGGTTGACCCGGACCGACCTATTTAATTGGCGGGTTAGTCGGTCCGACCCAATTCGACCGGACCACGAAGCTTGGACCCATACCCATTAATTTCGTGTTAGGTTCGTGTCGGGTTTTGCGTGTCGGGTTCTAAATTGACACCCTAATGAAGCCAAACTTCGCAATCCAAAAATGGCGGATCGAAGGAAATTTGGTGAAGCTTTATTATCCTATAGACAATTTGGTTCCATCCGAAGGATCGGAAGATATGGGATAATAACTTGTATTCATTCAGTACAAGGAGAAGAACGGGTCACTCCGGAAGCCATTGCAAAATTATGGATGAGTCTAATGGAGAATCCACAGAGTGATGTAACCATGGCGAACAAATATCACTCGAGGATATCAAGAAGAAGATCCAAAGGAATTACAATGAAGATCCTTTGGCTTGGTGGGATAAGAACGAGCTTAAAGCTTCCTTAAGGGTTAAACTGGAAAGGAGTACGAGTTCGTAAGATTCAAACCAATCCTTATGAACCAGGAAGATCGTAAGGATATGCAAAAGATACTTAAGGAACATCTTGACCTTAAGTTAATTTCACCAGGAGTTTCTCCATACAAAGCAGATCCAGGATTCTTAGTCGAAACCATGGAGAAATCAAAAGAGGAAAGCCAAGACTTGTTATTAATTACAAAGGAATTAATAACATTTTGGAGTTCGACGGATACTATATCCCAAGCAGAGAACATCCGTTAATGTATCAAAGGTGCCAAGATATTCTCAAAGTTCGATTGCAAGTCCGGATTCTACCAGATTAAGATGGAGGAAGAAAGTAAGAAGTTTGACTTTCTCTACACCACAGGGGACACTATATTTGGAACGTGATGCCTATGGGATTCGCGAACGCACCCCGGATATATCAAAGAAAGATGGATAATCTTTTCAAAGATTATTTCAGATTTCATGTTCGTATATATCGACGACATTCTAATCGCATCAAAGAACATGAAGGAGCATCTCAAACATTTGGAAATATTTTGGATGTTTGTCACAAAGAGGGATTAGTGCTTTCGGAAAAGAAGGCGTGTAATCGCAACAAGACAGATTGAATTCCTCGGAATTGAAATCGATGAATACGGAATTATTCTCTGAGAATCATATTGTAGAAAAATACAAGGATTTCCGGATACACTAAAAGACAAGAAGACTTGAGTTTTCGGGAGTTGTTAATTTTCTTTGGAATGTTTATTAACAATCTAGCATACTACGGAAGGTGTTTAGCCCATTACTTAAAAAAGATGCAAAGATTCAAATGGGAAGATGAACATCAAGAAGGAATTAAGCAACTTAAAGAAGTTTGTAAAAAGCTTCCAAAACTTGCGATTCCCAAGACGAGGATGAATCGGTTCTTTACACGGATGCCGTGATGATTGGTGGGCGGCAGATTCTTACTAAGGTCACACCAAATGAAGAAGTGCCATGCAGATATTGCGGTTTATTCACACCCGTGAAGCAAACAGATGGCATATCAACGAAAGAATTCTTTGCAATCGGAAAGACTTTTAAAAAATGGCCGTTATTTTTTGGCTAAAAAGTTTACTTTAAAAATTGATAATTCAAGTGTCAAGGCTTTTACGAAAAACAAAATTGAATCAAAAAAGGCTCGATTACTTAGATGTCAAGTTGAATGTCAATATTATGATTATGATATTGTCATTATAAAATCTCATGAAAATATTCTTGCGCAGATTTTTGACACGAGATGGAAGGACGCGTAGCGTCTGACGAGGTCCTTAAACGAGATTTTGGGACGTTATGTCTCAATGTAGAAGTTGTTGGACGACTTCAACAGGTGACAGAAATCCGTTTCTAGTCAAATACGAGCATGCCGGTTCGCTCAAGGACAATTGTTCTTGCGCCGCAAGGGCCTCTCTTCCAGCCGCATCTCCTACGGTGCAAAAAGGGGCCGAGAGAGTACGGGCTCTAACCCGGAGGTTATAGATTCAAGTACCATAATCACAAGTGTTGCGGTGATGCATCCCGAGGGTGTACAAATCGTAACGAATGTTGAAGCTCCGGTGTCACAACCCGAGTCTTCAAGTCAACCTAGCACCTCCGGGGGTAAAGAGGGAGAGTTGAATCTTAGGCCACAGACAGGCAAATCTAAGGTTCAAACTGACGAGATTAAGATTTCTCCTATGCAGGTATATCAGAGGCAATGGGAGAAACTAGTTACAAGACAAGGTATTAACCCAGAGAAAACAATGGTTGATATCTCAGGCAAGTATCCCAGAGTTTGGATGAAACCAGGAAGTCATCCAAATGAAGTACATGAATGGTATACTTTTGGAGCTTTAGCTTCAATCTATACCGTGTCACCAGGATTCCCAGAAATCTCAAAATTACCGAAATGGATTGGGGAAGCGATTTAGACTGGGGCCAATAATCCACACTTGGCCAGAGGAGATATTTTGGAATTGTATTTTATCGGTGCGGCTCCCGAACTGCGAAGAAAGGCTTTAATGAAGCTTTTCATTTCATCAAGCTAAGAAGACCGGATGGAAATGCTTTAAAATATATTAAGCGGCTTCACCAGGAAGAAGGACCGATGTTAGTAGGAGCATTTCAAGACGAAGCTTCTACCGCACGAGCATGGGGTCTTTGGGTTTGTCTAATGAAATGGACAAAGTCAAATATCCATTCAAGTTCTTCCGCAGTCGGCGAATGGATCTTCCTTTTGAATTCGATGTTTGGATCAACCACGGGGTTTGCGGAAGAACTCTTGAAACCAAAAGAAGAATTCTCTCGGGAAAACAAGATTCCGGCAAGCAAAGAAACTTAGGAAATTCTCGTAACATGGCGCATGTTGGCCGTTGGGTCGACCGGACCGTCAAGCATGCCCCGAACAAAGGAACCCGAGTTTGGGAAAGGATTCCGACCCAAACCCGACCGACAAGATCATGCGGTGGAAAGGATAAGGGCCGACTCACAAAACGCGTTATCCTCGGGGACCACGTAAACCAAATTTTTAAAAGATTCCCGACAAACATCACATGGGAAATTTGAGTCACGCGGGAGAAAAAGAAAACCGGTGGCGAGGCAATAATGTGGGATATGACGTAAGCAATGACGTCATATATATCAAACAAGATTTGAAGTCCGCCTTTGAAGTCCGGACTTACCTCTATAAAATGCGAGGATTTGAAGGAAGTGGGGACATCGAACATTTTCCTTAGTTTTCTTACAATAAAATCGAGTGAAAAATTTGTAATATTTTGAGTGTTTTAGTTTTAAGTTTTATGTATTCACGAGTGGAAGCCTCACCATGAGAGGCTAAACCAAAGATTCTCCTCCCAAAAGGAGATTACTAATGTAATAAATTTTTCTTTAAGTTCTTAATAAAATAAAAGGCCGTTTGTTCAACATGTGTTCATGATGTACTATTGATCAATCCCTTTGAAGAATTACTTTTACGCCTTGGAGTAGGAAACGAACTAAGGTCCGTGGCTTTGAACGGTTTACGAGCCAAGGAGTCGGATAACTTGCGGCAGATCATCTTCCCCGAGGTGAGGTTGAACAGTGAGGAGTCATTCGTCAAACGATCTGGGGGCGTGAATTTTCCGATGGTGGCTTTGCGAACCACTTAACCCGGTCTTTGTTTCGGTCAAAAGAGGTATGAATTTTAAGGGATTTATTAATTTTACTAAGCATGTTGGGCCGATATGGTCGTAATGGACTATTTTCATTTTCGAGTCTAAAGACCCAATTTGTATACGGATAAATACTTGAAATAAGATCTTGATTGAAGTATGTCTTGTTGAGTTTATAGGTCGAAACCCGACATGATCCATTTAAAACCTCCGAATAGAGACTGGATCTAAGTAGGTGTAACAATGCCACGAACGAAACAAATTCTGAAAAATCGGGTTCTTATTTCTCGAAAAACCCGAAAAACAAATTGATTAGGAGTGAAAACTTTTTGAGTATTGTATAATGCAATATATTTATCCTTATGGAGCAAATGTCACAAATTAGAGTTTAAAGGGATAACTAAAACTATTGTTTATAAAGAATACATGCCTAGGGGTAAAATGGTCCAAAGGTTGCAAAAGGTAACTATTTTCATAGTTTGGGGTGCAAAGTGTTACGAATCAAAGTTTAGGTTGTGAAGTATAAAAAGGGGTAAAGTTGGGGTGGCAAATAATAATTATCTCTTTTTTTTTATTATGTAATGGTTTTTGTATAAAAATTATGGTCCTCTGTTATAGTGATTGTTTCCTTATAAAAAGACATTCGTTCAATTTCTATCCGTGTTATTACTTTAATACTTTTGTAATAATAAGTGATACTTTTATGCCAAAAAAAACTCATACTTTTAGACCAAAAAGTGATATTTATCAACTGAAGAGAATTAGTGTTAATTACGGTATTTTGTTAAAAAAGTGATACTTTTATAATAAAAAGGGATACATTTAGACCGAAAAACGATACTTTTCTGCCAAAGAGAATTACTTATGTAATATTTTTTTAATTAAGAAGATGATATTTTTAAGAACATAAGTGATACTTTTAAACCAAAATATGATACTTTTAACTGGAAGGAAATAGTGATGATGTCCTTTTCAATAATAAGGTGATACATTTATACTGAAAATCAATACTTTCTAACCTAAAAATGATACTTCTTAAATTACGGCAAAATAGTGATATTTGCATTATAATGTTGAAAAAGATGGTGATACTTTTGATTCAAAAAGTTATACTTTTAAAACAAAAAATGGTACTTTTACAATAAAGAGAAAAAGGATTAATTGAGTTCATGACCATCATTTACATAATAATTCAATACCAATTTAATAAAAAAAAAAAGTTATACTTCTAATATAAAATGCAATACTTTTAGAACAAAAAGTGATACTATAAGAACAAAAACTGATACTTCCAACTCAAAGAAAATAATGATACTTTCAATCAAGATCAAGAGAGAGAAAATAGAAGAGAGAGAAAAATTAGAAGAAATAGTTTCGGCGGGTTATTGGCGTTACCGGTTACCGGCGGGTTCGGGTATTTGCACCGTCTCACGGATCCGGATCCGTGAGACGGTCTCACATAAGTTTTTGTGTTGTTCATTTACACATAAGAATATGTTATTTAAACACTTGTGCATATTGGTTCTCGTTTATTGTCACATAGAAATGATGTAGTGTAAACACATATAATGTATAAATAGGTTGCGATATTGTGGGTTTAGGCATAGAATTATGTACAACACTTATAAATTGCCATAGTGTATATGATATGCATATTTCAACATCCGATTATGTGTGTTTAGTTTGCCAATGTCGTATATATTATTGATGGTAAGATCTCATTCCCGATTTTGAAACTGTTATTGATGGTAAGATCTCATTATCGATTTCGGAAACAGTTTTTTAGGCTGAAATTGATGTTCCTATTGTACCCCTATTTGGTCCCCACCATTTATTTATTACTAAAAAATCCCACTAAATCCTAGTCTTTTATTTTATTTTGTTGGATGGTGTGGATTGGGTCTTATGTTCTTACCTATAGCTATGGTCTCATAGATCTCCTCCATATATATATATATATATATATATATATACATATATATATAGGTATTGGTTCAAATGAGACTAATATCTTTGGGGTGAGACCGTATGGATCGATAAAATGCGTTTATTCTTTTTTGTAGGGTTTAGATTAATCCGATTTTTAATGTATGTTTTATGATCAAAAAATGTTAGAAGGTTATATTAGTAAATATATATTGGCGCCGGTGGTTAATTAAGGATAGATACTAACACCCTTTAATTTCGTGAGAGAGAGATTGAGAATCCTTTGAGTGACCGAGAATTTTTTCTAAACTGATTTTTATGCTTAAATCGATATCACTATTATAACACCCATCTAACTTCTCATTGGCAAAGAAAAAGGCAAAGAAAGGAGTAGACGGAACCATTAGAAGCGAGAGAAAAATTCGAAAGTCTTGGATTTGACAGAACATGAAGAGTCAAGGAAAATCTAGTAGGAAATTTTGTGTTGAAAGTTGCGAATTTGTATGTATTAATTTACGCAACCTTTTCTACATTTTGCATATTTCGTTACATAAGCAAATTTTGTTCATTTTTTTGAATTTCTGCAACTTTTTTTTTTGCATGTTATTTATAGTTGTTTTTTTATGGAGATTTTTCTTTTTCCGATTTTTCTTTGTTCAAGTTCATGTGTTCTTGTATTGTGTGTAAGTTTTTTTCACTTAATGTTTTGTATGGTTAGTAGCGTATAAGGTTTTTAGTTGGGTTTTTTTAGGAGTCGAACATGCAACGGCGGGTTAGACTTTTTGATTGCATCTTAAGTTTGTAGTTGTTTAGATTAATATTTTTTGTTTGATGTATAGTTATAAAATTTTTGTTGCATGCTTAGCAATTTTTAGTTGCATATGCATTGAAAAGTGTCGATTTTATATATAATCATCTCGGTGTATATATAAAAATATTATATGAGTCGGTTGTATTTGAATTATGCATAAGTCTATTGGAATCTATGCAAAAAAATTACAACTTTTATACATCAATTTTCGCAAGTCTTGGTCCTACTAGTTGTAGGAAAGTCCTTTTTTAAAAGTGTTGATATGCATAAGTCGATTAGTATATATGCAACATTATTGCCATATTTATACATCAATTTGTATGATTTATACATACATCATAATTAAATTAGTTTTTACACTATGATACATTTATTTATGCATACTTTTTTTTACAGGGGCAGGGATAGCTTACTGAGGTTGGCAAAGATAGCTAAGTCTAAACAAAAGAGGGAGATTTCACTCGAGGGGATGAAGGAGGCAAGGGAGAGGGTAGTTCTGTTGCCAAAAGGGTGAAGGGTGGCAAACCTGAAGTTAAGAAGGCGTGGAAGCTCGATCATCCGAAGGTTCTGACTAGAATTTATTGATTTTCAGAAGGATGTTGTAGTCGAAATGGGCTTTGGCGGGTTGTTGTTGCTTAGGATAACTGAACACCCTACTCGTCTCATTTATTGGTTGATTGATAATTTCAACCCAATTAGTTGTGAGTTAGTCTTAGTATATATTGCACACGGATAATATCATTTCTAAATTTTCTTGTTGTGCTTCTTCGGATATCAAACCCACATATTGAGCCATATTCCCTGTAAAAATCGACACCATTTTCTAATGAGAAAACTCCATGCCAATGCGCGGAACTTTTTCTTGTTCTACCTCTGGGATGCAGTATTTTGTTGATCTTGGAGATATTTCAAGTCTCTCTCTTGGGTTGTTGATTATACCTATTGGCATTAAATTAAGATTAAATATACATCACAATATTATTAGACATGCATCATAATATCTGTAGATTTTCAGTTAAAAATATGAAAACTGTATTATACATTAAATATGCAACATACTATACGTAACAATACATCGTTATAAGATTAAATATGCATTAATAATTATAATATCACCGTATGTTGCATTTAAAAATCCAATAGCGTTTGCTTTGAAAAAAATTCAATAATGCATGATCATAATAATTAATTTATGCTATACATTATATATGCAACATAATATACGTACCAATACATCATTAAAATATTAAATATGCAATAATAATTATAATATCACCGTATTTTGCATTTAACAATCCAAGAGCGCTGGGACTAAAAAAAATTCAATAATGCATGATCATACTAATTAATTTGTCTATACATTAAATATGCAACATACTATACGTAACAATACAACATTATACCATTAAATATGCAATAAGAATTATAATATCAACATAGTTTGCATTTAACAATCCAGTAGCATTGGCACTAAAAAAAATTCAATAATGCATGATCATAATAATTATTTTGTACTATACATTATGTATGCAACACACTATACGTAACAATACATCATTATACCATTAAATATGCAATAATAATTATAACACCAACATAGTTTGCATTTATGGGTTCATATATTTTGCATTCATGCAACATTATGCATAGATATCATTGGATTAATCATGCATGTAATATTTTATAAAGAAGGAGAATATTTATTAATGTTCAATAAAATAATAGATAATTGATGGAAAGTTAAATTAACAATCAGGTTGTCGTTTTTTTTTCCAATTTTGTTAAGATTTTTTTTTTTAATCTAAGAACATGATTATGGAGATTTGGCGATTATTAATGCGTTTTTAAAGAAGATATTATCGTGAAATAATCTCTTCCTATTTTCTAGCAATTACACGCTAGTTACCATTTTGATTAATATTCTTGTGGTCGATTTTACCCTTGGACGGTTGACTATTCAAATAATACTATTAGTTTTAATGTTTTAATCTCAACCATCTATTGATTTATTATAACGGTCCAGATCAGTCCCTACGGTCTCACCGCAGGAAATGGTTCAAATGAGACCAATATCCTGAGATGAGACCATAAGACATAATCTGGTACATCCATTATTTTTTTGGAATGGTGTAGATTAATCCACTTTTTAAGCTATATTTAATGTTTAAAACGATCGAAAAGGATATAGTTGTAATTATACATATGAGACGCCTTATGTGTTAATTAAGGATAGATTTTAATACCTTAATTTTCATTGAAAAGAGATTGGCTTGCTTATCTATTGACCGAATTTTTTTGCTCAAAATCGTTGCATGATCAATCCCAAAAAATGATTCGAAAAAAACAAAATCCGTTTACGTTTAATAAAATTTGTTCCAATATTTTGATATATATATGATTTTCTCAAAATGTTGCATATTTAGTATTATATTGATGTATATGTAACTATGCTATGATGCATTTGATTCTATTCGAAAAATTCGTTTCTGATTTAAAAAATATGGTCCAACCTTTTGATGTATATGTGATTTCTCGTAATGTTGCATATTTAGTATTATGTTGATGTGTATATAACTATGTTATGATGCATTTGGTTCTATTCGAAAAATTCGTTTCTGAGTTTAAAAAACTTTGGTCCAACATTTTGATGTATATGTGATTTCTCGTAATGTTGCATATTTAGTATTATATTGATGTATATATAACTATGCTATCATGCATTTGGTTCTATTCGAAAAATTCGTTTACGATTTAAAAAATTTGGTCCAACATTTTGATGTATATGTGATTTTTCGTAATGTTGCATATTTAGTATTACATTGATGTATATATAACTATGCTATCATGCATTTGGTGTATTCGAAAATGCCATATGGCGTCTTTTTGGGTACAAATTAGATTGTTTTGGAGGTTTTTATAATTGATTGCATCCCTTAAATTATAGGAAATAGATATGGTAAGTTACAATCTTTCCTATATTCTTGTTGATCGATTTTTTTTGATTTCCCACATATACCCTTAGCGAAAATAATGACAAATAATCCTTCTATTTTTAATGTTTTCAATCTCATCCATCCAATGATTAATTATAACGGTTGATTAGGTCTCACAATCCCCTCAATATACGGTCTCATCGTAACCAACCCTATATATATATATATATATAGGATTTGGATCGTGAGTCCACATATCTTATGTGAGTACACGAGATCAAATCTGAGGCCTTGATTTAATTTTTTAACGGTTGAGATTAAACAGATTTTACCATTTTTTAATATATAACTTAATACAAAAAAAGGGTTGTTTGGTAATTTTAATTAGGATCAGTTTTTGGGAGGGAAGTTATTTTTGGGAGCGGGCTATAATTTAGGAACGGTTTTAGGCGTGTGTTCTATCCCAAATCTTGCATATATCTTCTCCTTCCAAACACAAGTAATCTCTCTGCAAACCGTCCGCCAAATAAACCCTACCATGAGAAAATCCATCTCCATTGTCCATAACCTTGTGCTTTCATCTAAACACTTTGATTTTCTACAGTTTCTTGAGATAAGATGTACATAATATTTTACTATTCTTTCTGTTTTCATTTTCCTAAATAAAGGTGCTTATGCTAATTGGAAAATTAATAGGGGGAATTGACTTGTGGTAATATTGGAGAATGGAGATTTGACAAGGGATCCCACCTTCGTGGGCCTCCCCCAAAAAATCTTTCACTATCTCCTCCAGGCGTTCCTGAAAGTGTGGTATGTTTTCTAACTACCATCACTTCCGTTATAGTTTTATAATGCTCAGTGTGTGAAATATAAGGCTGTGGGTCAACTTTGAATTCAATTTTATATTTTTGCTCTCTTTTTTTGGATTTCACATTCTTCAAGGGTTCTCCTCCCTGCAATCCGTCTCCAAACGCATCCCTACCGCGAGAAGTTCTTGTTCACCCCTACCGTGAGAAATACCAGCAAAATGTTGGTTCGATTTTTGCGCCTCCTGCTAAGGTATTAAAGGCGGTGCTTTTCTTTTTCTTTTTTGAAAATTATATTGAGAATTGGTTTGATTTTTTGCTTCATTAGATCATTGGTCGTCTGCATTCTCGTAGTTTTAATGATGGTTTGTAGTTGTGATATGTGTTAGGGGCGTATGATAACATGGAATTTGTTTTAATGGCTTTTTGCGTTGATGAGGAGCTTGATTAAATAGATCATGTTTTTGTTCAACTATGTGCAAATGCTTATTGATTTTCCTAATAATGCTTATCTATGTTCTTCTAAATGCATAATTAGGATCCATTTGTGGTTTTTTTTTTTTTATTTATTTGCGATTGAAAATACAAAGTTAGCGGCAAGGGGAGATTAACGAGACTTTCAACCCGCTTATTGTTGTTGATAATTATGCATATGTATGTTTTATATTATTCTTATCTATATTTATATTATGCTATCAAATTAGGGGGTAATTAGTATTGTCATATTGTTTTCTAAGGCTTGGGGGATTGCTTATTGATGTTTTCAACTGCTTATTGTTGTTGATAATTATGCTTATCTATAGTTTATTTTCTGCTTCTACATATCTTATATTATGCTTATGCTTGGTTGGTTTTTATGCTTATAAATATTTTGTTTGTTAATAAATGTTTTATACAAATGACTAGTGTCTTTTTTTGATTGATTTTCTGTTGGAAATGGCAAAAGATGTAATGAACGAGCAGAGGAAGTCAATTTTGGGACGGGCGAAGGAGTTTGCCAAATCGAGTTAGGATCACAACGAAACGTTGTTGTTTCATACTTTTGATCAAAATGTTGAATATTACAGTATTTTATAGCCATTTTAAATATGATTGGTTTGGACGTACATGCGTAGTTGATATAGGAATATTTTCTAGTTAGTGTCGTATTTATTTTCATGGTTTTTAGATATTGTAAGCAGAATTCAGTTGCCTTGTAAGCAAAATTCAATTGCTTTGTAAGCAATTATTTCATGGTTTGATGGTATTGTAAGCATAATTCAATTTCTTTCTAAGCACCATAACATCATTTCACAAGCAATACTTTACGCACAAATAAGCAATTGAACATATGGGACTGTAGTAACCAAATTTTGCAATAATGTTGAATTATTTGCTCGAAAAGCACTACAACAACCATAAATAAGTTGAGTACATAGTAGTAATAAGCATTACAATAACCACACATAGGCAATTTGTAATATGTGAATAAGCAGTATTAAATAAATAAATAAGCAGTCACAACATATTCACAAACACATACTTTTTTATTTATTAAGAATCATTTTTAAAACGGTATTCCGTTGTCGGTATTATCAAAATTCATTCCTTCTTCTGAAGTCATATTTTCGTCACATTCTGGTATCCAGTTCGGAGATGAATTCGATGCTATTTCAATCCGCTGTTGTGGCACATGTGCAATCCCAACTGATTCAAACAAAATAAATAATTAAGCAACATTTAGAATATACATAAGCATATAGTTATGCACATGTAAGCAAATGTCTAGCCATAGCTAAGCAAAAATCTTGAGTTAGAACAAATGGGGACGTAATAAAAAATTTGAATACATACAAGCAAGTATTCGTGCATACATAAGCAACATTTTAGTATCACCCAAGCAAATTTCTGGGTTGAAAAAACCGTCAACGATTGAATAAATAAGAGTCCATATAAGTATAGATTTTTAATTTTTTGCATAATATGATAGTTCTTCCCAAACAAACTATTATTAATGTGAGAGTTTAAAACATAGTAAAAACTAAGCAACATTTTGCATACGTGTGAGCAAGTATTTAAGCACATATAAGCAACATTCTAAGCACATATAAGCAACATTCTGGCCATATCAAGAAATTTTTCTTAAAAAAAATAGGAATGACGAAATTTCATGGGATTTTCTAGATTTAGCACATGGAGTTAAATGAACTACACGTGGGTTAAATGAAGGATGCCACCAATTGTGGGTAACTCCCATATTTTCCTGGGATTTACTAGATTTAACCAACCTCCATATTTTTATGTGGACTAATTTGCCCCCATTTTGACTTTACCATTTATTTTATTAACATTAATCAGAATTAATAATAACCATTGAAATAGATAGATATGTAGTCTGGATTTGGTCCTATGTACTCATATAATAGGGGTTCCTATATAACCCTCCCTATATATATATATATATATATATATATATATATATATATAGGGAGATAATCAAATGAGACCACATTTTATGGTGAGACGGTGTGGACTAATCTCAACCCTCCCCTATTTACATCAAAGGCTAAGAATAATTTGAGATAATAATACATTAACCATATAATTAAATCCCAAAAAGGGTAAAACTATCAAACAAACATGTGGGGACCATCCAAATATAGAATCGATTATAGGAGAGAGAAAATCACGCTGGGAAAGATAAAACCGCGCATGTGCTCCGCGATGTAGTATACTGTATATTTAACATATATTAACTGTATACTTAACACTATTTTACTGTATGTTTAACATAAATTTACTGCATATTAAAATTGTCAAACAAAAACATGTGGGGACCGTGAATTAAGGAATCAGTTAACGAGATTATTCTGGGCAAACCAATGATTACGGTATACCAAATAACAATTATTATAAATTCAACAATTAATAGAAACAAATCAATTAACTAAATTATTGTACAGTAAACGATGTCTAACTATACAATAAAATCAGGCTATGTATACAATAAACTATGTCTAACTATACAATAAAATTAGACTATCTATACAAAGAAACTATGTCTAACTATACAATCAAGTCGCTATCTATACAAGAAACTATGTCTAATTATATAATAAAATCAGATTATGTATATATAGTCCCTCGACGCTATTGTTCACTTTTTTCCTCTTTTAGCCATGATTAACAAAACATCATATATACCACAATCAACTTTGTTTGTGGTGTCTCTCCAAGGCATGCACGATCCCAGACGGAGGTGCATTTATGGACAACACTCGCCATTTGCGGACATCCTTTTTCCCATTGTTATCCGCCATTTAGTTGATCAAACAAACCTACAAAAAATTATAGCACCAATTATTATACAAAATATACAACTAACAATACATTTTAACAAAACTAAATATACATTATTCTATAGCTAAATAAACATAATTCCTCGCACAAAGTAACAAAAAACAGTGTTCTATAACTAAATACACATTATTAAAAACACATAATTCCAAAACGTATATAGATGCTCGCACAAAGCAACAAAATACAGTGTTCTATAACTAAATACACATTATTACATAACTAAACACACATAATTCTATAGGTAAATACACATAATTCCAAAACATATATACATGCTCGCACAAAGTAACAAAATACAGTGTTCTATAACTAAATATACATTATTACAAAACTAAACACACATTATTATACACCTAAAATACATTAACGTTCAACTGAGCATACATTATTCAAAACATACAAGAACATTAACACAAAGTCTAAAATATACAAAAATACAAAACTAAATAAACATAATTACATAATTATGTATACATTATTACACAGCTAACAACTCACTGTCAACTAAGTGCGAAATCGACCAAGATAAATCACAAGAACATGAGAACAAATAAAAATTACAACCAAAAACCATTCATCAACCCTAGTGGCAAGAACGGATGCAATAAATATTTATTCCCTAAAATTGAATAGAATAAGAACAATAAAATCGATGATAAAAACTCAAATTGGAACCCTAACATCAAGAAACACAAATTGGAACCCTAACAAAAATCAACCAGAAAACTTACACTCAATTTGAACCCTAGATGCTTGTGTTAAACCATATCCACGAGTAGTCGCCAAAAATCGAGATGTTTGAGCACTTTAATATCTTCGGTGAACGATAGAGAAAGCATAGAGATAGAGGAAGCAAATTTTTAGTTGTTTTGATTTTTACTGAGATGGAGAACGAGGAGATGGAGAAGGAGCATATAAGAAGTTTCGTGTATTTTGAAAAGAGAAAGAGAGAAAATCGTGGATAAAAATAATCGAATTGATTACCAAAATTCAAAAATTAGGGATTTACAATTATATCCTTAAACTTAAATGATAAATTACTTTCATACCCTTGCTTGCCACCAACCATGCCTAAAATGGAGAGTAAAACGGATCATCGATTATAAAATCAAATGGTCTAGATGTAGTCTCATGTTCTTATCTAAAGGGCTTGGTCTCATTTGATAATATCCACATATATATATATATATATATATATATATATATTTGTGATCATACCAAATGAAATATCCGAATGAGATATGTACGTTATACAATCATTAATTAGTAGTTCCATTCGCGGCCTACCGAGGGTTGTGCAGGTGGGCAATGGCCATGGCCCCCATTTTTGGGGCCCCCAAATATTTATATATAGCCTATATACATATAATATATAAATTTGTAAGTTTGGTGTTTCCTGAACTAATGAAGGTAATTTGGGCCTTGAGGCAATTAGTGGGCCTATAAAATATTTATATTGAGCCCACCAAAACACCACACGTCCATATTAAACATTAGTACACCTAATTTCCAAACTAAAGCTATACAATTCACTGGTTCTCACAAATTGACGACGAAAGTGAGGGGATTTGTTGAAGGGTTAGGATTCTGCCAGACTGCCATTCTGCTACAAATCAAAAGAAAAAAAACTCGCATTATTTCATCATATTAATTCCACGCGTTTAAATTATCGTGTTTTAGATTGTTCTGGCCTCTGGGTTGGGGCTTGCATTGTAAGTAGTAATACTCTATTTTTCCGATTTTCTCATTTTTTTGTTCTTGTGCTTTGTTTCGATCTAAAAATATATATTTTTACAATTCTTGACTTTAGCATTTTTTTCTTCTTATTTTCATGGCGATTTGAAAGACTTCAAATACAAGTCCATTTATAATAACCATTGGGAGATTAAGCACAAATCAAGTTTCATTGTTCTTTGACTATTTTAAGTGTTTGCATTTGATTGATTTTTAGTTTTATTAATAGGTGGTGTGTTTTTGTTTTTAGATTTGAATTTATAGTTGTGCAAATATGTTACCAAGAATATATCCATCTGGAATTCAAAAAAGAAATAAAAGAAAAAAATTGATGAGATGATTAAAACTGAAAGAGGATCTCTTGATAAAAGAAAAATGTGAAGCCGATTTTTGAACATATATTTGATCCTTATTAGCGTTTATACATTTGATCGACTATTTTATGCGTCATTTTGACGGGTAATTATTAATAGTATATACATTTTGCATTTTATTTTATTTTACTTAATTACTTGTGATCATGATCATCATTAATTCTATTTTTCATTTATGATCACTTGATTGATCATTATTACTATTTTTGTATTTATTAGCCACCTTAGAATTTTAAGAGACTATTTATTTTAGAGACTTTTATCTTATAGAATTAAGATTTTGATTTAGATTAAGTGATCATGAGACTTATAAGTGATCAAAGAAATCACTAATTATTTTGGAGATTGATATATTTCATCTATTATCATCAAATTTGGGACAAAAAAAATATGAATTACCATAATGCCATTATAGTGGACGGCCAACATGGATATTTTTGGAGTAAAAATATCATCCAACTCTTGTACACCTACACCTTATATTAGTCATCTTGTGTATAATTATACCATTAATTCAAACATTATACACATCATCTCTTATATTACTTCTTTAATAATATTTTTGCCAACATGTTGGAAGTCTTCCAACATTCCATTCAAACCAAGTCTTGCCCATACCTTTGACCTTCAAATTTTCTCCCATGCATGAGGCAAAATGCAAGATACAATTTGAACAAAATTCCTCCCTCTCTCTCCTCAAAGTGGACGGCCATAATGGCCATTTTGTGCCAAAATTTCATTTCATTTTTATCACTAACACATTCATCTCCTACACAAAATTCTCCTCCTTCTCTCTAAAATCTTCCTACTTCTCTCTACTCTTCTTCTCACTTTCTTCTTCAACACTTAGAAAACTTTTCAAGAATTCCTCCTTATTCTCCATAAAAGTCGAACACCCCTACAAGGTAAGAAATTTTATTTCCAATCTATTTTTGATATCACATAGTTCATCTCTTCCACCTTCTTAACTTAAGTTTGAATTTGATTTGGAGGTACATTTAGAAGACCATTTGAAAATTAGAGCTTGACATCATCTTGAAGAAGGACTTCAAAACTTGAAGAAGAACTAGTAGAGAATTTGGACTACAAGGTAAGAATTGAGTACTAGACCCTTCTTTCCTATTCTTTCTATTTTTTTCAAATTTTAACACCCTTTTTCATTTTTGAGAAATAGGGGCTGACCTTAGGTGATTTTGGAGTTGAACCAAAATTTCCAATTTTAAAGCTTCAACTAGTCTCCAAACACCTACTACACAAGGTAAAGTGTAGTCCTTCTCAATTTCCTTATCTCCTTCTTTTTCTCCTTAATTTTTCTATGATTTTTCTAACTTCAAATTTTTTATATTTCTTGACTTAGGGGCTGACCTAAGAAGCCTCATCCAAAAATTGTGAAATTTATCCTTTTATTTCACAATTTCCAATTTTAAGGTGGGTGGAAAAATATTTTCCAACTATTAGGTGTTTTATTAAAATGCATGTAGAAAATTTGATCATGAGCCTTGATATATATATAATCTATGTATTGCATGTCAATTTTATGTATCAAGTCATGAAAATTCTCAAGAGTTGGTCAAAATTACTATTTATTGAATTTTAGGTGCATGCATGTGCAATTTAATGTTTTATTTGATGAATTCTTGTATGTATTGAACATGCATGTGTATGATCTTTACAATCTATGTTTTGGATGACTTATAACCTGGACAAGTCGAGCATAATTGATTAAATTTCAATTTTGGACTAAAAATGCAAAAATGGATAATTGGTGGACTAAATTGCAAGAAAATGAAAGTTAAAGGACCCCTCTGCAAATTTCGAATTTTGGGACTGTACTCAGGTTCAAAAATGACTTTTGGACATTTTAATAAAGTTTTAAGAGTTTTAAGATAAATAAAATCAACCTTTAAAAGCCCAAGGACTAGATTGTAAAATTTTGAAAGTTTAAGGGCTACTTTGCAAATTTTAAAACTGTACCAGACCTTAACTTTAAATTTTGAAATTTTTATTCTTAAGGTACTGGAAATGATATATTTTAAATGTATTCCAAAAATCCAAGTGTTTAGGGCTTGGAAAGTAATTTTTCTAAAATTGAGGGACTAAAGTGTAAAAGACTAAACTTGAGGACCCAAATGAAATTTCCAGGACTTATGCATCCCATGCACCTGGAAATACTAACTTAACTATAACTTAATTATATTTTGGACCCAAGGTTCAAATTTCATAACAATTGGACCCCTAAAAGTCTTAAAGGCAATTATATCAAAATGAGACAAAAATGATATTTTCAAAAGTTAAAGGACCTACACTTATTTATTTTAAAAACTGGTTTTGCCCCAATATCCCACTAACTTTAGTGACATTTTCCAACTGGAATCACATTAAAAGCCCTTCCGGTTTGTGAGTTCGATTATTTTAAACTTAAGGTCCGAATTGACAATTTTTACAAATTTGGGGCCAATGTGAGAATTTTATAAAACCTCGACCTCAAAACTTTAAAAACCTGAATCTCTGAAAAATTTAGAGAATTTAGAAACTGACCTCATAATTTTTCAAGGTCGGGATATTTATTTATTCAATTTTTAACCCCAAAAGTGTTGGTTTTTACAAAATGGGGCTAAATTGCAATTCTTCTTTATAAAGAACCTAACTTAAATTATTTTCTCTTTTACTAAAATAGCCCTGGACCCTCTGACTTGGAGATTTAATTAAAGTATTTTACTTTCCAAAAATCCTTGACTTATCGGATCAATTTGACCGATTAATACCCGTCAGCGGAGCGACTCCTCCCGCCTTGCGATTTTGAATCTATAACGGGACTTATGTTCCACCTAATCTTTCAAGATATCGAAGGTTGCTTATCCTTCCGATAATCATCTTCATCCAAAAACTCCTCCAATGCCAAAATTGCTACTCGCGAATTTTCAAAAATTTTCTGAATCGCTTCCTGAATCAATCATACTCGACTACCTGGTTGGGATCGCTGTACTTGTAATTACTTTCTTGCTCGAGTCAACTTGGTGTGTCGAGCTCACAAATCGGAATGGATACGTCGGGATGGATGGGCAGGCGACTCGCTATTCCACTCTTCGGCCCCATCATCCTAATCCCCATGGCGAGGGACGGAGTTTGTCAAGGGAAGCGAGTCGTAGTGCTTGAGGTGTAATCATGATTATAGCGGATCCGAGCCTTGCAAGCTCCATGGATTTTGTCTTCGCTATGGAGCGATAAGGTGACGGTTGGACCATCCCGCTCGGGAGTTACAAGGAAGAACGAAGGAATCGCTGTCTAATCCACACGATTTCGGAGTTATCGACCCGTTTGGTTGGCGCTACAAATCCGTGCACGCAACCGCTACTTGTTTTGCATTGGTTGGCGCTACAAAACCAAAGACGCAACCATTATTTGCCTTGCATGGGATTGGCGTTACATTTCCATACGCAATCCTACTGTCTTTCGATCAAACACATAGTGCTGTGTGACCATGAATCGCATTTTCTCGAATCGTATAAGTATATTACTTAAATATATTTTATCACGACGCTTATGGTGTGTGTGAATTCATGCATCATACTCACGCGTTTTCATATAATGTTTTCTCACATTAACTATATTGCGCCACACTTGCACATGATCACCCCATCCACCGAGATTTTGTCTCATCCCCACCTATTTTCCAACCTTAGATGAGGATTTCGTTGAAGATGCGGAACCGCCCTGGATTGAGACCTTGTACTCCGCTTGTTGTATTTACTACTTCTTCTTGTTGTTGACTAGACTCTTTTCTTATGTTGTTGTTGGACTATTGTATTTCTTTCCATTCCAGCTTTTTAAATCAAGGGCGTAGGACCCTTTGACTTTAAGTTGCTATATTTTGTGATTTTCGGGATGTAATATGGATTATGGATCGTAGATCGTAAGTTGTATTTGTACTTGTTATTTTATTTCCATTTGCTATTTAGACTCTTGTCTCTTTGGGTTCGTTGATATTTGTCCTGGTTTGTTTGGTTATTGTATTTAAGTTGTGGATCGTCGCCCCGTTTGTGGCGTGACGATTAGAGTGGTATCGAGCTCGGCTAGTAAGATGGAAACTTACACCGAGCTGACCGTGAGGATAGGACCCTCGATCCGTGTTTTGGGTAGTACCACGACTTGACCAATTAAGTGTGAAATCGATTTCAAATTGGCATAGAACCGCCTTATTGATGTTTGAACTAAGTTAGAACGCATATTTTTGTAAGTCCAAGCGGCTACGATAATCTAGAGGGGGTGAATAGATTATCTCCATCTTTTCGATTTCGCCCTCTTTTTCGATACAAATGCGCCAAGATAAAAACAAAGGTGTGGAATGTAAACAACACACGTCGATTTAAAGAGGTTCAACCCACCTAGGCCTAATCCTCTACCACCCCAAAGATATCCGGATGGATTTCAAAAAGAAAAAGATTTTATTAATTTACCAAAAATTAATACAACACCAACTTACAACAACACCTTGAAGAGCACCACACTCTTCTTCAACAACACCTTCAAGATTATCACAATCTCTTTTGAAGATCACCACAATCCTCAACGGCACCTTGCGAAGATCACCACAATCTTCCGACTTGAAGAGCACCGAACTCTCCAACACCACCTTTGGAGATTACCACAATCTCCTCTTGAAGATTACCACAATCTTCCTTCAACGGCACCTTTGAAGATCACCACAATCTTCAATCTTGAAGAATACCAAATTCTTCAACACCTCAAGAGCACCACACTCTTGAAACACCTATCACCTAGATCACCCAAGTGTATTCTTACCACAAGAATACTCACAAGGATATCTTGTGTTTGGTTGATGAATTACAATCAAGATTACACTTTGAAAAATATTACAACTCAAAAGTGCGAGTGTAATCAAGAATGAAAGCCTAGACCTCAAGATGTGAAAGTGATAGTACTTTAGGCTATTACAACAAGAATGTTGAAATGAATAACAAAGATTATGTGCTTGTGATATCTCTTGTTGTTTGTATCAAGTCTTGTGTTTGATCCCCCTCAAGCTTTCATCTATTTATAGGAGAGCCTTCAAATTTGAATTCCAACATAGGCTCCTCCAAAGGCTCCTCCAACATAGGCTCCTTCATGGGCTCCTCCATGTTTTCTTTTGTCTACAAATAAGACAAAGAGATTAAAATAAATATGGTTGTCTCATAAGGATACAAAAATCAGATTATAGAACAATCCCACATTTTAAGGAAGAATGGTCCACGTGACAACGGTTATATTTTTTTTGTCAAACTAAAGGGGCGACCGTGCGCACAAAAAGGCGTTTGAAATTGTCAAAAATTACACGGGCGGCCGGTCGAGGGGGTGCTCGACCGGTCGACATCACTCCCTAGCCTGGGTCGACCTCTCCAAAAATAGAACAGGAGATTTTGCACACTTGCAGTACCGGTCGACCCCGGCCGGTCGACCGCTTGATTTTCTTCCGTCTCATTTTCTGTTTCAAAAATCATCTTCGTGCGGGTTGCCCTATAGGCGGCCAGGTCGACAAGAGACGTAAATATTGTCCAATTTTTATCGAAAATAATCCTCAAGAAATACTCCGAAAAATTCGTAAAAACATTTTAAACTAATCGGGAGTATTTAGGACAATATAAGAAATATAGTTTCAATGTGAAAACCCATTGACATAAAATCTTTGAAAGAGTTGTCCAATAATAATCGAAAATAGACTTGAGCAAATACTCTAGGAAAATATTAAAACTATTTTAAATCATTTAGGAGTATTTGGACAACCTTTAAAACCATTGTTTTGGTGTAAAAACAAAATCATCAAAATCATGATAAAACCATTTTTCAAACAATCTCCCCTTTTTGATGATTACAAACCAAAACAATTTTAACGAGATCGATTTTGAAAACAAAACAATTTTACCGGTTAAAGAGAACTATCCGTTGTGAGTGACAACATTCCATGCAATAAAAACACAAGGATGGGAGTAGAGATATTCACACACATATAGCAAATGCTCCCCTATCAACATGCACAACAAGAGTTATATAGAAAACTTAAACATAAGCTAAAATATTAGCTTTTCAATATTGAGCTTAAAAGCTCCCCTGTCAAAGATACATCATTAGAACCGTATATAAGTCCATATTACAACCAATGGACCATGATTCATACATAACCATAATGCACCAAGTGGACTAAATATGATCCACAACTTATGGCTTTATGAAGCCATAACTTATAACTTCTTTTCGTTAAGCTTATCTTAGCTTTTATGAGCTAATGAGCTTATAACCTGTTTCTCCCCTTTGGAATCATCAAAAAGAATGTTAGCACGATAAATACATCATATATTCATATCAAAGTGCGCAACTAAACCGATGTATCGAGCTATTTGAGCATAGAAGCTTATAAACCAAATAGGAGGAAAAAGTCGAATCATACGACTTGTAGAAGCTTATGAAAAATCATTTGATTTGCAAAAACATGATCTCTATAAATATATGAGACTTTTGAAATCGAGAGAGTCATGTAGGTGATGAATTTTTCATTGAAACGCGTTTTATCGAACACTTGGCGGGCGTCAAAAATAGAAAAAGTTATATATAGCCCTTGTAAATGAAATCAAGCCAAGTTTTTCATCACCAAATACAATATAACAAATATCATTCATCAACAATCAATAAGCTCATCACAAACATATATGAATTACATCAAGAAAAATACATATAAGCCACAAACTCAAGGGTTCAACCCAATTGAGCTAAAGATAGTGAAATTCTTACCATTCAATCGGTAAAGTCGAGCAATGATGATGATAACGAGCTAGATAATCCTCAAAATATAAAATGTATGCAATAAAATAAATTTGGAGTGAAATTTGTGTGCAATTTGCGAAGGGGACGAAAAATGGACAAAATAAGCCAAAATGGCGAAGTCTGGAAACAAAACTATTTTTAGCCAAAAAATCATCCAGGGCGACCGGTCCAGGGCATGGGCGACCGGTCGAGCTAGTGGGCGACTGTCGGCCTACTGGCGCAGTTATGGTTCATTTTGAAAAATCCGAAGTTTTATCCAAAAATCCGATTTTTCGCCCCTAAGTTTTAAAACGCAAAATGCAAACGTAGACCTCATTCAATATACATTATGTTATAATCAAGCTCGAAATGAGGTAAAATACTCGGCGGTGGGCGATTTAAAAGGTCGCGAGTTATCCTTGAGACGGAATTAAACACATCTCAAGTTTTTGTTGAAAATCACAATCCCTTAAAAATATATCGAATCTCAATATGTTTAGTTCGATTATGACGAACCAAATTTTGAATACGAATAACCGTATAATAGATATCAAACTTGTTATCCTGAAAAAAATAAGAACGTTTTAAAGCTTTGGATACAACAAGTCATAAGAAGAAGTGCCTTTCAAATATTTGAAAATTTCTTTTAATGGCACTTTAATGAGATTCGTTGGGATAGTTTTTGAAGTCGAGCATATAGACATAAGGCATACGGAATGTCGAGTCTATAGGAATAATACAAGAAGACATACCTCGAATTTGTTTGTCAACCGACGTGCTTTTCTCAACCTTTGTCAATCTTTAGCCATAGAGGCCGAGATAGTTCTTCTTTCTTCAATGCTTAACTCCTTCAAGAGTTCTTTTGAAATATAACCATCTTCATGAAAATACCTTTGAGCTACTAACCTCGTCTTAGTTCGACCAATGTTGCCTTGGTCATCGAGTTTGTTAGGAATACCCTTTTGTCTTCTTCATCACTATCATCATAGGGCATCCAATTTGTCTAAGGTGTTCACAATAGAACGTATACATCCAAATATTTTGAGGTTATCAATATTTGGAGTACTTCATTTCTCATCTACACAACTTAACAAACTCATTAACGACATCGCTTATATAAAAATAGCCCAAGTGTAAAAACATGTCTCAATCATCAATAATAAAATATCTTGCAAAAGAGCATAGTAGCAATATACATTATATATATAGACCATGAAGCAAGAACCACATACTATGCATTTAGAAGATCATCAATAGTCTAATAAATCATGCAAGTTCAAATAAGCTTAAGAGAGCTACAAAAGGTCTCATTTTAATTTTGAAAATCCGATAGCATATAGTTGAGACCTCATTAAAAAGAAGTATTTGAACAAGAGTTGACAAAACAAATATGTGCAATCAAATATCGAATAGTGCCTTTAAAAAAAATCTAAAAAATCCTCTTAATGGCACTTGTATGAAATACTATGAAAATCAAGCACATAGGCACATGGCAATACATATATCGAGTTTATAAGAGTAAGAATAACACAAGTAAACGTACCTCGATAATTAATGCCTTTCTTGACAAATAATGACGTAAATGGCCATATGTGAAAATATGTAGATCCTACACAATTCTTAAGACAAATCTAGCACAAATAAGTAAGCTCGTGCCATAAAAATCCATAAGAGATGATAACACATTATAGTCTTCAAAAAATGCACAAGAGTTTTAAAAACATCATATAAGGTCTTTTTTTTAAAACAAAATTTAAAAGCACAAATATATATTGAAGACCTTAATTAAAAAATAAATATTTGAAAACTCATTTTGCAATAAAGACACAAATAAAAGCATGCATAATAACAAAAATGCATATTTAAATAGGAGATACGGTTTACCAATTACGCCATATTCATGGGTTGTGTCGTTCCCATTGTTGATGATATCTTCCCTTTGAGAAGTCACTTTGTTGATGATGACTTCTTTGATTACTCCATTTCAAGGTTTGTTGCCTTCCCATTGTTGAAAGTCTCTTCTTTTTTTGAAAATCATCTTGTTGATGATGTCTTTGCCATTTCCAAGGATTGTGTTCTTCCCATTTTTGATTGTACCCTCTTCTTGGAAATTGGCTTTGTTGAGAATAGTTTCTCCTTCTTTGATCAAATGAAACGGTCATTTGATGCCTTCTTGGCGGTATGAATTTTCTTCGATCATTATTTCGCCGGGTACCTAATATGACATTGTTTTGTGGTACCCTCATGTGTTTGGGTCCTTTGGGATTAGTCTTGAGACTTTTAGGTCTCCAACAATAATTAGAGCTATTTCTAGCCCGACAAGTATTTACCGTATGACCCTTTTTACCGCAATAAAAGCATGTAATAATTCTAGGAGCATAATGACCAACGTGCTTAGAGACTTGATTCTTTTTCATGTGATTGACACCCTTAGGCTTATGATCAAGTTCTAGTTTCGAATTATCACAACAATCAACAATATTGGTCATCTTATCGGTGACTAAGTTGGATTTAGATAAATCATTTTTCAAGCAATTTATATCCTCAACAAGAGTACTATTTTCTTTCTCAAGGTTTCTAACCTTGTCAAGAGTGGTGGTGTGAGCACATGATAGTGATTCATAGGAAGTAAATAAACTATCCTTATCATTCTTTAAAACAATGAATTCCTTTTTCAAAATTTTGTATTTAACAAGTAAGTTTTGGAATTCATCTTGTAGCTCATCATAATCATTTTGCAAGTCACTATATTCATTTTGCAATTTATTGTCATAAGAAGTAGAGGGTTTAGAACTTACCTCATTTTCTTCTTCGATGCCCATGAGGCATTGTTCAACTTGTTCATCATGGGAGGTTGTAGAAGGCTTATCCCATGTTGTTGAATTTGATGTTGTATCCATTTGTGAAGTAGATGCTTTTGAGTTGCTCCTTTCATTTGCATATACTTCATAGATGGCTTCTAATTTTGCCATACTTCATGTGCCGATCGGATACCTACAACATGTTCATATTCCAAATTAGTAAATGAACAATACAAAATATTTAGAGCTTTACCGTTTAAGGAGATGATTCTCTTCTTTTCATCATTGAGCTCTTTGTGTGGTGTGTTCTTCATTGGAATGGATTCTCCATTTATGACGGTGTTCCAAATATCGAACCCGCAACTTTGTAAATAGCATTCCATTCTCTCTTTCCAAAATGTGAAATCTTTGGAATCAAACCGTGGTGGCTTTGTGGTGGAGGTGCTGTAAGATGAGCTTCGTTCAGAGCCGACGATCGTTTCTCTTCACTCGCAATGTGAAACGAGCTTGCCAAAGAGTTTGGCTTTGATACCACTTGTAAGTCCAAGCGGCTACGATAATCTAGAGGGGGGGTGAATAGATTATCTCCATCTTTTCGATTTCGCCCTCTTTTTCGATACAAATGCGCCAAGATAATAACAAAGGTGCGGAATGTAAACAACACACGTCGATTTAAAGAGGTTCAACCCACCTAGGGCCTAATCCTCTACCACCCCAGTATATCCGGGATGGATTTCAAAAAGAAAAACGATTTTATTAATTTACCAAAAATTAATACAACACCAACTTACAACAACACCTTGAAGAGCACCACACTCTTCTTCAAGAACACCTTCAAGATTATCACAATCTCTTTTGAAGATCACCACAATCCTCAACGGCACCTTGCGAAGATCACCACAATCTTCCGACTTGAAGAGCACCGAACTCTCCAACACCACCTTTGGAGATTACCACAATCTCCTTTTGAAGATTACCACAATCTTCCTTCAACGGCACCTTTGAAGATCACCACAATCTTCAATCTTGAAGAATACCAAATTCTTCAACACCTCAAGAGCACCACACTTGAAACACCTATCACCTAGATCACCCAAGTGTATTCTTACCACAAGAATACTCACAAGGATATCTTGTGTTTGGTTGATGAATTACAATCAAGATTACACTTTGAAAAATATTACAACTCAAAAGTGCGAGTGTAATCAAGAATGAAAGCCTAGACCTCAAGATGTGAAAGTGATAGTACTTAGGCTATTACAACAAGAATGTTGAAATGAATAACAAAGATTATGTGCTTGTGATATCTCTTGTTGTTTGTATCAAGTCTTGTGTTTGATCCCTCAAGCTTTCATCTATTTATAGGAGAGCCTTCAAATTTGAATTCCAACATAGGCTCCTCCAAAGGCTCCTCCAACATAGGCTCCTTCATGGGCTCCTCCATGTTTTCTTTTGTCTACAAATAAGACAAAGAGATTAAAATAAATATGGTTGTCTCATAAGGATACAAAAATCAGATTATAGAACAATCCCACATTTTAAGGAAGAATGGTCTCCGACAACGGTTTATATTTTTTGTCAAACTAAAGGGGCGGGTTGCGCATAAAAGGACGTTTGAAATTGTATGAAAAATTACACGGGGGCGACGGTCGAGGGGTGCTCGGACCGGCCGACATCACCCCTAGCCGGCCGACCTCTCCAAAAATAGAACAGGAGATTTTGCACACTTGCAGTGTACCGGTCGACCCCTGGCGACCGGCCGATCCGACCGGATCGACGCCCAGATGGACACGGCCGACCGCTGATTTTTCTTCCGTCTCATTTTCTGTTTCAAAATCATCTTCAGTGCATGGTTGCCTATATATACCGGCCGACCAAGAGACAGTAAATATTGTCCAATTTTTATCGAAAATAATCCTCAAGAAATACTCCGAAAAATTCGTAAAAACATTTTAAACTAATCGGGAGTATTTAGGACAATATAAGAAATATAGTTTCAATGTGAAAACCCATTGACATAAAATCTTTGAAAGAGTTGTCCAATAATAATCGAAAATAGACTTGAGCAAATACTCAGGAAAATATTAAAACTATTTTAAATCATTTAGGAGTATTTGGACAACCTTTAAAACCATTGTTTTGGTGTAAAAACAAAATCATCAAAATCATGATAAAACCATTTTTCAAACAATCTCCCCTTTTTGATGATTACAAACCAAAACAATTTTAACGAGATCGATTTTGAAAACAAAACAATTTTACCGGTTAAAGAGAACTATCCGTTGTGAGTGACAACATTCCATGCAATAAAAACACAAGGATGGGAGTAGAGATATTCACACACATATAGCAAATGCTCCCCTATCAACATGCACAACAAGAGTTATATAGAAGCAACTTAAACATAAGCTAAAATATTAGCTTTTCAATATTGAGCTTAAAAGCTCCCCCTGTCAAATATACATCATTAGAACCGTATATAAGTCCATATTACAACCAATGGACCATGATTCATACATAACCATAATGCACCAAGTGGACTAAATATGATCCACAACTTATGGCTTTATGAAGCCATAACTTATAACTTCTTTTCGTTAAGTTTATCTTAGCTTTTATGAGCTAATGAGCTTATAACCTGTTTCTCCCCTTTGGAATCATCAAAAAGAATGTTAGCACGATAAATACATCATATATTCATATCAAAGTGCGCAACTAAACCGATGTATCGAGCTATTTGAGCATAGAAGCTTATAAACCAAATAGGAGGGAAAAGTCGAATCATACGACTTGTAGAAGCTTATGAAAAATCATTTGATTTGCAAAAACATGATCTCTATAAATATATGAGACTTTTGAAATCGAGAGAGTCATGTAGGTGATGAATTTTTCATTGAAACGTTTTATCGAACACTCAGCGGGCGTCAAAAATAGAAAAAGTTATATATAGCCCTTGTAAATGAAATCAAGCCAAGTTTTTCATCACCAAATACAATATAACAAATATCATTCATCAACAATCAATAAGCTCATCACAAACATATATGAATTACATCAAGAAAAATACATATAAGCCACAAACTCAAGGGTTCAACCCAATTGAGCTAAAGATAGTGAAATTCTTACCATTCAATTGGTAAAGTCGAGCAATGATGATGATAACCGAGCTAGATAATCCTCAAAATATAAAATGTATGCAATAAAATAAATTTGGAGTGAAATTTGTGTGCAATTTGCGAAGGGGACGAAAAATGGACAAAATAAGCCAAAATGGCGAAGTCCGAAACAAAGTAACTATTTTTAGCCAAAAATCATCCAGCGAGGTCGGTCCAGGGCATGGGCGACCGGTCGAGCTAGTGGGCGACGGTCGCCCGCCCGGGCAGCCCATCAGTTATGGTTCTGTTTGAAAAATCCAAGTTTTATCCAAAAATCCGATTTTTCCCCTAAGTTTTAAAAACGTGCAAAATGCAAACGTAGACCTCATTCAATATACATTATGTTATAATCAAGCTCGAAATGAGGTAAAATACTCGGCGGTGGGCGATTTAAAAGGTCCATGAGTTATCCTTGAGACTAATTAAACACATCTCAAGTTTTTGTTGAAAATCACAATCCCTTAAAAATATATCGAATCTCAATATGTTTAGTTCGATTATGACGAACCAAATTTTGAATACGAATAACCGTATAATAGATATCAAACTTGTTATCCCGAAAAAATAAGAACGTTTTAAAGCTTTGGATACAACAAGTCATAAGAAGAAGTGCCTTTCAAATATTTGAAAATTTCTTTTAATGGCACTTTAATGAGATTCGTTGGGATAGTTTTTGAAGTCGAGCATATAGACATAAGGCATAATGGAATGTCGAAGTCTATAGGAATAATACAAGAAGACATACCTCGAATTTGTTTGTCAACCGACGTGCTTTTCTCAACCTTTGTCAATCTTTAGCCATAGAGGCCGAGATAGTTCTTCTTTCTTCAATGCTTAACTCCTTCAAGAGTTCTTTTGAAATATAACCATCTTCATGAAAATACCTTTGAGCTACTAACCTCGTCTTAGTTCGACCAATGTTGCCTTGGTCATCGAGTTTGTTCAGGAATACCCTTTTTGTCTTCTTCATCACTATCATCATAGGGCATCCAATTTGTCTAAGGTGTTCACAATAGAACGTATACATCCAAATATTTTGAGGTTATCAATATTTGGAGTACTTCATTTCTCATCTACACAACTTAACAAACTCATTAACGACATCGCTTATATAAAAATAGCCCAAGTGTAAAAACATGTCTCAATCATCAATAATAAAATATCTTGCAAAAGAGCATAGTAGCAATATACATTATATATATAGACCATGAAGCAAGAACCACATACTATGCATTTAGAAGATCATCAATAGTCTAATAAATCATGCAAGTTCAAATAAGCTTAAGAGAGCTACAAAAGGTCTCATTTTAATTTTGAAAATCCGATAGCATATAGTTGAGACCTCATTAAAAAGAAGTATTTGAACAAGAGTTGACAAAACAAATATGTGCAATCAAATATCGAATAGTGCCTTTAAAAAAAAAATCTAAAAATCCTCTTAATGGCACTTGTATGAAATACTATGAAAATCAAGCACATAGGCACATGGCAATACATATATCGAGTTTATAAGAGTAAGAATAACACAAGTAAACGTGCCTCGATAATTAATGCCTTTCTTGACAAATAATGACGTAAATGGCCATATGTGAAAATATGTAGATCCTACACAATTCTTAAGACAAATCTAGCACAAATAAGTAAGCTCGTGCCATAAAAATCCATAAGAGATGATAACACATTATAGTCTTCAAAAAATGCACAAGAGTTTTAAAAACATCATATAAGGTCTTCTTTTTTTTTAAAAAAATTTAAAAGCACAAATATATATTGAAGACCTTAATTAAAAAATAAATATTTGAAAACTCATTTTGCAATAAAGACACAAATAAAAGCATGCATAATAACAAAAATGCATATTTAAATAGGAGATACGGTTTACCAATTACGCCATATTCATGGGTTGTGTCGTTCCCATTGTTGATGATATCTTCCCTTTGAGAAGTCACTTTGTTGATGATGACTTCTTTGATTACTCCATTTCCAAGGTTTGTTGCCTTCCCATTGTTGAAAGTCTCTTCTTTTTGAAAATCATCTTGTTGATGATGTCTTTGCCATTTCCAAGGATTGTGTTCTTCCCATTTTTGATTGTACCTCTTCTTGGAAATTGGCTTTGTTGAGAATAGTTTCTCCTTCTTTGATCAAATGAAACGGTCATTTGATGCCTTCTTGGCGTATGAATTTTCTTCGATCATTATTTTCACGGTACCTAATATGACATTGTTTTGTGGTACCCTCATGTGTTTGGGTCCTTTGGGATTAGTCTTGAGACTTTTAGGTCTCCAACAATAATTAGAGCTATTTCTAGCCCGACAAGTATTTACCGTATGACCCTTTTACCGCAATAAAAGCATGTAATAATTCTAGGAGCATAATGACCAACGTGCTTAGAGACTTGATTCTTTTTCATGTGATTGACACCCTTAGGCTTATGATCAAGTTCTAGTTTCAATTATCACAACAATCAACAATATTGGTCATCTTATCGGTACTCAAGTTGGATTTAGATAAATCATTTTTCAAGCAATTTATATCCTCAACAAGAGTACTATTTTCTTTCTCAAGGTTTCTAACCTTGTCAAGAGTGGTGGTGTGAGCACATGATAGTGATTCATAGGAAGTAAATAAACTATCCTTATCATTCTTTAAAACAATGAATTCCTTTTTCAAATTTTTGTATTTAACAAGTAAGTTTTGGAATTCATCTTGTAGCTCATCATAATCATTTTGCAAGTCACTATATTCATTTTGCAATTCATTGTCATAAGAAGTAGAGGGTTTAGAACTTACCTCGTTTTCTTCTTCGATGCCCATGAGGCATTGTTCAACTTGTTCATCATGGGAGGTTATAGAAGGCTTATCCCATGTTGTTGAATTTGATGTTGTATCCATTTGTGAAGTAGATGCTTTTGAGTTGCTCCTTTCATTTGCATATACTTCATAGATGGCTTCTAATTTTTGCCATACTTCATGTGCCGATCGGATACCTACAACATGTTCATATTCCAAATTAGTAAATGAACAATACAAAATATTTAGAGCTTTACCGTTTAAGGAGATGATCTCTTCTTTTCATCATTGAGCTCTTTGTGTGGTGTGTTCTTCATTGGAATGGATTCTCCATTTATGACGGTGTTCCAAATATCGAACCCGCAACTTTGTAAATAGCATTCCATTCTCTCTTTCCAAAATGTGAAATCTTTGGAATCAAACCGTGGTGGCTTTGTGGTGGAGGTGCCGGTAAGATGAGCTTCGTTCAGAGCCGACGATCGTTTCTCTTCACTCGCAATGTGAAACGAGCTTGCCAAAGAGTTTGGCTTTGATACCACTTGTAAGTCCAAGCGCTACGATAATCTAGAGGGGGTGAATAGATTATCTCCATCTTTTCGATTTCGCCTCTCTTTTTCGATACAAATGCGCCAAGATAAAAACAAAGGTGCGGAATGTAAACAACACACGTCGATTTAAAGAGGTTCAACCCACCTAGGGCCTAATCCTCTACCACCCCAAGATATCCGGATGGATTTCAAAAAGAAAAAGATTTTATTAATTTACCAAAAATTAATACAACACCAACTTACAACAACACCTTGAAGAGCACCACACTCTTCTTCAAGAACACCTTCAAGATTATCACAATCTCTTTTGAAGATCACCACAATCCTCAACGGCACCTTGCGAAGATCACCACAATCTTCCGACTTGAAGAGCACCGAACTCTCCAACACCACCTTTGGAGATTACCACAATCTCCTTTTGAAGATTACCACAATCTTCCTTCAACGGCACCTTTGAAGATCACCACAATCTTCAATCTTGAAGAATACCAAATTCTTCAACACCTCAAGAGCACCACACTCTTGAAACACCTATCACCTAGATCACCCAAGTGTATTCTTACCACAAGAATACTCACAAGGATATCTTGTGTTTGGTTGATGAATTACAATCAAGATTACACTTTGAAAAATATTACAACTCAAAAGTGCGAGTGTAATCAAGAATGAAAGCCTAGACCTCAAGATGTGAAAGTGATAGTACTTAGGCTATTACAACAAGAATGTTGAAATGAATAACAAAGATTATGTGCTTGTGATATCTCTTGTTGTTTGTATCAAGTCTTGTGTTTGATCCCTCAAGCTTTCATCTATTTATAGGAGAGCCTTCAAATTTGAATTCCAACATAGGCTCCTCCAAAGGCTCCTCCAACATAGGCTCCTTCATGGGCTCCTCCATGTTTTCTTTTGTCTACAAATAAGACAAAGAGATTAAAATAAATATGGTTGTCTCATAAGGATACAAAAATCGATTATAGAACAATCCCACATTTTAAGGAAGAATGGTCGGCTGCACAACGGTTATATTTTTGCTGTCAAACTAAAGGGGCGGTTGCGCACAAAAGGACGTTTGAAATTGTACTGAAAAATTACACGGGGCGACCGGTCGAGGGGGTGCTCGACCGGTCGACATCACCCCTAGCCGGTCGACCTCTCCAAAAATAGAACAGGGAGATTTTGCACACTTGCAGTGCACTCGGCCGACTGGCGACGGCCGACCGACGGTCGACGCCAGCATGCACGGCCGACCGCTTGATTTTTCTTCCGTCTCATTTTTCTGTTTCAAAAATCATCTTGTCACGGGTTGCCCTATAGGATAACCGGTCGACCAAGAGACGTAAATATTGTCCAATTTTTATCGAAAATAATCCTCAAGAAATACTCCGAAAAATTCGTAAAAACATTTTAAACTAATCGGGAGTATTTAGGACAATATAAGAAATATAGTTTCAATGTGAAAACCCATTGACATAAAATCTTTGAAAGAGTTGTCCAATAATAATCGAAAATAGACTTGAGCAAATACTCCGGAAAATATTAAAACTATTTTAAATCATTTAGGAGTATTTGGACAACCTTTAAAACCATTGTTTTGGTGTAAAAACAAAATCATCAAAATCATGATAAAACCATTTTTCAAACAATTTTGAGATTTCATAGTCATACTTGTCCCGACTTAGTTGATTCTCGATCGATTTTCCTTTATTCATTCTTTCCTTACTCTCTCCTTATCTTTCCTCTACCTTTATCTCGATCCGCCTTAGTTTTGTTTGATCGAATGGCCGAACATCGAGGACGTGGGAGACCTCTCCGTGTTCCACGAGGGGATGACGACGCACCCAGGGGACCGGTACCCTCTCCTAAATTACCACCGCCTCCTCCACACCGCCAGAGACAATTTGACCGCACATGCCTTACAACAAATACTAGTTTTCATGAGGCAAATGCAGAGCCTCAACCCCGTGCTCCCGAACCCGCTAGAGAGGCGAACGATCGCACGTTGGAGCGATTTCTAGTGATTCGACCCACCAGCCTTCTTAGGAGAACCGGACGATCCAAGGCGTAAGAATGGATAGAGAAGTTGGAGAATATCTTCAATGCTCTCCAATACTGACGAGCGTAAAGTCACACTCGCCGTATTTTCGTCCTGGGAATCGGTGCTAGAGACCGGTGGAGGGCAGTTGAAAGGAGATGGGAACAGGACCAGGGTAGTTAGAACATGGGGAAATTTCTTGGCCGAGTTCAATGAACAAGATATTCCACAAAGTTGTGAAAGAAGCACGTCGAGATGAATTCCACATTAAGGCAAGGAACCTCGATGTAGCTTAGTACGAGTCCGAATTTCACCGATTGTCCAAGTATGCTCCGGGACAATCAAGATCAAGAGGATAAGCTTTACAAGTTCACTCGAGGATTGAAACCGAACTTGTAAATAGTGCCGATCGTTGAATCGACAACCTACTCACCATGTAGAAAGGCGCCTCTCCGCATTGAGCCTGGATCAACCGTATTAGCATGATTCAACAAGAATAGGCCATCGAACAGTCTTAAGAGGACAACGTGGGGACACCACCTAAACCACCTCGCTAAGTTTTCGGAAGGGACCAGTTAACAAAATAGATAAAGGAAAGAGACCAAGATAAGGAAAGCGGGTCAAATGTGTGCACATTGCCGTAAACCGGGACATACTACCAACGATCATCATGGCGTAAACAAGGAAGGTATTTTTGTGGTAGTAATCAGACCACCGCAAGATTGCCTCAAGATACGATGACCGAACCAAACAGACGCACGCAGGTCGAAATGGCCAGGGTAATGGGCAAGGATGCCCGCCGAGCATTTGCACTAGCCGGACAGAGGCTCCGGAGGCAAAAGATGTGGTGGAAAGTACGCTTCTAGTATCTAACCACTACGCTAAAATATTGTTCGCCCCTGGATCAACGATTCATTTGTTGCACCGCATTTTGTACACAAACCGCATGCATGCATGGAACATATGCATATATGTTTAGAAGTGTCAACTCCTATGGGTGCAAGTCGATAACATATATTATCTATAATGCATGCGGTTAAGATTGCTTGAGATAAACTTTCCCGCCGATTTAATCCTATTACCTATCTCCGAATACGACGTGATATTGGGGATGAATTGGTTATCCGCACACCATGCACAAATGGACGCCATAACAAGTCCATTAAGCTATGTGAACCGGAAAACCCGAAGTGGAGATTTCGGGAAGGGCACGAAGTTAAGATTGCCCCAATCATTTCAAAGAATGGAAGGGCACGAGTTAAGATTGCCCCAATCATTTCAAAGAATGAAAACAAGAAGGGCGATCACTAGAGGGGCTCAAGGTACCGGGCGTTTGTAAACAAACCCAATGTTGAGACACAAATCAACCAAGCACCAGAAGTGTCGAGTATACGGATGTATTTCCACAAGAACTCACCGCCCCTCCAGATAGGAAGTCGAGTTCACTATCGAGGTGTTACCAGGAACCGCCCCGATTGCCGTAACACCGTATAAAATGGCTCCTCTTGAGTTACAAGAGTTGAAAACGCAATTACGTAAAAACCGATGGATGTGGGATTTATCCACCGAGCACGTCTCTCTCGGGGAGCACTGTGTCTTCGTCAAAAAGAAGGATGGCACATTAAGGCTATGTATAGATTATCGTGGTCTTAATAGCGTGACCATCAAGAACAAATATCCCCTCCCGAGGATAGATGAACTATTTGATCAACTTCAAGGAGCGACGGTGTACTCAAGTTTGACTTACAAAGAATGATATTATCAATCAAGATCCGCAAAGGAGACATTTCCAAAATCGCATTTCAAACCCGATATGGACACTACGAGTTTGTAGTAATGCCTTTCGTCCGATTTAATGCACCAAGCAGCATTTATGGACCCGATGCACCGAGTCTTCCAACCTTATTTGGATCAATTCGTAGTGATATTCATTGATGACATACTCGTGATACTCTAAGTCTAGAGAAGAGCAATTTAACGTCATCTCAAAAATCGCTTTTAGAGACACTACGAGAACATAGTCGTATGCCAAATTCAGCAAGTGCTAATTTCGCTTAGTGAAGTCGCGTTCTTGGGACATATAGATCCTAAGACGGGATTGCAAAGTGGATCCTTCAAGGTATAGACAAAGTGGTGGAATGGAAACAACCCGAGTCTATAACGGAAATCAGGAGTTTTTAGACTAGCCTGGATATTATCGAAGATTTATCCAGGATTTCTCCAAGATAGCCGGACCACTCACTCGACTAACCCAAGCAAGTCAAGTTTGAGTGGAATGACAAGTGCGAGGCAAGTTTCCAAGAGTCAAGAAACGACTTACTACCGGCTCAGTCTTAGCCCTTCCAAAGGAACGTAAAACTTTGTCGTCTACAAAGTGATGCATCAAAAGAAGGACTAGGAGCAAGTGCTCATGCAGGAAGGAAAAGTTATCGCTTATGCATCACGAAAGCTCAAGCCGTATGAGGCCAATCATCCAACGCATGACTTGGAATTGGCAAAGCAATAGTGTTCGCGTTGAAGAAATGGAGACACTATCTCTACGGAGCAACATTCCCGGTTTTCACGGATCATAAGAGCTTGAAGTACCTATTCTCCGGAAAGACCTCAACTGAGGCAACGGAGATGGATGGAGTTGATTGAGGACTATCACTTTGATATTCAATACCATCCTCGGGAAAGCTAACATCGAGCAGGCACGCTCCAAGCGTAAAGGCGAGCTTAGCCGGACTTATGATTCGAGAGTGGGAATCATTAGAAGAGCCGAGCAATTGGAATCGACGAGAACCAATACTCAAATTTCATGTGCCAACATTTCGGTTAAACCCGATCCGCCGAATGAGATCAAAGAAGCACAAGAGAAAGATGCACATCTTCAAAATCAAGGAGAAGATACTTAAAGGAGAAAGATCGAATTCTCGGAACTAAAGATGGAGTTATCGATTCCGAATCGAGTGTGTGTACCGAATGACGAGCGATTAGGAATAGAATCCTAGCAGAGAGGCACACCGTTCGAAATACACTATACATCCTGGAGGAAACAAGATGTATAAGGATTTGAAAAGGAGTTATTGGTGGGTAAACATGAAGAACCAAGTAGCGTAATTCGCTAAGTGCGAGATGTTTAACTTGTCAACGAGTAAAAGCGAGAACACCAACGACCATCTATCCGGTTTACTACAACCGTTGAAAATTCCCGAGTGGAAATGGGAACACATAATGATGGACTTCGTGACGGATCTACCAAGGACCGAGAGGAGGCCATGATGCTATTTGGGTAGTTGTAGATCGACTCACGAAAATCGCACACTTTTTACCCATCAAGAAAACCGATAGCTTGCGTAAACTTGCATGATTTATATCCAGAAATCATTCGACCGCATGGAGTACTGGTCGACATAGTATCCGACAGAGACCCGAGGTTTGTCTCCAGATTTTGGAAGTGCTTGCACGAGGAATTAGGTACCTCGCTAAGTTTCAAAGACAACAAAGACATCCACAAACCGATGGATACCGAGCGAACAATTCAAACCCTTGAAGATATCTTCGCGAGCTTGCACATTGGATTTTCAAGGAAGTTGGGATTCGCACTTACCATTAGCCGAGTTCGCCTACAATAACAGCTTATCGTGCCACGATTGGGATGGCACCTACGAGGCATTATATGGGCGAAAATGTAGATCCCCACTACACTCGGGAGATTGATGACCAATGGACTCGAAAGAGAAACGAAAGTCGCCCCGATTCCAAAGGTCGACTTAGTTCGGGAGGCCATGGAGAAGGTCAAGCGATCAAGGAGTGGATTCAAGATACTCGGAGCCGCCAAAAGAGTTACGCGGACAAGAGAAGAAAGGATTTTGAATTTGAAGTCGGTGATGAAGTATTTCTCGGACTCTCACCACGGAAAGGATTGATCAATCCGAAGAAAGGAGGCAAGTTGAGTCCGAGATATGTTGGACCTTACAAGATTTTACAAAGGATCGGGAAGTTAGCCTACCAACTCAAGTTACCAAAGACCATATGCGGGAATGCACGATGTATTCCACGTGTCGAGATCGAAGAAGTATCAACCGGATCCCGAGCATTTCATCACTCGAGATACTCCTCCTCTAATGGAAAATCTATCCTACACCGAGAGGCCGATCCGGATCATTGATCAAGAGATACGATTGCGTAAGAGAGAAATCCCGATGGTTAAAGTGGTGTGGCGGAACCACAACCGAGATGAAGACGCAACGTGGGAGATGGAAGAAGACATGAGGAATCAATATCCGAATCAGTTTCAAGAGAATTTGGGGACCAAATTCTTTTAAGGGAGGATGTGAAGCCCCGATTTTTCCGAACATATATTTGATCCTTATTGACGTTTATACATTTGATCGACTATTTTACCGCGTTATTTTGACGGATAATTATTAATAGTATATAAATTTTGCATTTTATTTTATTTTACTTAATTACTTGTGATCATGATCATCATTAATTCTATTTTTCATTTATGATCACTTGATTATTCATTATTACTATTTTTGTATTTATTAGCCACCTTAGAATTTTAAGAGACTATTTATTTTAGAGACTCTTACCTTATAGAATTAAGATTTTGATTTAGATTAAGTGATCATGAGACTTATAAGTGATCAAGGAGATCACTAATTATTTTGGAGATTGATATAATTCATCTATTATCATCAAATTTGGGGCAAAAAAAAATATGGAATTACCATAATGCCATTATAGTGATCGACCAACATGGATATTTTGGAGTAAAAATATCATCCAACTCTTGTACACCTACACCTTATATTAGTCATCTTGTGTATAATTATACCATTAATTCAAACATTATACACATCATCTCTTATATTACTTCTTTAATAATATTTTTGCCAACATGTTGGAAGTCTTCCAATATTCCATTCAAACCAAGTCTTGCCCATACCTTTGACCTTCAAATTGTCTCCCATGCATGAGGCAAAATGCAAGACACAATTTGAACAAAATTCATCCCCTCTCTCTCAAAGTGGATGGCCATAATGGCCATTTTGTGCCAAAATTTCATTTCATTTTTATCACTAACACATTCATCTCCTACACAAAATTCTCCTCCTTCTCTCTAAAATCTTCTTACTTCTCTCTACTTTTCTTCTCACTTTCTTCTTCAACACTTAGAAAATTTTTCAAGAATTCCTCCTTATTCTCCATAAAAGTCGAACACCCCCTACAAGGTAAGAAATTTTATCTCCAATCTATTTTTGATATCACATAGTTCATCTCTTCCACCTTCTTAACTTAAGTTTGAATTTGATTTGAAGGTACATTTAGAAGACCATTTGAAGATTAGAGTTTGACATCATCTTGAAGAAGGACTTCAAAACTTGAAGAAGAACTAGTAGAGAATTTGGACTACAAGGTAAGAATTGAGTACTAGACCCTTCTTTCCTATTCTTTCTATTTTTTTCAAATTTTAACACCCCTTTTTCATTTTTGAAAAATAAGGGTTGACCTTAGGTGATTTTGGAGTTGAACCAAAATTTCCAATTTTAAAGCTTCAACTAGTCTCCAAACACCTACTACACAAGGTAAAGTGTAGTCCTTCTCATTTCCTTATCTCCTTCTTTTTCTCCTTAATTTTTCTCTCATTTTTCTAACTTCAAATTTTTTATATTTCTTGACATAGGGGTTGACCTAAGAAGCCTCATCCAAAAATTGTGAAATTTATCCTTTTATTTCACAATTTCCAATTTTAAGGTGGGTGGAAAAATATTTTCCAACTATTAGGTGTTTTATTAAAATGCATGTAGAAAATTTGATCATGAGCCTTGAGATATATATAATCTATGTATTGCATGTCAATTTCTCAAGAGTTGCTCAAAATTACTATTTATTGAATTTTAGGTGCATGCATGTGCAATTTAATGTTTTATTTGATGAATTCTTGTATGTATTGGACATGCATGTGTATGATCTTTAAAATCTATGTTTTGGATGACTTATAACCTGGACAAGTCGAGCATAATTGATTAAATTTCAATTTTGAACTTAAAAATGCAAAAATGGATAATTGGTGGACTAAATTGCAAGAAAATGAAAGTTAAAGGACCCCTCTGCAAATTTCGAATTTTGGGACTGTACTCAGGTTCAAAAATGACTTTTGGACATTTTAATAAAGTTTTAAGAGTTTTAAGATAAATAAAATCAACCTTTAAAAGCCCAAGGACTAGATTGTAAAATTTTGAAAGTTTAAGGGCTACTTTGCAAATTTTAAAACTGTACCAGACCTTAACTTTAAATTTTGAAATTTTTATTCTTAAGGTACTGGAAATGACATATTTTAAATGTATTCCAAAAATCCAAGTGTTTAGGGCTTGGAAAGTAATTTTTCTAAAATTGAGGGACTAAAGTGTAAAATACTAAACTTGAGGACCCAAATGAAATTTCCAGGACTTATGCATCCCATGCACCTGGAAATACTAACTTAACTATAACTTAATTATATTTTGGACCCAAGGTTCAAATTTCATAACAATTGGACCCCTAAAAGCCTTAAAGACAATTATATCAAAATGAGACAAAAATGATATTTTCAAAGGTTAAAGGACCTACACTTATTTATTTTAAAAACTGCTTTTGTCCCAATATTCCACTAACTTTAGTGACATTTTCCAACTAGAATCACATTAAAATCCCTTCCGGTTTGTGAGTTCCGATTATTTTAAACTTAAGGTCCGATTGGCAATTTTTACAAATTTGGGGCCAATGTGAGAATTTTATAAAAACTCAACCTCAAAACTTTAAAAACCTGAATCTCTGAACAATTCAGAGAATTTAGGAACTGACCTCATAATGTTTCAAGGTCGGGATATTTATTTATTCAATTTTTAACCCCAAAAGTGTTGGTTTTTACAAAACGGGGTAAATTGCAATTCTTCTTTTATAAAGTACCTAACTTAAATTATTTTCTCTTTTACTAAAATAGCCATGGACCCTCTGACTTGGATATTCATTTAAAGTATTTTACTTTCCCAAAAATCCTTGACTTATCGGATCAATTTGACCGATTAATACCACCCGTCGCGGAGCTTACCCTCGCCTTGCGATTTTGAATCTATAACGGGACTTATGTTCCACCTAATCTTTCAAGATATCGAAGGTTGCTTATCCTTCCAATAATCATCTTCATTCAAAAACTCCACCAACGCCAAAATTGCTACTCGCGAATTTTCAAAATTTTTCTGTTGTTTCAATCAATAATACTCGATTGCTGTACTTGTAATTACTTTTCCGCTCGAGTCAACTTGGTGTGTCGAGCTCACGGATCGGGATGGATACGTTGGGGATGAAACCGGCGCGGCTCGGTTGCTATTCCACTCTTCCGCCCCATCGCCCTAATCCCGCAATCGAGGGACAGAGTTTGTCCAAAGGAAGTGAGTCGTAGTATCTTTGAGGTATAATCATGATTATGACAGATCCGAGCCTTGCAAGCTCCCTTTGTGGATTTTGTCTTTGCCTATGGAGCGATAAGGTGACGGTCTTACAAGGAAAACGAAAGAATCGCATCGATCCACACGATTCCGGAGTTATCGGACCCGTTTGGTTGGCGCTACAAACCGCACGCAACCGCTACTTGTTTTGCATTGGTTGGCGCTACAAACCGAACGCAACCATTATTTGCCTTGCATGGGATTGGCGTTACATTTCCGCACGCAATCCTACTGTCTTGACCGAATCACATAGTGCACTGTGTGACCTTGAATCGTTTTCTCGAATCGTATAAGTATATTACTTAAATATATTTTATCACGACGCTTGTGGTGTGTGTGAATTCATGCATCATACTCACGCGTTTTCATATAATTGTTTTCTCACATTAACTATATTGCGCCACACTTACACACGATCACCCCATCCACCGAGATTTTGTCTCATCCCCACCTATTTTCCAACCTTAGATGAGGATTTCGTTGAAGATGCGGGAACCGCCCTGGATTGAGACCTTGTACTCGCTTGTTGCATTTACTACTTCTTGTTGTTGGTGGACTCTTTTCTTATGTTGTTGTCGGACTATTGTATTTCTTTCCATTCCGTTTGTAAATCAAGGGCGTAGGACCCTTTGACTTTAAGTTGCTATATTTTGTGATTTTCGGGATGTAATATGGATTATGGATCGTAGACTCGTAAGTTGTATTTGTACTTGTTATTTTATTTCGCCGCTATTTAGACTCTGTCTTTTTGGGTTCTTGATATTTGTCCGGATTTGTTTGGTTATTGTATTTAAGTTGTGGATCGTCGTCGCGTCCCGTTTGGGGCGTGACAAAAAGAATTGATGAGATGATTAAAACTCAAAGAGGATCTCTTGATAAATTTTTTAAAACTAGTTCTTCGGTTGAAGATCCAATTAACGAATTACAACAATCGAGTAATCAAGAAGAAATAAATGAAGATATAATGAATGAACAAGAAGAATCGAGAGAAGATGATAATGATGATTGAATGAAGAAGTTGCTATTATAATCGAGAATGAAAATGAATCGAACAAACAGTCATACTTTGAATATATTTGATCCAAGAACTTGGGATAACATCGATAATAAAACAAGAGATATTTTTGGTAGAAAAGGGACCTATAAGAGAGAGTAATCTCAAATTTCCGATAGATGGGCTTTCTAGATATTTTTCATATTCTCATTATACAAGAAAATTACCCAATGGAGAGAATCAAGATAGAAAATGGTTAGTGTACTCAAAAGATGCAAATAAAGTATATTGTTTTTGTTGCAAGTTATTTAAATCTGTGCAAAATATTAGTTTGCTAGCAAATGAAGGTCTTGATGATTGGAAACGTTTAAATGAGAGACTTAAAAAACATGAGAATGGTATTGAGCATATCGACAATATGAGAACCTGGATTGATTTGCAAATTAGATTGAAAAAGAATGAAACAATTGATAAAGAGTTACCATTGCAAATAAAGAAAGAGAAAGAACATTGGAAATTAGTTTTAATAAGAATTATTTCGTTGTGAAATATCTTGATAAAAGTAATTTGGCTTTTCGTGAAGATAATGAAAAGATTTACCAAGATAATAATGGTAATTTTTGGGGTTACTTGAACTAATTGCGAGTTTGATTTGGTAATGCAAGAACATTTTAGATGCATTCGTAACAAGGAAATTCATTATCATTACCTTAGTCATAAGATTCAAAATGAGTTAATTTCAATATTAGGCTCTAAAGTAAGAGGTGATATCATTAAAAAAGTAAAAGAGGCAAAATATTTTTCAAGAATACTCGATTGCACTTGGATACAAGTCACAATGAACAAATGACATTAATAATTCGGTGTGTTGATATGTTAAGTTGTCCAATAAAGGTAGAGGAATATTTCATAGAGTTTTTAAAAGTGGATGATACATCCGGATTAGCGCTTTTTAATGAATTACAATATGTTTTAGAATCACTTGAGCTTGATATTGATAATGTGAGGGGACAAGATTATAATAATGGAGCTAATATGAAAGAAAAAAACCAAGGTGTACAAAAGAGATTTCTTGAAATCAATCCAAGAGCATTTTATATGTCATGTGCTTGTCATTCTCTTAATTTAACAAAGATGTGATATGGCAAATTCTTGTGTTAAAGGTGTCTCATTTTTTGGAGTTGTGCAACGCATGTATACTTTATTTTTTGGTTCGAAAAATGATGGAAGATTTTACAAGATCATGTTCATCAATTAACTTTAAAACCATTATCAACAACAATGTGGGAAAGTCATATTAATAGCATTACAGCCATAATAACTCAGCCTAATGAGATTAGAGAAGCTTTATTTGAATTGTCAAGAGTTAGTGAAGATGCCAAAACTAGAAGTGAGGCTGAGTCTTTAGCAACTCATGAACTAGAAAGTTTTGAATTATTATTAGGCATGACTATATGGCATAATATTTTGAAGAAAATTGATTTGATTAGCAAAAAATTACAATCAGAAGACATGCAAATTGATGCTGCAATAAATATTTTGAAAGGTTTGATTTCTTATTTTGAAAGATACAGGGAGGAAGGGTTTCAGTCAGCTATGATTTTAGCCAAAGAGCTTGCATCTAAAATGGAAATTGGTCCTATTTTTCCTCAAAAACGTAAAACACATAGGAAAAAACAGTTTGATGAAAATTGTCATGAGGAAATTTCACAATCTGCTGAGGAATCTTTTAGGATTAACTATTTTGTTGTTGTAGTGGATATTGCTATATCATCTTTAAAGAGTAGATTTGAACAATTGGGAGTTTTTGAAAATTTGTTTGGTTTTTTGTTTAATCCTAAGAAGTTGTATTCCTTAGATGAGAATAGATTACATGATTGTTGTGCTAAACTTGAGTCTGCCCTAAAACATAGTGACAAATTTAACATTGATCTTTGATAATTTATTTTCTAAATTACAAGTGCTACAAATGTGTTTACCAAGAGAAACAAAGTCACCATTGAAATTCTTGAGTTGTCAAAACTTTAGATTGTTTTCCAAATGTGTCTATTGCATATAGAATTTTGTTAACTATACCGACATCGTAGCATCTGAGAAAAAGTTTTCCAAAAATTAAAATTGATAAAATCGTCTTTTGCTCAACTATGTCCCAAGAAAGATTAAACGGGTTGACAATTTTATGCATTGAAAATGAAATATTGGAAAAACTTGATCTTAAAGATCTTATTGATGAGTTTGCTTCTAAAAATGCTAGAAGATCTAATTTTTTTTAGTTATTTGATACTTATTTTTCCTTGTATGTTTGTAAGTGTTGCAGTCTTTCAAAGATATTTTAGATGATGATAAAAAATAACTTGTATGTGTAAAAATTGTATTTTTAAAATTATATAAAAGCCTTTTTTTCTCCTTTTCGCCATGGGCACTAAAAAAATTAGAGCCGGCCCTGTCCATTCGTACAATCAGATCAGACAAATTAACAAGTCCAATTATGGGAACTCAAACACAAAATCACACCCATACATACCTATTTACAAGGGAGGAGGGTAATTTCAATTTGACTATATATACCATTACATTCGAGACCAATCAATACTAAAAATACAAACAACCCAAAACCAAGAACAAAAACAAGAAACCAAAAAACGTGTTTGTGTTATTCAATTAAGCTTTGCAGCAAACAAATCGACCAAGTCCTTTAGTAGCAGACCCGGAATCATCATCTCCTTTACCAGAAATCTCAACAGCAACATGTTTCTTGCCATGCTTCTTCCTCTTGTTACGGTCTTTAGGCAGTGTAACAACCAGCACTCCATCGCTCATCGAAGCTTTTATCTCATCCACCATACCATTTTCCGGCAATCTAAATTCCCTGCAGAAGCTTCCACCATTTACGCGCTCTTTACAGTGCCACTTATAATTATTACCCTTTTCGCCGCCGTAAACTTCTTCATCTTCTTTGGTCTCTGCGCTTATGTGGAGCAGTCTGTCATCGTGGACTTGGAGCTTCACGTCTTCTTTAGCGAGGCCGGAAGATCGAATTTGAAGATGTGGGCTTCTGGGGTCTCCTTCCAGTCCATAAACGCGCCGGTTTCCGAAGGCCCAATCCCGAGCCGAAGACCGAAGTGAAGGAAAGATCAGATAGTAGTGATCGTAGTGGGAAGACTGACATTGTTTGATTTTTAGCTTCTTTTTTGGTTTCTGGAAAATTGTTGATCACTTTGCTCGTTCGGTTTTGTGTAGAAAGAGACTAATTGGTTGAATTTTAATGGCTACTTTTTTCTGTTTGGGAATGATTTAGACGTTTGGTTGAGTATTTATAAGGGGTTTTCTTGTATGCTGGATTGGAATATTGAGCAGGTTCTTGAAAATTCTGGACATGGTTTTCCAGAGTGAGCGCAGAATGTTTCTCACGAGAACCTTGACCATCTTTCTCGGACCTTTATTAATATCCCGAAAAGGCAAAATTCTTTCTCCTCAACTGCTAAAAGTAAAATCTCTGTTTAAAAGCACCCGCCTGTGCCGCTAGGCCTCCTTATCTACCACGTTATTTTTTCAATTAGATCCCGCCTAATCCCTCCCCAGCCTCCGCCTAAACGCTAGGCCTCAGCTCGCCTAGAGCTAGCGCCAGCGATTTTTAGAACACTGAGAAAAATGAAAACAAAATAAGAAACAAAATATTAGGTGTGTGCGCACTTGTGTATAGCTAAAGATTGAGTGTCAACAAATAAATTATTATATTCGAATAGTAAATGTTATACTAAGTAGGGAAAATTTTAAAGTACCCACTATGGATAGTGGAGACTTTCTTTTCTATCCACTAGGATAATAAACTTCTTTTCTACCCAAATTGGCCAATATACCCCTCCTTTAAGTTGGTGTTTTTGAATTTTAAAATCTAAGACATAAATATACCATTTAATACCTACCGTATAGGAAACCGTACTATTCCCAAAACAAAAGTGAAAAATACAAAACAAAACCCCAAAATCGTGCCCAACTCGGTCAAAAGGATTAAAGGAAGCAAAATACAAAACAAAACCTCAAAATTGTGCCCCTTAGTCTTCAAGGAGAAGAAAATTCCACCCCCCCAATTTCGTGCCCAAGTCGTCAAGTAGAAGAACAATAGAAGGAAATCCAACACCCATTTCGTGTCCAACATCGTGCGAGAAGAGAAATGGCTTCAATCGTGCCGTCATCGTCCGCCTCCGCCTCCACCTCCACCATCGCCGCGTCCGCCTCCGCCTCCACCTCCACCGCTGCCGTCGCCCCTTCCGCTCACGAACAAGTAAGGGTAGAGTTTCGAATTTTTGTTTGTGTATAATGTTCGAAATTTTGAATGATTAGGGTTTAGTTTCGAAATATATTTCATGTGTTTGTTACAATGTGAATGACTAAGGTTTAGTTGTTCGAAAGTTTGAAATATATGAAGTTTTGAGTTGTTTTGTGGGACTGTTATACGGAAAATGGTGTATTGTTTCTGGCCTTGGCACGATATGGTGTTGAAGACGATGAGGCACGATATCGTGCCCTTATATAATTTGGCACGATATCGTGCCGCATATCGTAACTAGGTATATTATAATTGGAGTGCGATATCGCGCCACATATCATACCAAGATTTAATGGGTACGATATCGTGCCATGTTATAATTGAGTACGATATCGTGCCCTGTTATAATTAGTGCGATATCGCGCTACTGTTATAATTGGGTGCGATATCGTGCCCGTATCGCACCTATGTATAACGGGCGCGATATCGCGCGTGCCTGTTATAACATGGCACGCGATATCGCACCGTTAAATCTTGGTACGATATCGTGCAAATGGGTTTTTTTGTATTCTTTCCATGTATTCTTTGTTTAGATATCCATATCCATATTGTCCCACATCTTTGTTTTTTTTCACTACTGATTCTGCAATTTTTCAACAATTCATCTTAATAAATTGAAATTTATTAATTGTTATAGGTCGGTCCACAATGGAAGAGACCTCATATCATCGAGAGGGCCCACATCGCGGGATACGTTCGATCGAATATTATTCAGACCATCGAGAGATGAGTTCGGAGATCGTGATGATTTATATAGTCATTTTAGACGATCTGCGTTCGGATATTTTATGGATTTTGGGTATGACGAGCGGTTGTAATGCGGCACTTGCATGCATTAGTTGCGATGGAGGTTCATGTGCGGGACGCTCCGAATCGGAGTGTTGGTTCCACGTCGGGAGAGCGATCATCGATTCTCTCGGCGTGATTTTGCTATGATATCGGGATTGCGATTTTCAGCACGATATATCGTGCCCCTTTATAATTTGCACGATATATCGTGTTTTTTATAATTTGTACGATATATCGTGCCAACTATAATGGGAACGATATATCGTGCCGAGATAGTTGCACGATATATCGTACAAATATAGTACGGTATAGGTACTATCGACATGATTAACACATTTAGACTCACGAGTTTCACTCTTAGTGTGTTTTTCTAGAAAATAGTGTTACATTTGAAATAAACTTTTGCCTAATTTTCATCATCCGGACGTCTCGGACATTTTCTACGGTATGATCATCCGCTTTCGGCATATTCCACATTTCTTCTTATTACGCACTTGTCTCGAAGGACCATTTGTGTCACCGAGGCACTTTCGTGCTCATCGAGCGGCAATGACATAGTGCATTTGACGCAATTGTGGCCAGCACCCCCACACCTTGAACAAATTTGACTCTTACGTGAACGATTACTTGATGATTCAACAGCGGAATGAACTCTACTTTGTCTAGGACGACCTGCTTGTCTCGGGTTATTTGGAGGGTTGCATACTAAGTCTCGCACCTCTTGTGGTAGAACCCATTCACTCGGATCAGGAACTGGTAAAACTTCACCCGCCCACATTTTTTGAAGATTTTCATTTTTATAATAATGGGCAGCAAATGAATAGATATTGAGGTTCGCCTTCCTGCACAAATAAACAAACAATTATTTGAAAATATTGAACGAATTATGTGAAAATATTGAACGAATTATGTGAAAATATTGATACAAAAATTTTAAATTTCTTTATACCTAATTGCTGAGATGCATGGGCGCAAGGCATCAATTCATATTCAAATTCTCGGCAATTGCATGTTCTTTGGGATAAGTCAACCAAATAAGTCTTTGTTCCATCTTTCACCTTGTACATCACATTACTAAGACATTGTACATCCATTCTACGACCTATCTCAATGCATCATTTAATCTTTTGGTTGCTTCAAGTGTTAGCTCTTGATCTTTATCATTAGCGGCGGTCGTCGTTCATAAAACCACTTTTCAATAATAGTCCTAGCACACTCAAGCACAGAACAAACAGGTAACTTTCGGCCCATAATAACCGACTATTGAAGCTCTCACCGAGTTTGAGTTTGATGTCATGAACCCATAACGCGGACAGACACTTAACTCGAGACCATCCGTCTTCCCCCGCACGTTCTAACTTTTTAAACGCACCCGTCTCACTAGCAACTTTTATGTTTTCAAAATACTTATCATAATCTTCACGGCGGTATGAATGAATATGCTTTGCATTCCTAAACATTGCTACTATATGTTGACCGTATTGAGCCAAATTACTCGCAAATGATAAGTGCAAAGCCCATGTGATGCTTCCGGGTATACTACTTTTATGGCATTATCGATACTCTTGTCTTGGCCGATCGTAAACAATCATGAGATCACGAGGGCAATTATAAGCATCTCTCAACTGTCTCAAAAACCATGTCCAAGAAGAATCGTTTTCAACATCCCCGATTCCAACGGCAAGTGGGAAAATGTTCATTACCATCTTTTGTTTCGCCACAAACAATATTCCTCGGTATTTTCCTTTAAGGTGTGTTCCATCAATCACAATAACTGGTCGGGCATTGTGTCGGAATCCGAGTGATTGATGCATGCAAAGCAAAAACACGTCTTGAATCTATTAAAATTATCCGACTTCCATCTAGTTATCGATCAGGGATTCGTTAAATTCAACATGTGTAAGTATGCGGAATTAGATTGAATGACTTGTTGCTATCTCCATATATCAACCCAAAGGCATGATGTTTTGCACTCAACGCAACATTATAACTCATTTTAAGCCCATGTCGCGATTCCAACTCCGCTATCATATCTCTTGGCACGAGCGCAGAATGTTCCACTAGTAATCTAGATGCAAAATACGCACCTACTACTTTAGAATGCACCCGCCTAGATGCATTGTCATTCAAATTTAACCCACATCCATGGTGCTTGTCAAACTTCCCTACTCTCCAAATACCTTCCTTTCCATATGCACGCATTCGAAAAGGGCATCGTTCATACTTGCATATTGCATGAAAACGAGTCTTATCCGAGCGTTCAACTCGATACTCGACTTGATTTTCAAGGTGATACATGCCTAGTGCGATATCCAATTGAGTTTTGCTCATGTATGTTGCTCCTTGGCGCAATGTCCCACCAGATGCTTCCAACCTAGCAGGTTCCTCGGGAGGAACTGAAAGGTGCGAGAGTGTACCAGAATCACCCAACTTCGCCGTGTGTGCACTATTGTTTCGTCCATATTGTCTCTATGGATATCTGGATGTAAGTTAACACCTCGTACTTCTGCTGCATCTTGGTTTTGGTTTTCTGGAAATACTTCTCTCCGTCTACGTCTCCACTCACAAAATTCCTCAAATTCAGCACGTTGCTGGTCATTTTCAAATTGATTATTAGCTTCAACATCAGTACCAACATCACCATCAGTGTAGTTCTCACCAAAATCATTTGATGTAGTTTGCACCATAATTAATGTCATTATTATCACAACCAACATCAACATCGTATTATCACAATTAACATCGTATTATCACAACCCATATCAGGATAATAGCCATCTTCATTGCTTGGCCTTATACTAGGTCCGGACAATTGATATTTGGAACATTAATCGAGGTGCTAGTGACGCGGATGATCAATAATTGGAACATTGTTCATATGCATAAAAGGTGCTCCACTAGGCCTTACCGCATTACTATATGGATTGATGTGCGGTACAATCGTATTGTTGAAAACCAAGATGTTGCATGTAGTTGTAATTAGCCCAATGATCGTTGAAAAATCATTTCGACTAGCCATTAGTTGCATAAAACTTCCACCAACACCTTGTTGACATTCAACGTTCTGAACTCGATTATGCCCAAGCCGACCTCCCAATACATTATGCGAACTAGTCTCACCCATCGTTTTTCTTTTCAGTGTTACAAAAACAATTGGTAACTCGGTGTTCCCAAACGCAGATTTCAATGTCATCATCGTTTTTCAACTTTAACTTCCCAAGTTTGTTTCGAAATATCTACAATAGAATGCATTATACAATCGTATACGCCCTATCAACATCAACAACACCATAAACCTCCTCCAATATTTCACTATAATTCATTTTGCCTAGGTTTAATACATACAACTTCTTCTTCACCACTTTTATATTCTAAACCTTCCCAATGACCACCAAATCGAACAACAAGATAGCGAGAGTTCATCTATATACAAAGAAAAAATATTGATAAATGCAAACACATAAAAAGGCGCCTGTTTTTTACTGGGGCACGATATATCGTGCCTTTTTTCGTAGAGGCACGATATATCGTGCCCTTTTTTCGCAGAGGCACGATATCGTGCCCCGTATATTGACACGATATATCGTGCCCTATATATTAGGTGCGATATCGTATCAATATACGGGGCACGATATCGTATCTAATATACAACACGATATATCGTGTCTAATATACAGGGCACGATATCGTGCCCTATATATGACACGATATCGTGCATTGTTTTTCATAAATGCAGAAAAATTTTCCTTTCACAAAACACTTCATATTTTGCAAATATATTGGTCTTGAACGATTTAAACAAGGTTAACTAATTAGGAGGAGAAGAACATTACCTTGTTATTCGATTTTTTGGTGCGATTTTGTTGATGAAAGCCCACAAAAATAACTTCTTGATATTTTGTGAAGAAGAAGAAGAAGAAGAGAGAGAAAAAATGAAGAGCAAAAAAGAAGGGAGTGTTCACAGTTCACGTATGTTATGTATTGGGGGTATTTAATTTCAAGAGAGAGAAATACATATTAAAGGCTTTCATAGTTGCATTTAAAGCCTCAAGGGTATGGTGGTAAAAGAACACCAAAAGTGGGTAGAAAACTATGTTTTTTATCCTACATGTCAAAAACTCAATCACCTATCCCAAGTGGGTAATTTGCCCCATTTGCTCTACTAAGTATATGTGCATTAAATGTATTCATCTATAAGGCCTAATATATCCATATTACATAAGTGTAAGAACACTTAGTTTGTGAATAAAGGACAAGTGTTCTACTTTGTGAAAAATATAACATTTGGATGATAATGTTATATGAGTAGGTCTTATGTGAGACTTTTTTGATGGATCTAATTAATAAGACGGATCCTAAACACATACAAAAATATGGATTCTTTTCACGGGTATGAGTTTATGTCAAAATTCTATTTAAATATATGATCCGTCTCTTGGATTACATCCATTAGACCGTGTCACACAAGTTTTTGTGATATTATATTAAAAGGGTGTTTGGTCGACCTTAGAAGCTACTCAAAATATCTTATAAGATGTTTGCTTATTGTCTGTTTAAAAGTGTTTGGTAATATTTTTTTAAAAAATATTTGATAAGCTCTCAAAATAAGATAAGGACCTTTTAAGTTCTTTTTAGAAAAGGTAGAAGATTCCAACTTATGTTCAAAATAAGATCTTATTTTAATAATCTATTTTAACTTTGACCATTTTAATTATAAAATTATCATTAGTAATATCTATAAGTTTTATACAAACACTTCAACAACTTATTTCCAAAATAAGATCAAACATCTTATAAATTCTAAAAACATCTTATAAGATGTAAGAGCTTATAAGCGTGGCGGAGCCACGTGAAGGTTTGGGGTACAGTTGTACCCCCAATTTTTGAAAAAAAAATAGTTTAAAAAATAATATTAATAATATTTTGTACCCCAATTTTTATATAAAATGGTATTTTTAACAATTAAAATCCAAAAAATCAAAATATCTTACATATTTCTAACACAATTTCCCACATTTTCTTCTCCATACAAACACTTTATTCCCAGAAAATAATTATAGAATCTAACTACAATTAGCCTAAAATTTATCATACCCCATTTTTGAATTTCGGATCCGCCACTGCTTATAAGATCTTTTAAGTAAGTTTAAGCCAAAAACCCTTTTCGTATACGTACAGTGACAGTGAGTGTAGCATTATATAATTAACATTCATAATCATTTGGTGTTCGTAAGCAAACAACAGATTTTTCTCTTAAACTGTTCATAGGCTGGGCCAAAAGCAGCACTACACGAAAGCGCAAATTGTAGAATATTTCATATTAATTTTGTTCCTTGTCCAAACGATGCTTTAGATGTTACGTTGTTTTTAAATTTGGGTTTGGACCTAGACTAGCCCATTAACAAAAGGCCCAAAAAAAAAAGAAGGGCTCTATCCACCAAAGCTGAATGTGTGTGATCTGATTATTAGTGCATGGCCAATGGCTTCATTTTGCTTGATCAAGAAATTACAACCATCCTCAAATAATCACAATTTTGGGATTGATAATTTATTTCGCTCAAGTAAATATATAAGTGCATTATCAATCAACAACCTTTTTTTTTTTTTTTTTTTTTTTTTGCCATTGAAATGAGTATTACTTTTTCAACAAGAATTAGGTATAGAATCCAAAACTCTTATTGTTTATGTTCATTTTGAGGACAAAGATAAGGGTGCACATAGTTTAGTTTTTTTATTATTATTTCATAAAATTTATCAATAATAATTGTTGCGAAATTTAGGTGTTTTAGCGTCTTAACATTTGATATCGTGCGATTTTGGCACAGTAATATGTTTTCGCAATTTATTAATTCTCTAATGTTACAATTAAAATTCACTTCATCTAGTAATAACGTCGGAGTTAACAAAAACAAAATTCAATATAACATATTTAACACTTAACACACCGTCAATTTTCTTTATATCTTATTTTGTTGCCAATAGCTGATGTTGTTCATCAACTATAACGTAAATTTTGGGTTCAAAATGAATTTCCTCCAGATGTACACTACAAGAAAAAAACAGTTTACCTACAGAAAAATATGTAGGTAAGTATTAAAAAAACTGTGAAGTGTAGGTAAAATCATTGTAGGTAAAATATTTACCTATAGAATCTAAAACTGTTGGTAAATACCTACAGAAAATTTGTCGGTAATTGAAAAACTGTCGGTAACCTGTCGGTATAATTTGGGAAAAAATGATATATTTTGTTTTGTAGGTATTTTGTAGGTAATTGTAAAATTTAGTGACAAAATCATTTTTGTCGTAAACTGGAATTTTCTTGTAGTGGTAATTCATTGTATATGAATTAGAATACATTTAGCTTAAAAAAAAACATCAAAAACTAAAATATATTCTTACATATAAAATTATATATTTTGTTGTCCTATTTAGAATAATAATATGAAGAAAGTATAAATGGAAAGACAGTAACGAAATAATTTAAATTAAGGGATTTCAGCATTGTCACGTACTGTCCTAAAAATTGAAAACTGTTTGCATCAAAGCACAAAAATCAGAGATGCTTTTATCTAATTGTTTTGAAAAACTGTCCAATTAAGCTTTTATATAATTGTTTATTTAATTGTCAGACTTTAAGATCAATGAATGACAAGAATATTAGTTGTTGAATTAAATTAACTATTATTATAAGTGATCTTAGGTCCTGCGACCTTAGGCTACTAATAGAAGTTGAGCATAGAAAACAAATCAATAATGTAGGACGATTCCAATTTAAAATGTAAACAATATAATTATTTATTAGCATAATCAACTATATTTTGTACGGGTATTAAAAATAGGCGTATTAGGTAACAAAGGTAACAATTAGATAGCGGAAAATGTGGCGTAATTCTCGAATAACGAACTCCCAACACCACATGGTTTAATGATTTAATTCCAATTTGATCTTCAGACGCCATCATCATCATTTTCTTTGTTATATATTTTTTTTTTCATTATCTTGTTAGCTCATCACCTATTAGGAATTTTATTTTAAATGCTTCGACAGATCCAAAATTTCTCCACAATTTTCTGTGAAGGAAAATATGATGATTGGCCTCATCATTGGAACAAGAGGACCCAGTCATCATGTACATGTTGGATTTTCATTTATTTATTTATTTATCTATCTATTATTATCATTTTTATTTTAGTGTTTGTTGAAAAACGCGCTGAATTTTTTTCGGTTACTTCATTTAATTGTTATATACACGTATGGTGTAAGTGAACAGAGTGTTCGGCAAACAGTTCGTGAATATGCTCGGATAACGTTCGTTTATTTCTATTTATTTAGTTAAAGGAGCATATACGAACACATTTTAGGACTCGTTTAATAAATGAACAAACCTTGAACAATTCCATACCCGTTTACTAAAAGCTCGTGAACAAGATTGTTTAGTGTTCGTTTATAAATTTTTTAAATAAATAGAAATAAATAAAAAGAAAGGAAAAGATCATAATCACAAGCCGACCAGATAGCAAAGGAAAAACAATGCAAATCACCAGAAGAAAAGATACCAAAAATAATTTAAAGATGCAGTTTAAATGAAAGGCGTCTATTTCTAGATGATTTAAGAGTGACATTGTCATTTGTTTTATTTTGCACATGCTCGAAGTATCATCTTGATGAGGACCTATTTGACCGACCCGGTCTAAATGGACTTGATGGAAGACTTGGGCTCATAGTGAAAGCCAGTCGGGCAAAGCCCAACCTGGAAGGCACATCCCGATCTCGGAGGAAAGGCCAATTATCTTTGGTCTTAGTTGATTGGGCCGACCTCTCAAGAGTGGGCCGACCTCGGGCTTGGTAAGCTCGACTGAATGGGTGGGCCTCGATCGAGGATAAACTTAAGGGTTTTTGACCTAAGTGGTGGGCCCCTAATAATGGGTGAACTTAAGGGCCTTCCGAGCTCTTGGGCTTGGGAGATGTGCGCGCCCAATATGAATGATTAACCTAAGCCCATGTGTTAGCAAGGGTTTTAGCTTGGCTTGATAAGACGCAACCGTAATTGCTAAACCTATAAACAACTCACAAAAGGTATGCCTCAGTTAGAATTCGAATACACGCACTTTATATAATATTCTATTTTTATATTCTCTCTCTAGAGCGATTCGACTTGAGCGTCGGAGTGGGTACGCCAGAAAAACCCTTAGGCCCCTCTTCTAACGGTGGTTTTCGGTCTCGGTCAATCGCACGTCGGAGCTAGGTTTTATTGGACGGTGGGCATTCTTGTACCGACCAATTGGCGTCATCGTGGGAAATCTTGAGTTCTAAGGCGTGAGTTCGGGGTTGTTATGGAAGGCGTACCACGGAACACGGGGATGATCTCGAATGAAGTTTCGATCGAAGTGCTGAAGTTGTGACCGGGAGTGCACGCACGCGTCCCGCATGCCTGGTGTTGGAGTTGATTGCCCTCCTCCTAGGGTGGTGGAGTGGCCAATCCCATGGTGGGAGGAGGTGGTTTGGGGCTGGTTTCTTCCAGCCAGCCTATCTTCCTTTATTAAAGGCATTTTGTGGAAGAGGCTATGAGTAGACGGATGAGAGAATTTGTCCCGGCTACGGTGGCGGTGCGGACTAGGCCAATGGATGAGATGAGGCCTCCCGGGGGAGAGCGGGTCGAAGAGCGCCAATGTTGGAGGAGGAGCTGTCTCTACGGCCTTTACCCAAATGGCCACGGAAATAGGTGGGACTAGAGCGAAAAGATGGATGATCTCGCATAGGAAGGTGAGAGCGAAGAAGAAGGTGTCGGAAGTGGCTTGGGCCGATCGAGGAGGGGAACTTCTTTATCGAGAGAAGATTATGGTGACGAACTCCCTCCTTGTATCGGTATTTGAGTTTTGAGTATGATGGCACCATTGACCCATGGGATCACCTGTCTTTGCTTTGAGAATGTTGCGGTGCTCCACGGATTTCCGCCGGGGTAATGTCGAGTGTTTCCGACTAACCTAACTAAGTCGGCACAACAATGGTTGATCGGTGTCACCAAATTCTATCAAGAGTTTTGATGAGTTCAAACTCAATGTTCTTACATTAATTCACTAGTTGTAGAAGGTGTCAAAAGAATCATTGACGTTGTTCAACATCAAAGAGAAGGACAATGAGGGGTGGGGAGCTATGTTCAACGGTTCGCGAAGGCGAAGCTTGCGTTCCTCGGCGACTCGGGGCATATTAGCCAACGCCCTAGCTCGGGGTTTGAAGGATGGGGATTTCTTTGAGTCCCTAGTGATAGAACAGCGTGCACATTCGATGAACTCTTGGCTAGAGCCGAGAAGTACATTAACCTGGAAGAGGCGAGGAAGGATGAAACGTGAAGAAAGAGATAAGAGGAAAGAGCAGAAAGACGATCGAGATGAGGTCCCCGAAGAAGAGGCCTAACATCCCTAAGCCTGGGTTGATGGGTTGAAGGTCACGTGAGAAGTTCACACCCTAGTGGCTCCCAGAGGGGTGTTTTCATGGAGATTGAACGTCATCCCGACCTAAGGTGACTTAAAATTTATGTAATGAAATAACCATCAATTAAGGAAATTTCCTTCTAAAAACATTATGTGAGTTCAAACCTCAGGAAGGGCACACAATGTTAGGGGACAAGACAAGTTCAAGCTTGGAAACTTGTCCTCGGATGAAATTTTTGATCAAGTGTTCGGAGCTCGGCTCAAGCCAAAACTCCAAACACCTCGGGCACGATGGCTCGGAGGGCAGTCAAGCTCGAGCTTTGAACCTTGTCCTCAAATGAAATTTTGCTCAAGTGTTTGGAGCTACCGAGCCAAAACTCCAAACACCTCGGGCGCGATGGCCCGGAGGGCAGTCAAGCTCGAGCTTGGAAACATGTCCTCGAATGAATTTTTATCAAGTGTTTGGATCTCGGCTCGAGCCAAAACTCCAAACACCTTGGGCGCGATGGCCCAGAGGGCGGTCAAGCTCGATCTTGGAAACTTGTCCTCGAATGGAAGTTTTGATCAAGTGTTTGGAGCTCGGCTCAAGCCAAAACTCCAAACACCTTGGGCGCGATGGCCAGAGGGTAGGTCAAGCTCGAGCTTGGAAATTTCTACTCGAATGGAATTTTTGATCAAGTGTTTGGAGCTCGGCTCGAGCCAAAACTCCAAACACCTCGGGCGCGATGGCCCGGAGGGCGAGTCAAGCTCGAGTTTGGAAACTTGTCCTCAAATGAAATTTTGATCAAGTGTTTGGAGCTCGGCTCGAGCCAAAACTCCAAATACCTTGGGCGTGCAGGTCAAGCTCGAGCTTGGAAATTTCTACTCGAATGGAATTTTTGATCAAGTGTTTGGAGCTCGGCTCGAGCCTAAACTCCAAACACCTCGGGCGCGATGGCCCGGAAGGCGAGTCAAGCTCGAGTTTGGAAAGTTGTCCTCAAATAAAAGTTTTGATAAAGTGTTTGGAGCTCGGCTCGAGCCAAAACTCCAAATACTGGGGCGCGATGGCCCGAGGGCGAGTCAAGCTCGAGCTTGAAAACTTATCCTCGAATGAAATTTTTAATCAAGTGTTTGGAGCTCGGCTCGAGCCAAAACTCCAAATACCTCGGCGCGATGGCCCGGAGGGCAAGTCAAGCTCTAGCTTGGAAACTTGTCCTCAAATGAAATTTTTGATCAAGTGTTTGGAGCTCGGCTCGAGCCAAAACTACAAACACCTCGGGCGCGATGGCCTTGAGGGTAGGTCAAGCTCGAGCTTGGAAATTTCTACTTGAATGGAATTTTTCATCAAGTGTTTGGAGCTCGGCTCGAGCCAAAACTACAAACACCTCGGCGCGATGGCCGGAGGGCAGGTCAAGCTCGAGTTTGGAAACTTGTCCTCGAATGAAATTTTTGATCAAGTGTTTGGAGCTCGGCTCGAGCCAAAACTCCAAATACCTCGGGCGCGATGGCCCAGAGGGCAGGTCAAGCTCGAGCTTGGAAACTTGTCCTCGAATGAAATTTTTGATCAAGTGTTTGGAGCTCGGCTCGAGCCAAAACTCCAAATACCTCGGCGCGATGGCCCGGAGAGGGCGGTCAAGGTCGAGCTTGGAAACTTGTCCTCGAATGAAATTTTTGATCAAGTGTTTGGAGCTCGGCTCGAGCCAAAACTCCATACACCTTGGGCGTGATGGCCAGAGGGTAGGTCAAGCTCAAGTTTGGAAACGTGTCCTCGAATGGAAATTTTAACCAAGTGTTTGGAGCTCGGCCGAGCAAAACCCCAAACACCTCAGCAAGCTTGGAAGCTTGCCCTCGATTGAAATTGTTGACCAAGTGTTTGGAGCTCGGCTCCGGCCCAAAACTCGCGATGGCCCGGAGGGCGGTGAAGATCGAGCTTGGAAACTTGTCCTCGAATGAAAATTTTGACCAAGTGTTTGGAGCTCGGCCGAACCAAAACCCCATACACCTCGGGCAAGCTTGGGGACTTGCCCTCGAATGAAAATTTTGACCAAGTGTTTGGAGCTCGGCCCGAGCCGACACTCTAAAAACACCTCGGGCAAGCTCGGAGGCTTGCCCTCGAATAAAAATTTTGACCAAGTGTTTGGAGCTCGGCCCGAGCCGACACTCCAAACACCTCGGGCAAGCTCGGAGGCTTGCCTCGAATAAAATATTTTACCAAGTGTTTGGAGCTCGGCCGAAATCAACACTTCAACACTTTGGGCAAACTTGGAGGCTTTCCTCGATTCAAAATTTTGACCAAGTGTTTGGAGCTCGGCTGAGCCAAAACTCCAAACACCTCGGGCATGCTTGGAGGCTTGCCTCGAATGAAAATTTTGACCAAGTGTTTGGAGCTCGGCCCGAGACGACACTCCAAACACCTCGGGCAAGCTTGGAGGCTTCCTCGAATGAAAATTAGGCCAAGTGGTTGGAGCTCACCGAGCTAACACTCCAAACACCTCGGGCAAGCTTGGAGGCTTGCCTCGATTGAAAATTTTGACCAAGTGTTTGGAGCTCGGCCCGAGACAAAACTCCAAACACCTCGGGCAAGCATGGATGTTTGCCCTCGAATAAAAATTTTGACTCGATTAAGTGTATGGAGCTCGGCCAGAGCGAAAACTCCAAACACCTCGGGACTAAAACTAGGAGAAAGGATTGCAAAATTCTAATTTTAGATCGGGCTAGGCAAATTCCAAAATTTTGGAAACCGTAGTTTTAGGTCGGGAAGTTGATTGATTGCGAGGAGCTAGTGAAGCTTCAGGGATAGATGTGACCTTGCAAGGTTGAATTAGCTCGGGATCCATCAAGTAGATAAGGATCTTAGAGGTCGGGGTTATAACAAAGACAATTATGTTGAAGTAGATGAACTAATTCGGGACATAATTTGGGGGACTGATTGTTGGGGACCTATTTGGACCGACCTATCTAAATGGACTTGATGGAAGACTTGGGCTCATAGTGAAAGCCCAAGTCGGGCAAAGCCCAACCCGGGAAGGCCCATCCCGATCTCGGAGGAAAGACCAACTACACTGGTCTTAGTTGATTGGGCCGACCTCTCAAGAGTGGGCGAATCTTTGGGCTTAGTAAGATCGACTGAATGGGTTGGGCCCGATCGAGGATAAACTTAAGGGCTCTTGGCTGCCTAAGTGGCCGGGCCCCTAATAATGGGTGAACTTAAGGGCCTTCCGAGCTCTTGGGCTTGGAAGGTGTGCAGCCCAATATGAATGATTAACCTAAGCTCTGTGTTAGCTAGGGTTTTAGCTTTGCTTGATAAGCACGCAACCTTAATTTCTAAACCTATAAATAGCTCACAAAAGGTATGCCTCAGTTAGAATTCGAATACACGCACTTTATATCTTGTTCTATTTTAATATTCTCTTTCTAGCGCGATTCGACTTGAGCGTCGGAGTGGGTACGCCGGCCCCCTTCTAACAACAGTGGTTTTGCGGGTCTCATGTCAATCGCACGTCGGAGCTTGGTTTTATTAGAGGTAGGCATTCTTGTACCGACCACATATTGATGTTCTAATGTAGCATGTGGAATGTTGGCTCAGGATCCTCGAGCCACAATTTCCATAGCCTTCATAGCTTCTGAGGAAGCATATGAGTGAATGACAAGCGGAGTAGTTGATGAGTCACATAGCTTGGTCCTTAAAGCTTCTGAATTGTCTATATCAACTTGCAAATCAAAGTTAAGAGAATGGCTTTATGTTGGAGATGTTAAATCATGAGCTGAAGTCAAAGCCGCTTCATCACTCTCTGTTAGATTCAACCTTAATTCAACAACAATGGAATAAACCACAACAGCTAGCGGATTATCTTTTGCGTCATTGCACGACGTGATCATTTGTAGACATTTCGGCATACTTCTGCGAAATGAAACCGAAGCGATGATGAACGTAAAAATGTATAATTATTTTAGGCTTATATTATTATTTTACCTTATTAATATTATTAATAAAATAAATTTATAGTATTATTAATATGTTAGGAATAAAATAGGAAATCAACATAGAATTGTATTTGGAAGCATTTTTTAGTGCGGGTTTGGATCAACGAGCATAGCTTTCATTTCCGACATGATTTTGGGATGATTCTTGAAGATATGGATTCACAATCCATTTATTTACAAGTTTTCAGAGATATTGAAACCAAAAATAAAAGTTTGGAATGATATTTTCTTGGATAAAAAAATTCATCATAAAATGAAGATTGAAGGGTGCTCATTTAATTTCCGGACTTGACCAAGTTTGGTATTTTGGACATAACTCGAAAAATACAAGGTATTTGTATCGAAATGTTTAATGAGTATGTACAAATCATAGAGCTACAACATTGATGAACATCCCAAAGTCGATTTGTATTGGATGAATTTATAAAAAATCCAAGAGGTCACGCACTAGTCAATCCCGTATGCCAACCATATCTCAATTATTCAACCATATCTTGGCCCATGGTTGTTCAAATTCAATGAAATCAGTTGGAAATTCAAGCTAACTCATGTGATAATTGATTTGTGGAAGAAAATTGAGCAAAGATGGCTGATATCATGGACAAAAGGATCAGTCAAAGAAGGTGGCAAAGTTGGTATTGATTTCCTTATTTTCTTACTTGTAATAAAAATAAAGAATAAAATAATTGTAAATTGATTTTTAGTTGTCTATAAATAGAGGTCATTAGCATTAGCCAAGAGCAAGTTTTATGTAGAGAAATTTAGAGTTAGAAACTTCAAAAGAATTTTTCTTTCTTGCTTTTCTTAAATTATAGTAAGATTTCTAGTATTTTACAAAATGTTTGCTTTAGTTTTTCTTCAATCTTTTGTTTTCTCTACTTTCTTCATGTTATTCTAAGTTTATTTTGTTGAGAAAATAGGGTGAAACTCTTGATGAAGGATAATGAATGATTGTAGATTCATATTAAATTTCATTGTTTGTATCATCAATTGCTTTTAGCTTATACATTTTTGTTTGGTGGTGCTTCTTGATTTATGTATATCTATTGGCACAACAAATACTTGGTTCCATTTAGTTAAATGTCTGGTTTTATTTCAACCGACTACTAATGTGGATACCTTGATTTGTTGTAGACAAAAGAATACATAAATACTTGATCCCATAAACAAGTATTGATGTTATAAGATAAATTCTAATTGATGATACAACATGATTACCTTATTGCATGATTTATATGTATAATATCTTCCCATTGGAACCTTCTTTGTGTATGGATTCCAATAGTGGCAATCTAAGAGGTAAGAAAATATAATCATTCATTTATCCGAAATCAAGAGTGAATCCCTAATCCTCAACATTTCTATTAATTAAATTTCTTGTAACTAAAAAAATATTCTTACTAGTAAAAAAAAATCCATTTACTCATCCTTTAAATAAGAAATATCCTGTAAACTTCCATCAACTTCCTCTGTGGATCGACCTCGGACTCGAGAAATTTATTACTTGAGACAACTCGCACTTGGGTTTGCAACTTGTTGGGAAAGAGTGCCAAAATAAATGACAAGACCGCAATGAGAATAGTAAAATCTTTTCCCACCTATTTGGATTAAAAATGGGAACCAAACCAAGAATAATAGTGCAAGACGATAAAAATAGGACACAAGAATTTTTACGTGGAAAACCCAAATTGGGAAAAACCACGAGACCGTAGTCCGGATAAATCCTCCACTAAATGTATAGTAGGCTTACAATATTTCTCCCTAAAAATAGGGGATACACAAAATATCTCAAGTTACTCAACTTGGAATACCCGAGAAAATAGGAATCTTTGTTTTGGGTGAGAATGAAAAATTACTACTAATTTTTCTCCCTTTTCTTCACTCAAAACACACACTTATAGAAATCTCTCTACTCTATTTTTCTCTCTTTCTAGCAATTGTTAAATTGCTTGTTGTTGGTGTATTTTCTTCTTTGCACGAGCATGCCTATTTATAGGCAAAGGATACATAATCTTTGCCAAAAACTTGCAAACAAACTTGTTCAACAATTTCGCCACATTTGCTTGTTCAAATTTGCTTTCAATTTTTCAGCCCAACTATTTGTCCAAATTGGAAAACTTTTTTTTTCTTTTTCAAAAAACGGTGCCTACCAAATTGTTCCCCATTTTTGACTTGGCCACCACATGGGGTGGACTAACAATTCTCCCCCCACCCGATGTGGGAAATCAACCAAACCCGCTTTGCTTCGCAAGCTTCAAACTTATCTCTTGGTAAAGACTTCACAAGATATCCGTGCCATTTTCATCAGTGTGAACTTTATCTAGTTGCATCAACTTTTCATCATGTACGTCCGAATCCAATGGTATCTCACATCAATGTGTTTTGACCTTGAGTGGAATGATGAGTTCTTACTCAAGTGGATTGCGCCCGATCGTCACAAGAGAGCGTGTACTTTTCTCGCTTCAAGTCTAATTCCCGTAGAAACTTCTTCAACCACAACATCTCCTTGCAAGCTTAAGATTCTGACAAAGAATATATACTGCTTGATTGTGGATAATGCCACACATTTTTGAAGTTTCGATTGCCAAGAGATAGCTCCCCCGCAAATCTCATCAATGTATCCAGGATATGGACTTCCGGAATCAACATCACCACCATATCCGCATTTGTGAATCCGTCTAGTACAGTTTGGTCATCACCAAATTTTAGACAATATTTAGATGTACCTCTCAATACCGAAATATCCATTTCACGCTGGACGGTGATCTTCCCCTGGATTAGAGAGAAAACGGCTAACAACACCAAGCTGCGTGAGCAATATCAGGTCTAGTACATACCATAGCATACATCAAGCGCCAATCTGCTGAAAGCATATGGTACCTTTTGCATTTTCGATTTATTTTTCTCACTTGTTGACACCGCATTGTCTTTGAGCTTGAAGTGTCCCCATAAAGTGGAGTCTCGATTGGTTTTGACTTGTTCATGTTGAATCTCTCAAGAACTTTCTCAACGTACTTTTCTTGAGATAACCAAAGCTTCCTCGCTTGCCCTGTCTCTTGAGATTTTCATCCCAAGGATTTGCTTAGCGGTCCTAAGTCTTTCATCGCAAAAGACTTGCCAAGTTCTTTCTTGACTTCTCAATCTTCTTGGCATCATGACCTACAATCAAAGATATCATCTACATACAATAATAGTATGATAAAATCATTATCATCGAATTTCTTAAAGAATACACAAAGTGATTGGAGTTAGTCTGTTGTAGTCATGGTCCGTCATGAAGGAGTCAAACTTCTTGTACCATTTTCTTGGAGCTTGTTTTAGGCCGTACAAGCTCTTCTTCAACCTACATACCATGTTCTCCTTACCCTTGACTTGAACCCTTAGGTTGTTCCATATAGATTTCTTCATTCAAATCTCCATGAAGAAATGCAGTCTTCACATCAAGTTGTTCGATCTCCGGTCCAAACGCGGCTATCCCAAGAACAACTCGATTGAGGACATCTTCACCCTTGGTGAGAAAATTTCTTTGAAATCAACACACTTTTTTTCCGACCGAAACCCTTCACAACCAGCCTAGCTTTATACCTTGGTTGTAAGCTTTTCTCTTGATCTTCAACCCGTACACCCATTTATTTTTTAGTACGTTTACCTTTCGGTAGCTTCACTAGGTCATAGGTGTGATTTTCCGCAAAGAGTTCATCTCTTCTTTCATGGCCTCCATCCACATATCCTTCGATCATGTGATATGGCCTCTGCGAAACTTTGTGGTTCTCCCCATCATCGGTGAGCATTACATACTCATGTGGGCTATATCGGTAGAAGGTTGTCTTTGCCTGGTAGACCTTCTAGCCGCATCTTCCGGTGGTGGTGGAACCGGGAGGGACCTCACCGATTGTATCATGGTGTTGCTCTTGCACGTCTCCCCGTGATTCCGATTTCTAGGAGAAGAAACGGATCTACGTCATCGGGAACATATTTGTTTGATTGATTTTTCAATCTGTTTGGCATCTTCAATGGTCTCGCTCCTCAAGGAATACAACATCCCCGCTTCGATAACCTTCTTGTTGATCGGGTCCCATAACTCGTATCCAAATTCTTCATGGCCATAGCCTAAGAAGATGCATGACTTGGTCTTGTCATCAAGCTTGGACCGTTCATCTTTTGGAATATGCACGAACGCCTGCACCCAAACACTCTCAAGTGTTTGTAGGAAACATCTTTTCCATTCCAAACTCTATCGGAATGTCGCCACCCGGAGGAGGCGATGGAGAAAGGTTGATTAGATCAACTGCAGTCCTCATTGCTTCACCCCAAAAGGATTTGGGCGATTAGAATGTGACAACATACATTTAACTCGTTCACAAATTGTCTGTTCATTCTTTTTCGCTACGCCATTATGTTGAGGAGTTTTGGAACACTCTTCTCAAGCTTGATTCCATGATCCTGCAATGTTGTTCAAATGGACCCTGGTATTCACCACTATTGTCAAGACGCTCGCCTACCTTCTTTCCTGTTTCTCTTTCAACACTTGCTTGAAAATTCTTAAAGATACCCAAAACTTGATCTTTAGATTTCAAAGCAAAACACCCAGACTTTTCTAGAGAAATCATCAATAAATGTTACAAAATATATTGCACCACCAAGACTTCTATCTTTCATGTAGCATAAAGCATAAAGTATGCACAGATCTAGTGGATGAGATTTTCTTGAAGGTGAAAAACTCTTGAAAGCAACTCGTGTTGTTTTCCAATTAAACAATCAACACAAGTTTGTAGGGGCATCTTGGTTACCTCCGGGAGAAGTTTCTTTCTGGTCAAAACTTCCAAGCCCTTTCCGACTTAGATGTCCGAGCCTTTTATGCCATAGCTCAATGGAGGAACTTTTATCAATTGCATTTACCTCTCCATTGGATAATCCGCTTGCATCGGTATAGAGAATTCTCGTCATCCCTTAGCGACAATGAGAGAGCCTTTGGTGAGCTTCCATTTTCCTTCACCAAAGTGATTGTCATAGCCAAGATCGTCAAGCTTGCCGGTGAAAATAATATTTAGCCGAATGTCGGAATATATGTCCGACATCCTTGAGCACGAGCACCTTCTGCATGTATCAATGTTTAATATGATGTTACCTATGCAACGACCTCTGTCACACCATGGTTGGCCATTTTGACTTTGCCAAAGCTACCACCCGGTGTATGATGTGAACATATCACGATGAGGTGTGATATGATATGAAGCTCTGAATCAATAATCCGATCGTCGTCTTTGGCATGCAGAATCGATACAAGCATCATCACAAATGATGCAACATCACCATCAATCGCAATGCAAAGATCTTTTGTCTTTGTCATCGATCTTGTTTTCATTATTTCCATTCTTTTGATCTCTTTTCTTCTTTCTACAATCTCTCTCGTAGTGATTTGGACCACCACAATAATGACATTTGAAGTCCTTCTTGGATTTGGACCTCCCCCTGGATTTGTCTCTTTTATTTTGAGAACCTCTAAACTTGCTCCTTCCCCGTTTGTCATTTTCAGCTACTAAGGCTTTTGACTCAGAAGAATATTCTAACTCCTTTCTTCTGGACTCTTCATTAAGAAGACAATCTTTGACCATCTGCATAGTCAGTTCACCATTTGGGGCTGAGTTACTGACTGACACCACAAGCGTGTCCCAACTGTCAGGTAACGAGCTGAGCAGCAATAAAGCAATCACTTCATCATCAAGGGATATTTTCATTGTGGTAGATTGATTTATCGGACACGATACGCATTTTAGGTGCTCCGTCATGTTTTCACCTTCCGTATATCCGAGTCGAACAATTTTTCGATAATTGAAGCTTTGTTCAAGGCATTTTTCCTCTCAAACATGGTTTCACTATTTTTCCACAGAACATCGCCTTTTCCACTTGTTGGGAAAGAGTGCCAAAATAAATGACAGGCACATCGGAATAGTAAAATCTTTTCCCATCTAACTGGATTAAAAATGGGAACCAAACCAAGAATAATAGTGCAAGACGATAAAAATAGGACACAAGAATTTTTACGTGGAAAACCCAAATTGGGAAAAACCACGAGACCGTAGTCCGGATAAATCCTCCACTAAATGTATAGTAGGCTTACAATATTTCTCCCTAAAAATAGGGGATACACAAAATATCTCAAATTGCTCAACTTGGAATACCCGAGAAAATATGAATCTTTGTTTTGGGTGAGAATGAAAAATTACTACTAATTTTTCTCCTTTTCTTCACTCAAAACACACACTTATAGAAATCTCTCTACTCTATATTTTTCTCTCTTTCTAGCAATTGTTAAATTGCTTGTTGTTGGTGTATTTTTCTTCTTTGCACTCGAGCATGCCTATTTATAGGCAAAGGATACATAATCTTTGCCAAAAACTTGCAAAGCAAACTTGTTCAACAATTTCGCCACATTTGCTTGTTCAAATTTGCTTTCAATTTTTCAACCCAACTATTTGTCCAAATTGGACAACTTTCTTTTCTTCTTTTTCAAAAAAAACGGTGCCTACCAAATTGTTCCCCATTTTTGACTTGGCCACCACATGGGGTGGACTAAAACCTTCTTGTGAGATAAAAATCTCATCATCCTTTTGCTTGATTTCGATTCCGAGGTAGTGAGCCATCAACCCAATGTCGGTCATTTCGAACTCTTTTGTCATTGCCTTCTTGAATTCTTGGAATAAGCCTATGTTGTTCCTGTAAAAATCAAATCATCAACGTACAAGCAAACAATTAAAACATCATTATCCTTGTTCTTGATGTAAAGAGCATGTTCGTATGGACATTTTGTGAATCCTTTCTCTTGCAAGTATTTGTCAATTCTACTATTCCATGCTCTCGGTGCTTGTTTCAATCCATAGAGAGCTTTCTTTAACTTCAAGACTTTATCTTCTTGTCCTTCAACCACATAGCCCCTGGTTGTTCGGTGTAGACTTCTTCCTCCGAGTACTCCATTAAGGAACGCTGACTTTACATCCATCGATGTATTTTCCACTTATTTTGGGCTGCCAAAGAAATTATTAGTCTTATGGTTTCTAAACGTGCAACAGAGCAAATACCTCATCATAGTCAATGCCGACTCTTTGACTATAACTTTTGCAACAAGTCTCGCCTTGTATCTTTCAACTTCTCTTTTGGCATTCTTTTTCACCTTGTACACCCAGTTTACACCGATTGCTTTATGACCTTTGGGAAGTTGAGCAAGCTCCCAAATGTCATTTTTGTTGATGGATTTAATTTCTTCATCCATTGCATCTCCTCATTTCTTATTTTGAGTAGCTTCTTCAAAGTTCACGGCTCACAATCTGCGAACAGGACAAAATAGGGTGAGGTTTTCGAGCTTATCGGTTACCTCATAGAGCTCTCCTGTGCTTCTTGACGCTCTTCATTTCTCTCAACTAGGAAAGATGGTGGTGATTGTGAAAATGATGGTGATGTTGGTGGTGTAATGGGTTCTTCTCTTGATTGCTCAACAATTACTTGTTCATCATCTTCAAATTTAGGAACGAAGTTGTAATCTTTGGCACGTGTACCCCAATCCTATTCGCCTTCTTCATCAAAGATAACATCTCGATTGGTGATTATCTTCCCATTGATGGGGTTATATAGTTTGTAGCCTTTGGAGTTATTGTCGTAGCCGATGAACATGAACTTCTCGCTTTTATCATCCAACTTGCTTCTTTGTCCATCTGGTACATGTACATGAGCTATGCTTCAAAAACTCTTAAATGAGAAATACCAGGCTTTCTCCCGTTCCATGCTTCTTGTGGTGTCTTGCCCCACACGCTTCTTGTTGGTGAGCGATTTTGGATAAACCGCACACGCCACGCCTTCCGCCCGAGAACTCCTTTGGCATTTTCTTGCTTTTGAGCATACTTCGCCGTACCATGTTGAGAATGGTTCGATTCTTTCTTTCTCGCAACTCCATTCTCGTTGGGGGATCGGGAACAATGTAAGTGGTGGTCGTCGAATTCCATTTGCTTCACAAAACTCTTGGAATTCCTTTGAAGTGAATTCTCCTCCTCGATCGGTTCTCATGGCTTTAATGTGAAGACCACTTTCTTTCTCCACTGCCGCCTTAAACTTTTGAATGCTTCAAACACTTCGACTTCCGCTTCAAGAAATAAACCTAAGTTTTTCTTGAAAATTCATCAATGAATAGTAGAAAGTAATTACTTTTACCGAATGAATTTGGCTTGATAGGACCACAAACATCAGCATGTAATCGAGTTTGACTCTTTTGGAAAGCTTTGCACGAATTGCTTCCCAAGTAAACATCCTTCACAAAGCGATCGGGATGGCGATACAAGGTAAACCTCTCACAATATTCTTCTTGGATAGTAACTCGAGTCCTCCAAAGTTGAGATGTCCAAATCTTAGATGCCACAACCATGATGAATCTTTATAGCACATCTTGAGACACTTTGCTACATCGGTTTGAATGTTGAGCGAAACATTCTATTTCTTGACATGGGTACCCTGGCAATCAAGTTATTCATATTGTCTCTTATAGAAAGGTTATTGTCTTTCAAATGAATATCATAACCTTTCTCTAAGAGTTGTCCAGAACTCAAAATATTTGTTTTCATGGTGGGTACATAATAAACATTAGAAATAAATTGATGCCTCCCATCTTTCAAGCGAATAAGGATTGTACCTTTTCCTTTTACGGCTACTTTAGAATCATCACCGAAAGAGACATTGCCACTTACAGATTCATCAAGTTCTACGAACATTGTTCGTCTCCCACACATATGATTGCTAGCACTGTATCTAGGTACCATGTGTCATCTTGACCTTCACCATTATCGTTTCGTGCTAGAAGAAAAACATTAGCACCATCTTATTTCTTTTCTTCCACCAAATTGGCTCTCTCATTAACTCGAGTATTAGGATTTCTACAATCTCGGCGTAATGACCAAACTTTTGACAATTATAACATTGAACTTGAGATTTATCATACCTCGAGTATGAATTTCCTCTTCCACGGCCTCTTGTGGAACTTTCTCCTTGTATATAGTTGTTGTTGAAATTATTATTTGAATTCCAACCTCGTCCACGGCCACGACCTCTTCCTTGTCCACGACCTCTTCCACGTTGACTTCTGTTATTGTGGAAGTTTTCTTCATTCTTGGTTTGCTGGACTTCTGTCTTAAGAAGTTGATCTGCAACACCCTTTTTCTTCTTCTTTTCTTCATGGGCTTGCAGTGAACCAAGAAGTTGTTCAATTGTCATAGTTTTGAGGTCTTTAGTTTCCTCGATCATAGTTGTAATACTATCAAAATTTGCATCCAAAGATCGTAAAATTTTCTCCATAATGACTACATCTTCTAGTTTTCACCATTTCTTTTTAGTTGATTAGAAATGGTCAAAACTCTAGAAAAGTAATCAGAAACAAGTTCACCTTCTTTCATTTGTAGTGAATCAAACTCTCTTCTCAATGTTTGTAGTCGTACCTTTTTAACTTTCTCTTCTCCCTTGTAAGAGACTTGGAGCTTATCCCACACTTGTTTAGCAGAGGTAGCACTTGAGATTTTCTCAAAGCCATCATCATCTAAAGCTTGGTAGATGAGGAAGAGAGCATTCTTGTCTTTCTTTCTCGAGTCCTTCAAACTATCCTTTCTCGTAAAGGATAGTGTTGACTCATCTTTAGTTTCTTCATAACCTTTTTCACGACTTCCCATACGTCATGTGCTCCGAGAAGTGCCTTCATTTTGATACTCCGAGTTTTCAAAGTCGTTTCCCTTAAGTTGTGGAACTTGGAATGATGCCACATTCGCCATGTGAAGTGAAGATTTCGACTAACAAATGGATGAAAAAAATCTTGGAATTTTTTTACTTGGTCAACGGTCAACCCTTGGTCAACTCGCGGTCAACTATCAACTTGACTTGGTCAACTCTATGAGTTGACTCAATACTCTCAACTGATCTCACTATGTATAAAATCTCAAGAAATTGTTTTTATGATGTGGAAGATCATCAAAGCCGCAACCACAGAGCACACTTAGAATTTCACGAGATTTTACAACGTGGCTCACGATGCCACTTTGTTGAAATTTACCACTCAAAAATATAATTTTATTGACCACTCAAATATTACAAGACACACCTCACCACAACTTCACTCAAACTCAATATTACTTAGAAGCTTTGCTTCTCACTCACTTGTTTTTCTTTCTTGACTTAACAACACCCCTATTTATACTAAAACTTCATCTAAATCAATGGCTAAGATTGATTCTCACCAACCTTGATCCAACGGTTATCTTTTATTTCCATCTACCACATTCACCTACCATATCCATCTACCACATTCACCTACCATATCATGTAGAGCATCAAACGAAGTGCGTAGTAGAGATGTGTTGTTGAGGATGTGAGGGCTTTTGTATTTTTACCATTAATGGTTGATTTTTTATTGACGGCCACAAATCCGTCATTGTCCATCTGAACTACTGGTGGTTGGTTCTCAACACTAGGGTGGTCTTCCTCGGCATAATCAGCCCATCGTTTACTGGCAGTAACCCGAGAGAGCAAACCAACATTATTAGAACTTGGAACCATAGCCTTGAATGGTGAACCAACCTGTATAAAACGTTTTTTTCCATTGAATTAACAATGGTCTTTCCCTTATCCTTAGGAACATTCACTGGAAGATACACTTTATGAAACCTGGATCTATCACGAGTGGAATCAGCACAAGCAGGAGGGTCGGTAGGCTGGTAGAATTCACATCACTGCATTAGGAGGTAGAAGAATGGCCCGTAATGCAACAATGAGCACAAAATCCCGACAACTTCTCATAACTTAGTGAGACAAACGAACAATATCCCACACGTTCGACGATAACATAGTCTTGAAGAGGCTTTGACAAATCATTATCAACTAGAACACGAACAAAGTGCCCAAGAGAGCCATTCAGAGACCGTTCATCAATCTGAATGGGGTCCCTATAGTAGCAATTCCCACAATAATGTTGAGATGCCAATACTCAATGCTAAGTTCAAAAATACGAACCCAGACACTTGCAATGGACGTATTAACTTTATAAGGATTAAAAATCAGGCACCCACGGAGACAATTTGATAGAACCCAAATTAACACTCAAAGAAGCCTGAGATTGGGTCGTATTGCGATCCATAGCATTCAAAAATTTAAGATAGAAGTACCCCTTACCCAATAAAATTAATTTCCAGTCATTGTTAATGTTCCATAATTCAGAGAGTTGTTTATGTAATGGCATCAAAGACCAACGCCTACTACCTTTACCCAACATCATACGACCAATCAGGGATAAGAGAACTTCGAAACCCATTGTTGATAAACATGTTCATCTATATAGACAGAATAATAATCCCTTTTTTTAACAGGTTCAGGGATATGACTGATTTTACCAGAAACCATATTAGAATAGGATTTAGGATTACCAGTTACTAGGGGAATAACAGGAGAATCCATGGGAGAGAAGAATCCATAAAAGCATTCTTGTAGACCAAGAGAGATGGATCTTGAGAATTGGCATCCCATGAGGGGATGTTGATGGTAGTTGTTGATGGGGAGCCACATCAACCATGTTAGGAGATGCCATGGATGAGGGACCGTGCATCAACTAATTAGGACAAGGCATGATGGGAGGGAACCACTTGCCTTCAAGGAATGGGAATGGCATACCTTCTTGAAAGGGGACGCACATATGATCTTGAGGACCACCTTTGCCGTTGGGGAAGATTGCATCACGGGAGGACCATTGTAATCGCCAAGACTAGGGTTCCTCTCCAAGATGATCAAAGAAGAGGACAAATGGGTGATAAACAATTAAAGTTTTGATGCATCAAGGGCATGGACATCAACAACCTTCAACATGGATTGATCTTGAGTACGCATGTGAGAAGAAAACTCTCTGGGAGAGCGGATCGGCGTGGGAGAAATGACATAGTCGGCCGGTGGATGGGTGGTAAACTTATCGGATGCACGAAAACTAGTGTTCATTTATAAATATTTATGAACAAGCACATATAATAATTTTCAGACTTGTTTGTGAACAAGCTCGTTAAGGGCTAGACTAATAGCTCGATTATTTGAAAAATAGAATTAAAGAGATTTTATTTAAATAAAATTAAAAAACTTAAAGACCCTATAGTTGGCGGTACATTTGGAGCTACTTGAGTGGAGGGAAGTCTAAATTTGATTGATATTGGACACAAAAAGAAAACTTTTATCTTGTAGTTTCTTAGGTATCATATAAAAATAAAATATCTATCATGGAAAGTTTTATCATGTACATTCCATGACTTATCTTTTTCAATAATCTAACTAAGCATGAGATTTTTCGATTTTTCTTTATCTATTTTGATTTAAAATTCTTCTACATATGTTGGAAAATATGATTTCTTGATATAATCAAGCCTTGCAATGAGTAGCAGCCCTATTTATTTGTATTTGTCTTTGGATTATTTTTTTTAACTTTTTTTAATCTAATTTGGCAGGCTTATCACTTGTTTAGTCAGTTTATATGTGTTTATTTTTTTACAACAGTTTATGTGTATTGTCATCTACAGTGAAAGAATTATAGCACGGATATTTACCAAAAGATTTGCAGAGTAAGGATATGATTGCAGATGTGGTCACATTCACAATCACATGCAACGGAATTTTGAAATCAATAAAAAGACACACAAAATAAAAATTATTTATAAGTAACCAAACTTGTAGACGTGCCAATATGGCAAAACTTTCCACTAGTAAAAATTGTTTGATTCCGTATACAAAAATACTAAAATTGAACTAGTAGAAACTCAACGAAAAACTCCTATCTAGAGTATATCAGATCTATGTAATTCAACTCATTTAACAATAGACATGTGTGGATTACAATACTAAAACAACGGATGAAAAGCTAACAAACACAATCTGCATGGCTGAATGTAATCTCAGATGTAGTCACATTCGAGATTGCATCTAAGGCAGTAAGACTCCTTGTGCTTGAATGACTCTTAATTCTCTCAAGACTCTTGTAGCTCTAGTGTATTTCTTGTGTGCGATTATGCATGTCCTTTTCCTTTTATATAGCTGTCCAAACCCTTCAAGAGACCTAATACACAAGAAAAGAAGATATATACAAATATATGACAAGTAAATCACTTATGTTAGGAAACAAGATAACTATCCAAGAGTCCTAATATATCAATACCATATCAATATGATTTCTTTCCAAATCTAAAAAGTCCTAAACATACCATAAGTCTAGAAAGGCAAAACAAATCAAAATCTAATCTTTCTAATATTGAAATTATTTTTAGCGATAAAAATCGCCCTAACAATCTCCCCCTTTTTGCCTTTCGGACAAAACACTTATCAAGCACTGAATAAATAAAACTCCCCCTAAACATAACAACTCCCCCTGAATATCATGCTGAGTAGAAAATACTGAAGCAGATGTAATCACATTTTAAGTCACATTCATGACTGCAACAAAAATATCATAATAGAGTTTCAGCAAGTTATCAACAACCAAAAGCAAATAAACTTAGCTAGAGAATAGTGTTTAGTACATCCCAAAATTAAAGATTATAAAGTTCATCAGTGGACACATTTGCATCCATCTGTCCTTCAAATTCAAATTGAAGACCCTCATCGCCTTCACCATGTCCAACCAATGGTGTAGTAGCAGCAACATCTTGGGCTGCAGCATTTTTAGGAATTGGAGCATCAGTCCTGGGCGTCTCAGTCGGCATAACTCTCCCTTGAGCAGTGTTTGGTCCAGCTATATTCTCTCCCTTTTTTGGCGGACATCGAGCAAGGATACCGCAATTGGGAACGAAGAGCGATGAAGTGAGCAACCGGTGCTCAAGAAAAGCCGATTGTACTGTAAGAAAGCCACGAGACAAGAAATACGGGGGGATGTTAGAGGAAATGGGGGCCCGGATATTGGCAAAGATCGGGAACCACACCCGGGGCCACATCATGTACAGACCCAAGGACAGGGGTATCATCATCTGGAGAAGCAGCAGATATAGGAGTCGTAGGAACAGGTGGAGCATCTCCTGGATAGACTAGGGGCAGATCAACAATGCGATTTTGAGAACTAAGCAGGGGTCGAGAAACATGAAAGACCCTATCTTTGGTTTGTAAAGTGATCACCCTTCTTTGGTTCAAATCCCTGAGAAACCAGGATTTTATAGATGAGACTGGGGAATGGTAGGGACTAGGTTTTGGATTCACTGGTAGCAAAGAATGTGACCTCCTTGAAAGCCAATTTCCCAAAATTAAAGGGAAGCCCTTTCCCAATTTGGTATAAAACTCGTGCATGCATCCTTGTGACAATGGAATTATTCTTAGAAGGGGACCAATTTGCACAACAGATCTTGTGCAAAAACCCATAAAAGGACGTAAGGCAGGAGGAGACGAGTTTTAGGGGATGGGCTGGCCAATCTTGCACACGGCCACCAGTGAGAAATCGAGCCATTTCATTGTAATCAGAGGGCACCTCACTCTCTTCAAAATCAGGCATATCAAAGAACGGTTAATAACTGAGGGACTGAATTCATATATCTTATTGCGAACAAAAACTTTGCCAAACTTAGGGGAACGTCGAACAACAATTCTGGTAGACATGTTGGCATAAAACTCACAGACCACAGAGTCAATATAAGGGAGAGCAGTATCAATCGTTGTCAACAAATATTGTTCCTCAAAAAATCGATTCAGATTATACTTTGCAAAGTGATCATAATCTCTGCATTTTTCATCAATAAAAGAACGGGAAAGTAAAGCATGAAAACCGGAAGGCTGCAAGTGTGTAAAATTGCTCAGAGTGAGCTCTCTCAATATCGAACTCAGAGTCAAATGTATCGTCGGATGACATCACATCCTCCTCTACATCGCAGCAGTAGCATCCTTCCGTTCTTGACCATCAATTCATCACCCACTTCATCGACCGTAGCCTCATAATCAATCTCGATTATGCGGTTCCTTGGAGCATCAAAATCCTCATCACTCGAGTCATCGAACTCTTAACTCGACCCTGTTAGATAAATGTTTTTATCAAGATTTTGATGATTTTGTTTTAATAAGTTTTTATACCAAAACAATATTTTTATATGTTGTCCAAATACTCCTAAATGATTTAAAATGTTTTTACTAATTTTTTGAGTATTTCTTAGAGTTTTTAATTTGATAAAAATTGGACAACACTTTTGATGGTTTTGTTTAAATTGGTTTTTACACCAAAACTATGTTTATAAATGTTGTCTAAATACTCCCAAATGATTTAAAATGTTTTTACTAATTTTTTGGAGTATTTCTTGAAGTTAATTTTTGAAAAAAATCGGACAACATTTCAAAGGGAGGTCGACCTGGTCGCCCAAAGTGGTCGAGGTGCACAAGATAAGAAACTCGAAGCAACATGCGGGTTTGAAAAAAAAAGGGAGGGGGACCGGGAGGGCCGACCGGCCGCACTACGGGCGTCGGTCGACCCCCCCTCCGACCGGTCGCACCCCCTGCAACCCCTACCGGATCACACTATTTTTTTCAAACGGTCGAAATCTTCAACAGGGCAACCGGTCGCCCTATGTTATTTTTTGACAGCAAAATTCCAACCGTTGCAACTGTGATGACAAGATTTGCTTTTCAATTTTGTACAATATTTCTACATCTTGTGATCTTCTTTTTGTAGACAAAAGTGAAGATAAATGAGCCTATGTTGGGAGCCTATGTTGGTGAAGACTTCCCTATAAATAGAGGATGAATTGAAGACACAAGAGACAACACATACAAGCAAAATACACAACAAGAAATCTGCAAATTGTTCAAGCTTTCATTTTTACATTCTTGTTGTAATAGCCTAAGTACTTTCACTTGCACATCTTTGAGGTCTAGGCTTTGTGATTCTTGATTACACTTGCACTCAATCTTTGTATTGGTTTCATAGAGTTGTAATCTTGAATTTTGTCCATCATTCAACACAAGACATCCTTGTGAGTATTCTTGTGGTAAGAATACACTTGGGTGATTTAGGTGATAGGTGTTTGAAGAGTGTGGTACTCTTCAAAGGTGGTGAAGGAAGATTGTGGTAATCTCCTTGAAGGTGTTGTAAGAGGATTGTGGTGATCCTAAAGGTGTTGTATTAATTGTGGTAATTAATAAAATCTTTTTGTTTTTGAAATCCATCCCGGAGATATCTTGGGGTGGTAGAGGATTAGGCCCTAGGTGGGTTGAACCTCTTTAAATCAACGAGTGTTGTTTAATTTCCGCATTTACATTATTGTCATTTACTTGTTGATTCGAAAAAGAGGGTGATTTGTGAATAATCGGCATAATCTATTCACCCCCTCTAGATTATCGTAGCCACTTGGACAAAAACAGACCCCTCGGCGGTTGGTGTAGGATGGGATGTGGTAACATCCTTGGCCACACCCTTGATCTTTTTGCTTTCGAACAATTTGTGCCAATGGAACATCATCATCACTATCGTTGGACTCAGCCGCACATAGTCTGCTCGGGTGAGCAATAAATTGATTCACATTATCGTCAATCACCGAAAGACACGTGAGGAATGGGCAAATTGTCTCCCCCTTTCTTCCAAGTACCCTCTAAACCAGGTTTGTGCTTCTTAGGTGAAATTTCGGGGTAGAACCAGAATCTTCAAAGTCATCCGAGAGTATCCATGAAGCCTTTTCGAACATCACACATTGGGGTTTCCCAAAGGCCCATGAGCAGTCTGAATTACCTCAAAATTCGAAGGATTGTCGACGTTTATTTAATTATCTTTCTTCCGGGAACAGAGGCAATGGCCTCATCTTGAAATGGAACCGGGATGATAGTAGAAGGAGTTAAACTCGGATAAGATGGGTGCTCGGGAGAGAAGATGCATACCTGGTTCCTGGGTGTGATCAAGCGTAGATGCGATCCCGGATGCGGGGACATTTATAAACCCGGATGCGGGGCATCTTGAGCGAACACGGGTGTAGAGATTTTTGGTGATGGAGGAGTGATGGCCTCTGCGGCGACCTTTGTGGGAGTGGAGGAATGAGTTTCAACGGTCTCGGATGGTATCGAACTCTCCTTAATCGGAGAAGAAGATGGATTCTCGGCGACGGATATGCGGTGTCGGATGGGGTTCCATCATCTCGACAACATTGACGATACTTTCTTCCATGGACTTGTCGACTTCGGACTTTCGGAATTGTGCCTGGAGGAAGATGACTTCTTTGGGGCTTCAAAGAGATTTTTGATGGAGGAACAAATCTTTCCATTGAGAGAGAGGTTCGATCCTGCAAAACAAGTTTCAAACCAAAAAAAAAACTTTGAAATACGTGAGAGATAAGGTGAGATGATGTGCACTTGATTGCTGCAAATAAATATGGATTCAACGAGAGTCATAATGAGGCACGAGTATCAAGGTACAAAAGGAAGAGTTATATTTAGTAAATAATTCCTCATGGGAAAAATCGAAAAATAAGGAAAGAGTCATGAGTCCAATTAATCCCAAACTCTAGTTCACAAAGTGTCCAAATTATGTCAAATTATGATAAGGAAAGTAAGATCAAAAAATAAGATTTACTCATATCTTCCAAATCGGTTCAACCCACAAAATATATCCATCAAGATTTTCAAGATTTTGGGAAGAGAAAAATATCACTCTCAGATTATATATGGAAACCAAATCTCAAAGAAAGAATCCAAAATCACAGGACATGCAAAACCTAATATGCCTAATGCAACTCCAAAAAGAAAAAAACACACGCAAGAGGTGAAATGTCTTTGCGAAGAATGGATATAGGTTCAAATGTCGTCACATTTTGAGTACACATGTACTAACCGATTCAATAAATCGCAATCCGAAATCCCCGCTTTTACGAATTTTTGAGTTTTCTTCAATTTTCCAAGTCTCATGAGGGAGTTAACCAACGGGGAGCTTTCACTCAAATGCCATAGGTAGCTCTTTTTCACATGATCATGCCTTCTTGAGGAAATTGGTCACAAGGAATAACTTCACACGATGGGTTGGTAGTTTTTTCCTAGAAGGCCTCCAAGCATGATCAAGACTTTATTTACAACTCAGTTGCTGGGAAAAATAACATCATCTTTTTTTTTTGAATTGGAGAGATCAACTCACACCAGTTTTCCAAGGGAGACAATATATGTGACTAGTTCGAACCATCAATCCACTTTTTGCAGAAATGCATGATAAGCTTACAATGCATGGATGCCTAAAAAAATAGGGGAGGGGAAAAGAGATGCAGCGTATGGATGTCACGGCGAATGTGATGTGCAATCTTTGTGACATCTCGTGTAACATTTCGAGAGAACACACAAACCAAGAGACTTCCTTAAATTGGAGAATCTCTCAAAATCCAAAGCCTTGGTGAAGATGTCGGCAAAGCTGATTTTCAAGAGCAAAGATTGCCATCAATGCCTTGAATTATAATTGGACAAAATTAATTCATCATTAGTCCAATCAATTTCTCATTTGTCCCCTGTAGTCACCTTAAATATCAATGAGTTTTGGAGGTGACCACCCGATAAGGATTGTACGCGCCAGGCCCTTTCATCAATTGATTTGATGTAGGCCCGAACTTTGACCTTCCAAATAGAATAATTGGAGCCATCAAGAATGGGGGGGATGAAAAGTGGGGTTATTTTGAGTATCCATGCTAATAAACACTCGGGATCAACACTTAAAGTGTCGTCAAGTGTTGGCTCGATACCAATTGAAATAATTATAGCACGGATATTTACCAAAAGATTTGCGAGTAAGGATGTGATTGCGGATGTGGTCACATTCACAATCACATGCGGTGAGAATTTTGAAAACAATAACAAGACACACGAAATAAAAATTGTCTACAAGCCAACAAGCTTGTAGACGTGCAATATGGCAAAACTTTCCACTAGTAAAAATTGTTTGATTCCGTTTAAAAAAATACTAAAATCCAACTAGTAGAAACTCAACAAAATGAAAAGCTAACAAACACATGATCTACATGTGAATGTAATCTCGGATGTAGTCACATTCGAGATTGCATCCAAGGCAATAAGACTCCTTGTGCTTGAATGACTCTTAATTCTCTCAAGACTCTTGTAGCTCTAGTGTATTTCTTGTGTCTTGATTGTGCACGCCCTCTTTCCTTTATATAGTCGTCCAAACCCTTCAAGAGACATATTACACAAGGAAAGAAGATATATACAAATATATGACAAGTAAATCGAGTTATGTTAGGAAACAAGATAACTATCTAAGAGTCCTAATATATCAATACCATATCAATATGATTTCTTTCCAAATCTAAAAAGTCCTAAACATACCATAAGTCTAGAAAGTCAAAACAAATCAAAATCTAATCTTTATAATATTGGAAATTATTTTTCGCCATAAAAATCGCCCTAACATAGGTTTGAATAAATTTTTGTTTGTTTATTGTTCACGAAACGATTAATTTTTTGTTTATTTGTTGTTCGCGAACAAAGTTATTAATCGTTCACAAACATAATGAACACGAACTTGAAACAAGCATGTTCACGAACATATCTACAAATATATTCAAGCATTAAAAAAATTATCAAGCCGAACACGAACAAGTTTTTTAAAATGTAAATGAAGCTCAAACCAAGCTTGAAAATGTTAAAATTAAACGAATATATGTCAAACAAATTAAAGTTCGGCTCGAATCGTTCATAGCCCTATATACATGTGAAGTTGGCCTTTTAAATTATGGACATTAAACGTAGCACAATAATGAGCAGAGGAACTGCCGCCATTGAAAAGATTTTATTTAAATAGTGGTTGAGAAGAAAAGTATGCTTCTGTAATGGCAATCGATAATGTAATAATGTATCAAAAAGATTAATGTCCATCATGAAACTATGATTTGTCTTCTTGTTTACAATAATAGATGCAAGTACGTTTGTTGTCCTGACTAATCCCATGGGTTGTTTTACTGTTTGTCGGCATTAAAGTTTAAACTACAAGGATTATTATATTCTAGTTTGTATTTCAATTACAATTAGTGTGAGTTATGTGAATTTGTTATTAAATTAGAACACAAGATTCCGAATGTGATAAGGAAATTACCTCATTGATCTTGCCTAAGTCAAAATTACCGTTTTGACTTTAACTCGCTTGAAATTACAGAATACCCTCGGGATCGGCAGCTTTTTTACATTGGCCCCTATGCAAAGGCCTGGGTCAGGTCGCCCGTTTGCCCTCCACCGTCGATGAGGCGAGCCAATCGCCTACATCACGACACATGTACGGAGATCCGCGTTTCACGGTGAACAATACTATAAATACGACACGAAAACCCACGTAAAATGTAACTTGTCATTATTATTAAACTACCTCGCTCTCTAGCTTCTAAGTATCTCATTACCGATATGACTTAAATATTAAGTACCTCGTTACCTAATCGATTTAAGCATTCGAGGGTCTTAGCCGAGTGTCACCCTGGCTAGCCTAACATGTGTTCTATTTCAGGTTCCCTTCGAACAAAGTACCTCACTTTACTTCCCCCCACCCGTTGTTAGGTACATCGTAAACCAAAGTGAGTTTTTTTAAGGTATTTTGAAATTTATCTCGATTTAGGTTAAATATTTTGTGTACCATCTATTTTCAAGTTCTGATCATGAAACTTTCAAGATGGGCCTTTAAAACACTTTGGTCTTGTTTGTTTATGTTTCCAAGCCACCATTTCCAATTCCCAATTATTCATAGAAATGGAATCATGTTTGTTTATAAATTTTCCAATAGAAATCATCATTTTTACTTTTCATTTTTCACATAAAACAACATCTCAAACCTATAATTTCAATTCTCAACCCTATACACCACCCTACATCACTCATCAATCAATATTCTCATTTCTTTATCCAAATATATATACGCGGGACCCTCCATAATCAACTTTATCTACTTAAAATATTATCCTACATATCTAATGGGACCCACTAGTCTACAATCTTACAAATATAATACTATATATTCAATTAAAATATTTAATCACTATCAATTTTTTAAATTATTATATACATAAAATATTACTTCAAAACTACTCAACCAAACATAAACTCATTTTCAAGCTTACTTAAGACTCATTTTCATTCACTCATCCAAACACAATTACGGTTTTCACACGAAAATCAATAGATTCTCAAAAATTCATTTTTCAACACTAGAAACTAGAAATGGCCCATGGAAACATAACCATCTTGTTGGAAATTTGGTCTTGAGAAATAGGTGTTGACCCGATTTTGACCAAATAATTAAGTGGTTTCCATTTGTGATAAATGAAATTAAATTATTTATAAAAATTCTACTAAGAGAGTAGATGAGAATAGCATTTGGAATTTCTCAAAACCGATTTCGGGTGAATGAGAAATTAATGCTAGAAGTTAGCCACTTAATACAAATAAATGGTATGGAAAATGGAAAATGTGGGGAATGAGAGATGCTCCAACCCACATAGGAAAAAGGGGATAAAGTTGCACACTTAATCTATCCCAAGTTGGACTAATGAGTTTGGGCTCTTGGGGGCACCTAAGTTTTTAAAGGGGTGAGGACCTACATGCTTGTGGGTTTGGTTGAAGACACACACGCGCGCGCCTCCGCCGCCGCCGGCCGGCCGGTCACGGGTCGGGGGTCGTGGGCTTGGGCTTGGGCTTCAAGGCCCTTATTCTTTTGGACCAAAAACCTTTAAAATTAAATATTTATTAATTTTTGTAATTAATTAAATAGATTTAATTAATTCGTAATTAATTAAATGAGTTCAACCACGGGAGTTGGTTGATCTCCCACGGGTTGCAAACCTTTTGGATGCAAATGGATCCTTAAAAGGGAAGTATAAAGCGAGATGGATCTATCGACAAGTATAAAGCCCGATTGGTAGATAAAGGGTTTAGACAAAAAGGAGGATATGACTTCTTCGATACATATTCTCCTATCACGAGATTACGTCCATTCGTGTTCTCATTGCTATTGCAAAGACATTGCATAACCTTGAGATACATCAAATGGACGTTAAGATCGCTTCTTGAATGGTGAGCTTGAAGAGGAGATCTATATGGAACAACCCGAGGGGTACGTTGCACCGGCCAAGAGCGAAAGGTGTGTAAACTTGTTAAGTCACTTTATGGACTAAAACAAGCACCTAAGCAATGGCATGAAAAGTTTGACTCGACTATGAAGTCAAATGGTTTCAAGATCAACGAATGTGACAAGTGTATCTACATTAAAGGTACTACAAATGATTACGTCATAGTATGCCTTTATGTAGATGATATGTTGATCATGGGTAGTAGTCATGATTTAATCGTGAATACTAAGAACATATTGAAGAAGAACTTTGACATGGAGGATATGGGATTATACGATGTTATATTAGGGATTAAAATCTCTAGGACTTGAGATAGAATTGTCTTGTCACAGTCCCATTATGTCGAAAGCATACTCAGAAGGTTTAATGCTTTTGATAATCCTCCGGCTAAGACACGTGTAGATCTAAGTCTACATTTGGCCAAAAATAGAGGCGAACCAGTTTCTCAAATTTGGAATATGCAAGGGTGATTGGCGCCTAATGTACTTAACGAATTGTACACGTCCAGACATTGCATATTCAGTGAGTAAACTAAGTAGGTTCACAAGTAACCCAAGTACGGATCATTGGAAAGCCGTGACAAGGGTACTCAGATATTTAAAGTATATAATGAACTATGGAATACTTTATACGAGATATGCAAAGAAATATTAGAAGGATCTTGTGATGCCAATTGGATATCAGACACAAAAGACTCCAAGTCCACAAGTGGATTTGTTTTCACAATAGATGGAGGAGCGGTGTCGTGGAAGTCTTCTAAGCAGACGTGCATAGCTCGATCCACTATGGAATCCGAGTTCATTGCTTTAGATAAAGCTGGAGAAGAAGTAGAATGGCTTAGAAACTTCCTAGAGGATATTCCGTGTTGGAATAAGCATGTGCCTCTTTGTTATGATACATTGTGATAGTCAATTCTCAATCGGAAGAGCACAAAGTAGTATGTATAATGGTAAGTCTAGACATATACGTCGTGAGACACAATACCATTAGACAGTTGATTTCGAATGGGGTTATTTCGGTTGACTACGTGAAGTCAAAGGAAAACTTTGCGGATTCGCTTACGAAAGGCATAAATCGAGATCAATCGTATAAACTATTAAGAGGAATATGTTTAAAATCCACAACTTAAAGAATGTTCATAGCGGTAACCCAAACTTGTGAATTAGAGATCCCAAGACCTGGTTCAATGGGACAACTAAGTTATGAATGTTCAAATTTGAACACTTGGAAAATGTGTTAGCTAATTCTCGATACATCCAAGTGAATGTAAACCTGCTTGAATGTGGTGAGGTGGAGTTTAAGACTTTTAATGATTCCTATACCGTAAGGTGGAGTATGACAGATACTCTTCAATAGGAGATCACCTATATAAATGAGAAGTAATGGCCGCGAAAAAGAAACACTTATGAATCTAAGATATGGTCCAGGGCGAAATGGACACAACGTGAGAACAACAAGTGTTAGAGTTGTTATTGTATAAATCTTGTTGTCTTGGTTTACACAAACGGTGAGTAGTTCAAGACATAGCGTCACTAGCTTGACTAGTAAATCCGATTATTTTACTAAGGAAGGTTCAAAGTAACAAGCTACCTATCCCGATGCAATAACGATTCACCGAGACTTTCAAGCGAATCTGCATACACGCATGCATTAATTTCATTCATGTGGGGATTGTTGGAAATTTGGTCTTGAGAAATGGGTGTTGACCCGACTTTGACCAAATAATTAAGTTGTTCCCATTTGTGATAAATGAAATTAAATTATTTGTAAAAAATTCTACTTAGAGAGTAGATGAGGCATTTGGAATTTGTCAAAACCGATTCGGGTGAATGAGAAATTAATGCTAGAAGTTAGCCACTTAATACAAATAAATGATATGGAAAATGGAAAATGTGGGGAAGGAGAGATGCTCCATCCCACATAGGAAAAAGGGATAAAGTTGCACACTTAATATATCCCAAGTTGACTAATGGGTTTGGGCCCCGGGGCACCCAAGTTTTTAAAGGGATGAGGACCTACATGCTTGTGGGTTTGGTTCAAAGCACACGCGCGCGCGCCGCCGCCGCCGGCCACGGCTCGACCCGGCGTGGGTCGTGGGTCGTGGCCTGGCTTGGGCTTCAAGACCCTTATTCTTTTAGACCAAAAACCTTTAAAATTAAATGTTTAATTAATTCTTGTAATTAATTAAATGAGTTCAACCTGGGAAAGTTTCGGATCTGCGCATGGGCGGAAGCACGGCCCGTCTTTGCCTGGTCGTCGTGCTTCCTCAGCAGTGCGTGCTTCGATGCAAAGGTACCTTTTCGAGCCTACGACGCGATTTTCCGTGACGGGCACTTCATTGCCTATATTTTTGAAGCCCTGAGATGAATTTACACACGAAATCATATAATAAATGGTCATATTGCATTCAAGCATATTGCCTACAATCCATTCAAAAGCTTGAAAGTTAAGAACAACTTGATGTTATTTGTTGTTCCATTTTGTTGTCTTGCTAACCGGATCAAGTTAAAGTTGTTGTATCTTAGAGGCGAGCGCCGGAACCGTAAGCACTCAAAGATATACGGGCGTTTTCGTCTTGTGGAGACAGAATCAATTCCGCCTCGACTTAAGCCTATACACTTATCCTTACCATTTTCTTCCAAACAGAAACCATACACCATATAATTTACCCAACACATACAAGGCCTTTACTTCTTCCAGTAGAAACCAAATAAATGCATGGTAAGCAGTACAAAAAAGCCTGAACAAATATATTTCCATTTCTATGTATATAAAAATTGAATAAACAAGAAAATTTAAATTACATTGGCTGTGATTGGTTTGTTGGATAAACAATTAGGCCAAACTCTAAATGCAGGAGGATGTAGCAAAACCTAATCTGCCATTAGCCAGATCAAATTCCCAGAAATAATTTTGTTGCATAATATTTCCAATCACTGATGCACCAGGCCAAGCAGCAGGCACAAATCCCAGGCATTTCACCCTGGAGCAGCATCAATCACATAACTCTTCACCGGTGGTTCAAATCTTGCTCCATCCGAAAAATGAAACACCAATCTCGGCACCAAACTTTCACTAAACCGGTCGAATTAAAACAGTATTCGACCGCCCAATATCCAAATTCAGGTTCTTGAAATTCACTAATGACAGCCTTAGTGCAGCCATTACAGGCTGATAAGCAGGTTGAGTTAACCCGTTAAACTTGATCCCGAGTCAACGATCACGCCCCCAACACCACTCAAATTCCATGTTTCAGCTGGAATATCAAGCATTGAGCCCCCAATTGAAATCCCTTTGATGTTCACAGCATAAAAAGGATTTATCACTCCCAAGATTAGCTCTGTGTACTTCATTCTGTTGAAAGATATATTCACTTCTTTGTGTGAGCCGAAAATGAGATAACTTGATATGTTTTTGGGGCTTAAGTGATCAACCAGACAATATGAGAACTTGCCCCCAAATTTATTTGCTGCTTTTACTGCAAATGAATAATTGCTGTATCCTAATCCCATCACACCATCAGCAACTTGGAAACTTCGCCACGAGACGATTCGCTACAGCCAACGAGCACGTGATGGAGTCTCGTTTTCCTTCCGTTCGTTAGGCTAAATGTAACTGTCTCATTCCCAAACACGCCTAACGCAGCTGAACCGTCCGAATACCTAATTATAAACCATGGATCATGAGGCAATATGAGAATTAGAATAATTTAAACACCTATAGGCAGTGTTTGCAAATACTTCAAAGAAAAAGTGATTGCCAGCTTGAAAAAAAAGTAGTTTTAGTGTTTTAAAAAATGTCAACTTTTACTTCTAATAATGAATAATTTAATCAGAATCTGAAAGTAGCAAGAGGTTGTTATATATTTCTGCATGATTCTATTTCAGGTTTGTCTTTTACACGTATATAAGCACTTTTACAACTTATTCACCGAAGAATCTCTTTTAACTTGTTCAACTTTTACTTCTCTGAATTACTTTTAGCTTTTACTACAAAAATCACTTCCCGTAAAAAGCAGAAGTTTTTGCAAACACACATCTATTGGAAAAGTGATTCCTATGCAAATTGCAATTGGTGTTAATGTGGAAGTGGAACTAACTCAACCAAACACTATCTTGTACTGGTACAGAGATGTAAGTCATGTGAGCCAATCTACTTCGCAATAACTGTCATTACTGCTATGTAGGATGTAGGTAAGAGCTGTAATGGCTTTACCAGCAAGAATGCAGGCTTGCTGAAACAAAATTGTACTACAAAGCATTTATAATGCAGGACATTTAATTGAAAGCGTCCTATTTTATTTTGATTCTTTTACCTCACAAGTTAGTAAACTAGAATGAAAGACTTGGCTGGTTCCATAATCAGAGGGAAGAAAATAATTTAAAAGAGAAAATAGGGAGTCACATTTTTCATAACAAAAAACAGTAAAATTCAGATAATTGTTCTTTTCTCCTTTTTTTTCTGTTTTCTTTTTTCTTTTTTATTTTTGTGGTGGAGGAAGATGAACAGTGGATTACTGTGTTCATTAGTACCCCACGTGACACACTGTTCTTTGTAAGATAGATCTATGTTGATTGGTTTCATCTCAAGGGACAAACAATGCTTGAATTGTTTGACAAAATCTGAAAATGGGGGCGCTAAATACAGTCAATAAACTAAAAGCATCATTCAATTTAAGTTCAGTTTAAATATCAATATTAGTGTGATAAGAAACAGATGATTCGAATTCTCATTCATAATTAGCCACGTCCTAGCACACACAAGCTCAGTCATTACTACTAAATATGGAACCAACTTTTAGCTTATCAAAATATCAAATAGAAAAAATTAATCTCCTGTGTACTAATCCATCACATGAGCATATCCCTGAGAGATTTGAAGTTAGAAACTTGCACATTACTCTTTGCAAACCAACTTTACTTCAGAACCAATAGAAAAACACGTGCACACACAAATTAGAGCACAAAACGCAAACGGCAATGTATATTTTACCTGTAATCATACGCACATGGATCCATAGGCGAAGCGCAACGAGCAAGCGAAAACAAATTAGCAAGATCAATCTTACACGTGCTCGAAGAACAGGGCACGGCCCGAAAAGAAGAGGAATGATCGGCCCGAAAAATGCGGCGTTTCCTGGAATTTCTCCTGCAGCTAGCCCCACGGCATCTGTATCTGCAATTCATCCAGGTCAAATCACTCCCCGTATCCGCAATCAACATCAGTTTTTGCGCAGGCGATCCGATTCTAAATCGCACAAAATATTGCCCAATGCCGTAATCAGCCGCCGATCGCATTAGCAGTTCGGCTGAAACATTGTAATCCTTTTTCAATCTGGTGCTATTGGTGCAATCTGGAAAATAGGTATTTTTTCCCTGGATTTGTCGTCTGATATTCGTGTTGACATTCCCCTGTTTTTGGCTCACTTTCTCTGAAATTCCTCGCAGGCGAATGGTGTCGCTGTGAAGCAATTGCCTTAGCCGCTCGAGCTGAGTCGCGCCATTGCGCCGGTGAGTCAACTCAAATTTTATCCCGCCATGGCCTTCTAGAAGCTTCGCAGAGTTGATAATTATAACCACGGCGATGATTAAGAAAAACCCTATTTGGCGCCTACACGTTACCATTTTTCATATCACTGCTTTAAACTGATGTTGTATGGCTTGAAGATTATATAACACGAAAAAGAAAAGCAATGATTTCAGCAACAAAACTGAGAGGTGAAAGTTACTAAAAGTGGGAATGTTTAGCAAAGAGTAGAAGCAAAAACTTGGCTCTCTTTTTTTTTCTGAGGCCACGGGGTTTTGTGGAAAAGAGAGGGTCCATTTTCCAGGGCAAACGACAGAGATATATACAAATAAATTTAATTGGGGAAAAGATGTGGGGTGGGGTGGGGTGGGGGCAAGCAATCATAGCAGTTTTAGATTGGTGTGAATTTTTTTTTTTCCAAATTACGGTGCATTGTTAAATGATAAGACTGTAGAGATGATGAACTATATTTTGTTACGTATCTAAATTCATATCTTGGTGGTTGTTTTTTTTCCTTTCTCTCTGTCATACATGCAGATTTATCAGTTTTATTTAATGCATTCATTATTTATTGTGGGCTGTCGTCAAGCATGGTTTATTTATCACACAATACGTCCTTGTCTTTGCTGACAATCCTTTGCATATACTTGTTTATTTTTGTCAATTTGGTTCTCTTTCTTCACATGATGGATCTAAAGTTTCAACCCTTTTGGTTTTAATAATTAAAAAAGTGGTAATAGCCCAAATTGTGGAAATGAAAAATAATCATGTATTTTTAAAAACATATTTTTTAGCTATGACTAAAGACTTACTGTCATACTCTTTGTGTATTATATGATGAGGTATTTGGCTATTTTTCAAAAAAAAAAAAAAAAAAGCTTATATAACTCGGTACCAAGTCATGTACCGGTCCCTATAAATGAAAAAATGGTAAGTTGAACATTTAACTGAAAAATGGCTATTTTTTTTTAAATATGACTAAAAAAATATTTTTGTTGTGGAAAAATGCCAAAAATCCAATGGACTCGTTAAAAATATTGATTTTAATCATTTATTTGTATGTAGGCGGACATAGACGCCGTATATGTGCAAATGCAACTACATCAGCATATATTAACTTTTGTTTCTAGGTTAGGGTATGTATGCATTTTCGAACTTGTAATTCCAAATTGTTGAATGTAAAAGAATGTTCTTACATTTAAAAAAACAATCCAAAAATAATAACTATATGTGTTCTTCTATTACTTATAGTATTTTTTTTTTTTGAGGAAAATTACTTATAGTATTTCATCTCGTATTTGTTGTATTAAAGTGATGTTTTAAAAGATTTTCTATCCCATTTTCTATCTCACTTCAAATTAAATTTTAATTTTATTGGACTTACTCTAAGCTTGGCTTACCCCATTTCTTCTTCCTAATCCTGATTTAAGACTTTTTCTAATTAGTTAAATGTTAAATTTTTGTTCCGATTATTTGGCTTAAAGAGATGAATTATCTTCCTAATTTTTAGAAAAAAATTCGTTAGCTTTATGTATATATATGATACGGATTTTCCTTCTTAAAAATCTCCAGGATTTCAAATATCTTTTCCTATTTTTCTGTTAATGCAGAGTGCTTCCTAATTTATAGGACTGTACGGTTGAGGCTTAAAGCTATAATAAATCGGCAGAAATTTTTTTACTGAAGAAAAGATAGATAGAGAAAAATGTACTACTTGCTCATTCTTTGTTCTTGATTGCTGGGTTATAAAATTTTAGTCTTTGTCGTTCGTATCATGTTGAATCATGGGATTATGCAAATAAATTCTTAAGACGTTAATTTTCGCACGCCTCAAAAATTAATCTTTTTATTTTCGAACTTCATCAAATTTTCTAACAGTATTTTAATTCCCAAACTAAGTAACACGTACATAAAATGACGCCGTTAATTAACATGTGACAGTCACGAGGTCTATTAAAACACTAGATGAAATGTGAATTAGTATAATAACATAATTTTGTGCTATCGTGCTCAATTTAACAGTGGGACTAATTTGTGTAGCTTTAATAACTCCTAATGCTAATTTTTTCACAGGACAGTTGGATAATAGAATGTCTGACTATAGCCCGTTTTTTCTTTTTACTTTTTTTATTGGGTTGATTCGTTTCACAATACAATAATTGGAGGCAGGGTTTAAGATTTATCATTAATATTTGGCACAGGGATTGACTTTGTAGAACTGACAGCTGGCTGCTAGAGGTTGGTTGGTTTAAAGAATTACAAGTTTCTTCATAACTCGGCACGAAATCTCTGATAATTAATTCAATACTATTCAATTTGTTCATATTATCAAATGATCATTGACCTAATCAATTAATCCTCCCAATGTCTAATCAATGACTCTATACACGCTTGATTATATGTACGTATTATCGAATGAGCTTTGAATTAATGTCCCTTATGTCACGCCCCGTGACATTGAGTGTCTTTTGCTACGACTATTGGTGGATTGTGTTGTGTATGAGTGTATATGTGACTCAAATGGGTCATTTGGTTTTGTGGGTACACACATATGACCTTCGGATATTCAGCAGTCTACTTGGTTATATCCGGAGCTTGTCGCTAGTTTTGGACTTGACGGTGAAGGGAATTGACCATCCCTACACAAACCGGTGGATCTCAAGCCGTATTCTTTGACGCAGCCCAATATTGAGCGAAATCGATGGTTGTCCCGAGGGATAGGCGACCACGGGTGGTCCGGGCGCGCGGGCGTCGTGAGGGACCGATATGGCTAGCCTCGTGACAAGTTGTATTAGAGTTGTCCCGTCATTTGTATTCTCGTGGTTGTGTCAAGCGCTCTTACCAAGAGGGTGGTAGAGCAGGGGAGCGGAACATGTTGGGCGATCATTTGAGATTTCTCTCTCGGTCTCCGGTGCGATTGGTATGCGAGGGGCACACGTGTGGGTCGCGGCGGGGCGTCGTTGATGCATTTCGAGTGAAGTAGACCGTGTACGAGGGCGTACACCACATTGGGTGGGGAAAGATGTCACGTCACGTGATATTGGGGTGTCTTTCGCTACGATTACTAGTGGATTGTGATGTGAATGACTGTATATGTGGCTTCATCTATTTGGTTTGTGGTTACGCGGATGACCCTTTAGATATTCAGCAGCCTACAGGTTATGTTCGGGAGATTGTCGCTAGTATCGACTTGCGGTGAAGATGGGAATTGGCCATCCCTACCCAAACCTGGTCGTCGTATCTTTGAGTTGCATTCTCGATGATGAGCCCAAGGTAGTTCGAAACTAGTTGTTCCGAGGGATAAAAAGCTAGCCGGGTGGTTTGGGGTGTCGCGTGGGCGTTATGTGGAGGCCGAAATGACTAGGCCCGTGACACTTAGCTTACGCTATTGAATTAATTTTATTTATAAGTAAAAGAAAAATTGAATAAAATCTTATTAAACTACGTGTGGCTATTGGGAAAAGTTGAAAATTGGTTGATGGGACACAAAACTTTATCACTAATAGATAATTCTATGATTGAAGACATAATTTACTAACCCTTAAAGCAAAATACTCCAAGGAAAACGACCCCATGTCACACGTAATGAAAGAGGCTGGAAATTTTCTTCAACCGTGAGATAATAAGGTACAAGTGGGGAAAAAAATTAAAGAAAGAAAGTAAAAAGGTCAAAGATATTTGGTTAAAAATAAGCTGGCAAACAATAACAGGGTCCGAATATCACATGGCAAATCTCACTCATCACCTAGCTGTCTTCATATTTCACAATTTTTTAACTACCAAATTCATGTATTTATTGACTGTTTCTTCTGGTTTTCCCTTATTATTAGGATTTTCATGTTAGTGTAGATAAGGTAACAGAGTTATTATTCATGAGGAGGTGATTGTTGGATTGTTTGACAATTATATAGGGATAGGATCTCGTGAGACATCCCTTACCGTAAAATCGTAAGAACCAATCACACGACTCCCATTAAATAATTGATGGGTGAGATTAGAATGAATAAAATTAAATTAAATCACAATAAAATGTAACATCTTTACAATTAAATACGGGTAGATAAAAATGGAAATAAAATCAAATAATATCAGTTATGTTCCATACATATATCAATCCCACAAAAATCGCCATCAAATCTCACAATCAAATCTCCCTTTCTCATAAACCCAACATTAACATAAACCCACCATAAACGCATAACATAATTATTGTGACTCTAATGCATATTTAGAATAAATATAGTGCATAGATACTTATCAGACATTACATAATTAGTTATTATTTAATGCATATATGATCATAATATACTACATATTCATATTTTATTTGGTGCATAGATAATAATAAGATAATGTTAAGTTAATATGTGTTTGGTGTATATATATATATATATATAGGGAGGGGGTTATATGAGACCACCTCATAGGGTAAGTCCATAGGGACCAATCCTAGCCACATATCTAGATTTTTCAATGGTTGTAATTTTAGATGTAAACCTGCAGATACACACGGAAATTAGGGGGAGGGGCAAATTTGTAATCCCACAAAATTCCCCAACAAAAACGAATTCTTACCTTTTATAATCATCTTCTCCCATACTACATAAGCAATAATCCTATATTACATAAGCAACAAATATACACTACGTATGGACCACTTAATACATTAACTACATAAGTAAGTCATAAAAGAACAAACCCATACTACATAAGCAACAAGTCTATACTACATAAGCAACGAATATACACTACGTATGCACCACGGATACATTAACTACATAAGCAAGTCATAAGCAACAAACTCATACTACATAAGCAACAAGTCTGTATTACATAAGCAACGATTATACACTACGTATGCACCATGAATACATTAACTACAAAAGCAAGTCATAAGCAACAAACCCATATTACATAAGCAATAGGCCTATACTACATAAGCAACGAATATACACTACATATGCATCACAGATACATTAACTACATAAGCAAATCATAAGCACCAACCCTATACTACATAAGCAACAGAGAAATTTTTTTGAAACTGAACGCTGGAGAGAGAGTGTGCATGAAGAGTGGCTGAAATCGCGTGAAAGAGGGAATGAAATCTTAGTAACTGATTCTAAAGTTCCAAATTACCACTCTACCCTTTTTAATTGTCGAAACAAAAAAAATAAACATAAAAAAGCCCTAAAAATGACCACCCAAAATTGTTGATCTATGGTTAGGATATGTCTCCATGGACTTACCCTAAGTAGGAGGACCTATATGATCCATATCCTATGTATGTATATATATATATATGTGGAGAGGGTTATATGAGACCACCTCATAGGGTAAGTCCATAGGGACCAATCCTAGCCACATATCTAGATTTTTCAATGGTTGTGATTTTAGAGCTAAAAATTGATTAAATGTTGGTAATTAGAGAAAGGGTTAAATTAGTCATCCTACAAAATTACCCAATATTCATGGGATTTTGTTAACATTATAATCACAAATCTATCCAAATCTCACATCAAATTCAACGTGAACAAATCTCATCTTCCTTCTTCTTCGAACGTTGTTCATGAGAGAACAAGAAACTATCACCCTCAACTTGTATAGAACACAGGCAATCCTTCCAAATCTCGTAGCAATTCAATGTGAACAATCATCCTCTTTCTTCTTCAACTCACTACTCGTGAGAAATCATTCATCTTTCTTCTTGAACGCACTATTGTGTGAAAAAAAGTTACTGAGACATAATTTGCCATAGTTGTTAGAGCTTGACTTGATTAAGTTTGCTTATGAAGATGTAATTTGTTGTTTGTGTAGATGTGTCATGGTGTTTTTATATACCATTAACTACATAAGCAAGTCATAAGCAACAAATCCATACTACATAAGCAACAATCCTATACTACATAAGCAACAAATATACACTACGTATGCACCACGAATACATTAACTACATAAGCAACTCATAGCAACAAACTCATACTACATAAGCAAACAAGCCTATACTACATAAGCAACGAATATACACTACGTATGCACCATGATACATTAACTACATAAGCAAGTCATAAGCAACAAACTCATACTACATAAGCAACAAGTCTATATTACATAAGCAACAAATATACACTACGTATGCACCACTTAATACATTAACTACATAAGCAAGTCATAAGCAACCAACCCATACTACATAAGTGATAAGCATATACTACATAAGCAACGAATATACACTACACATGCATCACATATGCATTAACTACATAAGCAAGTCATAAGCAACAACCCTATACTACATAAGCAACAGAGAATTTTTTTGAAACCGAAATCTTTGGAGAGAGAGTATGCGTGAAGAGTGGGTGAAATCACGTGAAAGAGTGAATAAAATCTTAGTAATCGATACTAAAGTGCCAAATTGCCACCCTACACATTTTAATTTGTCGAAACAAAAATAAACATAAAAAGCCCTAAAAATGGGACCACCCAAAATTATTGATCTATGGTTAGAATGTGTCCCCATGAACTCACCCCCAAGTAGGAGGACCTATTTAATCCATATCCTATATATGTATAGGGGATGGTTCAAATGGGACACCCCCTTATATGAGACAAGTGGGGATTTATCCAAGCCATTGAAATATTGCAATTGAGGGTCCGTGATTTAATGGCTAATATTTATATTAATAATTATTAATTATAAGTAGTAAGGGTATAATTGACAAATTAAAAAATAACCAACCATGTAGTCAACATTTCCTAAATTGTAGGATGTGATAAACACAAAATAATGGCAACAAAAATCTTACCAAATCAAACCAATGAGCCCCCAAAAAAAGGCAGACAATTCCTAAATTATAGTGTCATTTTTTCCATAAAATAAATGCAATTCAATACACAAAGTGAAATAAATATATAAGACAATGAAATTTCGACATTTATACAAAGACAACGCTCTTAACCACACAAAGAATGTTAAAGTGAATAAACAAGTATTATTTGGAAGGATTAAACACGTTCTTATTGACTTAGTATGTACATTGTATATCATCCTAAATTATTTGGAAGGATTAAACACGTTCTAGTACAACATTCTAATACTAATTACACAGTAAAACTGCACTAATTATACATCATTCTAATACTATGTACGCAGTAAAACTGCACTAATTATACATCGTGTTATATTAACATCTCACTAAACACACATAAAATCTATAGTGAGTATATATACATTCTCGATTTGGTTTTACAAGATATATACATAGCCTTTCCACCCAAAACAAAATCTGGAAACATTTTTTTCCCTCAAAAAAGCAGTAAAATTGCACTAATTATACAACATTCTAATACTAATTACGCAGTAAAACTGCACTAATCATACAACATTCTAATACTATATCAATCTTCACCTTTCCGACACAACAACCCTTTTTTTCTCGGTCCCTTCTCCACCATAACTTTTTTCCCGCAAAGATACCGCCATGACCGAGTCGGGCTTCCCAAGCTCGTCCGTCTCTCCATAAACTTTAAATTCTCTTTCCAAACCTCTCCATTGGTATAAACCTCATATCGAATCGATGCCTTCACCTCATCAATCATGAATTTACAAGCATCCAAGGCGCCTCAGACGGTGAATCGAAAATCGGTATAAGATTACCAAGAAGAAGAAATCAAAACAAATATACAAAAACTTACCGAGAGGAGACGCGCGAACTACAATCCAAAAAAAAAAAATCACCAAAAAAGGAATTGAGATTGGAAGTGAACGATGGGTGGGAGAGAGGTGAGTTTTACGGTGGTTTTGATATCTCAAAAGTTGGATGCGTGTAATCGGAAGAAGGAGAAGAGACGTGGTGTTTTGAATGGAAAAAACTCCCCATAAATCGCTCCAATTAAAATATGGTAATTAATAACTTCCTTTACACTCTTAAAAATTACGAATAGCTCTTACAAAAAAATCCGAATATTGGTCAAATTACACATATGACCTTGATGATGTGTATCTATTAACTACTTGCCTAAAATAATGAAATTAATCAATCATCCAAAAAACCAATTCAATGGTCATAATAAATCCCCACTATCTCATATGGGAAAAGGTTAAGAATAGCCTCTTTGAAAGGCTCATGTTCAAAATTGGCCTAACTTATTCAAAAGTTTCAAAAATAGCATTCTTATTTGATAAAATCCCAAAATACCCCTTATACAAGTTGAAGGTAAACTAATGGTTTTTAAAGGTTTTAGGGGCAAAAATGGTATCGAGCCTAGGTTTATTAAGAACTTTTAGTTAAATTTATTATATTTGTTTAATTAACAATTGGTGAGGAGAAATTACTCCGAGATTATGGATCGGGCCGATGTCCGAGATGTACCCTTTACAGACATAACGCCAAATATTGACGATGTATGCACAAGAACACTTGACTAGGTTTCATATTGAGAATACCAACATGAAGAAAAATAACAGCGGGAGCCGACGGAGAAACCTTAAGGCAATGCAAAATGTGAGCAGAATATTATAGGTAGTTACGGATGCTTAACTGCACTTATATGTTCACTTGATGAACCTTCAAGAAACGGTTCATGAAAATTCCCATCGAATAATGATTCCTCATGGAGTACCCGAGTGGAACGAGATACTTCCAGACAAATCTAAGTTCTCCGAAGATCTTAGAGAAGTCCGTAAGACGGTGCGAGTAATTATGGCAACCACCATATTCATCTACCAAAGACAAGTTCATCAGGATCCAACTGGATGGAGACGATGGTAACATATCGAATGAAACTCTTGAACTCCTTCATGATATTCAAACGAGTCAAGAACATGGAGGACAAGCCGAGTACTTCCTGAGGAAATAAGTGTATAGATTTTACGACCTATTTACACCAAAAAGGAAACCAACCAAGTCATACGAAAGGTGACGGATGAGGAGAAGCTCATTGCTCTAATCAAAGGAAAATCCATCAAAAATTAAAAAGGATGGATATGGAAAAAATGAATCTTAAAGATCTACATGACTGCGGCGTAATCCTTTGCGGGATTAGGTATTGTAGATTTAAAGATGAACGCAGTGATGGATCGGCTTTGGTTACCTATGACCCACAAGGTAGACCAATTCCACCACCACCGCCACCAGCGATTAATCCTAATGTCGAAGAAAGTATGGGTTCGAATCATGGAGCTCGGGACGAGAGGATGCCACACGCCTGGGATTTCACGATCGGAAGTGATCCACTTTAGGGACAGGAGGTCGAAACCCTCTTGTGGGAACTAGACAACCCACCGGGAGGCCGAATGTTTATCGACGTCTTATGGAATATCGCACTCGACCCAATACATCCATATGGGTTGATGTTAAACTGGACATCCTAGATTTTAAAAATAGAGAAGTTCTCATTGATGAATGGGCTTGACTATGAGAATTTCAGTGAGAACCTCGATCTTACAAAAGGATTCATTCATTTTACTCCTTGAAATGAGTCTTGAAGGATCGGTGAAGATTGCCCGGGATATGACCGATGCTAGTACAAAAGGTTGGCCACATCAGGAGAATCACTTAAAGGAATTGTCGATGGTATGACAAAACTATTCAAAATCCAATTCATCCAAGACAGGATATTTCGAGGATTAGAGGATGAAAAAGGAAGAGATATAAACAAGCCCTCTATAGCCCTTGAGTTACATGATATTTGTCATATTGATGAATATATCAAGTTCTTCCGAAATGGTGGAAATCCAAGATTGAAGAAAAGGAAGTTGCATGACTATTCTTTGCCAAGATTCCGAGTCCCCGGAGAGAAATGCTTATCGGGAATACAAAGATGGAGCGGAAGTAGAAATTGTGGCGAGAAAAATGTCTTTCCTAAAGGCCAAGTTATCCGAATGGTGTTACCAAGCGACTCTGACAAGAATTACAAGAGATTAAGGGGAATTAACAAAGCGGTTTCTATATGTTGCGTGGATAATGACATCCCAACAATGGTGGGGAGGTCAACCGCGCAAGAAGAAGAAGGAGAAGCCATCCATACCGCCGAGGAAGAAGAAGAAGAAAAAAAGCGGTCTTCATGGAGACCTAGAAGGTTCTGGTCAAAACAAAAGCCCGGTTATAAATCGGGCAAAGACCAAAGACCAAGCGGGGAGTAGAGCTTCATCATCAGGTTCAAATCAAGCAAGTACCAGCAGAAATCCGGGAAGAAGAACTTTCGGGCGTGCTCACACGAGAGCTAATGAAAGTTTCAAAGATTGTAATTCTTTGGACATGCGAGCAAGAGGACATATCTCAACGGATTGCCCGGACAATCAAATGAGGAGTCGACGGTTCGAGGCCACACCGATTAAATCGAGGAAGTCAGTTTCTCTACTATCAAGATCTTATACAGTGTATCAATTTGAGGATATACCCTCGGATGAAAGCATCTATGAAGAAGAAATCTATTCTCGACGATGGAAGTGACTCATTTCATCGGGAATCGGAGTGAAGAAGAAATTCTTGAGACAGATCAGGAGGATATGTCAGGATTCCTCTCTCACACGGCGTTTCTCATAAAACTCTTATGAGAATCATGAAGGAAGATCCAAAGCTTCAAGTCTATGATGGATTTACAATTGGAGCTATGGAAAAAGCATTGGATAAAATTGGGTTTCAGAATAAAAACACCAAATTATCCACAGAGTAACAACCGGAGAATTCGCCATTCCTATGGAGTTTAGGAAACCCGATCGAGATGCGGTTGGTACCTTATGGAGAAGACAGGAGATCAAAAGCACGGTCAAGAGAGAAGTTGCTAACACCCTCTCATGGATCCATATCGAGCCACAAGGGTTATTATTAAAGCAACATTCAAAGAAGGAATAGATTCGCCACTCAATCTTGCTATCTTTGACAAGCGAATCTCAAACCTCAAGGATTCATGCCTTGGAGCGATTCTGAAATTTGTATGCAGGAAAATTGGCATTTAATGTCTATCCTAGAATTGCATACAATTTGGGAGATCGAGATTTCAATAGAGTTCTAACCCTTCATCAAGATTTCAAAAGAGTCGATTTGATGAAAGAAGGAAATAGACCTTACTCGATCACATACAAGATATCCTATGCTCTCTCGAATACACATCATTCAGAAGTATTCTTGAGAAAGGAATTTATTGAAGTCCCAAGAATCTTCGAGGACTTTGCCAGGGTGGTTCTACCGAGAAATTATGAGTCTCCAACTATAAAGGAGATCGATATGAAAATACAAGATCAACCAGTCTTCAACAAAAGTCGAAGTCTCGAGTTGAGCCGGAAGGATGTCTTTCCAACAAGAGGAGAATGGTGAGTAGCGGCCGTTGGGAAGAAAGGAGACCAAATACGATCCGGCGTATCCCGGATGTTTTCAAAAAAAGAGAGAGCCGAAATGTCCGAAATGATGGCGAGAAGTTGAAGTAATATTCGACATCACTCAAAAGGATAATATTTTTCCTTGTGATGTTCTATATTATCTCCAACAACCAATAGTCGGACGGCATCAAGGAAGTCGAAGATAGGAGAAATTGAGTGACTATCACAGGAGTTGCGGGAAAAATCCGAGAACAATTAATACCGGGAATTGAATTTCTTAAGGATCACAAACCTTGGGAAAGATTACAAGACGGAATGGAGTTCACAGTGGCTAATAAAAGATACGTAATCAAATGACCACTAGTCCATTCTCCATATACATTTCTATTGGAATGTTATATGTCGAATACAAAGCCGAGTGTTTCGCCGCCTATATTGATTCAAGGTGCCGGAATATGTACTTGCAAAGCCGGATGTTTTTCCTAAAGAAATTGGAGAAGATTTACCGCCTATTGCGGGAAGAGATTTCTCTAAAAGGATTCTTATCCTTAATGAGAGGAATTAAACAAGCAGTAAATCATGATCGGAGCGCGGGCGGTACCCATGGTACAAAGTGAAGACGCCACCAATCTATTTCCATGATACGATTTGCAGATGTTTTGCTAGGAAACAATTTCCTACAAACATTCAAGCGATTCACACAGGAGAATGAGACAAGAAGACTTATTTTCACAACATTATGTGATCATAAGATCATTGTCCAGCGACTGCGGGAAGTATTTTACAGAAAAATGCCTATTAATTTTCGCAGCAAGCGTGGTGATGAAGCCAAACTTCGCAATCCAAAAATGGCGGATCGAAGGAAATTTGGTGAAGATTTATTATCCTATAGATAATTTGGTTATATTCGAAGGATCGGAAGATATGGGATAATAACTTGTATTCATTCGAGTACAAGGAGAAGAACGAGTTACTCCGAAGCCGTTGCGAGAATTATGGATGAGTCTAATGGAGAATCCACAGAGTGAGGTTACCATAGAGGAACAAATATCACTTGAGGATATCAAGAAGAAGATCCAAAGGAATTATAACGAAGATCCTTTTGCACGGTGGGACAAGAATGAGCTTAAAGCATCCTTAAAGGTTAAACTCGGAAAGGAGTACGAGTTCGTAAGATTCAAACCAATCGTTATGAACCAGGAGGATCGTGAGGATATGCGAAGATACTTAAGGAACATCTTGACCTTAAGTTAATTTCAACAGAGTTTCTCCATACAAAGCGATCCAGGATTCCTAGTCGAAACCATGGAGAAATCAAAAGAGGAAAAAGACTTGTTATTAATTACAAGGAATTAATAACATTTTGGAGTTAAACGAGATACTATATCCCAAGTAGAAAACATCCGGTTAATCGCATCAAAGGTGCCAAGATAGTCTCAAAGTTCGATTGCAAATCTGGATTCTACCAGATTAAGATGGATGAAGAAAGCAAAAAGTTCACAGCTTTCTCTACACCACAAGAACACTATATTTGGAACGTGATGCCCAGGGATTGGCTAACGCACCCCAGATATATCAAAGAAAGATGGATAATCTCTTCAAAGATTATTTCAGTTTCATGTTCGTGTATATCGATGACATTCTGATAGCATCAAAGAACATGAAGGAGCATCTCAAACATTTGGAAATATTTTCAGATGTTTGTCACAAGGAAGGATTAGTGCTTTCGGAGAAGAAGGCAGTAATTGCAACAAGGTAGATTGAATTCCTCGGAATTGAAATCGACGAATCTGGAATCATCCTACAAAGTCATATTGTAGAAAAGATACAGGGATTTCCAGATACATTGAAAGACAAGAAACAGCTTTAGAGTTTTCTTGGAGTTGTCAATTTTGTTGGAATGCTCATAAACAATCTAGCACATTACAGGAAGGTGTTTAGCCCATTGCTTAAAAAAGATGCAGTATTCAAATGGGAGAATGAACATCAAGAAGGAATCAAGCAACTTAAAGAAGTTTGCAAAAAGCTTCCAACTGGCAATTCCATAGGACGAAGATGAACTGGTTCTCTATACAGATGCCAGTGATTATTGGTGGGCAGCAGTTCTTACAAAAGCCACACCAAACGGAGAAGTGTCATGCAGATATTGCAGCGGTCTATTTACAGACAGTGAAGCAACTCGGTGGCATATCAACGAGAAAGAATTCTTTTGATCAAGGAAGGCTTTCAAAAACTGGCCTTTATTTCTCTTTGCTAAAAAGTTTATCTTAAAATTGATAATTCAAGTGTCAAAACTTTTCTGGAAAAACAAAATTGAATCAAAACCAGAAAAAGCTAGGATACTTAGATGGCAAGCTGAATGTCAATATTATGATTATGATATTGTCATTATAAAATCTCATGAAAATGTTCTTGCAGATTTTCTAACAAGAGATGGAGGGAATTGAAGCTGATTCCATCCTCACTGCCTCAAGACATCTTGGAGATCAGCTGGAAATGTTACTCCGAGAATTTGATACCCTGGTCATCAATGCTGATTTGGCCGAGAAATTACAAAGGAATGATCGGGACAAAGTAACCGATCGTATACGAGCATGTGTCCGGTCTCACTCCCAGTTGAGGACGGCATTTCAAGGGCCACTCCTCCGGGCCGCTAATAAGCAAACGGAGCGTTTAGAGCGCAGGCTCCCCAACCTCGTAGCGAGAGGATTCCGACCTCTAGCACAAGTCCAAGTCGGCGTAAATGTTGGCCCAAGGAAAAGCGATACTCCGGAGTCAAATCCCGAGTTATCACATCAACCCAAAGACGTCCGGGATAAAGGACAAGGAGATCAATCTTAGGCCTATGATGGGCACTTCTAAGGTTGATATTAACGAGATTAAAGTTTCTTCTTCTTGGCGGGAATACCGGGCGGGTGGGAGCGATCACCAGGCAAGGGATATCTCCGAGGAAAAATAAAGATCGATATTTTCGAAAATATCCAAGGATTTGGATGTTACCAAATTCCGCCCGAAGAAGTGAAGAGGTGGTACGAGTTTGGGGCTTTGGCCTCGATATATACTACTTCACCAGGCTTAGGAGATCACAAAATAGCCAAAATGGATCCGAAGCGATTTTCTGAGTCTTGGTTGTTTTATATGTTTTTGTGTGTGAATTTTTGCGTGATTTCTATATTTTTGTATGAATGAGTGTTCGTATTTTTGTGTCTTTTCGTCCCATTTTTATATTGTCATATGTTACGTATGGTATTTTTGGTTGTTTAGTAGGTTTTCGTAAAAAGAGAACTTAAAACGGACAAAACGGTCAAAACGGACATTATGGGCGATTGATGGTTGGGGATGCTTTGAAGTTGTGCGCTGGCAAGAATCACAAGACGGCGCGCAACGTCAAAATTGACGTAAATGCGCATGCGCGCAAAAGTGTAGCGCGACGCGCACTCGTTGGCACAATGAGACGGACGCAATCGCGCCAAGCGAAAGCGCGCAAGCCACGCGCAAGACGGTGCCAGAGCACCGCACAAGGCAAAAGTGCGCGGGCGCAACAATTCGCTGGCGGGTCCCTTGCGGCGGGCAACAACACTTCTTGCGAACGCGCACTGGAGATGTTTCTAGAATTTTAAATCCGATTTTCCTTTCCTTTTGGATTCTTCCACCTTGTATAGCAGCTTATAAATAGCCCTTGGGGGATCCATAATTTCGTACACTCTCATTCATAGCACTTCTATACTTTAGTTTTTTGGTATTTTCTCTTGCTTTCAACATTGGGATTGCTTGGATTTTTCCTTTGAAGTTATTTTTGCTTCTTAATCAAATAGTAAGATTTCTTCATCTATTTTGTCCGATTTCAATTGTTGGGTGATTATTATTGTTGCATGATCATGTTTGTGATTGTTTTCTTTCCTTCAATTGAGATTATGATCCCATCCCCAAGCATGAACTAATTTCCTTGTTCTAGATTAGGATGATTTGATTCAAACAAACAAGCATGAGTATTGATTAATTGATCCGCTTTCTGGATAAATTGCTTTATTTGATAATTGATTGTCCGATCAACTTTTGATTGTTTTGGGGAATAATTGAGATCGAGAGAAGATATTATTCTGGACTAAATTTATTCAGGGGGTTAGATATGAATCGAAATGTATTATCTAACCTTAGGTTTAATGAAAATAGCAAATTATGTTGGGATAGCCCTAATGTGAATACGAAAGTTATCGGACCTAGGCCTAGTTTTTACATGTTTGTTATATTTTGTTAACCGCATGATCAATTAATTGGTATCCCGCTTGCAAGTTTGATGAGATGAATCCATAATCCTAGACTTTCTTCCAAATCGTTTTTCTCCAAAATTTAATCCGACTTAGTTTAAATGTCTTTTTAATTGTTTTCTTTTAGTTTAAATAAATCCAACAATCAAGCGGTTAGTGTGTTTAGGTTTTATTTTCTCATCAATTGTGATACATAATAATTATTTGCGGCTAAGTCTTCCTTGAGAGACGACTTGTGGTTAACTTGCTACCCTACAATTGATCTCGTTCTCTTGCGAGGATTGTTAGACTTTTATAGGTGTTTAGCGGTCGAACAAAATTTTGGCGCCGTTCTTAAGGAAAGGCTTTAGGCATAATAATTATTGTGTCTATTTTTCGTGTTTTTAGTTTAGGAATTCTTCTTGTTTGCTTTTTTGATTTTTCCCTCATTCCACCGGCACGTTTGATTTGTTTTCTTAAGTTTGTTTATGCAAGGTCGTAGGAATCTCAACGGAGCTTGCACCTTTCGTGAGACGACATTCACGCGTTCCGAGACGTATAAGAACGAGGGGACAACTCTTCGGTTTCTAGCAAGGATTCTTAGGACCGCGTTCCCAAAGGAAGAACAAGCAGACGAGCCAAAGAATGGGTGACAATCAAGACGGAAACAACGCGAGAGAACGCGCCGCCCGATGCGTGAGTTCGCGCGCCCGATTATCGGAACCGCGACCTCTTGCATCACTGGGACAAGCAAAGACGAAACTATGAGCCAAAAATATACACTTCAATCGCTACCATCTTTTTATGGAATTCCCAATGAAGATCCTCTCAACTTCATTCGAATTCTATTTCGTCATTCAAACTTTTCCTCTGCAGGATTTGAATGAGGATCACCTAAGGATGCGCTGCTTTCCATACACTCTGAAAGATCGGGCAAAAACATGGCTGATGTCTCTACCTCCCAAATCTCTTACTACTTGGGAGGCGGTGTACAATAAGTTCATGGGAAGGTACTACTCTCATCAGAAAACTTCGGATCTACGAGGTAAGATAGCTACCTTTTGTCAAATGGAAGGTGAACCTTTTCATGAGGCATGGGATCGCTTCAAAGATTTACAGACTAAATGCCCACATTATCACTACCCATTGGAATTGTTAAACCAATTTTTCTATGATGGATTATCACATAACTTTCAATATATGGTTGACAATGTTTTGGGGTGATATGGGTGTGCACCTGACCCAGAAATTTATGATATTCTAGAGATGATGAGTGATAATTCCCAACAAAAAAGTGCCGAGGCAAACGGGCTACCGTGAATGAAATAGCACCAAGTTACGACGTGACAAAACAATTGGCTGAGTTGACTAAACAAGTTCAATTGTTGGCTACACGGGGGCAACCATCCAACGCCCCTTCCTTTGCCGAGTCATGCGGAATTTGTGGCGGAGTCGGTCATGGGGCTAATGTTTGTAATATGGTGGTTGATCAACGGGTTGAGGACATTAACGCTATCCAGGGTTTTCAAAGAAAGGCCTCGTAATGATCCCTACGCTCAAACTTATAACCCAGGTTGGCGGAATCATCCAAACTTGATTGGGGAAATTCGCAAAATCCATCTCAAATCCATCGAGGCCTCCTCCCAAGGTCGATCATCAAATCAACCTCGGCCTCCATCAATTGAGGAAAGTTTGAGTTCGTTCATTCAGTTAGTAAGAAAACTCAAGAGGCCAACATTCGGCGGTTTGAGTCATGGAAGCTTCATTCAACGTCTTGAAACCCAAGTTGGTCAATTAGCCACCCAAATGGGTGAAATTGCTCAACACGTGGTAAATAAAGGAAAGCTACCTAGCCAACCAGAACAAGCCCAAGCCGTCACCGTGTTACGAAATGGTAAGGTTATTGATAACAAAGTTGAAATTCCATTTTCTACTACTTTGACTAACCCTGTAGGTGACAAGGAGATCGAGAATGCGTCTAATTCAAAAACCTTGCACAAGGAAGAAGAGGGGAGTAAGGAATCTGTCTTGCACAAAACCAACAATCCTTACAAGCCTCCAATTCCTTTTCCAAGTCGCCTGAACGAAAAGCAGGATAAGCGAGTTCTTGGATTTCTATAACATGTTATCTAAGGTTAATGTTAATTTACCTCGCTAGATGTTATAAGAAATGTGCACTTATGTCAAATTTTTCAAAGAACTCGCATCCAACAAAAGGAAGTTTGGCGACAATGAGAAGGTGATAGTTTACAAGTGGCAAGTGCGATTCTTCAACACCAATTGCCTCCTAAACAATGAGATCCAGGTAGTTTTGTTATTAAAATTGCAATGGGAAACGGTAAGGAAACTTAGGGATGCTTGATTTGGGGGGGATTAATCTAATGCCTTATTCTATTTTTAAACAACTTGATCTAGGGAATCAAGCCCACTAGAATGTGTCTTCAACTTTCGATAGGTCCATTCGGTACCTAAAGGTGTTATTGAAGATATTTTGGTAAAAGTGGGTGGTCTCATTGTCCCCTGTTGATTTTGTTGTTTTAGAAGTAGGTGAAGTGCATAACCAAGCTAATGAGCACACACTTACACATTAGGGCGCCCATTTATGGCCACCACACACACACTTATTGATGTTAAAAATGGGCGCATGACTATTCGTTTCTCGGGAAAGCGTGACTTTTCTATTTCGATACTAAACCTATCCTCGCATGCATCACTTGAAAATTGCTCTTTCATTGATTTGATTAATAGGCGATCGAAAACACTTTCTTGCATGATTATAGTCTTTACACTTTGTTTCTTGAGCGGGATGATATTTTTGACGTCATGGAAGACGTATGGGCAAGCCTAAAACGAGGGGTGATGGAAATATTCGCTTTAGAAGATGTGGATAATAAACCCCAACAAAAACTAGAATTGAAAGAACTCCTAAACATTTAAAATATGTATTTTTAGAAAAGCGGTGAGCGAAGCGGTGATTATTTCGTTGTACTTTCTAAAAGAAGAAGATGGAGAATTGTTGGTGGTGCTTAGAAAATTTAAAAATGCAATTGGATGGGGGTTGAGTGATATCAAAGGGATTAGCCCTGCTACATGCATGCATAGAATTATTCTAGAAGAAGGGGCTAAGCCTAGTAGAGAAGCTCAAAGAAGATTGAACCCCATTATGATGGAAGTAGTGAAAAAAAGAGGTATTAAAACTCCTAGTGAAGGGTGATATACCCAATTACGGATAGTGAATGGGTGAGTCCAGTGCATGTTGTACCAAAGAAAAGTGGGATAACAGTTGTAGAAAATGAAAAAGGTGAAATTATTCCCACTAGGACCACGACTGGATGGAGGATGTGCATAGACTATAGGAAGTTAAATGCTGCTACTAAAAAAGATCATTTTCCCCTTCCCTTTATTGATCAAATGCTTGACAAACTTGCAGGACATAGTTTTATTGTTTTTGGATGGTTTGTCAGGTTATTATCAAGTGGCCATCGCACCGGAGGATCAAGCAAAACTACTTTCACATGCCCAGTTGGGACTTTTGCATTTCGACGAATGTCGTTTGGATTTTGCAATGCGCCAGCAACTTTCCAAAGGTGCATGTTTTCAATTTTTCCGACATGGTTGAAGACTTCATTGAGGTATTTATGGATGATTTTTCCGTGTTTGGATCCTCTTATTCTCGATTGTCTTAATAAATTGGCTAAGGTTCTTGAACGATGCATTGAATGCAATTTAACTTTAAGTTGGGAAAAAGCCATTTTATGGTGACAAGCGGAATCGTTTTAGGCCATGTGGTTTCAAAAAGAGGGATCGAGGTTGATAAAGCTAAAATTGATATTATTGAAAAATTACCTCCTCCCATTAATGTTAAAGGGCATTAGGAGTTTTCTTGGGCATCTTTGGATTTTATAGAAGGTTTATTAAGGATTTTTCAAAAATTAGCCAACCTCTTTGTAAATTGCTTGCTCAAGATGCCCCTTTTGATTTTGATGAAAAATGTTTGAATGCCTATAACACATTAAAAGAGAAGTTGATAATCGCTTTGCTCGTTGTTGTTGCTCCCGATTGGTCATTGCCGTTTGAAATTATGTGTGATGCGTCTAATCATCTTTGTAGGGTCGTCTTAGGACAAAGAATTAATAAATCGCTCCATGTAATTTACTATGCTAGTTTGACTCTTAATGATGCACAAGTAAATTACACTACCACTGAAAAAGAACTATTATTGTTGTTTTCTCCTTGGATAAATTCGGATCTTACATTGTTGGGTCTAAGGTAATTATTCATAGCGATCACGCGACCTGCGTTATTTGTCGAGTAAGCCACAAGCTAAACCTAGGTTAATTCGGTGGATTTTGATGTTGCAAGAATTTAATGTTGAAATAAAAGATAGAAAAGGGTGCGAGAATGTAGTAGCGAGATCACTTGTCTCGTCTCACTCTTCTTGATGATACTCTTGCTTCTCATAAAAATGAGCGGATAATTGATTCTTTCCCCATGAGCAATTGTTTGAGGTTACTTCAATTCCTTGGTATGCCGACATTGTGAATTATCTTGCATGTGGAATTGTGAGAACTAACCTTTCATTTGGGAAAAGAAAAGATTTTGTCTACTTGTAGATTCTACTATTGGGATGACCCATACTTATTTAAAATCGCAAAGATGAAATTATCCGAAGATGTATTCTGAAAAACAAACGAGAATGATGTATTGGCCTTTTGTCATGAAATGCATTGTGGTGGGCACTTTGGAGGCCGTAAAACAGCCTTTAAAGTTCTCCAATCAGGATTCTATTGGCCATCATTGTTCAAAGACGCGCATAATTTTGGTGATATGCGATAGATGCCAAAGGACTGGAAATATTAGTAGGAGGAATGAGATGCCTCTGAATAGTACATTGGTCGTTGAAATATTTGATATATGGGGTATTGATTTTATGGGCCCCTTCCCAAGTCTTTTGGTAATGAATATATACTTGTTTCTTTGTCGATTACGTGTCCCGGTGGGTTGAGGCAATCCCCACAAGGACTTGTGATGCTAACTTTGTCATCAAGTTTGTGCGGGAAAATATCTTAAGCGATTTGGATTCGAGAGCTATCATTAGCGATGGGGAAAATATTTTTGCAACAAGTTATTCGAAAAAGCGATGAAGAAAAACGGCATCACACATAAGGTAGCTACACCTTATCATCCTCAAACTTAGGACAAGTGGAGACTACCAACAAGCAAATAAAAGGAATCTTAGAGAAGATCAGTAAATCCTACAAGGAAAGAGTAGGCGACCAAGTTAAATGATGCGCTTTGGGCATATAGAACAGACTTATAAAACATTTTAGGAATGAGCCCCTATAGACTAGTTTTCGGAAAGCGTGTCATTTACGATTGAAGTAGAGCACAAGGCATATTGGGCCATCAAAGCGACAAATTTTGAATTGAATAAAGCAGAGGCGAAAGGAAGTTGCAACTTCCGAACTAGACGAACTTCGCAATGACGCTTATGAAAATGCGCGGATATATAAAGACAAAGTGAAGCGATTTACACGACAAGAAAATTGTTCATAAAAATCTCGAACGGTATGAAAGTTCTTTTATTCAATTCACGATTGCGTTTATTCCCGGTAAATTGAAATCGAGATGGAGCGGGCCATTTGAGATCATAGAGGTATACCCCTATGGAACGGTAAAACTACTTAATCCAAGGACACATGAATCTTTCAAGGTAAATGGTCAACGGGTTAAGCCATATTTTGAAGGGGTATCTCGGGCTGAACGCAATTGAGAGTATAGCCTCGAAGACGCGTCACATAAGAACCGTACTCGGTATCGTCAAGCTAAAGACGTTAAATAAGCGCTTATTGGGAGGCAACTCAATTTTTGTTTCCTTTCTTTTTGTTTTTATTTCTCGACTAACCGTATCTAATGATTTGTTTGAGTTCTTTTCCTCTTTCGATTAAAAAAATAATAATAATAATAAAAAAAATATATATATATAAAAAAAATTAAAAAAAAAAAAACGAGGTTGTGCGCGGGCCAGCCATTTGCGCCTAACGCAATGCATTTGACGGGAGAACAAGCGACGCGCGCAGGGGTCGCGGCGCGCACCAAACACGCACGGGGACAGACAGCTCGTTATCAAGCAAAACAGGCGATGTTTTCCCCAAAATTCACTTGCAAATCCTCTCTAAACCCTCTCCAAATTCATCCTATACACAAATTCGAGCCTCAACATCATCAACACGCTCCGATTAATCGTGTATCTTCCATCAATGGCATCACATAGAGGCAAAAAGGGCACAAGAGGGAACTTCAGGGCTCACGAGGACACCCCAATGGTCCCGGTTGATTTGGCCGAACACCCGACGCTCCTTCCCAATCTACTCCGAGGAGGAGGGGCAACGGTATACACGGATTAGTCAACGCGAGGTACCCTCTTCTCACCTACTCAATTTATGAATTTTGGATGATTTGGGGTTGAAAGGTGATTTCATGGCTCTTATTGAAGCTTTGGGTTGGAAGAAATTTATTAAATTGACGGGTGTTGCATACTCGGAATTGGTTGTTGAATTTTATACTACACTTCGCACCGACACGCACTTAACGGACTTCACTTGTCGTTTGCTTGGGGTTGAGTATAGGGTGGATTATAGAGTAATGAAATCGATTTTGGATTTTCTACTAAAGGTGTGCGATCTGTCCCGAACTCGTTTAATGCTAAACAATTTTGGTTGGAATTGTCGATTTCGATAATTTTTCGAGTAAAGGGATGCCCGTGAGTTCATTCAAGACCGGGCTACTTATTTGTTTCATAAATTTCTTGCACATCGAGTTATTTGGGAAAGATGAAAGTAATAAGGTGACATGCCTTTTTAATTATTTTTATGTATTGTGCTAAATCCGTACCAAAATTTGCACTCTGACTTTTGTGTTTGATACATTTTATCGGATTCAGAAGAAGAGTACATACAAATTGGGAATGGGCCATTTTGTGTCACTTATTGCCCTACATTTTGGGATTGCTGATGTTGCTAGTCTTAATTATCATGAGGTGGAAAGAACTTTTATTACTAAGGAAAGTATGCTTGGTTCAGAATTTTTAACTAAGGCAGGGGAATTCCGGGATCCTACTACTCGCAAATGTTTTAACAATCATAAGTGGAACCCGGATGGCGCCTACCGACCTCAGCCTACTACCTTTGGGGACGATAGTCGAGGCGCCGATGAATCGATCCGGATGAGCCACAGGATACTCATTTTGCGGTCCCTTCCCCGGGCCCATCTTGACCTCGGGCAGCGACACCACATGTTTTGAATGCCATCCTATCACGCCTTGATTCTATGCAAGGCAACTTCATCCATTTTCTTCTACATTTGGCTTTTGCGAGAATCATAGGCGGATGTACTTTTGATATTACTTAACAATCTCCGAAATTTTCAGGGACGTATTTCATCTCTCCTTCATTTTTTTACGCATTGAGGTCATTGCGTGTTTTAAGTGGGGGGGCTAATTCGTCATTAATTATATAAATTGATTGCTTGTAATAAAAATTTTACTTTGCCTATTAATTGTCCCTAGTTTAATAATAATGCTATTCAGTTAACTTGAAATCGATGCATTACTTTGAGACTCAATTAGGAAATGATATTACGGACTTGATGCATAGGATTTGACTAAGTTGTGAATTAACCCTTATGGTAAACGAGTTAGGCGATGGGTAAACAATACTCAAGGTTGTGGGGTATAAATTACGGGATTTTATTGATGTAAATTGAGTTAAAACTCTTATTTTTATTGTATGGATTACAAAATTGCTAGCCTTGCGAAAAAAATAAATGCGATAAGCGCCGAAAAAAATGCAATAAAAGCGCTAAAAAAAAAAGGAACAATCGAGATTATACTCATTTGGGTAAAGCGCTTAGTAACTAGGAGCATTCATGTGCCCCATGTTTGACTTTTACGTAAAACGGCGGTTTACACATGAGTATGGGAAACCACCCTAGGAGTCTTTGGAAAACATCCGAAGTTTACACCTAGTGGATTAATATCTCGGGAAGTCCAAGCAAAAAAAAAAAAAAAATTGTTAAAAAAAAAAAAAAAAGGGCTAGTACTTAACGTAATTTATACATGAATATAATTATGGGTTGCGACTTTTGATACAAATTTGAAATTTTGTGAATAAAGCCAAACACTTTGAGTAATTGCTTAACTTTAGCTAAGTGAGTTTATTACGAAGGTTGAGGATCGATGAGGAATAATCCGAGGTGGATGGAACTTGATGTCATGGAATAATCAATTTTCAAAATAAGCATTATATTTCTTGATTAAATTTATAGGCATTATTATTTGCTTGAGGACAAGCAAAAAAAGGCTAAGTGGGGGAGTTGTTTTATATGTTTTTGTGTGTGAATTTTTGCGTGATTTCTATATTTTTGTATGAATGAGTGTTCGTATTTTTGTGTCTTTTCGTCCCATTTTATATTGTCATATGTTACGTATGGTATTTTTGGTTGTTTAGTAGGTTTTCGTAAAAGAGAACTTAAAAACGGACAAAAACGGTCGAAAAGCGGACATTATGGGCGATTGATGGTTGGGGATCTTTGAAGTTGTCTTGCCGCGCGCGCAACGTCAAAATTGACGTAAATGCGAGTGCGCGCAAAGTGCGCGACGGCACTCGATTAAGCGCGGAATGACGGCGCAAAGACAAGACGCTGCGCTGCGTAAAGACGGCGCCCAGGCACCCGCACAAGGCAAGCATGCGGCGCGCAACAATTCGCGGGGTCCCTGCGCTGACAGCGCAACACTGCTTGTGGACGCGCACCGCAGAGATGTTTCTAGAATTTTAAATCCGATTTTCCCTTTCCTTTTTGGATTCTTCCACTTGTATAGCAGCTTATAAATAGCCCTTGGGGATCCATAATTTCGTACACTCTCATTCATAGCACTTCTATACTTTAGTTTTTGGTATTTTTCTCTTGCTTTCAACATTGGGATTGCTTGGATTTTTCCTTTGAAGTTATTTTTGCTTCTTAATCAAAGAGTAAAGATTTCTTCATCTATTTTGTCCGATTTCAATTGTTGGGTGATTATTATTGTTGCATGATCATGTTTGTGATTGTTTTCTTTCCTTCAATTGAGATTATGATCCCATCCCAAGCATGAACTAATTTCCTTGTTCTAGGATTAGGATGATTTGATTCAAACAAACAAGCATGAGTATTGATTAATTGATCGCTTTCTGGATAAATTGCTTTATTTGATAATTGATTGTCCGATCAACTTTTGATTATTTTGGGGAATAATTGAGATCGAGAAGATATTATTCTGGACTAAATTTATTCAGGGGTTAGATATGAATCGAAATGTATTATCTAACCTTAGGTTTAATGAAAATAGCAAATTATGTTGGGATAGCCCTAACTGTGAATACGAAAGTTATCGGACTAGGCTAGTTTTTACATGTTTGTTATATTTTGTTAACCGCATGATCAATTAATTGGTATCCTGCTTGCAAGTTTGATGAGATGAATCCATAATCCTAGACTTTCTTCCAAATCTTTTTCTCCAAAATGTAATCCCTTAGTTTTAATCTGTCTTTTTAATTGTTTTCTTTTAGTTTAAATAAATCCAACAAATCTGGTTAGTGTGTTTAGGTTTTATTTTCTGTCAGTGTGATACATAATAATTATTTGCCGGCTAAGTCTTCCTTGTGATACATAATGTGCCTAAAACGAGGGGATACATTGGAGTTGTATTTCATAAGTGCGAACAGAGCCCGTCGGAAAAGGTGGACATGAAGCCTTCCATTACATCGAGCGGCGACGACCGGATGAAAGAGCCTTCAAAAATATCAAGTAGGCTAGTTCGGAAGAAGTACAATTGGCCATGACCTTCACCGAAGATCGATTACTACAAGAAGGGCATGGGGATTGTGGGTCTGTCTAATCGAGATGGACAAAGTCAAGTTTCCGTTCAAGTTTTATCAAAATTCGGTGACGGGTCATTCTGTTGAATACTATGAGGGGAAAAACTACAAGATTCGCATGAGAAGACCTATTCAAAAGAAAATAAATCTTACGTGGGAAAACAAGTTGCGGGGAGTAAAGAAACTCGCGGAAATATCGCAATATGGCTCACATCGGCCATTGGGAACTTGGTCTGTCCCGAATGTCAAAACTCAGGAAGGAACCGAAATTTGGCAAAGGATTCCGGCCAAAAGTCGATCGGAGAAGACCAGTGACGGAGAAGAAAAGTCACGAAGTATCCAAAGTTTGAGGACCACCAAAAAAGTAGATTCCCCAACAAAGTCGGTGGAGACATGTGACTCGGACAGGTAACAACCCACTCGAGAAAAAGACGAAAAGTGGGTCCATGAAAGATGTCGTCCAAGTTACTAAAAAGACGAAGGGCGAGTCAACATGATTTGGAAGTTTTCATAAAAACTTCGGATACTGCAGACAAGAGGAGGCCCAACCCATGTGAAGATGAGTTGGATGCCAACTAATTCTTTGCAAGTGGAGCAATAATTCAAGGATGAAAGAGACCTCCACTTAGGGGCAATAATACTGAGAACATAGAGGTCTTCTACCTCTATAAATGTCAAGATCAAGAAGAAGGCTAAAGGCATCGAACATTTCCTTAGTCTTCTAACAATAAAATTTCGTTGTAAAACTCTGTTGTGAGTTTAGAATTTGAGTAATGTTTTCAACTTTCGGTTTTAGTTTTTAATTTTATGTACAAGAGTGTGATAGCCTTTATGAGAGGCTAAACAGTTTTCTCCTCCCAAAATGAGATTTCTTGATGTAATAAATTTTTCTTTAAGTTCTTAATAAAATAAAGGTTGTTTGTTCAACATGTGTTCATAATGTACTATTGATCAATCCCCTTTGAAGAATTACTTTACGCCTTGGGTAGGAAACGAACCAAGGGTGTCTTGGCCGGTTTACGGAAGGAGTCGGATAACTTGCGGATCATCTTCCCCGAGGTGAGGTTGAGCAGTGAGGAGTTTGTCAAATGATCCGGGGCGATAATTTTCCATTTGGTGGCGTTGCGAACCACTTAACCCACGGTCTTTGTTTCGGTCAAAAGAGGTATGCATTTTAAGGGATTTATTAATTTTACGGAAGCATGTTGAGCCTGATATGATCGTAATGGACTATTTCCATTTTCACCTGTAAACCTTAGTTTGGTACTGATAACCAGAATCGAACATCTTTTGATTCTATAACCTGTTAAGTTTATCTATTTGAAACGACGACATGATCTTTTTAAAACCTCAGAATGGAGACTGGATCTAAGTAGGTGTAAAAATGCCACGAATGAAACAGGTGACAGAAAATGCAAGTGTTCATATTACGTGATATCTGGAACGAATTTAATCAGGTTAACTTATTTGTTATAAAGGGTATAATGGGAACTTTAGTATATATTTGAACTCTTTTAATAATGAAGGTCATTCTTGTAATGAAACTTGGAAAATGGCCATTCTTGAACTTACCACATCTCATATAAGGGTGGATATCCCTTTGAACCAAATCCTATATATATATATATATATATATATATATATATATATATATATATATATAAGACAAGAATCAAAATGTGATTGTTGTACAATTTAAATATTTGATTTGTATTGTTGTTAAAAGCTATCGTTTTGACTTTTGATACAACAATTTTACGTCGCATATTTTGTTCATTATAACTATATACTTTTTCTTTTTGAGTATAATGGGGGAAATTTTGGGAGGGGACACACGCACTCGTATGAGATTGAATCCAGGATCATTCACTCTTACAACACATGTTTCAACCACTAGAGTACAAGATTGATTCTTTATAACTATATACTTAATTCAAAGGTGTTGAATTAATTAGTTGGTGAGAGAGTAATGACGAGTAAATTGCGTTTTAACATAAGATAAATGTCATGTATACAAACAATATTATTGCTATAGGAATGATATTCACTTAATATATTGAAATACTAAATGAAATATGGTTCAAAATGTGACATCCGGCTGAATTATTAGGCAGTTTGACCCTATCTTTGCGCCATGTTACGAGTGAGATTCCATTCAAGAATGCCAAATATTTTGCCTTTTTCTATAACTTTGGTTTCGCATTTGCCTTATAGTGGTGCTGACTACTAATACATTCATCACAATTATTATTCAAATAAGAATCCAACACAAAAATAATTAAAAGTCCATTTTGAAAGGACATTGATAGTACGCACCAGTGATTAGTGAATCATTATCTGTTAAAGCGTGTCTTAATTAATTATCATGTTCATCAGAGAATAATCAAACATATTATTAACACAATATATTAAAAACTGATTATATACAGTTAATAATGATGACTAAGTATTGTACTGCAAAAGTTTAATGTGAGAATACTACTACAATTAAATTATCACTCTATTCCTTTTTATTGGTGAGTCATGTCTTGGTTTTTGTGGAATTAAATCCAGTGTTGCATATTTTTATGTGATTGTGCATTAGTTTTTATCGAATTATGCGTAATATTATTGTTGTTTTGTATGGCGCTGCAACGACAACTTTATTATCTTTGATTATATTTCAAATGGTAGGATACAATTTTACTAATTTGCCCCTTTCCATAAGACTAAATCACAAAACAATTTAGGATCCGATTTATTTATTACCCAACTTGACCCAAAAACTCACGATCGTCGGGAGTTTGTAGAAATTTATTAAGCGACGGGATTGAAACAGGGTACATGATGATGTACAAACCATGTATAGCTATCAAAATGTAATTTGGCTTTTCGTATTTACTTCACTCATATGTTGTTTATGAACTTGGGCATTGAATTTGTTTGATTAGGAACCACTGGAACGAACATATTGTTTATTATAAAGGTCTTGACTCGAGATTCACCTCAAGCTCAAATACACTAAATTCTCAATTCAATAATGAATTTATTTATGACTCTATTTCTTTTTAATGGTGTAACACCCGAGAAAAAAAAGTGTATTTAATTAGTTAGATAGCCCATTAGTGAATTATTATTATTATTATTGGATTGATTATCTAATTACATGGCCCATGAGGAATCCTAAGGTGCTTGGGAAACTACCTCGGGTAATTATATTAGGAGTTTTTCGTTATTAGAGTTTATTATACCACATTAAAGATGACAAAAATAAAAACGCTCCAGCTTTATTTCTTTGCCATTCAGCCCCCATCATCTACCACACAACCACGACGGAGTTTCTCTTCAACGCCATGATCCCTCAATTGCCTTCCCTATTTCATTCTCAACTCCTAAGGTAATTTACTTCTAAATTTCGAAACCCCAGATATACTGTTCAAACTTTTCTGAGATTTTAATATGTTATTCCTCACAAAGTTTTTATCGTACGGTTAAAATTTCATATTAATCCGATGAATACTTTTGTAGTTATTGAATTTTAAAACTAAGATGCCAGAATTTATGTTATTCCTTGTTTTCTCTTTATAAAATCCAAAACCCTACTTATACATATCCAAAATTCGTGAAATTTTAATATGTTATGTTATAATATGTTTATAATATGCAGTTAAATTTTCATATACGTTTGAATTGTATTTTATTTTATATAAAATTCGCATTCACGCTTTCCGATCTTGAATATACTCTGTTTCGGATTTACAAATTCAAGAAACCATATATAAAGACCTTCAAAATACCTGAAGTTTTTATGTGTTATGTATTATAATATATACTACCTTGCGATAAAATATCAGATCATTCCAACTTATATTTATTTAAATATTAACTAGTTTCCAAAACGTTATAATTTTAGCTATGACAAAAGGTTCAGTTTATGAAATACAAAACCTAAAGTTAACGAATTTTAAATATTATTATTTTTGGATATGTTATACTACGGTATGTTTTGTATACGCAGTTAAAATTACAAATCCTATAGTACTATATTTATTTAAATATGAGTTTTCTTCCATAGTTGTGCAGGATTTTGTGTTACAACAATTTCAGTTTCACAAATTAAAAACCCATAGCTAAACATATCGAATCTTTGTGAAATATTTATATGATATCTATTTTTGAATTTATTATCTACTGTAAAAATATTGAATAATTACAGTAAACGTTTTATGAGAAAATATTATTCGATCCAAACTCAAGGCAGAGATTTAGTATTGTTCAAATTAACCTACCAAGTTGAACCCTAAACCTTAGGAATATACCGTGAGCTTCCAAGAATGTTATTTTAGTGCTTCCAATATCGAGGTTAATACTTAAGTTTTAACTTCTAGGAACTAAGATGTATATATATCCATGTTAGGGGACGAGGATGGCGTGTTCTCAAGTTGATAGGGATATTGCATCAAATCATTCACTATTTTTCAAGCAAAGTTTCGAGTAGGGGTGTGCATGAGTACGGGACGGTTCGGAGATTTGGAAATCTCAGAACCGTCCCAAAGTTTGAAATTCTGAAAATAAATCTCGAGAACCAACCATTGAAAAACATCTCCGTCCCTAAAGAACCATACAGAACTTTCGGTATGGTTCGGGACGGAGATTCATTCTAATGGGACGGGGACAGTGCAGTTCGGTTCGGGGCGGAGATTCGGAGATTAGCCATAAATAAAATATACAAATTTGGAAGGAAAAAAAAAAAAAGAAAAAAAAAATCAATATAAAAATCACCAAATGGATATACTTCTAGAGTTCTAGTCTCTTTTTAGCGTAGTCTCAAAATAAAAACTAAAAATATAATAGGTAACACAATCCAAAATTCTAAACTTAATAACCTCTATAATACAATAATAGTATATTCTTTGGGTAATTGTCCTTCTATTGACATATAACATATACAATTAACTAATATTTTTATAAACTAACATGAAATAAAAACTTAGATAAATTTATAATCTCAATGTCTTATACTTAACAACTTAACATAATCAATAAAATTCTACTTATAATTTTATGTGATGTGGTAAAAAAAAATTAAAATGTGATCTTTTTTTTTATATTGTTATAATATGGTACTATTACTTGTTTCTCTTTTAAGTGCAATTTACTACTCGTTTAACTAATTTCAATTTCAAATGATTTACTCTATTATTAATATCAAAGTTTTTTAAAATTCATAATAGTTGCGATATTATGGTTTTTTCATAAATATGCTTTATAATCAATTTAATTTCAAATAATTTGTAGTTAATTCAATATCAAAATAAAAACAACATAGAAATAATGTATATGTATTTATATAAAATCTTTAAAATCGGTGCTAACTTCAGGTCCTCGGTTCGGAGTGGTTGATGCGGTTCTCGATGCGGTATTTGAAAAATCTCGAAGCGTACCATAAATATTTTCGGTATGGTACGGTTCGGGAAAGTTAAAAAGTCAACGGATATTTTCGGTTCGGAGATCTTTCGGTTCGGATATCGATTTGGTTTCGATAATCTTCAAGTCCCATGCACAACCCTAGTTTCGAGGTGAGGATATTTCTATTCACTTATTATTTGTCATTTTTAAATACGTTGTATATGTGTATTCATTTATATGAAATGTGGAATAAAAAAATCATATTAGCCAGGGGGGCGTAAGAAGGTCAGGGATCAAAAGTATCCTCGGGGTGAACCCATGATGCTATAATTAGCATGGGGTGTAAGAAGGTCAGGGATCAAAAGCATCCTTGGGGTGAACCGCGATCTTAGTGGAGAGTTGTAAGAAGGTCCAGGGATCAAAAGTATCCTCGGGGTGAAACCGTAGTACTATAAAAAGTAATCGCGATCAAAATAAAAGTTAAAGTACATGTTGAATGTTTATGACTATGCCTATTGTTGTATTTAATTATGACAAATGTGTCCCCATTGAGCGAGTTGAAAGCTCACCCCATATTTATTAACACTTTTCGGGTTGAGGAGTCCGAGCGAGGATTGGGGCGGTGGATGCGGTGGATGCAAGTCAATAATTTTATTTATTTTACAACTTTAAGAATATTTTATTTTGTTAACGGATTTTTAGTTACTATTTTATTTTTGGATGATTGTTGTGCAGGTTTGAATTAAAGTACTTTTGTTTATTTGGACGCAAAATTTTATAATTAGACTATATTTTATTAAATCAGTGGTGCGGCGGAAGAGTCGGGGAATTATTTGGGGTTTATTAATAAAATGGTTCCGCTTATTTATGAGATATGTCTTATTCATAAGCTTTTAAATATGATTTCTTATTAAATTAAGTTACTCTGTATTTTGAAAACGGGGCGTTACAAATGGAAACCAACATTCTAAGGTTTACTTGTATATGATTATTGTTAGAGCATATATTTTGTACGACTAAAATAATTTTACGAAACTAAAGGATTGTGTTTTTGATTTGTTTGCCTTTTTAGACTTATGGTAAGATTGAGTTGTAAATAGATTAGGAAAGATTTCATATTGATATGGTATAGATATATTAGGGTTCTTTGATATTTATCTAGTTTCCTAACATAAGTGATATATTTGTATATATCTTCTTTCCATGTTTATTAGGACTCTTTGGAAGGTCTTAGACACCTATATAAGAGAGGAGAACGTGCTCAATCATTACACAAGAGATATACAAGAGACATAAGAGAGTTTTTAATCTACAAAAGCTTTCTTGTACATCACACGTACAAATCCACATCCAAAACAGGATAATAAATGACATAATATTAACTTGATAATAAAAACTTTTTAACAATGTTCAAGCACAAGGAGCTTCAGCACATCATTTGAATGCGATCTCGGATGTGACTACATCCTGCGATAACATTCAGTCCGCCGCTGCATGTGTTTGTTAGTTTATTTTCATCCATAGTTTTTAGTATTGTGATAAACAAAGTCTATACACATATATTGTTGGATGAGTTGTATTACAAAGATCTATTTTAGCTAGGAGTTTTTCATTGATTTTCTACTAGTTGATTTTAGTATTCTTTGTACACAGAATCAAACAGGTTTATTAGTGGAAAGTTTTGTCATATTGGCACATTTACAAGCTAGTTTGCTTATAGATAAATTTTTACATCTTGTATCTTACTTCTTTTTATTTTATTACGATGTATGTGATTGCGAATGTGATCACATCTATAATCACATCTATTATTTGTGAAACTTTTGGAATATTCATGTGCTACAATTCTTTCAATTAACAAGAATATGAATTCAAATTCACTAAAAATATGGATATGGGATCCACTATCCAAATATGAATTCTAGTACATAAAGTGAACAATTGAGTTCATAACAAAACCACGAGCTTGTAGTTTAAGTGGTACCACTCAATTTTTGTAAGGATGGTGACTAGGATTCGAACTTTGTATCTTTTAGTTCCTATGTGATTTATCCTCTCATGTCCAACTACTACTCCCAACTTATTAAAAACAATTGAGTTCATATCAAAATCCATTCATATCGAGCTCAAATCTAACCCATGGACAGCCTGACAGAAACTAGTTGAATATGGCCAATCTGTAGTACAGCCCAAATGGTGTCAAGTACTGTCAAGGTTAAGCCTTAAAGCCCAGATAATGTTTAGCTCAGTGGTTTAATAAGCCGTACTCGTAAATGACTAGTACTACTAACCCTTTCGGCTCAACCCATTATGTTAAACAAATGTACCATTTACCTTGCAGCAGTAATTTCAGTGAGAACGTTCTTTTTGTTCAATATATTTTAACTTAATATATATTCATCCACACAAACCTTTTGCTTCCTACTCGAGATAGAATGTAAATGGCTAAATGCCAAATGCACACTAAGAAGATAGATTAGAACTTGGGGAAAAAAAAAACTACATAGCATTTCAAGAAGATAAATACAAAAAGAGATATATGTATATATTTTATTTGTTTTTTAAAGTCCAAGTGTGCGATATTTTTCAAAATGGATGTACTTAAATTTAGATGTGGATTTTTTTGTCCCCCATATCAATTTTTGATCAATTTTCCTAAGGGTCGTTTATTTTCATTTCAAAAGTGATCTTTGCCAAAAAGTGTAGGTCGGGGTAATTGGTCAATTTGTCCAATAGTCCAAGTCCAGGTTGTCAAGGTCTAAGAGTTAAGGTATTTTGTGGAGGAACTAGCCAAAGCAAGACGAACGGATAGTCAAAAGGAAGTCTCACTTTGTTGCTTAAGTTAGCATTAGTTATGAGTGTAATCTAAATTCGAAAACAGAGAGTAATAAATGAATTAATTGAGAGTACTTATAAATGAATGGAGATGAGCTATTTATTTCGAAAGATTGGGACTCATGGGCCTTGTTTCTCGTGGCCATTTGAGCCTCATGGGCTTGGAATAATAACGTGGGTCAATCGATAATATTTGAACCCAATAAATGATTATTATGGGCATATAATAATTAAGCGGACATTTAAATATTAAAATAAATTGACTAAAACGCAAAGTCATTTTACCCCATCAAAAATTTTTTTTTCTTTTTCACTATTTGACATCGCAAACGGGCATTTATTTTACATATTTTTATCAAAATTATAACTTATCTTGATTTTAAAAAGAAATTTTCTCGAAAGTTATAACATTTGACGCGTTTCACACAGCTGCAAAACAGTGATGAAGCCAGGAATCACAGGTAGGGGCCCAACTAATATTAATATAAAAATAGTCCATCGGATTTTGGCCACTTCTCTATAATAGAAATAGTTTTAACCATGTTTTCTTAGCCATTTTTGAGTTTAAATTTCCACTTTGTCTTTTTTTCCTTTCTAGAGACCGGTCCATGGCCCAGTACCGAAAAATATATCTCATCAATTTTCTGAAATATAAACCTCATCAGAGAGTACAAGAAGGGTATGACCATGTCAAACTGGCTAAAAAATGTGATTTCAAAAAATATGACTATTTTTCATTTTACAAAACATAAGTGGACAATTTGTCCATTACCACATATAAAAATTATAAACAATACATCAAATTTAAAATAAGTAGAAATTTTGATTAAGTCATTGTATTAATTCAATCACATCTTAATATTAAACAATAAATAACAAAATACAATTACATCAATATACCAAAAAGGACAAATAGAGACACAAGAGAATAATGCAAAAATTCAAGTTAAAGTTTATGATGAAGCTTAAAAATGTACAAAATTTTAAAAAATTAGGCAAACTACCAAGACTCATATTTTTCAAGATTCACAAATGAAAATGGGAAGAAGAATGCAAGATAATTGAAGACTTTTTTTTTTCTATTTTTCTATTTTTATTTATGTTAAGATTTAAGATTAAAAAGTGAAAGGACCAACATACCCCTACTTTTTTTCAAAATTTGAGGGGGCCTCGATTGCCCCCCCCTTGGCCCATACATACCTTCGTCCCCTGGCGCAAAATATCATTTAGGATCTAATAATATTTATGTCCTCTCAAGCTAGACATTATAATATTATACCGATGTCGGTAATTGTTTTTATCCTTGTATTATTCTTACAAAATATTTAACATTAACCCATAAATATTGCTTCGGGTCAAATTATGAATATTATTAATTTGTTGGTTCACGATGCCCAAACTATCACACAAAGCCCATGAGATACACAATTTCATGTATAAATAGCTCATCTATTCTCATTTGTAAGTTAATTTCTTGCTTAAGTATTACGTGCTTTGGATTAATCTCATAACCTTGATCGACTTAAGTATCAAGGGCATTCCTAGGACAAATTCAAGGCCCTCTTGGCCATCCTGTTCTTGTTGTAGGCGGTTCACTAATTAGAAGTACTACTACAAGTGGAGCTTCTAGGAGTTTGAAAGTGATTTACAATTTTTGGTAGCTTCAAATACGTTTTCATTCGAACTTTTTAATATTTTATATCGTTTTTTTTAGAAAATGCTACTAAATAATTTATTAATATTAATGAAAACATAACTAATCAAGCATATTTTTTTGTAAATAGATAGTAAATACAATTTCAATGAAGTTGAAAATGGAACCAAAAGATCTTAAAGGCCTTAAAGCCCAAGTTTATTTTTTTAAACAATATATCCCAAGTTCAGATAATTAATATTAACATAAATGGATTTGTGTAATTTTTTGAGGTTTTGTCTAGAAGTGGCTAATGCCAAATCTCCGAGTAGAGATGGCAAAAGCTCGGGTTGGGCTAACTCGGCCCGAGCCCATCGTGCCAATGCCCAAAATTAGGTCGGGTCCGGACGGGCCAAAAATCACTCAGGCTGCTATTTTCCTCGGCTCAACTCAGCCCAAAACACATTTGTATACATAAATTGTGTCGCGCCAGTCGTGCCATTCGGATTGGGCCAAAGTAGGCCCGATCCATTTCGGATCTATAAAAACATTGCCCAACTCAATCTTTGGGGTGGTCAGTGGCCCATGGGCCTAGCCCTATTCCTCCGTAGATATGGCAATTGGTAGGATATCCATCCATTTAAGGGTCTTCATACTTGAACCCTATAATATTTATACTACCCGCACCCATCCCAACTCTATTAAGAAACTACACCTACTACTCGTACCCATTCCAAATCCATTTGCTAATACCCGCATGCTACCGTATGCACCAAAACCCATTTATTTTTATAAGAACTTATAATTATATGTATATTTAAATGGGCACCCAACCCAAAACTAATTATTATATAAGAAAATGTGGAATATGTTAAATTCTTAATAAATATAACAATTAAAAATTTCAATCAATTTTGAAGTCATTATAGGCTATCAATCATTCATCAACTAAATCAAAAGCAAACACATAAATATAAATACAACCAATAAATTCCTAAAAATGCATAATAAACTCTAGTATATCATTTAATTGTTATATTTATTAAGAAAAAACTAAATCAACAAGTAATTCTATCAAGTTTGGCAAAAATAAAACGAGTTGATATGATCACAAATTAATGTAAATAATGACTTTATAACTTATTTGTACAAAATGGAAATTTATGTTAGGCTTCTAAGAAGAAATATATCATGCCACGCGAAAATCTAAGTTGAAGTTACTAAGGGATAAACGAGTTCGGGTAGTAGGTATCCGTGGGTGTAAAACCGCACCCTACTCGTACATAAATATGTAGTAATTTCTCATCTCATATCATGTTTTCAAATCCAAAAGAGACTACTCATATCCTGGTGCGAGTGGGTGGATATCCGCGACTATCCGTCCTGCTTTGTCATCCCTACCTACTTTGAGTCCGGAGAACGTTAATTAATTTTATACAGTTATTAATTAGTTAATATTCATTTTTAAGTTTTTTTTGAAAACAAAAAGAAATTAAAGAATAGGCACTTTTGGAGGGGAAAAACGGATTCAAGGAAAAGAAGTGGGGCAGAAAAGAGAATCTTTAAAATTAACTCCGACCACGATTTCAGAGATTCAAACGGCGATCCTTGCGTCTCCCCAATCTGGGCTGGCGCCTTCCTTCACCGCTGCTCTCCTTTTCCTCAAAATTTCATTCTGTATTCAGCCAGGGTATAAATGGATTTTCTATTTCTATTTTTATTTAATTTCCTCATCCTCTTCCCTCCTCCACAGATTTTTCTCTTCCCACCCATCGGCCAAACCAATGGCCACGACTGTACCAACAACAATAACAACAGCAACGGCGAAAACCAGAACCCGTTACGCATTTGCACAGGGGATTTTAGCAAAGGCCCTTTAATTTTGTCGGGATATTTCTTCTATTGCTTTTCAATTTCTTAACCTAGTAGGCGGAAGCTTTTCGAATGATCGGTACGTGGGATTGTTAATCCAGCGGGAACCCATTGACGCAAATTTTCGGAGGTTATCTTACAGATTGTGAAAGGAAATAGCATAGCATATACTGATATAGAAATCATGTGGCATTGCTTATACGTTTGCATGCAAAAGGATCGTATATACGTATAATGTACATAGTTTAACGCGTGGACTCGATCATTTGGTACCTATATAGATCAATAATTTATTTCTCACGGTGACCAGAAAGAATAATGGTTGCATTGTTTTTTAGAATTTTTTGTTTATGAACATTGTCTGTGGAACCCAGCAATTTCATCTAAGGTCAGTATTTTCAGCCCTTTGATTCGGTTATGCATGCAAGTATATGAAACGATGCCAATTGATTATAAGAATGGTGGGATTGTTGTAGACTTCAGAGCTCCAAATGACCCGAAAGTTTGGAAGATATCAATTTGAATTTTTCTATGTTTCCTTTTGAATTTTATTTTCCAAGAATAGAAATTACCCCGAATTTTTCTATGTAAAACAAATGTTCATTTGGATCTTATTTAAATTTTCCCCGTTTTATTCAGAATTTATTTGTTAGTTTAGGAGATTATGTGTTATAGTTTTGGGTATAGTGGCCCTAATTATGAGGCTAAATTTCATTTTAACACGAGAAAGGTCTGTACTCATGTGGCGAACTGTTTTGGAAAATTGCTGTGATATTGATGATAATGATTTTGCTTATCGTTCTCCTGTTCTTGCATTCAGGTTCTTCATAGTCCTGTACTTTATCCAATAGTCCGAAAAAGATGCATTACATTTATGTTTTTTGTTCAAATGCAGATGAGTCACACACCAATGGAAGAAATTACCTCTGAGCATGACAAGATGGACCTGGATGCCAAAAGTTCTACCACATCAATTTCTAATGCACCTCACGACTCAAAGATATCCGACCAATCGGCGAAAAGGAATGCTCATCCTGGCCGTGTTGCACCCTGTGAACCTATACTTGTAGATCACAATTCCCAAGTAAATCCGTCTTCAACTCATAAATCTCCTACTGAATTTAGAAGAAACGAGGCAATAACAGAGAGTAGTGCAAATTCCTCTGCATTGCCCAGCCCAAGAAGATTTACGAACGACAGTCTCATCAGTACGACCCCAAGTGTATCACCCGCTCTATCACCTAACACAAAGACAAGCACTGCTAAGAGTAGTCTATCGACCGTTAATCAGGGCTGGGTCAGTGGGAGCAGCAATCGCAGCGATAGTTTAGACAGCACGAGTGCACCTCTGAGGCCCCACACGGGCGGTGATGTTAGATGGGATGCAATTAGCTCTGCTTCTTCAAAAGATTCACCTCTTGGTCTTACAAATTTTCGCCTCTTGAAGCGGCTCGGTTATGGAGATATTGGGAGTGTTTACCTCGTTGAGCTTCGAGGAACTGCGACATTTTTTGCTATGAAGGTTATGGATAAAGGTTCTCTTGCTAGCAGAAATAAACTGCTTCGAGCCCAAACAGAAAGGGAGATTCTTGGTCTTCTTGACCATCCTTTTTTACCTACATTATACACTTACTTTGAGACAGAGAAATTTTATTGCTTGGTTATGGAGTTCTGTAGTGGAGGTAACCTTCATACTCTTCGGCAAAAGCAGCCCAACAAGCATTTTACTGAGGAAGCTGCTAGGTTATTACCTACTTACTTTATTGATCTTTACAAACCTCTCTTATTTATGTGCCCTTTTAGATATTTTCCACTTGCGCATTGCATTGTTGTTGAATATGGACTAGGGATTAATTTAGTTGATATTGTTTTGCGTTCGTGTTGATAGCCCTTGTTCAGGTATGTGCGTTTTAGGACTGTGTGCTAGCTTGTTTGTGACATAGATACTGTATGAGAAGTTGAAACAGCTGAATTAGCAATACACTCCTAAAGTAACCAGATTCACTGAATTGGTCAAGAAAAAGATGGACTTTAAAGAATAGGCATCTTTCTTAAAGATCAAAGCATTTTTGGATATGTCAGAGAAATATTATTTCATTGTGTTCTGCAGTAGATTTTGCAATAATATAGGCTCCAACTAATATTTCACAAATCTTGTCGTTCTTGTTCTGGATGTTCAACATCTTTCTCCATAGGTCAGCAACAGGCTGTGAATGAAATATGAATTAGCATCACCATTTTTCCCTATTACTCTTGTCAATGTTTGATTAACATAATTTGATGCACAATTAGCTAAGCATACAATGTATTTATTCTTTTTTTTCCTATGCAAGTTTGAATTAACAAATGGTAAACCACGATAGACACTTTGTTTAATTAACCTTTTTTGTTTTCAGATTTTATGCATCAGAGGTCTTGTTGGCACTTGAGTATCTGCATATGCTAGGAATCGTTTACCGTGACCTAAAGCCAGAAAACGTTCTAGTGAGAGAAGAGGGCCATATCATGCTCTCCGATTTTGACCTCTCGCTTCGTTGCTCTGTCTATCCAACACTCGTAAAGTCATCGTCCGTCCACGGAAACGAAGGTAATACCGCTGGTGTCCTCTTGAACGACGACAATGCTGTGCGTGGTTGTATGCAGCCATCGTCTTTTCTCCCACGCCTCCTCCCTAAAAAGAACGCAAATCCAAATCCGATTTTGGGCTCGGAAATAACCCTAATGCCCTTCCCGAGCTAATGGCCGAGCCGACAAACGTACGCTCAATGTCATTTGTCGGGACACACGAATATTTAGCCCCGGAGATTATTCGTGGAGAGGGTCATGGCAGTGCAGTTGATTGGTGGACATTCGGCATTTTCTTGTACGAGCTCTTACACGGGACAACCCCATTCAAGGGTTCTGGAAATCGTGCCACGTTGTTTAATGTCGTTGGCCAGCCATTAAAGTTTCCGGAAACTCCACAGGTGAGTTTGACAGCGCGTGATCTCATAAAAGGACTCTTGGTTAAGGAACCACACAAGCGAATCGCGTATAAAAGGGGTGCTACCGAAATAAAACAGCACCCTTTCTTCGAGGGTGTGAATTGGGCTCTTGTAAGAAGCGCCGCGCCTCCTTACATTCCCGAGCCGGTAGACTTTACGCAGTTTGCGAGTAAAGATAATGCACATTCGGACAAGAAGATTGCGGATATTGTTGGAAGTGATAGGAAAAAAGCAGCTCTAGTGATTCTTCTTATGTTGAATTTGAGTATTTCTAGTACTTGGAGTGTTGATTGTTTTTATTTTTATTGTGATGTGTAAATCTTTTTTGTGAGAGTAATTTGTATAAAGGGATTGGCAGTTTGACAGTTTGTTAATTTACTGGACAATAATATTATGCCAAGATGCTATAGAGTTTTTTTTTTTGTCAGGGTAATGAAAAATGTGTTGCGTTTCTGATTTCTCACTTTTATTAATACTGTAAACTATTATGTTATAAGATAGTATTATATTATAATGAAACTATTTGTAATAATCAGTAATACTGATAGTTCTATTCGAATAATTAAAACAATACAGTTTTTGAAAAAGTTCCACATTTGCATGGTTCCAGCTGCAGCTTTCAGTTGCAAATTGGTTTTCCAATCGGCTACTTAACTAATTTAAAATCAATTCAATTCTTGCATCTTGCAAATTCACGTAAGTCTAATCCAAAGACTGTGTCTGGTGGGTGAAAAGGAAAAAATGTTGATATTTTATTATTTTGATTTGGTAGGTGATGTTGAGATATAAGTCATAAGTCAGCTTATATTTTCCAGCTTTCAGTTTTTTTCTTGTTTTAGTTATTAGTCTAAAAGCGGGTTTCCTTAGTATTACGTTTTCCTAACAACCCTTCACGTGGTTTTGCATCTTAGCTGGTAGTATAAATGCTTGGACCTTCTGTAGTTTTCTGTTAAGTTTTTTACCAGAATTGTACTCTCTTTCTGTGCTAATGGAAAATGCGATTCGGTCCTCCATTTCTCTTCTATATTTTGTGCTTATTTTACATGGTATCTAGAGCGAGCTTCGATCCGAAGAGCACGTCGTGGAAGATGGTGGTTACCGGTGGTGGCACAGGTCGGAATTTGCCAATCGGTGATGGTACTATTCGCCATGGGCAGATTAATCCAGCTCTCGCGAATCGACAGCTGTGTGGTCGAGGAGGAGCCATTACTACTTCACGGATCGGATCATCCAGGTCGATCCTTGTTACGTAACACGCTAAACGGAAATAATTATCTATCATGGAGGAGATCCATGCTTATCGCCTTGGGAGCTAAGACTAAGCTCGAATTCATAAATGGAAAAGTTGCAATACCGAAGGAAGACTCCCCAAAATTTGAACAGTGGAAGAAGGTGGATTGTATGGTCACGAGTTGGCTACTAAACTCAATATCTCGGGATATCGTTGATGGATTCATTTACGCCGAGACAACTAAGGAACTTTGGGACGATCTTGCTCAACGGTTTGGTCAATGCAATGGACCTCAACTCTATCACCGCAAAGAGAAATTGCGAGCATTAATCAAGGTAACTCATCTGTGGTAGTATACTTTACTAGATTGAAGAAACTTTGGGACGAGTATAGTAATTTAGCTCCTATGCCCGTCATGTCATTGTGGAGTTTGTACATGCGGAGTTATTAAACAATTGAATGAGAAAGGAGATGAATACTGAAAGCGATACGAGTTTTTGATGGGGCTGAATGAAAGTTTTGAGCAAGTGCGTAGTCGATTTTATTAATGGATCCACTTCCGACATTAATAAGGCATACTCTATGATGTTGAGGATTGAGAAGCAAAGAGCGAGTTCATCGGTATTTCCGATGGTTTGGATGGAGCGACTATGGTTTCCAACACCGGTACATCCGCAAGGGGAGAGAATGAATTTTAGGCCTAGTAATCCCACAGAAACACACTGCTTTGGCGGTGGCAAGGAGGTAGAGGCGGGGCGATTCTGAGGACGCACTAGAGAAGAGAGGGCAAAATTAACTTGTTCTCATTGCCAGGTGACAGGGCATGAGATCCATGAGTGTTTTAAGCTCATAGGATACCCCGAGTGGTACAAGAAGCCACCAGGAGAACGAGGAAGACCTTATGCAAATTTGGTTGATATTACTAATACATCGGATGTTAAGCAACCTTCTCCTATGATGCCAAAGACAAAGAACATGTGTCTTCACATACAATACCAAACCAAATTGCGCAGTAGTTGATATGTCGGGAATGATCCAACGGGAAATTGCTAAATACATGGCTAAGTTGAACACAGGAGATGTGGAGAACACGCTAATTTTGCACATTTTCTTTGGATATACAGGTACAGTTGGAACTCATTTTGCCTTAAGTACCTTTGATGAGATAGGTAGTGGTGCTGGATCTTAGATACGGGGGCTAGCAAACACATGTGTAATGATCCTACTCTTCTCACTAATCTTACTCCTATTCATCATCAAATCACTGTTTTCCACTGATGGAAGTTCCAAATTGGTAACACACTTTGGTGAAGTACACTTATCACCTACTCTCACTCTCAAAAGATGTCTTTGCTAGTTTCCTCTTTCAAGTATAACTGTTATCTATTTCTCGGCTTGTTTTATCCTCACATTGCAAGTGTGTTTTCTTCCCTTCTTCTTATGTCTTTTACAGGACTGAGGGTGATCAAGTATTAGGAGTTGGGAAATTGGTTGGAAAGCTCTATGTACCGCATTTCTGTAATCAATGCACTTTTCCTCTTGTAATGTTTCCTATTCTTCTTGTAATAATGTACTAGCAAATTGGCATCATAGATTGGGCCATGCTTCGTGAGTACTTTGGAACACTTGTCCTTTCTCAAAAGTTTTTGTACACCTCAAGCTCAGCCGTTATCAAAAATTGTGACATACGCCATGTATCAAAACAACACAGACAACCTTTTCCTTTTAATGATAAGATTTACGAAAGCATTTATTTGATTTACTTCATGTGGATGTATGGGGTCCATTTCATTCGGATGTTTGTTCTATAAGACTCCTATTTTCTCACTATTGTGGATGACCACAAAGAGATGCACATGGACATTTCTCATGTCACATAAAAGTCAAGTGCCTCACATATTGCGTAAATTCTTTACAATGATCAAAACTCGGTTTGGGGTTGGTATTAAGACCATCGGGATAACAATGGGGAATTCACAAGTTTTTCAGGTCAAAATTTATTTACCTCCTTGGTATTGTTCATCAAAAGAGTTGTGCCTACACACCCCAACAAAATGGGGTTGTAGAGAGGAAGCATAGACATCTTTTGAACACGATTCGTTCCCTTCTTTTTCACTCTAAACTTCCTATTGATTTACGGCCTTTCTCTCTTCTCACGTACCACATTTCTCATAAATAGGTTGCCTAGTTCTCTTCTTCATTGGAAATCTCCTTATGAGCTGTTGTATGGGCACCCTCCGGACTATACTTCTTTAAGACCATTTGGTTGTCTTGCTTATGCTACAAATATCTTGCCCATAAGGCCAAGTTTGATCCCAGGGCACACAGGTGTATATTTGTGGGCTATGAAGCTGGGAAGAAAGGCTACAAATTATTTGATCTCACTGAGATAAGAAATTCATCATCTCTCGAGAAGTTCACTTTGTTGAGACCGAGTTTCCTTCCTTTTCTTCTACTCCATCTACTCGGACATCTTTTCCAAATATCTCACCTTAGAACAAGATTTCAGTTTTCCCGCCATTCCTACTGTTCCTCTTCTCCTCCATTAGTTCAACCTTCCTCTCCTGTTTCATCCTTACCTATATCACTCGAGAAAAGCTCATAGAGTTATCGGAAACCAACCAGGTTTATCGATTTTGTTACCTGCGACAAAGACTACCGACCAATTACACCTAGCTTCTACTACTCTGCATCTCTCTCGGGTTCTACCTCTCCATGTGAGTCTTTTACTTATCCTATTCATACTTTTCCTTTCTATATTTCTCCTTTCTCTCTTCTCATTACAAGTATTTTCTAGCCAATGTAACTAACTGCGGGAACCCCACACCTATGCTCAAGCCTGTGGTGATCCACATTGGATTGAGGCCATGAATCAAGAGCTCACGCCTTAAAAAAATCACACTTGGGAGTTGACTACTTTACCTCCAGGAAAAAAGTCTATGGGTGTAAATCGGTCTATAAGATCAAGATGAATCTGATGGGACAGTTACGGTATAAGGCTAGGTTGGTTGCTAAGGGTACCACCAAGTTCAAGGTGTTGATTATTGGGATAGCTTTTCTCCAGTTGCTAAATTGGTTCTTTGTAAGGTTGTTTATTGCTTGGCTCGCTACTTTACGATTGGGCTTTGCACCGATTGGACATCAATAATGCCTTTCTCCATGGTTACTTAGATGAGGACATTTACATGGACCCTCCTTCAGGATATGGCAAGGCTTTGCCTGGTGGTCTGTCATTTGAAGAGAAGCTTGTATGGACTTAAACAAGCTTCTAGGCAATGGAACAATTTTGTGCCAAGTTAATCTCTTTTGGTTTTCATCAATCATTTCATGATAGTTGTCTATTTGTGAAAAGTGATGCTCATTCTTTTTTGGCTCTACTTGTTTATGTTGATGATGTTTTGCTTATCTTGGATCAAATGAGAATGATATTCTTTGTTAAAAAATTCTTGGATGACTTGTTTACTATTAAGGATTTAGGGGCTGCTCGATATTTTCTTGGTGTGGAGATAGTTCGAACCAATCTTGGCACTTCTTTGTCTCGGAGGAAATACATTCTAGATATTCGCAGGGATGTTCACATGTTGGATTGCAAGCCGCCTACTACTCCCTTTCCCTGGTCCGAAATTGGTGGCCGATTGTGGTGTTCCTTGCGGATCCCGATAGGTTTAGGAGGTTGGTTGGAAGGTTGTTGTACCTCAATTTGACAAGGCCACGATATCACCTTTTTGTGTGCGCTAGCTTAGTCAATTTGTTAATCATCCTCTTACTTCTCATTGGGAGGTCGCTACACACTGTTGAGGTACTTAAATTTGTCCCTCTCTTGGATTGTTTTACTCCTTTGGAGGGGGTACGTCTCTTCGAGCTTATAGTGATGCCGATAGGCGGGTTGCCCGATACAGGAGATCTATTACATCGCTATTGTATCTTCCTTGGTGATTGTTTGATTTCTGGAAGAGCAAGAAGCGACAAACCGTTCCAAGTCTTGGTGAGGTCAATACTGAGCTTTGAGTTCTGATCTGTGAACTTCAATGGATTTCTTATGTGGCTATGGATCTTCACCTTGAAATTCCTACTCCCATTCCTCTTTTTCGTGATAACCAGGCTGCTCTCCATATTGTGGCCAATCCAGTCTTCCACGAACGTACAAAACACATTGAAATTGATTGCCATATTACCAGAGATCTAAAGTTCAAAGCGGTTTCATTGCCCCTCGAGAAAGTTCCTTCTTCTCTGCAGCTTGGGGATATCTTCACAAAGGCTTTGGGTCCTGGTCTTCTTCGTGCCTTTTTTCTTTCCAAGTTGGGCATGTTGGATTTATACCATGTCCCAACTTGAGGGGGGATGTTGAGATATAAGTCATAAGTCACTTATATTTTCCAACTTTCGAGCTTTTTTTTCTTGTTTTAGTTATTAGTCTAAAAGCGGGTTTCCTTAGTATTACGTTTTCCTAACAACCCTTCACGTGGTTTTGCATCTTAGTGGTAGTATAAATGCTTGGACCTTCAGTAGTTTTCATTAAGTTTTTACCGTAATTGTACTCTCTTTTTCTGTGCTAATGGAAAATGCGATTCGGTCCTCCATTTCTCTTCTATATTTTGTGCTTATTTTACAGGTGAAAAGAGAAAAAAAAAAAGATTGTTGGTTGATTTTTGGTGATCAAAAGAGAAAGTGTCGATATTTTCATTATTTTGTTCGGAGCTTTCAATACCAATTCGTTTTCCAATCTGCTACCAATTTGTCTAATTCACTTCTTGCGTCTTGCGGATTCACGAAAGTCTAATCCAAAGCGATGGGTGACAAAGTGTTGGAATTTGGTTTTGTAAAAAATGGGTGTTGACCCATATTGGACCAACTATCTAAGTGGTTTCTATTGGTGGAAATTGAATTAAAATATATAATCAAATTCTACTAAGTGAGTAGATGAAATTAGAATTTGAATTTCTCAAAATCAATTAAGGCGAATGAGAAATTAATGCTACAAATTAGCCACTTAAAACCGAAAATTGACATGAAAATTGGTAAATGTGGGGATAGAGTGAGATTCCATCTACATAGAGTAGAAAGCCAAAATTAGCTCAATTTATATAGCCCAAATGGGAGTAATAGTTTTGGGCCCTTAGAGCACCAAAATTTTTAAAGGAGGGAGGACCTATATGCTTGTGGGTTTTGTTCAAAAAAACACGCGTCTTATTCGCCGGGCTCTTAAAATTTTGGACTAATTTTATTTGAACCTTTAAAAACCTTAATATTTTACTCAAATGGACATACTCCGATGCACGCATCTTGTCTTGTGATCGCAAGACACAAGCCGCATGTGCGGGCGCAAGAAAGTGAAGTGCACGATCGCCAAGACCGAGGACGAGAGAGCTTTTAGCGCACGCGCTACTGGAGAGCGATCGCGCGACATTGAACAGAGGCACATGTTCTAGTTACCAGGTACATTTTTGGCTATAGACATGTCTTTTCGAGTCAAAAGACATGACCATTCCATGAGGCACTTAAATGCTTATAAATACAATCTCTGCATATGAAATAAACACGTAAATAATCAGATTAAAAAATTGAATCACTCTGCATTAGCATATTGATTTATGTTCTTCCAAAAGCTTGAAAGTTTAAACACTTCGTTTGTTTCTTTTTGAGGTTCGACTTTTGCAAGTCCGCTAAGTCGAAACTGGAAAGTCGTTATATCTTAGAGGCAATTGCTAGAACCGTAGTAGGCGGTTAGTACAGGCAATTTCTTCTTGCGAGAGATAGTATCAAATACTAGTCTCGACTTTCACATATCTGTCCCATTTTTTATTCTTAGTCATTTCTTATTAAACAAGTACCACCCAAACAACAAAGAGAAATTGTTAATGTTCCTTTTATTTTAATTTGGTAGGTGATGTCTTTGCTAAAATTCATGATCACTAAGTCAAGGAATCGATAAATCGATCCAACTTTTTCTTTTGGATGAGAACTAGTGCAACACACACGTAACAAAGTTATGGGGTCCCCTGGATGGTCCAATGGAGGCCCCTCCGATACTCAAGTCGTGATCGTATGAGAATAATCCGAGCAAAGGAAATAACAATTGGGAACAATTAATCGTGTATGATTCGAATGATTCAAATTACTTACAAAATAATGAGGATGAGTCTTTTTATACATGGGCTTATAGGATAGAGTGAGCCGGTATGGGCCGCGCAGTAGGTGTGGGCGGTGTAGGTCGGCTCCTGGGACCGTATAGGTCGGAGAATTATACATGTTGCTCAATAATTAATAATATGGGAAAATTCCACCATATACCCTCTTTTTGAAAAATACCACGAAATACGCTCTTATCACTTTTATACTTATTTTTTTCCTTTTTACGCTCCAACTTATTTTTTGATTATTTTTACGTTTTCTTCGTTTTTTCTTGTTCCTGTGTTGTTTTATATGTTATACATGTTGTTTCGATGTTGTTTAAATTTGTTTCTTTGTTGTTTCTTTTTTGTTTCTTAGTTGTTTCTTTTGTTGTTTTAATGTTTCAAAACAACTTTTACCTATTTTTTATGCTACTTTTTGTTTATATATTGTTTTTGTACATTGTTTCTATTGTTTTTCGTGTTGTTCTATAATATTTTTAATGTTGTTCGAATAATGTTTTTGTTGTTTTCATGTAGTTTTCAATGTGTAGATGCAATTTTTACCTACTTTTAAGCTCTTTTTATTTATGTGGTACTTTTAATATTTTTTACGTTGTTTCTAGGTTGTTTTCATACCCTTTTTTTTAATGTTGTTTTTATGTTTATTTGTCGTTTCCACGTAGTTTTGATGTTTAAATACAATTTGTGCCTAAAATGTTATTTTTAAGTTCTTTTGGCCCATATGGTGTTTTTTATATTGTTTTCTGGGTTTGTTTTTATTGTTTATTGGTTGTTTCTATGTTTTTATGTTTTCATGCATTGAATCAAAAAATTGAATTTTGTTTTTGACTCATGTTGTTTCTATATTATTTTCAATTTGTTTGGTTTTAATATGTGTTGTTTTATGTATATATTTCATTTTTTTTTTTTAATAAGATTTCAAGTATAAAATGAATTATTTAACGGGGCAAAATTTAATTTTTCACTGAAATTTGATTAGAAGAAATATGTTTGAAACAATAAAGAAACAACAAAATATGTTTGAAACAACAAAGAAAACAACAACAAAAAAAGTCCCGGGAATTTTAGCGGAGCGTATTTTTGTCCGAGAAAAGGGGAAAGGCGTAATTTTGTCCCAAAAATCACCGGAAAGCATAATATTAAGTCTTTTGTCCAGAAAAGTGGGGTAGTTGTGTCATTATCCCTAATAATATTGGGTAATTAATGAATTTTAATAAATACATTTAATAAATAATTGAGATAATTATGAAAGTACAATTTTACCCCAACAGTAGGTGAAAAGGAAAAAAAAACGTGAGTTGGTTGTTTCGGATGATAAAAACAATGTGTATTTTATTATTTTGTTCTAGACGGTTAAAGGATTAAAAAAGAAAACTTTTATTATTTTGTTCTAGACGGTTAAAGGATTAAAAAAAGAAAAGAAAAGTTGTTTGGTTGCAATGATTAAAAAGTTAAAAATAATCGCTAGAAGGAGGGCTTGAACCTCCGACCTTGTGGTTAACAGCCACACGCTCTAACCAACTGAGCTATTCCAGCTTGTTTGTTTTATTTTTCTGTCTATATTATTTAATCGTTTTATATATAAATAGCAAAAATCAATTATTAAATATTATAAGATTAGTCTCCTAGAAGGAGGGAACCTCCGACCTTGTGGTTAACAGGCACACGCTCTAACCAACTAAGCTATTCCAGCATATTAATTTTAATTTTAATTTTTTATGCTCCTAATTTAATCCATCTACTTACACTCTTATTGGTTTAATTTTTTTGATGCTCCTACTTTGTTGGTGCTGTCCCTTGTGCTGAACATTATACCCTCATTAATCTAAAGAATCATTTTCAATACTTCCGACAGTTCATTACCATTTTTTTTTATGTTAATAAGTAAAGAATTGGGAAATGAGAATAAACATATTGTGAATTGAATGGTGGTCTATTTGGTTAAGAGTCTCAACCCCATTAAAATGATTGGGCACTCTCTCCGCCAGGACATGTACTTAAAAAAAGTGAAAAATATAATGACTCTGTGATATAAACATATATTTTTTATTTTTACTAAGATTATTTTAAAAATATGTTTCTAAATTTAAATAAGCAAAATAAAATGACACCCCATAAACTTGATTCTATGTAACATATACCTTTGAACTTGTCAATGTAACACGTGCCCTCGAATCAAACCGAACGTAATGTTCGTATAAAATCACCCTTATTAAAAACGAATCTATATAATTTTAGTGTATATCTTGAATATTTGTATTCCGAGTTTGATTTATATTTTTCTTTAATTTGAAGAAAATTAAACTATTTCTTTAGGAAAAAAATGTACATTAAGTAATTCAAACTTTTAAAAAAACTAGTGCAATAATTGAATATAATATATACACAAAAAATCAAATATAAGAGATGATTGAAGAAAAATAAAGTATTAACTATTTAACTCAAAAAAATCAATATGAGAAAATAGACGAATACAAATATTTTTTTAAGAGCTTAATTCAGTTTTACATATTTTACTTCTTCAATTATTTTCTTGTTTATTCAATATGATTCATAGTCTAAAACATAATATTAGTAAACTATCTTATTTAATGATTATCAATATTTTTTTCCTGTAAAACATCCCCAATTATCAATATTTATACTGAAACAAATTGAAAGAATACCCACTTAGTTCTATTAAAATATTTAGAACTAATAAGTCTTGTTATTTGATTAATGATTTTTTGAATATTCAAATTTTACCATAAGAAAATGTGTATTGTTTTTCTTCCTTACTAAAATATTTTATATATATATATATCACTATACTGGAAATATAAATAAGCAATAACTTTTTAAGAAATAAAATGTATGTAATTTCATTGTACAAAAATATTTATCAATTTTGATCTAGAAGAGTTTAAATTATGAAAGTTAATATTTTACATCGAATTCAAATAATCAAAATATCTTATATACTCAATATTTTGGTGTATTTGTTACAGACCTTAATATTAAAGTACTTTTCTGATTTGAATTACTTAAACTGCTACTTACTTTTTCGTTAAAAATATAATTCAAAAATATTTTTCTAATTCATAAAATAACTTAAAATTAATAAAAGCACGGGGGTCAAGTTCAGAAAGTGATATTGTATTTTGTCCTTTAAATAATGAAAAAAAAAAAAAAAAAAAAAAGAAAAAGAAAAGAAGAGAAACATAAAATTGAGCACCATGTTTCCATTATATCATAAGACCAAAGGTAAACAAAAAATGTAGTAACGTGAATGAAGAAGAAAGAGGCACTGCTAGTCTACTATAAAAGAAAAAAGAGTATGTCTCTTGTGAAACCGTCTCGAGGATCCGTGATCAATCTAATCCAAATTCGCTTTCATAGCTAACCAGGAAAAAAAAAAAAAAAAAGAAATATCGTAAAGTCCTCTGTGTGTGTGTGCAAAAATATACAAAAATTTGTAAAGATGTATTGAGAAGATAGTCATGGGCGCGCCTTATGTAAAGCGAGTGAGTCCTTCGACTCGGGCCCAGAAAAAAAAATAAAATTTTAGGGGTCCAAAAATTTCTATTACCTTGTGTATATATAATAGATATGGATGTAAATATAATAAGAGGTAATTTTAATTTTTCCCTTAAATTATGCAAGTTTATCTACTTCGTTCACTTAACTTTGAATTGTTCTACTTTATCTCATGAACTCGCGAATTGTTGCACTTAACCTATCATTTTCAAATTTACTCCTTCTTGTAACAATTATGATTTTTTCTATCTCTTAAGATTGTATCGAGCCTAAGTTTATTTATGAAATTTACTTATTTAGTACTATTTGTATATTGACTAACAATGAGTAGATTTTGATAGAAAAGGGATCCGAACAATTCTTCAAGATGTATGTAATAGTTCTGAGACAATCTATTAAGAGAAAATGAATAACCAACTTGGAAAAACAAAGAAGAACAAGCCTTCTTTTTATTTAACACATCATGCTTGAGAAAGGATGAAAGAAAAGTTTTATTGATGAAATTTAGAAAAGCCTTCTCTTTAATGGATTAGCTATGAATTATTGAGAAACTTGATTATACAAACTTGATTAATACTTTTGCCGCCAAATTTGTGAGTCAAGTTATATTTAAGTAATTACATTGGACATGTTTGTCATGTTATTTTAACTAATTTTGTATGTTATATGTAGTTCACTCTTTAGTATTATTTTATGTTGTCTTTAAGTTCGTAAAAAAAGAAGGCTCATTTTTAAATTTGACTCGGGCCTAAAAATTGCTAGGCACGACCCTAAAGATAGCCGATGGCACAACTGCCACCACTGAGTAATATACATATTCTTCAAGAAGAAAATTAGCAATCACTACAATGTCACCAAAGTACTTACAACATGATGAAACATTACTCCAAAAATACAAGGACTTAATTTCCACTCTACCCAAATAAATAGTGGGTTGATTTTGGGGATGGAGAAAGAAAATCCTGTTTTTTTCCATCTTTATGGAATTATTACTCAAGCCTAAGTAGCACATCCATGATATTTTGGAATTAAAAGAAAAAAAAAAAACTTTAGAACTCCATTGATGGAAGTTTCTAAATTTCAGATTTACAACTTCTTCTCTCATCTGAAGCTTTTAATCAATCATGACACAAAGAAAAATATGAAGAAATGAAGGAAAATGAAAAAGGTGGGTGAAGGAAAGAAAAATGGATGAAAATAGTCATTCGCCGGTGCACGACGTCGTACATCGATACACTCTCGAATTTGTATACTTTTCTCGCAAATAAGTAATATTTTTATCCCAACATGAATAATTTTAATTCAACGTGTAATACCTTTTCACTTATAAATCGCAATATTGTTAGGTAAATAATATCAATTTTGTTACTTTGAAAACGTATAATTTTCAAAGTAAAAGTGATACTTTTTTAAAAATAAGTGATACTTTCGAGTATAAAGTGATAAGATGTCACCGCCTAATTTTATAAAAGTACCACCGCCCTAGAGATACCATGCTATCGCCATAAAAAATTGAAAAATATCACCACCTAAATGTATACTTTTCTCGAGTAAATGTGATACTTTTCAAGAAAAAAATAATATTTTTAAGTATAATAAATCACACATTTTAGCCTAATAATTACAAAATTGCCTCTATCATTTTGGGTTGGACGATGAGTTAGGTGCGACCCGTCCAACAAAAAAAAAGAACCCATAGAATAGTCCTATATGAGTTTTTGACCAAAAAAGAAAAAGAATAAGGATCCACAAAAATGTTTAGAAAATTAATATAAAAGCTCTCAATTCAAATATGAAATATTAAATATCGTATAGTTTACAACAAATATAACTACGCTATATTATACGATTTAACAAGATTCATATATCATCCAAAGAGGGCAAACATAGAGAAAACCAAGTAACTGTTAAATAGAATTAACGACTTGCATTTAGTTCTTATTTCACGTTTATTAAATTTATTATAGACTAATAATCGAATACGTGTAACTTTTAGGGAAAATTACAAAATAAATTATAAGGGTTTGGGTAGTGATGTGGCACCAGGTTGTGCGTCAACTCAAGAGGTATTGTCTGTTATGGCCCGAACCTCACCATTTTGTCATGGGAAAAGCGTCTATTGAGGGAGAGGGGCTTAGCCGTCATAGTTTGCTCGCATGCTCACTCGATGTGAGATACATCCCTCCTCATCATAACCTCTCAACGTGTAAGTGAACTCGGCTTAAAGTTTTACCACAACATTAGTTGAATCGATGCAATTTGTTAACTTTATCAAATATTTTATAATTACATCACTAAATCTTCTAAATATTACAAATAATTGATGGCTCGGAAGCTAATCTTAAAAACAACATAGCCAAGTGCACCTATCTTTTATATCAAAGTTAAGCTTTAGTATCGAGTGTCATTGCCACGAGGACTATGGTTACTAGTAATTACCATCTTTTATTATCTAGCCTACGAATTCGTCAAATAGTTTGTTGCAAAATAAAAATAAAATGAAAGCAAATAAAAGTGGAATAGGCAACTAAGAACACAAAAATATCGAGACACTCGGATTAGAAGACGATGATAGAAACGTGCTTGAATGTGAATCCACTTAACGTCTTTGTGATTTTACCAAAATAAATACAATCACAACCGTGAAGTTTTAACTATCCTTTAATATACTTTCATGCTTGATGGACCGCAAAATTAAGTTAAACCCTTTGTCAAGGTGAATAACTCCTAACCTCAAGTTGATCAACTAAAATATCATTCTAGTTAAAACACCCAAGATTGCATTAACGATTTATGAATTCTCATATTAGGTTTGACCATAATCCGGAATATTTATGTCACCATATATCTAGGATTGCATTCAACTCCTTTCACTTATGTTTGTTCTATTCCACCATAAATTTGTTGATTACCAGTGAAAAATAAACTTCAAATCAATATCTGCGACTACCAATTCGAAAAACAAGCATAACACAAGCGATTGACACAAAAGTATAAGAAATCATATTTAAACATTCAAACCAATAATCACGAATAAGTTCTAAGGTTCATCACATTCAAACACTAGTGATTTAGCTCATGATAGATTTGAAAATGAAAACAATAATAAGTTTCGCTTCGAAATCGATATGAATAATTGAAGTTAAAACTTTCAAAACCAACACAAGACTCCTCGATGGATGTATGATGATGAAGTGGTGGGGTTTATCTTCCTCTCCAAGCGACTTTCAATTCTTGTGCCTTCGCACCTCTTTAAAGTGATCCAAGTCTCTTTCTCCAAGACCTTCTAACTCTATCGCTCCCCACAATAAATGTTTCTCTTGCCTCCAATCTCACTCTAAAATCTGAGTTTTTCAACCTACAATCTCCGTCTCTCCTCATCCCAATCATTGTGCATTTATTGACATTATTTTGGTAAAAGTATCCATTAATAATGTCATATTTTCGTAGTTAATGCTCCACTTTATCAATGAGGTGGTTGAATGATTATCTTTATGCATAATTGTTGGTGGAAAGTAGATGTGTGCATCAAAATTAGGTGTTAAATGTGTACAAGAGTTGTCAAAGGCTTGGTTGAAGTGATTCCCAAAATACCCTTCAAACATCATAAATGTAAACATTCAAAGACGGCCGTGTTGCATTTTTTTTGTCTAGAAATGAATTTATAGTTGAACATGGCCATGTCGCTCAACACACCCTAAATGTGTCCGGTACAAAAGGCCCCGAGATGACGCATTTGTCTTGGGATTTCGAGTGGTTTTGCACCCAAAAACGCCGAGGAATATGTTTTGATATGAAACCATGCATTATCCGAAATTCACCAAAAATAACTCGAATGATCAATCTACACAAATAAGAACACCCTCACAATAATATGAACTATATACAATAAAAAACCTACAAAACTAACAACATAACAACCTAAATCATACTCAAATAATCAAGTAACATGCATAAAAAGACACTTATCAATAATGAGATAAAAAGTTGGGGTAATTTTTAATAGTTAATTAGAAAATTTGAGGAATGTAAATGTAAATTATTTTATGGCGTCAATATATTCCGTCACACCAACAAACATTTTGAACAAAATATAAGACAAAATCATGCCTCAACGGATTTCTCTAATTCCAAATCTTTCTAAGTTTTTCTATAATTAAAATTCTTATGGGAGTACTCCCAAAAAAATCTCATGTCTTTTTTATAATATCCTAATCTTATTAATTACTAGCAATCCCATGTGCGATGCACGATCTGTATATTAAGAAAAATAATTTTAAATTCTAGCGATTGTTGTATTTTTTTATTTCAATAAACAATTTAACGATAAATATAAACAACAATTTGTATGGGTTACTCTTCATAGAACCTTGAGAACTAAACCGTTGAGGTGATCAACGGTGTAAATGAATATTTTTGCACAATCTACCCTATATACTAAAAAAAAAATAAAGTTGACACATGTTATCACCTCATTAATCTTGGACATTTATCAACTTCTCAACCTTCCAATTCCACATGGTGACTTCACATTTATCTATGTGGTAATCCTATATACATAAATTAAAAGATAACAAATTTAAAAGATGACGAATTTAATCAAGATTCTAAAAGATAAAATATAATCCCAAAAATAAAGGATTTGCTCACAATTAGTTTGGAAAAGTCGATGTTGATCAAATCTATCCGAAGATATTTTTATTGAGAAATACTCTATTAGTTCAAAATATATATTTTTGAATTTAAAAGATAAGAAATAATCTAAAAATCAAGGATTCTATCTACATTATCTTTAAATTTGTGACTTAAATTTTTCTTTAGACAAATCCCGTATAACACCAGGGTATTATTCTAGTAATTTATAAGCAATAAAGAAAGTGTATTTGGAAATTAACATGAAAATATCCCAAATTGAATTAAATTAATTATTATATTGTCCCATTAATAGCATAAGCAATCAATTGTCATGATAGGTAGTCGCCAAAATGCATGACTAAGACATAAAAAATTATAAGGGAAGATCCAATTAGACCACATTTTATGGTGAGATAGTGTGGACCCATCTCAACCCTCCCCTATTTACATCAAAGGCTAGGATTAATATATAATAATAATACATTAACCAATTAATTAAATCCCAATAAGGGTAAAATTGTCAAAAAACATGTGGGGACCTTATAGTATGGAATCGTTATGGAAGGATATCTTCACGCTGATTACGCCCTTCCTTCTTCCCCAAAAAACTCAAATCCTCTTCGCACGCACCTCGAAAACAGGCACGAAATTTTTGCATCTTCTCTCCAAAGTCTAAATATTAAACTCTCAACATAGAAGAAATCGAGAAACAGAGCGCAAATTGCAAATCCAAACATGAGCTTAAATCATAGCGGGCAAGAATCTTCTATGATGGGAGACCCTTCTTCAAACGAAATCGATGGTGAATACATCGAAAGTGAATATAATCCTAGTATGAATATCTCCAAAAATATTACCCTACAATTCGACAATAAAAAACATACGATACATGTGTAATTCACATATATACATGAAAATGATGCATATATATGATTTGATTAATGTGTAATTGTGGATTTCTTGTTATATTTCTACGAATTTGGTGAAAATCGAATATGTTTACGAGTTTCTACTTAATTTGTTCTACAATGAAAAACTATGCATGAAATAAATTTTTTTTTTTTTTGTGTATAGATAGTTACATTTTTTCTTTGCTAATATAGTATTGAATCAAAGTATACATATTAAACTAACGGTATTTCAATGCACAAGTAATAAGTATATTCTTTGTATATTTAACTTTGTTTTCATGCATATTTATCTTTTTTTTTGCAAATATTATTTCATTCAATGCATAGACAATTAGTCCACAATAAATTATGTACATTAATGACATCATAAAAATAGTGCATATTTATCTTTATTTATATCTATGCTTAATGTTCGTTCGATGCTTGTATACTTATAACATATATTTATCTTTCGTTCCTCGTATACTTATAGTAATTACATTGTATTATTAGTGTTAATTCAATATTTAATGTTTGATTGATGCCGTATACTTATAATGTATATTTATCTTTCGTTCGTTGTATATAGGGATGGCAACGGGGCGGGTTTGGGATGGTTTGGCCAAACCGGGACCCGTCCCGTGAAGAAAATACTAGACCCGGGACCCGCCCGCCGCCGCTTTAGGACCCGCCCGCCCCGCCTGTATTGGACCGTGACCCCAAAGTTCAACCCGCTAGACCGCTTGAGACATGCATTTACACAGTCAAGTGCTTCATCAAACATGCATTTACGCACCGCAAGTCAGCAAGTGCTTCTTTCAAATTTGCCAAATGCTCCAACTTTTATATAATTTTATATTATAATTCAAAATAACAATCATTTCGAGTTATTTAAATTGACTACTAACAATAGTGCAAAGATATACAAATCATGCAACATATAAAATTCATGAAGAATGAAATACATATTTGATTGACCCAAATTCTTGAACCCAACAAAAACACCCAAACAGAATATGCGAGTCCAAGAGGGGTGAGGCGTGCTAATCGCTAAGGTTTCAACTTAATAAAAATATATAATAACTTATTTAAGTTAATATATACGGGGGGTCCAGGGGCCCCTTAAGGACCCGTTACCCGCCCTAGACCCGGCGGGTTTTAGTCAAACGGGTTTATAACCCGGCCCCAGATCCGCTTGACCGGGTTTAGACCCACCCCTAACGGAGCGGGTTCATTGCGGAGGCGAGTTTTGACCCGCCCATTGCCATCCCTAATTGTATACTTATAGTAATGGTAATATTATTAGTGTTAATTCAATGTTTTGCTACATGAACCCTATATCGACGATGTCAAACAGAGGCTTGTCATCTCCCAAGAGCAACAAAATATTGGATACCGAAATTGATCAAGACAAGGTACCACGCGTAGGAATGCATTTTACGTCATTGGAAAATGGGATTCAGTTCTATAAGGAATATGGCTCATGCAACGGATTTGACATTCGTAGAAGTACATCTAGAAGATTTAGAAACGTTGAAATCGGTGTGCAGCAGAGAAGGGTTTAAAAATGTTAGTAACTCTATCCGAATATTGACATGCCGACAAGAACATCAACAAAAATAAGAAAACACATAAAATGGTATCCAAAAGAAACGGTTGCAATGCACATTGTATACTTGAGAACACAAATGGCAACGCATACGTGATCGACATTTTGAAGAGCGCCACACCCATCCATTGGCATCCGAATCATATACAAAGTTAAGTAAATCTAAACTTTGGATACCAAAAGTTCATCATGGACTGTTCTAGAGCAAATATTGGATCATCAAAGACTCATCAACTCTATACACGGATGGTTGGGGGACACTCCAAAGTTGGTGCACTACAAATAGATTTCAAGAATATTAAGAGGATTTGAAAGCATACATATCTCAAAGCCGATGCACATATGATCGTCGACAACTTCCTAAAGGAAAAAGAAATGTTTCTGGACTAGCATTCAATTATGATGTAGACGAAAGTTTAACAATTAACAAGATTATTCGGGTAGACCAATCTTCAATACGAAATTATGGTTTCTTTGGTGATGTCATCCCTTTCGACGCTAGGTACAATACTAATAGGTGCATACCATTCAAAATATTTCCCATTTCTAATGCATAAAATTAGTGAGTGTACTGAATATTAACTAATATATACCGTGAACAACTTCATGAACATTACATTGGATTATTTAATTATTGTATCATATGTTTATAATATATTCATTGTATATTTACTTTAACTTTACTATCTTATTAATTGCTAACCACTACATACATCCAACATGTATAAGATGGTGTTTGCACAATTCACGGGGTTGATAACCACCAGAGATGTGTTACCTTTGCATTTGGTTTAATATTGAAGGAGGACGAGGATTCATGTGTATGATTATTCAAGTGTTTTCTAGATGCAATGGGTAAAGAACCATATTACATCGTGACCGACCAAGACCCCGCAATGAAGAACACATTCAAAACAGTTTTTAAAAAAGCAAAACATCATTTATGTATGTGACATATCATGGAGAAGGTTAGCTCAAAGGTCGGACATGCATTGCTCAAGGATGATACGTTCATGCGGGCGCTTACTTCAATAGTTTGGAATCAACAAATTGAACCGAGAAGAACTTGAGGCAAAATGGCAAGAAATAATGATCGACTTTCACGACATCGCATCCATGGTTTTTGAACATGTATGAAATCGAAAAAGTTGGATTCTGCATATCTCGTAGATGTTCCAATGGGCGGATTACTTAGGACAACATCAACATCGAAAGTACAAATAGTTGGTTTGGAGGTTTCATTAACCCTCAAGTGAAATTGGTGGAATTCTTTATGCACTTTAATAGTGCAATGACGCCAACGACATGCGGTGGAGAAGCTAAACAATGAGTCCAAAGCTATATCCCGAATGCAAGACACCTTTGGATATTGAACAACATGCGCCACAATGTATACGCGAACAATGTTTTCCGAGATTAGCAAAGAAATTGCATGCAACATGTTATGATGTTGGTAGTTGGAATAAACGAAGCCAACACTAATCGCCGATATGATAAGGGACGCCACAAACGAACATTCTTTGTTGGCTACAATATTGTTGAAAATGAGGCAACATGCACCGCAAAATGTTTGAACAATATGGGATAATTTGCCAACATATGCTTGTAGTTTTCAAAGATTTCTCAATAATTCCCGAGAAACACCGCTTATAAGATGGACAAAAATAGCCTCGTTCGGGCGAGTCCCTAATAATGGATGTTTATACCAATTTACCGGTGGAGAAGAAAAAAATTGCAACTATGAACAAACTTTGGTCCAATTTCCATTGATGCATAGGAATCGCGCAGAGAGGAACATAGAAAAATGAAAGGAATTTTCATTTTTAATCTCTCGAACAAAGGACCGGATGTTACTAGACAATGAACAACGAAATTCACATATTAGCAAGAAAAAGTGCTCGAGACATATTGCGTATCCACATCCAATATAGAGATCACAAGATACCGCCAAAACAAACGAGGAATAAAAAGAGTGGGAGCCAGGTAAAGAGTCGAATCTGAGTCAAAATAGAAGGTTGTCAAAGCAAGCACCAAGTTCAAGAGACGTTGTGGAACATGCGATAAGGTCACAACACATAACAACATGACTTGCCCCAAACGGACTGTTACTCCATCATAATAATCTATATTTTTTATTTTTTGTTAATAAATGTAGACAATTTGCAATGACTTAGTGTATTAACCAAATATTTTATTACACTCGTATACTTAACATGTGTATACTGCATATTTAGATATGTTTTAGTGTATATGTTATATAAATTTGATGTACATGGTTTGTGTATGTGCTTAGTGATGATAATACGCATACTTAACATATATATTCGTAACTTAACACTAATATATCGCATATTTATTATATATGTACTGCATACTTAACATATCCGATATATGTGTACTATGTTATATATTGTACATCATACTTAATATATATAAACTATGTATGAACATTATAATACTGTGTACGAGACGAATATATATTGTACACAAATAAACTCTTCGATATATTGTACATCATATCTAAAACATTTATACTACGTATTTAACACAAAATCACGCACGTATAATGTATGTTACATTATTGACCCAGTCATTCTGATCGCACATTAATCAATCTCACTTCTTTAACAACATATTATGAGTTGCACAAATCAACCTAATTTCCAAATATAACTAATTATACAACAAACTTCAAATAAATATACATTGTTTCTAATATATAAATACATTGATTTAAGCATAAGAAACATAATGTTCAAGGTAACTACTAAATACAATTTGCCTTCAAACCCCAAAAGCTAACAACATCAAAATAAACTACAAGATTTCATCTAAAAACTCCTAAAAACCAGCTTATATGAACATACTAACAAGTCCTAAAAACATTAAGAGAATGACGATACACCATCACAATGTACCAAAAACTACAAAAGATCAATTCAATATCCCAAAAATATAGAACAAATACAAATCCTAGTTCTAAACCCTTTTTTTTTCATTCAAGAATTTTTTGGCCTCGCTTAATCGTCTCTTTAACTTCATTAATATCATATTCTACAATAGCAAAGACAATATCGCCCTCATCTTCGTAATCAATGTTGTATTTCCCTTCTCAAGACCCGATTCCCGATTCCGCATCCCTCCCCCTATATAAGTTTTCATGTGCCGCATTGCAAACACACCACGATCAATCTTGTTTCTCTTCGTCCTCCAAGGCATTGCAACCCTAGCCACGAAGAATTTTCCACAACTTATGATGATTGGTAGCATCCTCGAGCAAGCAAATACTTGGAGAACAATTCAGTCGACCAAATAACAATAATTAAAAAATCAACAACTAATCACTAATCAATTAATTAAATTATTATACAAAGAAACTATGTCTAACTATATAATAAAACCGGACTATGTATACATAACATCAAAATCTCATTGATCGAAATGATGAAAAAAACCTATATATGCATTGAAACATATTTATATATGCATCATAATAAAATTATGAATACAATGAAAACATAATAATAAAATAACATTTTAAAAACTTACAAAGAACGCCGGTGTATACTAAATCTTCCATAATCTATACCACCAACACTCGGAATTATCCAAAATGTGAACATATCTTCTCTTAATATCATAGCAAATAACAAAAATATGCTCACTCTTGCATATGGGGAAGAAACACCGCAAAAAACAACCAACCAAAATAGCATGTGAGACTTGGAGTTCGATCTACAACAAACTAAAACAATAAACACAAAATAAGACAATCACAAATAAAAATATTACCATGTCAACAACTTGCAACCTAGTAGAATTGGGCTCAGGAAACTCGACATCAAAATTATATGAGAATAACCCCCAATAGACCCTCATCATCAAGGTCCCTACTTGGGCGATACAACCGTGAACAAATCGAAAAGTCAATGTTAAACTCGTGGCCGACATAGGATTTAAAATTTGCAGATACAATCTAGAAAAATAGAAAAAGTAAAAACATAATAAAAATAACACACCATGTAGTACGTTGTTGCAAAAATCTCAACGGCGAACCAACACCCTTAAGTTTCTCCTTGAAGTTCAAAATCATAGACCAAACATCAATCACGGCTACACTAAGATAACTACCCGGCCTCATGGATTTGAACTCATCCTCATCAACATCCGATCACCCGCCCGAATATAACCTCATTCCTACAAAATTAAAAAAAAATAAGCGAACATTTAAGCAACTTAAAAATAAAATAAAAAAACAATGTAAAAACAATTATATATATACTTTGTCGCATCAGGATTCTCAAAAATCTATTTCACTATAATGTTATGGTTTTTGTTCAATTTCTCAAAGAATGCCAATCATTCGCACTTAAACGGTGATGTCAAAACTTCGGTCTTGCAAGGCCTGGCGACATTTCCTCGCACACACCTTACTTCTATCACGCCCTTCAAGTAGCAACTTCCTTATGACTTTGTCTCCACCCTTCGGGATTTCCGCCGCACCAAAGAACCTCATCTTCCCCAACAATTGTGCCACCAACCCCAGCCTCAACATCGGCCTCCCTAGCAACCGTTTCACCAAAAAAATGTAGTTCGTATTCATCATAAACATGTACACAAACACACAAAAAAAAGGACTTACATTCAAAACCGGCGTCACCATCACCGCCCTTTTCCTTCTCTCCTCCATATTTTCCTCCTCATAATGTCGTATGCGTCTCTAAAACAAGATCCCGAATCGGATCATGAAAATCTCGTGTCAATCATATACTAAAGCTCGGTGCATCATCAAATCATTTCTTGAATTCCTCCTCTCGTAGCATTGCATTCTCAACCTTTCCAACGCCAAGATGTTTTCGGGATTGTTCCGAATGCATCATCGCTTTGTGTCTCACCACCTTCACCCCGATCATTTGAGACATCTCTCCTTTTCACAAATCAAATTCCTCACCACGTTTTCAATTCTAGCAAAACCGGGTCAATCGCAATTTCTCTTGTAGCATCTTTAACGATAGAGATAATATCCACAACATCGAAGCCACCCTTGCCAATTTAGCCATACTTTGCCAACATATCCCTGTAAAAACAAACTCAAACATGCATTAAATCAAAAAAAAAAAAAACAAAATTAGCATAATGAACATACCACTATGTATACGGTGTTTCAATATTAAGTAAACATCAAATGTACCATAAGTATACAACTATGCTAAAAATCCATACCAAAGCTAATTATACCCTAAAAACAACTAGAAGTCATCTTCAAAATCAACCACTATGTATACACTTTTATTACATTAAGTAAACATCAAATGTACCATAAGTATACATTTAATGCTAAAAATGTATATAAACTTTATCAATTTTAACAAATACACACATATGTGAATCTAAAAACGTGGATCGCAAGTAAACTACAAACAAACCTAGATTACAAACTACGAAGAACTTGGAACCCAAAATAACAAAAATGTACAAAACTATATCACTGTATATACACTTTTATTATGTTAACTATACATCAATTGTTTGATAAATATACATTAAAAACTAATAATGCGGATAAACATCCTTATAATGCCACCTAAGAATGAACTTCAAAACAAAACACTAGCAATACATAACTATAACACTATACATGCACTATTATAATATTAAGTATACATAAAAAAATAATCAATGAGTTGACATACTCACAATGAATATTACCAACGTATTCAAAGTATACTTGCACCAATTCAAATTCCTAATATTCCCACATCGTCCAAGATCTTCATAATCAATGAGTTGACATACTCACAATGAATATTACCAATAATACAACAATCCACTAACGCAATGAAATGTCTCTTAAACCACGCACCCCTTTGGATTTAGGTTTAAGCCTTCATTCTCTCGCAAACATTCTCAACCTTTATTTTATAACCATTTGCGCCCAACCTCAAAAAAAAAAAAAAATCACGCCATCGATAACACATATCACATGTATCGACTTCTTCTTCTTAACAATTGCTATATTCCCATTAAGAAACCCAAGAACCCTTTCAACATCCTTGTTACCACAATGGAGTGACCTTCCATTATTTAAAGCCAGTTCACAACTCACAGGGTTGAACCTATCCACCAACCAATACATTAGCCGGGATGGGAACTTGTCCAACTTAAGTTCCAACAAAGTCCCAAACCCTATCTCCACCACACGCTCTCCTTTTGTTCGTGGTTAACTCCTTCATTGCATAAAAAAAAAGTTTCAATGTTGACCTGGTCGATAACTTGGGGAATGAATCCTTCTCCTTCCCCCCGATCCCTTGGCCCTCTTAACAGAAGACGCCTGCCCACTTCCCTCACCAACGTCGCCCTCAACATGTTGTTAACTTTTTCTATATGTTTTAGCTATGATTACGTAAAACACATCTAGCACAAAAAAAAAAACAAAAAATTGTAAAAAGCATTCATATAGAAAGAAATATACAAAAATAAAATTATATACATCATCATCGCCTTATGTTAGCATTAAAAAGAACACAAAATATACATCGAAATACACAACAAAAATAAAGTGTCGAGTGAAGGACATAAAAACATACAAGAAAAATTAACAAAATAAGAAGCAAAACACATATAAGTATACATCAATATATCCTAAATTTTTCAAAAACCATAAACCATCTTCTTCAATAAAAACAAATATATAACCGCCATTAACAAAAGCTTAACCCACCATCATCGGGAAAAAGCAAAGATTGCATGAAACATACAAACCCTAGTTAACAACTTCAACTCTAATCGCATTCTCCCCAAACACAATAAAAATGCAATAAAAATCAAATTAAATAAACCCTAGACTTTCACAGTTAAATGCAAAAATAAGGAAAAAAAAAATCTTATCCAAAATCGCCCGTAGACCAAGCAAAATCGAACTCCAAAAAAAAAATACAACTATGTTTCACTTCGGCTAGATAAGGAGACCGATAGACGACGGAACACGAATGAATTTCTCACTTTCAAATCAAACTTGCGAGAGATTGAAACCCACAAAACCTCTATGAGAATTCAAAAATTAATCGACCACGATTTTGGGGAGGTGAACCGATTTAGGGAGAGTTAACAAGATGGAATAAAACGCTACAATGCAAATGATTATTGTGCCCATATTCGACTTAAATTTTTTTTTTTTTTAAAAAAAGGCCATTAAATCAGCCAAATCTCAGCCATCTAAAAATTTAAATTTGTGCAAGGATTAGTCTACACTGTCTTACCCAGGAATGTGGTCTCATTTGATCCAATTCATATATATATATATATATATATATATATATGATTTGGTTCAAATGGGACACCCTCCCCCTCTTATATGAGACGGTGGGGACTAATCCAAGTCACTGAATTTTTTTGATTGACGGTGTAGATTTAATTACTAAAAAATAAATTAATGACTTAAACTGATAATTATAAGGGTAAAATAGACTATATATATTATATCCAATGCCGCCATAAATGTTTCCTACAAAATATGAATTTGACTACTCACCTAATCAACAAAATCGTGCGAGAGGACTTGTAACAAATCGATCAATTATCGTTGTACATCTCCTCAACGTTTAAAAAAACCACCATTAATCTTCAAAGTATGCAAAAATTTCATAATCACAAAATAAAATACGCAAAACATATGAATCCCAATCCAGGCCATTTTACAATGGAAAACAACACGATCGATGCCGAAAGTAACGAATTCCTTCAACAATTTGACGAACAAGGTATTCTCATTACTAATTACCATTTTTTATTTTTCTTGTTAATCTCTTCAATCATTAATACAACTATAAAAACTGATTAATTTGACTATTTAATCATAGACAAAACCGTTAAGCAAATAGAAGTTGTGATTGGATTGGAAAAAAATTGCTCCATAATTTAATTACTATATGATCATTGGGCCATACATCCGTATTTGTTTAAGATATCAAACTTGTTCGCAACGTATATATAATTTCAAATTAGTGTATATATAATGTATATATCCTGTAAATTGTAGCGTGTTTTGTATTCTTCGTAAATCTTGCAACGTTTGAATTATTTGATCATAAAATAATTCTTTGCATAAATAAATAATTTATTTAGTATCAATATAAATGCTAATTATATTTTTTTATAATATACATTGTATACATACTATTTGTTTGTTTTATCAATATAAATGCAAACCGCATCAATGAACACGTAAAATGAAAGCCCCTTTTGATTTGTTTTTGTAAAACGCGTTCATCCTACCAAACGAATAGCCGAATCATATGAAAAGGGGAGTGGGTGGGTCGTGTGAAAAGCCGAATCCGTAAACAAAAGGAGAAAGTCACAAGAAAAGCACCAAGTTAAAACGACGATGTGGTTCATGTGGAGAAGTAACAACTCATAATAGCCGAACATGCCCCAAACAAATCCAAATCATGATCAAAAGATTGTTCATTTCTTTTTATTATTAGGACAACTAGTTCATAATACTATGCATTTTTTTCTTGAATGAGGCTTAAATATTTTTTATGATGTCTCGATTAATTGTTATATTGATTACACAACACCGCTTTAGAAATTAATCATGTCACAAAAATGCATAAAAAGAAGTATATCAATACAAGAAATTTAACTTCATCATACAATTCGAATTATATATGCATAAAAAGAAGTATATTTGTACAAGAATTTTACTACTATCGCTCCACAAAACTAATTATACAACAAAAATGACATAAATATACTGAGATAAAGGTTATATCTATATAGTATATTTAACTATATCATACAATTCAAACTAATTATATAACAAAAATGACATAAATATACGATAAAGGTTATATCTATACAATAATTTTGATTATAACATACAATTCGAAACTAATTATACAACAAAAATGGCATAAATATACGATAGATGTTATATCTATGCAATATAAATTTAACTATATCATACAATTTCAAGTAATTATACAATAAAAATGACATAAATATACGGATAAAGGGTAAATTTATACAAGAAATTTAACTATATCATACGATTCGAAATTATAAAAGATGTGTATTTTGAAAGGATATAATTGTCCCTCAAACATAGGAACCGAAAAAGTAAAATAAAACTTACCTTCTACATGTGTAAATCAAGAGACGTATATTTTGAAAGGATATAACTCTCCCTTAAACATAGGAACCGAAAAATGTAAAATAAAACTTACCCTTCTACACTTAAATATAAAAGACATATTTGCCCTTAATTAAAAAATCGAAAATAATATAAATTGCCAATGTGAACTCCCGCATTAACTAATTGCGTAAAATAATGGGATTAATCAATTATCCAAAATATCAATCAAACGGTTATACTAAATCTCCACTGTCTCATTTAAAGGGGGTGTCCCATTTGAACTATCACACATATATATATATATATATATATATATATATATATATATTGAAGTCGATATTATTATTTCAAGATTCAATTAAATGATGAATAATTCGATACAACCAATGGCAAATTCACAATAGTTGGCCCAAATCAATAAATAATTGTTCAAAACATTAAAATTTTCATTAAAAACGAGTTCAGTCAGAATCTAACTCGTATTTGGGCTCTTGTGATGGCCCAAACTAACTAAATAATTAAACAAAGAAAACCGATTTAAAGGTTTAATTTTTTCGGCATTTAGGGATGCCAATGGCCGGGGAGACGGGCGGGGGTATGGGACATATCATCCCCGTTTCCGAATCCCATTTCAAATATCATCCCCGCACCATTTCCCATTTTGGGCATCCGTACGGGGATGGGAATCCTCGTTCGGGAAGGGGTCTCCACGGGATTCGGGGTCCCCGTTTTGTATTTTTAAAAAAATATTTTTACTTAAAATAGTTAATAATTAAAATAGATAAAATATCATAAATCACTAGCTAGTCTTATAATAACTCCACAATATAAAATACTTTAACAAATTGAGTTAAATACAACAATTTTCGAAATACAAAATCTTGTAATTTTAAAAATTAGAAATCATTATAGTATAAAACACATAATTTTTAGGGTTTAAATTTACAATTTAATAAAATAAAAATATAAACATAATTAATATTAATAATATATATATATCGGTGAACGGGAATCCCCGTTTCATCTAATCGGGCGGGGATGGAGACGAGGATGGGACGGGGGATATAAATATCATCCACGCCCCATCCTCGAGTTTCGAGAAAAGCGGGGAATTCTTATCCCCGCTCCCATCCTCGAATTAATTGGGGATTCCCCGTCCCAATTTATTCGGATACCAATGGGGATGGTTCTCGCGAGGATTTTGCCATCCCTATCGGCATTGAGCTAACCCAACTCACTTATGTTCTAAACTTCTTTTTCTCAAATTTCCAAAGTTCATTTCTCCCGTAAAACTACGCTATATTCTATGACGAACAAGATTAAGATCATCCGGAGAGGACAAATATAGAGAAAACCAAATGACTTGTTAAATAGAATACGCCATGCATTTAGTTCTTATTTATAAATTTATTATAGAGTAATAACCGAATATATTTTGATATTTTTTCTCAACTTTTGAAGAGTGAAAATTACAAAAGAAATTCGAGGGTTTGGGTAATAAAGTGTGCGTCGGCCACCAAGAGGTATTGTAAGCTATGGTCCGAACCTCACGATTTTGTCATGGAAAAGGCGTCTATTGAGGGAGAGGGACTTAGCCGCCATAGTCTATTGGCATGCTCACTCGATGTGAGATACATCCCTCCTCATCATAAGCTCTCAACGTGTGGGTGAACTGTCTTAAATTTTTATCTCAATAGTTAGTTGAACTAATACAATTTGTTGACATCAAGCAAATATTTTAATTATATATATCACTAAACTTTTCCAGATGTTATAAATAATCGATGAAAAGTTGGGAAAATTTGTAATAGGCAGCAAAATTGAGGAATATAATGTAAAGTATTTGATAGACGTCAACATATTCGATCGTGTTTTAAACAAAATATAAGACAAAATCAAGGCTCACCGAATTTCTCTTATTCCAAAATTTCTCTAAGTTTTTCTATAATTAAAATTGGGGGAAGAGAAAAATAAGTTATCATTGGTTTTTATAATATCCTAAATTTTATTAATAATAATGAGCACCACGGGAACTTAAAACTTTGTCCCAAGTGAGAGCTGCAAATACACAACACGTGGAGGAGGTGAGTGCTTTTCAGGCCACGTACATCACAGTTGATATGCTTGCCCGATTCAAATCCCTACCTATATACTACTCCCTCGGGAAACTATAGAAGCATATAGCGATCGAAGAAAGGCAGATAAAAACTAAAATTAAAATCGAGGGATCTGAAATTGCATAATTTGAAGAATCGATGTCAGGGGCGCAAGGAGCACAGCCGCCGGAATCATTCACGGCGACGACATACGAGTCGGTGGAAGGCGGAGAGAACAAGACGCGGCTGGATATCCACTCCAAGGAGGATGAGGGCGGGATTCAGATTGACAAGATCCAGGATAAGGTGGAGGACGCCGCCGGCACCGGCGGACCAGTTTTCGGAGCCGGCAAGGACGACGACAAGGATGATTTGGGGGTTACGGGCACCGCCTAGATGCTTTCTTCTGTTTAACTTTCCTGACACTCCGTGTGTGTGCGCGCGCGCGTTACCTCTTTCTTTTTCTTTTTTTTTGTTGATTTCGGCGTCAATGTTCGTGTAGTTCCAATTCCTATATATTGTGTATGTATATATGATGTTATTATTATTTATTAGTTACGATCTGCCTGGGATTGCTATTTAAATTAGATTTATTTTTCATAACCAGTATGGATCCAGAAATTTGCGATAAAGGGCGAAAAAAGCTCCGTCATTCTATGGGGCCAAATGCAGATTACTTTGTAAAGAAAAATCTTATGCCCATTGCAAGAATAATAGGTAACAACTGCATTGTCAAACAATAAATAATAGGTAATTAGCAAAATTAAACAGAACGGAGGGACTCAATGTATTGTTGTGGAAATCTTGGACCCATACGTGTGAAACGATGTTCAACCTGTTGATTAGTTACAATGAGAAGCCTTCAGTAATGACTTTTTGTGAATGACTTTTACAAAAAACAGAACTGGAAATTACAGTAATTGGAAATTGACTATTACAACAGAAGCCGAGTTGAGAATGAACTCTTTTCGTAAGTAAAGACGAACACGTCCCGGCTAATGCCTATAGACGACGCAATATCCCCAAAAATAAAACGATTTAATCTCTTTTTGAACTTACACAAAAGCATATTTCGAACTTGAAGAATTGAGAATTGGTTATGGACACGAATGCAAAATAATGTGTTCTTGGAAATGTTACAACACTTTTGAAATATGCGATTTTTCAATGTAGATTATGCAATGGAAACCAGACGATTTATAGGCAACAAAATCCAACCTGCAGAGAATTAAATATGGTAAGTGAGTGAGCAATAACTTTACATGTAACAGCCAGGTGTTATAACGCCCAAAGCACATACCGGGCCAGGCGGGGGGCGTCGTGCGCGCATGTGGTCCACTTATGATCATCAACTTATGTTATAGATATCCAATTAATAACATTTTGTATTTATATTAGTATTTATACTAGAACAAACTATGCTTTATATTTCATGTGGGATGAAGAAAAAAACCTTTCAATCGCTTTTACAAAATTGTCCATTCGTGTGGCCAATTTCGTATATTAAATTTTCACTCACCGAAATTCGGTTTGAGGAATAAAAAGACTACGAATATCTACTCGGAACGTAGATTAATAATTTATAATTTAATTCCTCCGAATTAAAAACTTAGCCACCGAATATTTGGTCAAAGTCGAGTCGACGCCCACTTTATCAAAACCCAAATTTCCAACACAACCATAGCATCCTCAAACTCCAATATTGTTTCAGACTTCTTAAAAACAAGATTGAATCGAATGAGTTTCCCGAAATATGCAAAACCAATAATGAATCCTCCTTACCACGAACAAGAGAACATATCGAAAAGAAATTGTCGTTAACATATGAAAGATCAACTTGATATGTGAAAAACTACTCAGAATATCCCTCTTCATTTCATAAACACTTAACTCACACATCGTCCCAAAGGCATTAGTATAACTAATGAAATGCAAGTGATCACAGGATTTCGAAGTAATAATTGTGTTCTGCATTCGAGTTATCTTGTAGTGGAGGTCTTGGCATTACATGAGAAGGCATCTCATTATCAGGATTAAAATAAAAAGATTTTTTTGGTCCTAGTAATGTTGATCCAATGGATGACCCCTGTTCCAATATACACCGTCTTTGAAAATGAGTTGGACTGTAAAGGGCCCGCCAAATTTTCTCCAAAAAAATGTCTCGGCGAGTAAACCTCAAGCTGATAGTCACGATCTATATAATCCATTATTCTCAATCACCGGGCACAAACAACTTTGTAATGAGGAGACTTTGAGGGATCAAAAGCCAAGACAGCGCACAAATTGTCTTTGATAACCAACTTTTTTCGTACTAGATCTGGAATTCTTGAATATTTCTTGGTAGTGGGATTACACACATAATATATCTATTCCTCATTGTTGCGACATACCAATAGCCCATTGTAAGAATGCATAATTCTTATGTCCTGAGGCCTGAAATTCAGTTTTCTGAAAGGTGGATTAATCGTAAATTGAATATTTGGTCCACTAACTTATACCGACTTGTACTTTTCATTCCACTAATTTAAGGGTATGACAAAATATGACACTAACTTTGGATTTTTTGCACATTGAGTCCAATTGCATTCTGCAATCGCGAAATCAATCGAATTGCTTCTACATTTTAGAGATTTCAACCCCTCCATGTGGAAATAAAAAGAAAAGTCGACATGCCAATGTTACAAATGGCTGAATCAGAGGGATTGAAGCCCCCAAAATTTGGGAGCAAAACCGTTTGATTTCATAATTGCCGACAAAGATTGGACTCAATGTGCAATAAATTAGAAGTTAGTGTCGTATTTTTGTCACACCCTTAAATTAGTGGACCAGAGTGCAACTCGGTATAAGTTAGCGGATCAAATAAACTATTTAGCCATCGTTGATTTGTTCAAAGAGACAACATATGCAGCATGTCGATGTACACACAAACTGCGAATAGTGATGTCGGTACTATCAAAGATGAGGCCAACAATGAGATTGAGTTCCTGATTACACAACTGATACAATTTTGGATTAGAGATGAGAGAATTCCAGTGTTTGGAGATTAATTTTAAGCGAATCAGGGAATTTAAGTGGAGGCGTAGAAAAATCTCTGTTAAGAGATCATCAATCGAAGCAACTATTCCAGCCGAATCATCGCCTGTTCCAGAAAGTCTGATATTGAGATTCATGTTGCGTAATAAGTGCAAATATTTTTGGACTAACAATATATTCTGAGATTACAAAAAAAAAAAAAAAACAAAAATGGTTCGTCTCGAAAAACCTACAATTTTATTGTTTGTAACATTCCATTACTAAAATAAGTAAACATATGATTCCATGAACTCGCCAATAATATATTTAAAGATGCCTAGCAAAATCTAAATGAAAAATTATCGAAATTAGTTTTCTTTATCTTCTCTTCTAAGATGTTTGGTTCTATGTTTTAGGCTATTTTTCAGGCTTAATTGCTTCCTATATAGAACAAGTCATTCACTAATCAAGGAGTATTGCACCACAAAGACCGGGCATAGTTCAACCGGTAAAAACCCGAGTAATGTATTGTCTGTCTGGCTGGCACCCATAGCGTGGAGGTTCGAAACCTCCGGTAATAGAGTGGATGTGGATTTTTTTGTGTAGTGACTCGCCCTATGGCATCTCGTGACCCTAACTTGTTGAGACACATCCGGTGATTCACCTCCTCTACAAAGCTTTAGGACAAGGGCAATGGAAGCCCACAAAGATGGGGTTCATCTTATTTTTTTAAAGGAGTATAATACCACAAGTGTTTGAGTGTGCCCAATATTATATGTGGCCCTTTAAGTTTTTTTTTTAAGAATAATAAAAGAATAAGAATAAGAATAAATAATAATAATAATCATCTTCATTACAACAAGTAATAATAATAACAATAAAATAAGTACATAAAGTGCATGTATTTTATGTTTTAAATGTTTGGATGAATTTTAGTTAATCAATGTGTGGTTTGAGGCTAATCGAATTTCAAATGTTATGCTTTAGGACTCGTTTGGTTGCAAGATTAATGGGAGGGATATCACACCTATTTTTAATATTTTAATCTTATTATGTTGTTTGGTTCAAAGTTGTGAAACCCATGAAATGGAAAGGGCCTGGTCCACTATCAACCCAAATTGGGTATACCATATCCCACCGGGAGGTGAGATACATTTTCACTCCCTTTCTCGATAGAGGGCAAATTACATTTCTACCCTCATATTTACATTACCCACTCTTTACGCAAGGAGGATAACACTCGCTTCTTCTCAAATCTCACTATTACATTAAGTCAGAGAACCCTAGCTCACTCCTAACCTTCGGAGTGGACGAAAAAGGTGGAATCGATCATTTAGGTGTTAGTACGAGTTCGTTTTTTTCAATTTCATTGTTGTCTCCATACTTCTCTTGAATTTTTATTATCGCTCCCTAACTCCCCGTAATTTTATCTCATTTTTCCTCTTTGAACAATTGATTTCTTGCACTTACGAGTAGCTTTCGGAAAACGGTCGAAGGAGGTTTGTTCTTCTCCATATTTTTGGGTCTGTAAGTATAGTTACAACAGCTTTCTCCATATTTCTCCATATTAGGTGTAGCGCCTTTTCTAGCTTACTTAAATTTTAATGCGAAAAATAATCAAATAAAGAGAAGCTCTTTAAAAAAAAAATATCTCAATTACGAAATAGTAAAACTTTTACTTTGTTTGAAAACTTTGCAAAGCTTTGGAATAAATACTAATAATTACTAGTCAAAACATTCGCATCGAAAAACACAATGACATTCAATGTTTAATGAACTAAAAAGTCAAACTTTGAAAATAAAATAATTCCATTGACATGGGTTCCCCGAGTCATCGCGCCCGACCATCTCCTTCCTCTTCTGCATTCTCATCTAAAAAATTCAACATTCGTGGAATGAGCTAAAGGAGCACAACAAGTAATCTCATGCATGGATGCATGCCTAATGCAATATCTTAACATTTCTAACTTAAAAAGACTTTACGTTTTCATTGCTTAAAAACCTTCCGTTCATTGCTTAAAACTTTCTTTCGTATAAAACTTTGCCTTTCGTTGCATGAAATATTCTTAGACGCGAGCTCACTTCGAACACATCGTTGTTCTAATCGGGTCGCAGGTGGGCCTTGTTATTGGAACTCGTGATTTTGCCCAAGGACCATTTCCATTCGTTTTGCCCGAAGGCCCATTTCCATTCATTTTGCCCAAGGCCCTTTTCCTTGAACATTAACATTACATGGTCGGAACGCCGGTCCCCCGCGCCCATTTCCCACTCACTCAAAGATCATAGAACAATGTGCACCCATTTCTTTGAAAAATATTATTAATACTTGACTTTCCTTAATATGAGATGCTCGTGAAATGCTATGAACATACATTAACATGATGCATGAACCTAGTGATGCAACTTTTCATTAAAAACGAGAATAAACGTAGCAGATATCATAATAATTAAATCACATTGATTAGTAAACATATTAAAAGTAAACATGACATCAAACATGTGAATAAGGATAAACATATATTCACATACTCAACATTAGTTAAGAGAAAAGAAAACCTTACATTCAAGCTAGTTAGGAAAAAACCCAACTTTCAATTAGTCAAGGGGAAACCATAAATTCCATTAGTTAGAGAAAACTATTCATTCAACTAATTAAGAGAAAGCCTATATTCAACGATTCAAACTTATTTAGGGAAGCCCTACATTCGATTAGTTATAGGAAAACCATGTATCCAATTAGTTAGGGAAAAACCTTACATTCAATTAATTAGGATAAACCCTATGTTCAACTAATTAGGGAAAACCTTATGTTAAGTTAGTTAAGAGAAAACCCTACATAATCAATTAGGTAAGGGAAAACCCTACATTTAATTAGTTAAGGAAAATATCCCCATCCATCTAATTAGCCTAATTAGTCTAATACTCTTAACACAATTTGTTAATTGTATAAAAATTTATAAGACTCCATGCGTATTTATTGTTGGAATTGAGGAATAAATAGTTACAGATATTTCGAAGGATTAATTTGTAAACTGCATGTCAAAGAATTAATTGCTTGAGCTTAGCCAACTAACATTGTGAGATAATTCTATAACTACAAAACCTGGGATATATGTCTAAGCATTCAATTGAGGATGTCTATTTTTAAAAACACAATTCACATAACAATATATATATATATATATATATAACTAATCTAGTGGGCACATGCATGCAATACCATTCTTGAATTTGGAACCAATATATGTAATCACGTGTAAGCATTAACAAGTTATGGGTTTGATTAATGAAATCAAAAGGCACATGTAAGATTATGGAATTTGAAACTTTAAGGATTACGTGCGATTATCACACAAATTGCACACATGACACACGTATTCAACACCCTCAACAAACAATACAAAGTCGGATCTTATCGTACTTGAATCCAACTAATATAGAAAAATCACGCAGCTTCACATATACTAAAGACATGCCTTGCGGTTACGCATAATAATAATTCCAATCCTAATTCTACATGAAAACTAAAGAAATTACTTGCCTCGATCAACTTAGGGTTAGTAAAATTCTCTTTAGATCTCTTTCGAATCAATCGCGTTGGGGGAAGTCACCTCTCTTTCTTCTCTTCTTTTTTTTCTTTCTTCTCTTCGGCCATTTTCTCCCCCTTCTTGTCGTTTTATCCGTGTGTTCCCTAAAGTGGGATTTAATGAGTTTTATATCGTGTTTTAACCTACTCCTAATTGGGTTAGGTTTAGAGTATATGGGCTTATAATTAACTTACTAACAATATGTGCCTCGATTTAATACTCTAAACTAATTAAAGGTCCATTTATTTATTATAAGGCCCAAATAAAATAAATCCTCGCCTAATTAAAAATACTATTTTATTATCCGTAAATTTATGTAGTAAAATCATTTATAAATTTCTAATTAACCATTATTATTCCATAAAATAAAAAATAACATGATTAATACAATTCTTATTAAGACATAAAAACGGTCGTTACATTAGGGTCAGTAGAGGTGTATCTATTTCGATTGAGAAATTTCTTTTTATGAATGTGAAATGGTTATTTCTTTGCTCTTTGATTAAAATCGGTTGAATACTCTTACTCCAAATTTGATTTAACCTGTTCGTATTTTGAATTTTTTCCTTTGGAATTGTTTGTTGTTGTTTGATTTAATCTGAACTTTGTTGTATCACATTTGTAAACTTGCACAAAATATTTGTTTGCATATGATTTGAATCGCAATCGAGGAATGTTGTACATGTTTTAAGAATCGAATATCAACCTATTAAAGAGAATCCTATGATTAATTCACAATGCAGTTTAGATTAGAAAGATGGATGAAATATCAAGGAAAAGAGCTGAGTTATTCTTAATTGTTGAAGAAATTATGATTCAAAGTATGTTTATCTTGAACATGTTTGTGAGGATAATTCACATTCGAACTCAAAAAAGATTAGAGAATCGCAGAGTAGGAACTAGATATGTCATGGCAAATAGGATACCAAAACAAGTAGAGCATTTGAATGACTTGATTGCACAGACTGATGTTGACTGTTTTGATAATCTGAGGATGACGTGTGGTGCGTTTGCAAAGTTGTGTTACTTGCTAAAACATGTGGGTGGGCTACTCGAGTCTAGACATGTGTCTCTTAATGAGAAAGTGGCATTGTTTCTTTCTGTTCTTGCCCACCACAAGAAAAACCGTGTGGTGCGATTCAATTTCAAGAGATCGGGACAAACAATTAGCAGACACTTCCACGATGTTTTGAATGTGGTTTTAAGACTACACAATGTACTCCTAGTAAGTCCGCAACCAATTCAAGACAACTGCACCAATCCACGATGGAAGTGATTTAAGGTAAATTAATGTTACAGAGTACTAACAATTTTAAACAATCAATATTTATCAAAGACAAAACACATATTAAGGGACTTATATTTAGGGTTTCACTTAGAAATGTTTCTACCATTAAATTTGATAGAAAATATTTGTGTTTAGGGTTGTCTAGGTGCTTTAAATGGTACTTATATCAAAGTGAAAGTGTCCGAGTTAGATAAGGCACGATATAGAACAAGGAAAAGCGAAATAGCTGTCAATGTGCTTGAAGTTTGCGATCGAAATATGAATTTCATTTATGTTCTAAGTGGATGGGAGGGTTCAGCTGCGGATTGTAGAGTTTTGCGTGATGTTGTCACTAGACCTAATGGTTTAAAAATCCCTCAAGGTATCGTATCATCAATCATTTGAATTTTTGACATTTAAATCTCTTCGTACGTGGCCATTTCTCATAGTTAAGCTTATATCAGAAAATATCATAACACTACTATTGACAGGTAATTTTTACCTATGTGACAATGGTTACACGAATGGTGAAGGGTTCCTAACTCCGTGCAAAGGAGTTAGGTACCATTTAAAGGACTGGGAGAGGGGACCTTAATTCCACAGAATTCTCAAAATATTTTCAATATGAACCACTCAAAAGCTCGTAATGTGATTGAACGGACATTTGGGCTCTTGAAAAAACGATGGGCTATTCTACGGAGTCAGTCTTTTTATGATATAAAGATCCAAAACAAATTGATAATGGCATGTGCGCTTCTTCATAATTGCATCCGTTTGGAGCTGTCTGTAGATCCGTTGGAGGATTCTTTGAGTGATGACGATGATGACAAGGATACGGACATTGATTACATTGACATTGTCAAATCGTCACAAGCGTGGAATAATTGGAGAGACCAATTAGCTCATTCAATGTACAATGAGCGGAGATGTTTAGGCTAGTGTCATTTATTTTGAGTAATGAGACACAGTGAATTTTCTTGTATTTATGTTCATGGATAATTTATCTATTTACATTTTTATGCACTAGAGTGCGTTGTGTATTTGAAAAGATGTTTTGTTACTGTCCTTATGCATTTATCTATTTCTTGTTGCATTATATGATCTACTTGAGGTTGAGATACTTGTTTTGGAATTTCTATGATTTAAATTACATTTGTAATGCATGCTTTTTGATGAGAGTGTACTGGCCAGGATGTATAATTACTTGTAATTTGCTTTGACCTAAATAATTGTGTATTATAGAGTTTTTATATCATTTCTATTACCAAGATGGTTCAGTAACCACATGAGTGCCTTTTCCTTTTGTTCAGGTAATTACATTGCAAGTTACATGATTTACTATTCCAATTTTTCAGAAATAATGTTGATATTGTAAGGTATTCGTTTAACTTTTTGATTGTGTTGTGATTTGCAGATTCTACAATGGAGACATCACACAACCGATTCCCAAAACAAGGTCGCAAAAGGAATGACAAGGGTAGAAGGAGTTGGAGTCGACGAGAGGAAGAAGTGTTGGTTGCATCTTTAAAGGAAATTGTGTCAAGTGGGTGGAAGTCTGAGAACGGGTTCAAAATAGGCTACTTACAAGCTTTAGAGCAAGAGATGATGAAGGTTCTTCCTGGGACTGACCTTAGAGGGATTTCCCACATCAATTCCAAGATACATGTTTGGAAAAAGGACTATGGCAGCCTGGTTTCAATGATTTCACCCAGTGGGATATGGTGGAATGACAGTACAAAAATGATTGAGGCTCATGATGAGGCTTGGGCTAAGTACGTTAAGGTATTAGTACCACCCACATTTCAGTTTTCATCTTAATTGAATATTGCCAAACTCTATCTTTATGGATACTATATATTTGTGCAGATCGATTCAAATCCCCGTCTCATGAGGTTCAAGACTTGGCCATTTTATAATGATTGGGTTAACATCTTTGGGAAGGACAGAGCAATAAGAGAGCATGCAGTCAGCTTCATTGAGGCAGTCAACAATGTCCTTAACGGAATTTCCACCCAAGAGGAAGAGCCCGCTAACCAATTTGGAAACTTGTTTGAAGAGTTTGAGGAAGAAAACTGAACAAGTTTTGTATGTCAACCGAAATCCACCCCACAAAATTTGGCATCGGCAAAAAAGAATAAGAAAGGTAAACGTAAGCATGCAGACACCCCTGATCCTATGGTCGAGCTAATGGGCACTTACTGTCGGAACACAGATGCTAGACTAGCTGAAATAGCTAAGCGCATTGGCTACGAGTACGACATTTCTACAACAAAGAAAGAGGTCTTTGGGCTTGTTGCAATGATGCAAGGGTTTTCTCTGCAAGAGAATCTTCTAGTTTCCTTGTTGGTAAAAAATTCTGGGATCTTGAACTGTTCTTCAGCCTTCCGGATGAAGCGAAGATTGAGTTTGCGAAAATGAAGTTGGCAGGGAATCTATGAAATTATATTAGTCGTATGTTTTGAGGCTAAACAATATAGTTTCTTGGGGTCGTTTGGTCTTTTTTGGAATTTATCATGAACACTGGTTAGGTTTAGCTATTATTATGTCCTTTTTGGTGCCAATGAACCCTTGTCTGGATGATTATTTAAGCTAAATATGTATTTTGGATATTGTTCTGGATGTGTGAGGATATTGTTTTTGGAATTTATCTTGTTCTCTGTTTTGGCTAAATCTGTATTTTTGATATTGTTCTGGAAAGTGAATTTATCTTGTTCTCTGTTTTGGCTAAATCTGTATTTTTGATATTGTTCTGGATCTGTATCTTGTGTAATATTTGTGGACTTTTATTCGATTAGGATTATGATATATTGAGCATTGGCAGTAACTTTTGGTTATTTATGTTTTTGCCCATCAAATTTCTGGGTAAATTTGTAATTTTGAAAATCTGGGATACTTCTGGGTACTTTTATAATTTTGAAAAAGTTCCGGGTGTTTAACTTTTTTAAACATCCTTCTTCTGCGTGTTTAACTTTTTCAAACATCAAAGTTCTGGGTATTTATGATTTTGCCCCATGAAATTTTTGGGTACTTTTGTAAGTTTGAAAAACTTATGGCTCTTTTATATAACAAAAAATCTTTTAAGAGTGTGTAATATTGTAAGTTTGTCTCAGTTCTGGGTCTTTTCATTTTAGTACCAATAAAAGCTATAAAACTATCTGAATTTAAGACAGTGTAATACGATAGCAATGGAATCAGACAATTGAAAATCGAGTTCCAAATATATTTCAGCGTACAACTTTGTCAACGACGAACACTTGAAATATGACACCCCTACAATCATAACCGAACAGATAAATGAGAAACAACATGAAATGACACGAAACTACGAAGGCAAAACAACAACTCAAATCACGAAACAACATAAAACTGGAAATTGACTCAACGACCAAACAAACAAAGGGACAGCACATCCTTGGAAGTTCACAGTAGTTTTTTGATAGGCGAGTATGAAGCAGTTGAACTATCTGCTGGCTGCACATGGGGTGGACTACTGGAGCCAGCTTGGTCGTAAAATGTTTCCATCTTGCTCAGAATTTCTTCAATGGTGGATAATTTAGAAGGAGGGTTGTTTGGGTCCGGAACCGAGGACTCGCTTGTAGACTCATACCATGCTAACTCATTCCAAAACGAGTTGTCCGTGTTGTCAGAGTTGCGCTCTCCATCAGGAGGCATTTGGTTGCCTACTAGTTCAACATCAGGCCCCACGTCATCATCATGATCACTTGAAATTTCTACTACTTCAACTTCTTTGTTTGCACTTTCATCAAATTCATCTTCTTCGAACATCCAACGAAGCTCATCGAAGTCATGTTCGCCTCCCAACATATAAGCCATTTCGAGTTTTTCTTCCTAAAAAAAAGGCAAATATGTAATCAGCCGTAAACATAAAAAAATGTACAAACAAAAAATGATAAATAGGTGTACCCTGCATATGTAGTCCCACACCGACTGGTGACAATCGACTTTGTAGGTGATAGGATCGTAGCACACGCCGCTTAGTTGAATAATCCATTTAAAAACTTGGTAGCGCTTACGCAATTTCTTAATTCGTTGCATACAATATGCATAGTCGAAGTATGTACCAAACCGTGTGTTGACAACCATCATTACAGTAGAAACGGCAAACGTATTTACGCCGTGAGCTCGAAAATTGCCTTCCATTGTCTGCTCCACCAAGACCTTGATGAATTTCTGGTCAACTTCTCTGGTCCATTTTGCATTGTAGAACACCTTACACTGACTAATACCCCTTTTAGGTGTGTTTTTGTTTTGAGGCATTTTGATAAGGAAATGTTATATTCGAATCAGTTGATAATTTTTTGTTGAATGTTTGCCATGTCTCATTTAATGATATAAATAGGCGTGTAGATTGCTGAGGGGCATCACTTGAATAAAATAAACAGAAGACAGGGACATGACTTGATAGATAATCAAAGAAGATTTTGATTCCATTCAAAAATGATATGTTGAGGCATTGAGGTCCAAGGAAATTGATTTGCCAAGCTCAACTTTTTGTCCAATTCGAAAATGCATAATGAGGATCCGTATGTAACCCATGTCTCATTGATTCTCAGCCATATTGTTTCATGCTTAATTTTTCAATATCATGTTTAGTACTTTATAAAGGAATATATTCTCTTTTGCCCTTCTAGGAAAATCTTGGATGGAGCTCATTGGAGACTAATTTATAGTTTAGTAGCAAGACACTTTTTGGTTAGAATGGCAAGGAATAATTCTCTTATCTACCAAAAGAAAGAGAATCGTCCAGTCCACAGGGAGGATCACCATGCAAATTTCATAGCAGCTTTAACTAATAAAAATCACAAAACAGCCCCAAAATGAAAGTATGATGATTTGTGATCTCATGAAACTTTTATTGTAGATGGACACGTTTGGATTTTGGAGTTTGGCATGACTATGATAGTCATTTGGAGTTTTTACATCTTAATCCTTACAAATCGAACACATTTACAGTAGTTTTTAAAATATCAAAACGACCCCTGGAATTTTTAGGGGTGTTTCTGTGATTTTTTTTTCACTTTGAAAAATTTTAAGATACTGATCTTTATGGATAATACAATTGTTCAGTGATAAGTTCAATTTAGTTTCAAACTCACAGATTCACATAAGTTTTTAAATCGCAAAACAGTCCCTGGAACATTTGCAGGGGTCATTCTGTAATTTTTGTTGTTTCACTTTGAAAATTTTTAGATAATAACCTGATATATTAAAGTTTAATGAATAGAAACTGATCTTTATGGATAACACCATTGTTCAGTGGTATGTTCAATTTAGTTTCAAAACTCATAGATTCACATAAGTTTTTAAATCGCAAAACAGCCCCTAAAACATTTGCAGGGGTCATTCTGTGATTTTTTTTGTTTCACTTTGAAATTTTTTAGATAATAACCTGATATATTAAAGTTTAATGAATAGAAACTGATCTTTATGGATAACACCATTGTTCAGTGGTATGTTCAATTTAGTTTCAAAACTCACAAATTCAAAAAAGTTTTTTAAATTGCAAAACAGACCCTGGAACATTTGCAGGGGTCATTCTACAATTTTTGTTGTTTCACTTTGAATTTTTTAGATAATAACCTGATATATTAAAGTTTAATGAATAGAAACTGGTCTTTATGGATAACACCATTGTTCAGTGGTATGTTCAATTTAGTTTCAAAACTCACAAATTCAAAGAAGTTTTTTAAATTGCAAAACAGACCCTGGAACATTTGCAGGGGTCATTCTGCGATTTTTTTGGTACATTAGACTAAACAGACCCCTGTAAACTGGTACATTAAACTAAACTGGTACAAAACAGTTTAATGTTTTATGCACCAGTTTGCAGGGGTCATTCTGTAGGGGTCATTCAGTTGTATGCACCAGTTTGATGTTTTTTTCATTCTCAGTTTTTTTCATTCTCAAATCAAATATAACTTTTGGAAACTGGCCTAAAAGTAACCACATTAGGATATATTTAACTGGTGCATACAACTATAGACTTTGTTGCAACTACAGACTTTCATTTCCAAGCATTTGCATATCTTGCCATACATTGTTTTACATGACCAATCCAAATAACTAAAATTTAAAAAAACATCATAAGTCATACATTAACAAATATAGCTAATTCTTCCCATAAACAAAAATAGCTAATGTCAAACTCATATTCAATAACAGTAAGCTTCAATTACACTTCCCAAAACATGTTCTAAAACCATAAAAGTAGGCTTCAATTATAGTTCAAAAAACATAGTCCAAAACTATAACAAGAGGCTTCAATTACTCCCAACGGAAGTCTCGTTGTCTGCAGATTCTTCAAGTTCATGACCTTGATCATTGGTTTCATCGCCATCATCAATCAAGAGTGGATTATCTTTGTGATATCCAGATAAAATCGAAAAGTCAATCTGAGCAGCATTACAAGTCTTGAACAAGTTATAAGCAATGTTGTAGTATTGAAACCCTTTAGTCCGAAAATCTTTATGTTCGATGGTTTCCTGTACAAACAGAATTAATTAGCTACCAAAACATATAAGGAATATTAATATGCAACTGCAACATGGAATTAGTATGTATAATTCAAATAACCAAATCTGTTTATTTACCTCTCCAATGTGATTCAAATAATTGCCATCCACAGTTACGACGTTCCGTTCCTTGTCATATTTTGCCCCTGTTGTGTCAATGTACATTTGAAACGCCTCAAATCTATCACAGAATTGTTGAATTCGAGTTTTGACCTTGATAACACTGAAGTCCTTTGGAAATCTGCTTCGAAGTTGTGTACCAATTAAACGGATAAACGAGTTCCACTCAAAAGGGTCATGCACTCGCATAATACGAGTAGCAGAGTCCAACATTCGATACAAGTATTCATCCTCTTCCGGTTTCCAGTCATCTGACTGGTAAATGTTCGAGTGCTTTGATTCCTTTGGCATAACTGTGAGTCTAACAATTTTAAGACATTTATATATTAACAACTACAATCAACATTGTTGTAAATAAAAAAATTGCAGTAGACAAATTACAACACATTCATTTCCAAGGTCGTCATATGATAATACAAAATGATTCTCCAATCAAACTACAAATAAAAGACACCATAACTTAACAGCTTGCTAAAAGACAGTACCAATGACTGGTTACTGAATAAGATAACAAAATACAAGTTCCCAACAATTCATTACATTACTAGCTTACACAATGGATTAAATACTAACTATCAGACTCCTTCTAATTAACATATGGATTCTCACATTGGAAATATTACGATAACAAACAGAGCGACCCAAGAAAACATAACAGTGATGAGATATTTTCTTTCCCGACGCTTGAGTTGTTTTATGGTATCCTCATGTGCATTTAATTTCCTTATCATACCAGGAATGATTTGAGTAGATCTTCGGCACATCATAGGATCATACCACTCAAAGAATCCACACTTATGCTCCTGCATTATTTTCATAGTCGTATTTATACATATTTATGTCAAAATAATCATACAACTTGATTTTAGAGATTAAAAAAATTAAACATGAAAAATTTAAACATGTTGTTTAGAGGGACCACGTACATTACAACTGCGAAATCTACGGCCTGGATTAGTATGTGTCCATGATATTTGTAAAGACGATTCAACACCACAATGACATAATTTAGATATAGGAGATTGTCGGTTTGAAGGTCCGGATGTTTTTGAATACCCCGTTGACACTACGTAATAGGCAACCAATCAACATTTTAATCATCTAAAATTCACATCAGACAACAGATAATCATAGCCAGAAACAACCACATTTTATCATTAATGCACAGGATCATTTCAAACAACTAAACAGTAATCACTTCATAAAAACTGGTTGACAGCCTTAATTCTCAGATGCAATTAACCACAATTTAGGTGACTGAAAAATAGATTGCATCACTTACTTGTAATCTTCAGTCCGAAATAGTCTCATGCGCCAAACAATGGAGAAAAGGCACAAAACATCAGTAACCCATCACAAAGTCATAATCATCTAACAGAAAAACCGAAACAAATTAATGTTTTAAATTATCCTAAACAGAGCATTTTTCGACCTATTTTCATAAAAACCAAACACACATTTACAATTAAATTAGGCACTGAGAAATTACTCTTTTAAGAAACACTGTTTGATATACTGAGGAATTAGTCAGCAATAAATCGGTTCAACTGGAATTTGGATTTCCACGAAATATATCGATTTTCTTATTGTGCAAAAATTAAACTGGAATCTGGAAATGCACGCAATAAATGCTCTGTATTATTCATAGCAATTTTTTATCCAAAAAGAAGAACACAAAATTGAAGACGTCAATTTAAGAAGAAGAATTATACCTGCCTTGCCGTTCGTCGAGAGTTTGTGGAGTATTTGCGCAGAAGGGTTGTGTGTATCGGTTGTGTGTATCGACTGGTAAATGAAGAAAAAACTTTCTGTTGAAATAAGGAGGATAATGGCAATTATGTAATATTAGGTGGGGGTTAAAAAGGAAAATGAATTATAAGTTGGGGGCACAAAGGTAATATTAGCTGGGTTGATTGTTCATATCCATTTTGAACCAAACATATTATTAATAAAAGAAGGTATATCCATGCCTAATCACTCAAACAAACATAATATTAGAACATATATCCATCTTATAAGGTTGGAAACCAACTTTGTAATGCATCACACCCATTACATGTTTGATACATGTTTTTATCTTAATTTTGATGATTTTATTTTTACACCAAAACAATGTTTTTAATTGTTGTCCAAATACTCCTATATGATTTAAAATGGTTTTAATATTTTCCTAGGAGTATTTCTTCAAGTTTTATTTTAGATAAAATTGGACAACACTTTTAATGATTTTATGTTTATAAGTTTTTACTTCAAAACAAGGTTCCTAAATGTTGTCTAAATACTCCCGATTCGTTTAAAATGTTTTTACTAAATTTTTGAGTATTTATTGAGTTTTATTTTCGACAAAAATCGGACAATATTTGCCTCGAGGTCAACCGGCCGTAGAGAGGGCAACCCGCATCAAGATGTATTTTAGAACAAAAAATGAGACGAAAGGAAAATAGGCCGTAGGCCGAGGTCGACCAGGGCGTCGGCGGACGGTGGCGTCGGCCGACACCCTGTCGACCAAGACACTGGGAGCAATATATCAAAAGCAGAACTTGCATCCTTATAAAATCAATGAGGGGGACCGGTCAGTGGGGTCGAGTCGGCCGTCAAGTCCCCGACGGCCGCCTGTGTTAATTTTTCTCGTAACGTCTATTTACGATGCGGCCGTCGCCTATGTTTTGACAAAGAAATTATCGACCGTTTTGACAAACAGACATCTTTTCCTTAAATTGTGGGATTGATTTTAACACCTATATTCTTGATTTTAATTGTATTTTTCAGAGATTTTCAATCCCCAAGAGGAGCCTATGCTTGATCAATCATCTCCTATAAATAGAGGAAGTTTTGGAGCAACCTATACAACAATTGAGATACAACACAACAAGATACACTTCAAGCAAACATTTGTTCTTCATAGTTATTATTCTTGTTGTAATTTTGCCTAGCTTATCACTTTCACATCCTCGAGGTCTAGCTATTCTTGATTACACTTGCACTCAATTGTATAATTCATTATCGATTTTGTAATCTTGAATTTTGGGTTATTATTCAACACAAGATATCCTTGTGAGTGTTCTGTGGTAAGAACACACTTGGGTGATCTAGGTGTTAGGTGTAAGAAGATTGTGGTAATCTTCTTGTTGAGGTGTTGAAGAATTTGGTATTCTTGAGGTTGAAGATTGTGGTAATCTTCACAAGGTGCCGATTGAAGATTGTGGTAATCTTCAAGAGAGATTGTGGTAATCTCAAAGGTGGTGTTGAAGAAGAGTGTGGTGCTCTTCAAGGTGTTGTTGTAAGTTGGTGTTGTATTAATTTTGGTAATTAATAAAATCTTTTTCTTTTTGAAATCCATCCTGAGGATATCTTGGGGTGGTAGAGGATTAGGCCCTAGGTGGGTGAACCTATATAAATCGACGTGTGTTGTTTACATTCCGCACCTTTATTATTGTCTTTGAGCATTCGGTTTGAAAAAGAGGGTAAAATCGAAAAGATGGAGATAATCTATTCACCCCCTCTAGGTACGCTCATTATTGTTATTCATATCATGTAGACACGATACATGTTGTGCCATATACAAGTGCCATTAAGAGGATGTTTTGTTTTTTGAAAAGGCTTTATTTGGCATAGCTTGTTTTATCCAAGATTTGTAAAGGATTATATTTTGTTTTGATAAAACAATTGATCTACTAAGTTATGCATTTTATTGCACATATAAATGCCACTATTCTGGATACTTATGTCAAACCTCTTGTTCATATGGTTCTCGTAAATGAGGTCTCAACTATGTGCTCTCTTATTGTCATATTTCAAAAGAGACCTTATGTAGCTTTCTTAAGCTTATTTGAACTTGAATGATTTATTAGACTCTTGATGATGCATAGTATGTGGTGCTTAAAATAGTGTATCTATTATTCGATATTACTATGATCGTGTGCAAAATATCTTGTTAAGATTTTGCAGAAATTTGTGATATTTCGCAACAAGTTTGATGAACAAGACAAGGTTAGTAGCTCAATGATATTGTCGAAGAAGGTAATGATTTTGATGTAATATTTGCACTCATAGCACATTTAGAAGTTATTTGCACTTTACTTGCCCATTCTTGTTTTGAGAAAATTTCAAGCTTTACCAAATGGATGTTAAATCCAATTTTAAACTGCATTTTATTCAAATAGAAGTCTATCGGAGTTTAAAATTTTTAGGCCAAATGATTTTTATAAAAAGGCCTTGTACGGTTGATACAAGTACCCGTATATGGTTTGATAGACTTAGCTATTTTTGCAAAATAATTTTACAAAAGGTAAAGTTGATACTACACTTCTTGTTTTGAAAAAGGGCAAAGTTGTTTACTTGTGCAAATTTATGTTGATAATATTTTTGGTGCTACTAATGAATATTTGTGCAAGATATTTTTCCAAGTCAATGCAAGGTGAACCTAAGATGATCATGATGAGGGAAGCTCAAATTTGATCATTGGAATTCAAGTTCAACAATGCAAGAAGGTGATTATATTCCACACTCAAAGAAGAAGTGAGACATTGAAGAAGAAAGAACTTTTTCAACCTATATGGCCACAAATGTGAAAATTGACAAAGGTTGAGGTAGCATGTTGATTGACAAACGAATTCGAGGTATGTTTATTCGTTTATTACTCCTTAGACTCGACATTCTATATGCCTTATGTCTATATGCTTGACTTAAAACAATCCTAACGAATCTCTTTAAAGTGTCGTTAAAAAGAAATTTTCAAATACTTGTAAGGCACTTCTTCTTATGACTTGTTCATCTAAAGTTTTAAAACGTTATTATTTTTCGGGATAACAAGTCAAGGTGTAAATTTTATTTTTCAAAATATGGTTCGTCATAATCAAACTAAACATATTAAGATTCGATATTTTTAAGGGATTGCATGTTTTAACAAAAACTTGAGAAGTGTTTAATTCCGTCTCAAGGATAACTCGCGGACTTTTTAATCGCTCACCGCCGAGTATTTTACCTCATTTCGAGCTTGATTATGACATAATGTATATTGAATGAGGTCTACGTTTGCATCTTGCACGCGTTTTAAAACTAATGGGCGAGAAATCGGTTTTTGGATCAAATTTCGGACTTTCAAAAAAAGAACCGTTAATTGGTGCCATGGCGGGCCACGACCGGCCGCCCACTAGCTCGACCGGCCGCCCATGCATGTGACCGGCCGCCCTTAACTATTTATCGCTTAAATTGCATTCTATTTCCGGACTTTGGCATTTTGGCCCTTTTAACTCAATGTTCGTCCCTTTCAGTAAATTGCACACAAATTTCACTTCAAATGAGTTTTGTTGCATAAATTTCATATTTTGGGGATTATCTATCTCGATTATCATCATCATTGCTCGTCTTTACCGATTGAATGGTAAGAATTCTACTCTTTTATCTCAATTGGGTTGAATCCTTGAGAACTTGACTTATATGTATATCTCTTGATGCAATTCTTATATATTTATGATGAGCATGATTATTGTTGATGGATGATATTTATAAAATTGCTTTTGGTGATGAAAACTTGGCTTGATTACACTTACAAGGGCTATATACATTATTTTTATTATTTGACGCCCGCCAAGTGTTTGATAAAACGTTTCAATGAAAAATTCATCACATACATGATTCTCTCGTTTTCAAAAGTCCTATATATTTATAGAGATCATGTTTTTGCAAATCAAATGAGTTTTCATAAGCCTCTACAAGTCGTATGATCGATTTTTTCCCTCCTATTTGATCTATAAGCTTCAATGTTCAAATAGCCGATACATCGATTTAGTTGCGCACTTTGATATGATTATATGATGTTTTTATCGTGCTAACATTCTTTTGATGATTCCAAAGGGGAGAAACAGACTATAAACTTATTAGCTCATAAAAGCTAAAATAAGCTCGAGAAAGAAGCTATAAGCTATGGCTTCTAAAAGCCATAAGTTGTGAATTAAATTTAGTCCAATTGTTGCTTGATGAACTTATATACTTGTCTAATGATGTTTTGTTGACAGGGGGAGCTTATAAGCTCTTGAACAAAATATAAAAGCTAAGCTTTTAGCTTATGGTTAATTGCTTTTACATTATTCTTGATGTGCTTGTTGATAGAGGAGAGCTTGTGCTTTTTCTTGCATAATATTTACTCCTTATCTTGGTTGCTTATGTATTTTGGAAAGTTTGGTTGCTTCTAAACGGTTAGATGTTTGTACCGGAAAATCGTTTTTAAAATTGTCCTCCTAATATTTCTAAAAATTGTTTTGGTTTTGTAATCATCAAAAAGGGGGAGATTGTTTGATACATGTTTTTATCTTAATTTTGATGATTTTATTTTTACACCAAAACAATATTTTTAATTGTTGTCCAAATACTCCTTTATGATTTAAAATAGTTTTAATATTTTCCGCAGATTTCTTCAAGTTTTATTTTAGATAAAATTGACAACACTTTTAATGATTTTATGTTTATAAGTTTTTACTTCAAAACAAGGTTCCTAAATATTGTCTAAATACTCCCGATTGGTTTAAAATATTTTTACTAAATTTTCTGAGTATTTATTGAGTTTTATTTTCGATAAAAATCGGACAACATTTTGCCTCGAGATCAACCGGTCGTCGAGAGGGCAACCCGTACCTAAAGATGTATTTTAGAACGAAAAATGAGACGGAAGAGAAATAGGCCAGGCCGACTTCGGCCGGCGGGATCCGATGACGCGACTTGGCCGATAGTGGGAGCAATATATCGAAACAGTAACTTGCATCCTTATAAAATCAATGAGGGGACCGGTCAGGGTCAAGGTCGACCGGTCGAAGTCCCCGACGGTCGCCTGTGTTAATTTTCTTAACGCCTATTTTCGTGATGCACTTGGGTCGCCCATGTTTTGACAACAAATTTCTCGACCGCTTGACAAACAGACATCTTTTCCTTAAATTGTGGGATTGATTTCTAACAGCTATATTCTTGATTTTAATTATATTTTTCTGAGATTTTCAATCCCCAAGAGGAGCCTATGCTTGATCAATCATCTCCTATAAATAGAGGAAGTTTTGGAGCAACCTATACAACAAATGAGATACAACACAACAAGATACACTTCAAGCAAACACTTTTTCTTCATAGTTATTATTCTTGTTGTAATTTTGCCTAGCTTATCACTTTCACATCCTCGAGGTCTAGGCTATTCTTGATTACACTTGCACTCAATTGTATAATTCATTATCGAGTTGTAATCTTGAATTTTGGGTTATTATTCAACACAAAATATCCTTGTAAGTGTTTGTGGTAAGAAACACACTGGGTGTGAGGTGTAAGGTGTAAGAAGATTGTGGTAATCTTCTTGTTGAGGTGTTGAAGAATTTGGTATTCTTCAAGCTTGAAGATTGTGGTAATCTTCACAAGGTGCCGTTGAAGATTGTGGTAATCTCAAAGGTGGTGTTGAAGAAGAGTGTGGTGCTCTTCAAGGTGTTGTTGTAAGTTGGTGTTGTATTAATTTTGGTAATTAATAAAATCTTTTTCTTTTTGAAATCCATCCCTGGATATCTTTGGGGTGGTAGAGGATTAGGCCCTAGGTGGGTTGAACCTCTATAAATCGATGTGTGTTATTTACATTCCGCACCTTTATTATTGTCTTTGAACATTCGGTTTGAAAACGAGGTAAAATCGAAAAGATGGAGGTAATCTATTCACCCCCTCTAGATTATCGTAGCCGCTTGGACTTACATTACCATCCTCAACCAAATGAGCCCTTAGTATATAGAGTTGGGATTCTTCGAGAATTAAACTAGGTCTCATAAATTTTCATGTGTTCTACTATTCAAAATTCCCTCTTGTATCTTTCCCACTCCAACTAATATCCTTTGGTCAGAGATGATAATAGAACAGTTCAAAACTCGGATAGAGCTTAACTCGGCCCGGTGGGAATGAGTCTAGACTTGTCCAAGCGAGTAATGGGTAATGGTTCATTTTTTGAACAGATCGCCCCGGCAGGTAACCAATCCGCCATATATATAATATTATTTTGGGATAATTGCAAAATACCCGCCGGGTTTGGGCTAATAACGAAAAAACTCAGAGATGTTTTAAAATTATAAAAACACCAACATGTTTAATTATGTCTTAAATTTAAGAAGGTGACTGTACTATTCTTATAAATATCATGGGGGATATTGAAATATTTTTTTCTTATGAAGGAGGATAATGTAAGACGAAATAAAACCTCAAGGGGTTTTTGCAATTTTTAAAATCTTCTGAATTTTTGTGTAATTAGTCAAGCTCAAGGGGGTATTTTGTAATTATCCCTATTATTTTTAGCTATTAGCGTTTTGATGTCCGATTAGGTCTTCGACCTGCTATTTGAGAGTAGAGCACAACCACACAACAACCTACTAATTTCCTATTTTCCTTCTTAGCGGACTCTACTTATTCTTCATCTTTTCAGATGCACTGAAAATGAGTTGTGTACTAAACAAATCTAATTGCTTTTGCTCCCTAATAAGTGACTTTTATTTGTCCCTGATAGGTGGCTTTCTTTCTAGTTAATAAATTTGTCTCATATATGTGATTTTGTTCAGAAGATCAGACGAGCCATTACTCGACGATACGTGACAAAAGCGAGATCATCTTTGGTCCAGTCCTTCCGTTGCAAAGTTCTCATTCTACGGATTAGTTAGATCTATTTAGGTATATAACTTCTGTTTTAAATTTGTATTGGTTTAAGATCCTATAGAACTTGCAATTGTTTTTCACTTGTTGTTATAATCAGTTGTAAGTTTCTTATAAATGAAAGGAATTCATTTGATTCTCAAAAATAAATTTTTTACTCATGTATCAAATATTTAAGAGGGAGACGTAATATGAATTTGACCAAGAATTAGCAATGTGATAATACTTCTGTAGAAAACTTAAGTAGTGGGTCTAACGGGTCTATGGCGACAAATGCTCATTTCGTTTTTCACTTGTTTGAGCGCGGCTCGAATTCGATTCACATCTTAAAGAGCTTGTTCGTGTTCGGCTTGATAAAATTACTTAATATTTGTATTTGTACATGAACTTATTTGTATTCGAGTTTGTGTTTATTACGTAACTTTGTTGGTGAATAAGTATTTCAATTTTTCAATTGTAAATTAAATAATATTTTCTTATTATTAAGTGAATCATAATCGAGCTATAGTTGAGCCTTTGACGAGTTCATTCATAAGCTGTCAATAAACGAGTATACAATTGTTCAATCTATGTTTATTCATAAAACAATCCCTAAAATTTGTTTAAATGCTCGTTTAACTAAATAAACAAACATAAACGAATGCTATGCATGCGAACTTATTCACGAGTTTTTTGCCGAACACACGTAAGTTGTGTTATGAAAAATGTGTCTGGTTTCTGTTTCAGAAAATGGCTAATTCTATAAGTGTTTAGGCTTAGTCGAGGTGAATTAGATTAGATCTCCTCAAGACGAAAATGCTCGTATTTATTGACATGTATTTTGCATGTATTTTGGGTTTAATCTTGGCTATAATGTGTTGATATGCATGCATTATATAAGTAAATAGGGTTTTATTCATGTTTTGTGGAAAATGATTATGCTTTGCTCGTTTTGTAGGAATTTATCGATAATTGTAGCATTTTGGCAATAATTGGGGGCATTGCAATCGCCAATACTTGATGTGAAGTTCAAGTTTGGAGTCGAATCAAGAAGAAGTCGATTTAATCGGGCGAAAAATGGAAGAAAAGGCTAAGTGCTTGTTGTTACACGGTGAGCAGGCGGGCGTGCTCCTCAAAGCACACCCATGCTCAACCTATAAATCAAGAATCGGGGTTCGACTACCAAAGACGGGCAGCTCGTGCCATAGGGCACAACCCGTGCCTCCTTCGAGATTTGAATACTTCGGCAAAGACCCAAAGACGGCCGGGCATGCCCTAGCGCAAGCCCGTGCACCTCTCAGGAAAAAAGAGTTTGACTCATTGTGAACTAGGTTTCACCCAAATGAAGTACAAATAGAGACGGGGCGGCCACAAACAGGGGGACACGCTTAATTTTTACGCTAGAAAGCAGATAAAAGAGCAAGATTTTCCACCGGAGATTCAGAGAGATCGATCAAGACCATAACCACACCTTTAAGGATTGAAGATAGATCGAGAGATCGTCATCATCCCCGAGTTCACTCATTCCATAAGATCATTATTTTCAATTTGTTTAGACATGAATATTAATAATTTGTCTATGGATTATTTCTTTTCTATGTCCTGGCTAAACACTTTGTGATTTCAGGGTTTGGGAGTAGGTTAATAGATACTTTTGTTTGATGATTCATTGCAATCAAAGTTAATGTTTTCCAACTCTATTCAAGTACTTTGCTTTAATTCTTGTTTTATCAAAAAGCTATCGTTTAACTTGTTTTGATATATTGATTCATAATTCGAATGAGATGAGTTTCATTATTAGATATATGAGTACTTGACATGAATAGCTTGCATGATTGAGAAGTCTGTGAATATTCGTGAGGCCTTTTAATCTTTTGATCTTTTGGGAGTTCGATATCTCATGTTGAGTAGAGATGTTAGCATAGATATTCCAATCAACGCTTTTTACATGCATCTCGAGAGAGAGGGTAAATTACTTTTGTGATAGGTCTATAGAGAAGAATACGTTTAACTTTGGTTTGATTAACGATAATAAAAGGGGATATTAATCGAAACCATAACCCGGAATCTATTCTTTCATACTTGGTCTTTTGATCCACTCTTTACTTTGTTATTCTAGATAATTTCGCTTTAGTTTTAATAAAACCAAACCATCTCAAATTCGATAGTCTAGATAAAAATAAGGCTATTACAATCCCGCACTTAGTACATTAATTTATTAGTCCATGTGGATTCGACCTTGCTAACCCTATTCTATAAAATGCACCGTACACTTGCGGTGAAGCTAAAAATAAGGCTAACACGTATACAAGTGCTAACGATTCCTACAGACGCCCTAAGATATAACGACTATTTTAGTTTCAAATTACAAGATCGCAAAACCAGAAAAAACACAAAGAAACAACTATATGTTTCGACTTTCAAGCTTTTGAAGGAGGAAGTATGTCAATATGATTATGCAAATGACCGATTTTTATGCTTGTGATGTATTAATTTCGTGTATAAAATCATCTCGGGGCTTCATTATATAGGCAAGCAAGTGCCGATGTAAAATCACGCCTTTTGGCTCGAAAAAAGACAGATTTTGAACGAACAGACGATATGCTTCGTGATTTCGCATCGACAAGACGACTGGCGCACGCCCGCGCGCCGCGGCGTGGATGCGAACCAAAATGGCAAAGTTACGCGTGATGCACGACCCGACGCACGGGCCGCATCGCCCATGCTCAATGCGCGCATGTTCAATCGACGCGACGACCGACGCGACGGGCCGTGCATCGGCCGTGCTCGAATCGCGCATGTTCAATCGACGACGTTCGACGCGACGGGCCGTGAGTCTGCCCGTCTTAAGTGCGAACACTTCGATTGAAAATCCGTTAATTAATTAAAAAATTAATTAATCAATTATTTTAAAGGTTTTTGGTCCAAAAAGAATAAGGGCCTTGAAGCTCAAGCCCAAGCCCAAGCCCAAGCCCGGACGGTGGCCGGCGACAAGACGCGTGTTTTGAACCAAACCCACAATCCTCACCCCTTTAAAAACTTGGGTGCCCCCAAGGCCCAAACCTATAAGTCCAACTTGAGATAAATATAGTGTGCAAACTTTATCTCTTTATCCTATGTGGGATGGAACATTTCTCCTTCCCCATATTTTTCATTTTCCATATCATTTACTAAAGATTAAGTTGACTAACTCTAAAGATTAATTTCTCATTCACCCGGAATTGGTTTTGAAAAATTCCAAATGCTATTCTCATTTGCTCTCTTAGTAGAATTTTTACAAATAATTTAATTCCATTTTTCACTAATGGAAACCACTTAATTATTTGGTCAAAATCGGGTCAACACCCATTTTACCAAACACAATTCCAACAAGTTGAGGTGGGGCAGGTCCCACATTAGGAGAAGATATACTGTTGTGGAGAGTATACAAATAACTCCACAATTTTCCAGAGAAATTAGATGCCGTGCATTTCTTGAATGGACTAAACAGGATCTTTAACAAAGGAAACTAATTGAAATATCCTGTAATATGCATCCTCAGAGCATACCCAAACGAATAAGTTCAAATTAAGGTTAAAAACCCCGTTAGCCATCGGGGCCGGCCTAGCACAATCTACTTGGAAATTTTCGAAAAATCCGGTTCGAAACCATGATAAGAAAACGGAAATCTCTGAGCCGGTGGTGGGCCCACATCAGCAACCTGCTGTGAGAACTGTTGGCATTTGGTGATGTGATCCATGGTCTGATGCGTAGCCAATAACTTATCCAGAAATGACCAATCGCCGGAAAACTTCTCCGGCTGGATGAACCCGGCGGTGGACAGCGCTGCGCTACCTGATGTTAACCTGAATGGACTACTGCTGAATGGAAGTGGTGACAAGAATGAAGTGGGGACCGTTGATTCGGGACTGAGTAATTGGGGAAGATTCATCGAACTGTTGTGATCAAATGTAAGGTTGTTGGACTGGGCTTGATCAGAATAGAGTTTGGGCTCCTGTGTGCAAAGCCCATCTGCATGGAAAGGTATAATGGGCTCTTCTTGATCGGCCCCGTCGGTATGGAAACCTCTGAAGTGGTTTTTCTTCTTGGACACCCTGCAGATCACCCATCCATCTTCCTGTTTTTAAAAAAAAGAAGGGAAAACAAGAAAAACAATCATATTTAATGTTTTTTAATGAAGGTCATCTAAAAGAATTAAATGTGGTGTTAATTTTTCTTGTCCATATAGGCTATCAAGTACCAACTCAGTAATTTGTTTTAAAAAGATAATAATTTTAAAAAGTTAAATGTCATGTGTCAGATAACATTTGTTATCTTTTAAATTAACTAAAATTTTATCTTGGACAAATCTCTAACAAATTTGTTATTCTAGTATATTATATAGAATATAAGAAATATTCCAAGAAATTTGTTTGTTTGAAGGGGATACGTACTTGGATTTCATGAGAAGCATTATCATCGTCTAAACGATACTCGTGCATGATCCAATCAGTTTTGTGGCCATGAGGGGCTCGGCCCGTGTAGAAAACAAGGGTTTTCCTCATTCCAATTCTTTTTGAGTTGCTCAGGTGGATTGGCTTATCTCTGCCCGTCGCCTTCCAGAAACCCGCCGCCGTGGCCCGATTCGTTCGGGTTCCCGTTGGGTACTTTTTGTCTTTGTGGCTGAAAAAATACCAGTCGTTTTGGGGACCCGACCCGATTCTACATTTTTCTGCCATTCATTCATCAATATGTATTTATATTAGTAATTTGACCATCAGTGCCTTTTGTTACTGCAGGTTCAGAGAGAAAAAGGAAAAATATGGAGTTTCATCGATATATCTTAATATATGCATATGTATGCTAGCTCCAAAATGGAGTTTTTGCTTCATAACAATTAGTGACACAGAGATACTGATCAGATAAGTATTTATGAGAGATAATTACAAATAGTACCTTGAGGTTTAACCTAATTACGAAAAAAATTAAAACTCAGTTATATTTCAAAATTACAAGTACCCCTTATATTTTTATTTTACAAATTGCACATATTAAGGGTTATTGTGGCCCGTGGGTCAGGGTAATTTGTATAACAAATAAAAACCAGAACCTTTTGTAATTTTCCCAATTTATTATTCACACCAGATAATTAGATTAAAATTTTGTCCTTGCTAAACACTTAGCCAAACACTTGTTTCTGTAATAACACATAACATCTTAAAATTCTAAAAGATATCTTAGAATTAATAATAATTTCTAGAGCTTTTAGTTAGGGGCTTAATATTACAAGCCGAGTAAAAAAGAAAAACATTACAATCTGAGTCAAAATTCTTTATATACGTCACCGTTGGAATGCGGTTTAATTGGTGATATTTGCGCTAAAAATTGGCACTATGTGGCATCTGACATAAAATGATTAATTAATTAGCAGATTTTCCCATATATTTTTTAAAACTCAAAAGCATGCACAGTGTGAATAATCACAACAATCCAAACTGAAAGTCTGAAATGAGATTAATAATTCGAAGGAATCAAGGATGCTGTTCGTTGAATATATTTTATATTTTTAGGTAAATATATCTACTAATTAGTAGCAAACAAATCTTTAAGGGTCATTTGGATGGAGAGATTTGAAATTTCAAGAGATTTCAAATGAATGGATTTCAAAATTATTGGATTTGAAAACCACCTCTTGTTTGGATGATGTGAATTTGTGTAAGGATTTCAAATATATCCATCGTAAGTTTTGATAAAAAAATAAATTTTAGAAGCTCTATTTATTTTCTTAATTGATATTTAATAAATAAAAATAAAAGATATAATCTTATTATTTTATAAATAATAATAATTTTATACACTAATAAAAATATGAAATATATAACTTTTATTATGTCTGAATGTGTGTGATGATAATGCGTGTGCATATATATGTGAGGAGAGTATGTGTGAGCGTGAGTGTGTGTGTGTGTGTAAATGTGTGTGTAAATGTGTGTGCAATGTGTGTGTAAATGTGTGCAGTGTGTAATGTGTGTAAATGTGTGTAGCGTGTGTGTTGTGTGTGTGTAAATGTGTGCAGTGTGTAGTGTGTGTAAAAGTATGCAGTGTGTGTAAATGTGTGTAGTGTGTGCAGTGCGTGTAAATATGTGTAGTGTGTGTAGTGTGTGTGAATATGCAAGTGAGCATAAAGGGAAAAAAAGATTGAATTTCAAATGACTAGGTTTTGGGAGGAATTTGAAATCCTTTGAAAATTAACTAAAATTAAAGAGGGATTTGAAATCCATTGATTTGGATTTATATGCCAAACAGGGGCGTGAATTTGCCTAGGATTTCAAATCCCTCCTCCCAAATTCCCTCCCAAATCCCCCATCCAAATGCACCCAAAATTAATTTCTCGATGAACTCAAAATTCTAATTAGTTAAATTCTAAATTTACATACTTGATTAATTTATTACGAGCTCTTGTGGGATCCAGTGGCATTTTAGTTTGAACCCATGCAAATGCCGGAACTATAATATTCGCAGAGGATACTATGTGCCATGAGAGTCACAACTAAAGTGAATTAATTAAGATATTAATTTTTTTAAGCTGTGGAGTATACACACATTAATATGATCAAGAGTACCGTATATACCTTTTTTTTTTTGGCAATGAGTTGGGATGAGTGGTTGGAGGCAAACATAAATTATACCGGAATGGGCTTATACACTTTGAAATGGGGTGGGGTGGATAACGAATTAACAAAAAAAAAACATATAAATTCTAAATAATTTTTATTTCAAAAAATCTTAGTAAATTTTCTTTTTAAAAACAAAACGGGGTGTTAGGGTCAGGTTGCCCCCCAGTTGGAGGAGATAATAAACTTTAGAAAACCGAAAGACTCAAGGTCCGATTAACATGATTATCAACATCGTTTCAAAAGGTGAGCGATAACACTTGACATTTCTACAAGCTCGTGGTGATTATTATTTTGATAACTTAATTATTTTTTGATAACTTAATTATAAAAAATGCAAAAAAAACCATGTAAATATTTAATAAAAAAAAATTTAAAAATTTTTACCTATAAATTTTTTTTTATATACGCCAAATGAGTACATCTATATATATATATATATATATCCTCATTCTAGTTGATTTTAAATATTTTAAAATTTTAAATAAATTGGCAAGTGATGGATCGATTCTTTTTAATGAATAGATTCGATCACAACTTCAATATGAAATTCCTCAAATCGATTTTTTAATAATTAATATTAACTTTGTGCATAAAATTATTAAATATTAAAATTTCGCCCCTTCTAAAACAATAAAAATACCTCTTTATCTACTAATTTTAAGAAAAATAAGTCGCGCTCTCCTAAACTTCATTTCCTGGCTTCGTCTTTAATCCTGGCTATAAACTTATTTTCACTCAATATCAATACCATTATTCACATACTTAACCTTGTCATGCATGCACATACTCTTAAATATTTGATCAAATCAAGAATAATCACCTGACATGTATATGAATTTTTTACACTTTTGTTGATTGAATAAAAAGCATATAGGAGAAAATACTCAAAAAAAAAAAAAATTGTTGCACTGAAAGAATATGTTGATGCTGCACAATATATGAATAAAAAGACATATATAAATAAAGATTTGAAGGGGTGTGAGTAAAATTACCTTTGAGATCCCAAGGCTCAAGTTTGTTGAGATCAACTTCTGTGATAACATCAAAGTCAATGGGTTCATAAGAAACCTTCTTTTTAAGGTAGTAATAAAGTAATTCCTCGTCCGTCGGATGGAATCGAAACCCTGGTGGAACTGATAGCCCCCCAATATTTCCAGTACCCATCATATTCTATATTTAGAGAATCGAAGAAGAAGAAGGGGAGGAGACAAGCATGCAAACCTTGAGTTATAGGGTTTGGAAGTTTTCTACTTAATTTGTTGACTGTTGGCAAAGGGAAAAATAAGACAAGCAGAAGAGGCAAAGTGAGAAGCAGGTGGGCTTAGCCAAATTTTGGGGTTGAGAGCACACAAATCGAGTGTCGTTAAAAAGAGTGGAACCCTGAGATTCGTTAATTAAGTTTGAATTTTATAATTACTACTAAATTCTAGCTATTACCAATTTTTTTTTTTTTTTTGAGAGAAAGCTATTACCAATTTTAAATGGGATAAAAAATAAAGAATTTAGTTACAGTACTTCAGAATTCATTCAAATTAGGGAAACCTCTATATATTTTAGGGAAAAATGAGAAATCAGTCCTGTATCTACATGGATTTTGCAATAATAGTCCTGTAATTTTTGAAATTGTAATTTCAATTAATCCTACATATTTTGCCTTTTTTTCAATTTTAGTCCCTTAAGTTTTTTATTTTGTAATTCTAGTCCTATAAATTTAAGTTGGTGCAAATTTGGTCCTAAGTGCTATTTTAATCTTTTTCTTATTCCCGAAATGCCCTTGTGACCAAAATATTCAATATACCTGAAAACAAATGGTAAAAAATGATATCAGAACCTATGTACTATTCACTTCTAAATTGAATTTATTTATCATTTATATTATAGAATGCCTAATGAGAGAAGAATTTAGAATTATGAATTTTGATCACAATCCGAGGTACGAGTTTTACATGGATTATTTCCTAATTATAGAAATACAAAAACACGTACAAATTTGACAAAATTGATCTTTTTTACTAATAGGACATAAATTATCACAACTAAAATGTTTAAGACTAAAATTGTCAAATCCTAAAAAATATAAGACTAAAAATATTATTTTTGTTGAGGGGCAAAATTGTCATAGGACTAAAATTCCAACATTAAAAGTTAATAGGACTAATATTGCAACACCCAATTTTGCAACTTTTCCTATAATTTATTTAATGTTTCATCACATATTCCAGTGTGTATAACTATGCACGTGTGGCATGTATCATTAGGTGAAACTCCATTAAATAATGGGCCGACTCATTCGAAGAAGCGGGTTAAGGTTAAAGTTGATGTTATTAAAATAGGAGATATAATATAATTCTACCAAAAACTGCATATCACTCCTCCTGAGGTAATTGGAAATTGGTTCAAGTGTAGGAGTAATTTCAAGAGTCAATGTGCTCCTGGCAAGTGAACTGGCTTGCAACAGATAGAAAGATCTTGGTGTTGTCTCCAAAATTACTTCAAGAAGTAAATATACTTGAGCAGTAAAAATTATCCTTACAAATGAATGGATATGAGTTATTTATATCTTAAATTTTGTCCTCGTGCGCTTTGAGTAGTAAGTTGGACCTCTTGGGCCAATTGGTAATGATTTATTTTTACCCGGTTATGGGCAATAAATAATAATTATATAATTTGAACAACTAAACGCCAGTGTAAAATCGATTTTACCCCATCAAGACTTATGAAATTGAAATAGAGGACCTTGGATTGACATATATCAGGATTTTATTACATCTCTGCATAAGAATTATTTTAAATTAAATGGGGTAAGTTCAAGAATGGCCTCTTTTGATGTTTCAGTTACAACTATAGCCTTCCATATTAAAAGAGTTCAAATATTCACTGAAGTTCCCATTATACCCTTTATAACAAATAAGGAAACATGATTAAATTCGTTCCAGATATCACAGAATATGAACACTTTCGGGCGTCACGTGTTTCATTCGTGGCATTGTTACACCTACTTAAATCCAGTCTCCATTCGGAGGTTTTAAAAAGATCATGTCGGTTTCAGTAGATAAACTTAACATGTTATAGAATTAAAATATGTTCGATTCTCAGATTATCAATTCCAAACTAAGGTTTACGGTGAAAAATGGAAATAGTCCATTACGACCATATCGACCCAACATGCTTCCATAAATTAATAAATTCCTTAAAATTCATACCTCTTTTGGCCAAAAACAAAGACAGGGTTAAGTGGTTCGCAACGCCACCATCGGAAAATTATCGCCCCGGATCGTTTGACAAACGACTCCTCACTGTTCAACCTCACCTCGGGGAAGATGATTTGCAAGTTATCCGACTCCTTCGTAAAACCGCTCAAAGACACGGACCTTGGTTCGTTTCCTACCCAAGGCGTAAAAGTAATTCTTCAAAGGGATGAATCAATAGTACATTATGAACACATGTTGAACAAACAGCCTTTATTTTATTAAGAACTTAAAGAAAAATTTATTACATCAGTAATCTCCTTTTGGGAGGAGAAAACTTGTTTAGCCTCTCATAAAGGCTATCACACTCTTGTACATAAAATTAAAAAACTAAACTCTAAAACTGAAAACACTCTCTGAAATTTAAAACACTCAATAATATTACAGAAGAAATTTTATTGTAGAAGACTAAGGGAAATGTTCGATGCCTTTAGCCTTCTGAAAACTCTTGTTTATATAGAGGAATGGGCTGCCTCTATTTCTTGGATTCTTCATCCACTTGCTGAAAGTTAGTGGATGCTTTCCTATCTTCACATGGCTTGGGACCTACCTTGTCTGGTATCCAAGGCAAGTTGATAAGGCTCCAAAGCCCACTGACTCTTCCTTTTCCGTCTCTTAGCTAGATGGAATCTTATGACGTCATTGCTTACGTCATTGACTTGAATTATCAGCATCTTGATGAGTTGGATGCCAATTACTAAATCTGACCCACTTTTTGTCTCTTTGTTAAGTGGGTTATCCTTAAATCACATGTCTCCTTTAACTTTGTCGGGGAATCTACTTTTTTGGTGGTCCCCGAAACTTTGGATACTTCTGTGACTTTTCTTCTCCGTCACCGGGTCTTCTCCGATCAACTTTTGGCCAGAATCCTTTGCCGAACTCCGGTTCCTTCTGGTTTTGACATTCGGGACAGACCCAAAGTTCCCAATGGCCTATGTGAGCCATATTGCAATATTTCCGGCGAGTTTCTTTACTCCCCGGCAGCTTGTTTTCCCACAGAAGATTTCTTTTCTTTTCGAATAGGTCTTCTGCGAATCTTGTAGTTTTTCTGTCATATTATTCAACAGAATGATCCGTTCATTTGAATTTTGATAAAACTTGAACGGAAACTTGACTTTGTCCATCTCGAAGAAGACAGGACCCACAATCCCCATGCCCTTCTTATAGTAATCGATCTTCGGCGATGGTCATGGCCAATTGTACTTTTCCGAACTAGCCTCCTTAATATTTTTGAAGGCTCTTTCATCCTGGTCGCCAAGCTTTGATATAATGGAAGGCTTCATGTCCACCTTTTCCGATGGGCTCTGTTCTTTGCACTTATGAAATACGACCAATGTATCCCCTCGTTTTAGGTTGTCATTGTTGGACCAAAGACTCTTAAATCGCTTCCTAGATCCACTTTGGCAATTTTGTGATCTCCGGAAGCCTGGTGAAGCAAAGTATAGATCGAGGCCAAAGCCCCATACTCGTACCACCTCTTCACTTCTTTGGCCGAATTTGGTAACATCCAAACCCTTGGATATTTTCGTAAATATCGATCTTTATTTTTCCGAGATATCCCTTGCTGTGTAACCGTTTCCCACCCGCCCGGTATTCCCGCCAAGAAGAAGAAACTTTAATCTCGTTAATATCAACCTTAGAAGTGCCCATCATCAAGATTGATCTCTTTGTCCTTTAAGATTGGGTTGATGTGATAACTCGGGATTTGACTCCGGAGTATCGTTTTTCCTTGGGCCAACATTTCGCGACTTAGGACTTGTGCTAGAGGCACTTTGGAATCCTCTCGCTGAGGTTGGGAGCCCCGCGCTCTAAACGCTCCGTTTGCTTATTAGTGGCCCGGATGAGTGGTTTTGAAATGCCGTTCTCAATTGGGAGTGAGACCAGGACACATGCTCGATATGATCGATCGGTTACTTTGTCCCGATCATTCCTTTGTAATCCCCAAATCAAGATTGATGACCATGGTATCAAATTCTTGGAGTAGCATTTGCGGTGGTCTCCAAGATGTCTTGAGGCTATGAGGATGGAATCACTTCAATTCCCTCCATCTCTTGTTAGAAAATCTGCAAGAACATTTTCATGAGATTTTATAATGACAATATCATAATCATAATATTGACATTGACTTGCCATCTAAGTATCATAGCTTTTTCGGTTTTGATTCAATTTTGTTTTTGAGAAAAGTTTTGACACTTGAATTATCAATTTTTAAGATAAACTTTTTAGCCGATAGAAATAAAGGCCATTTTTGAAAGCCTTTCTAATCGCAAAGAATTCTTTTCGTTGATATGTCACCGTGTTTCTTCACGTAAATAGACCGGCCGCAATATATCGCATGGCACTTCTCCGTTTGGTGTGGCTTTTGTAAGAACCGCCGCCCACCAATAATCACTAAAGCATCCGTGTAAAGAACCGGTTCATCTTCATCCTATGGAATAGCAAGTTTAGGAAGCTTTTTGCAAACTTCTTTAAGCCGCTTAATTCCCTCTTGATGTTCATTCTCCCATTTGAATCGCATCTTTTTAAGCAATGGGCTAAACACCTTCGTAATGTGCTAGATTGTTTATAAACATCCCAAAGCAAAATTGACAACTCAAGAAAACTCAAGCTACTTCTTGTCTTTGGTGTATCGAAATCCCGTATCTTTTCTACAATATGACTTTGTAGGATGATTCCGCATTCATCGATTTCTATTCGAAAAATTCAATCTGTCTTGTTGCAATCATCGCCTTTCTATTCCGAAAGCACTAATCCTTTCTTGTGACAAACATCAAAATATTTCCAAATGTTTGAGATGCTCTTTCATGTTCTTTGATGCGATCAGAATGTCATCGATATACACGAACATGAAACTGAAATAATCTTTGAAGAGATTATCCATCTTTCTTTGATATATCTGGGGTGCGTTAGCCAATCCCATAGGCATTACGTTCCAAATATAGTGTCCTTGTGGTGTAGAGAAAGCGTGAACTTCTTGCTTTCTTCATCCATCTTAATCGGTAGAATCAGCATTTGCAATCGAACTTTGAGAATATCTTGGCACCTTTGATACAGTTAACCAGATGTTCTCTGCTTGGGATATAGTATCCATCGAACTCCAAAATGTTATTAATCCCCTTGTAATTAATAACAAGTCTTGGCTTTCCTCTTTTGATTTCTCCATGGTTTCTGACTAAGAACCCTGGACTACTGTATGGAGAAACTCCTGGTGAAATCAACTTAAGGTCAAGATGTTCCTTAAGTATCTTCTGCATATCCTCACGATCCTCCTGGTTCATAAGGATTGGTTTGAATCTTACGAACTCGTACTCCTTTCCAGGTTTAACCTTTAAGGAAGCTTTAAGCTCGTTCTTATCCCACCAAGCCAAAGGATCTTCATTGTAATTCCTTTGGATCTTCTTCTTGATATCCTCGAGTGATATTTGTTCCTCTAGGGTCACGTCACTCTGTGGACTCTCCATTAGACTCATCCATAATTCTGCAATGGCTTCTGGAGTAACTTGTTCTTCTCCTTGTACTCCGAATGAATACAAGTTATTATCCCATATCTTCCGATCCTTCCGATTTGGAACTAAATTGTCTATAGGATAATAAAGCTTCACCAAATTTCCTTCGATCCGCCATTTTTGGATTGTTAAGTTTGGCTTCATCACCACGCTTTCGCGAAAAGTAATAGGCATTTTTCGTAAAATGCTTCCCCGATCTTTGGACAATAATCTTATGATCACATAATGTTGTGAAAATAAGTCTTCTTGTCTCGTTCTCGTGTAAATCGTTTGAATGTTTGTAGGAATTTGTTTCCTAGCAAAACATCTCGCACTGTATCATGGAAATAGATTGGTGGCGTCTTCACTTTGTACCATGGGTACCGCCCGCGCCTCCGATCATGATTTCTCGCTTGTTTAATTCCCCTATTAAGGATAAGAATCCTTTTAGAGAAATCTCTTCCTCGCAATAGCTGGTAAATCTTCTCCAATTTCTTTAGGAAAAATATCCGCTTTGCAAGTACATATTCCTAAGCACTGAATCAATATAGGCGGCGAAATACTCGGCCTTGCATTCAACATATAACATTCTGATAGAAATGTATATGGAGAATGGACTAGTGGTCATCTGATTCTATATCTTTTATCTTCCACTGTGAACTCCATTCCGTCTTGTAATCTTTCCCAAGGTTTATGATCCTCGAGAAAATCAATCCCCATTATTAATTGTTCTAGGATCTTCCCTGCAACTCCTGTGATAGTAAGCTCCATTTCACCTATCTTCAGGCTTCCTTGATACCGTCCAACTATTGGTTGTTGGAGATAATATAGAACATCACAAGGAAAAATATTATCCTTTTGAGTGATGTCGAATATTACTTCCACTTCTCGCCATCATCGGACATTTCGGCTCTCTGCTTTGTTTTGAAAATATCCGGAATGCGCTCGAATCATTTCTTGGTCTCTTTTTCTTCCCAACGGCCGCTACTCGTCATTCTCGTCCGTTGGAAAGACATCCTTCGCTCAACTCGAGACTTCGACTTTTGTTGAAGACTGGTTGATCTTGTATTTTCATGATCGATCTCCTTTATAGTTGGAGACTCAATAATTTCGGTAGAACCACCCTGGCAAAGTCCTCGAAGATTCTTGGGACTTCAATAAATTCCTTTCTCAAGAATACTTCAATGATGTGTATTCGAGAGAGCATAGATATCTTGTATGTGATCGAGTAGGGTATGTTCCTTTTATCAATTGACTCTTTTGAAATCTTGATGAAGAGTTAGGACTCTGTTGAAATCTCGATCTCCCAAATTGTATGCAATTCTAGGATAGACATTAAATGCCAATTTCAAAGATGAAATTTCTTGATGCATGAATTCTTGAGATTTGAGATTCGGTTATTAAAGATAGCCATATTGAGTGGCGAATCTATTCCTTCTTTGAATGTTGCTTTAATAATGACTCTTAGGATATGAATTATGAGAGTGCCAACTTCTCTTTTAACTCGCTTTTGATCTCCTGGATTTCTTTAATAGGGACCAAATCTCGATCAAAGTTACGGTAAACTCCATCGGAATGGCAAATTCTCCGGTTGTTACTCTGTGGATAATTTGGTGTTTTCTATTACGAAAACCAATCTTATCCAAAGCTTCAAATCTATGATGGATTTACGATTGGAGCGATGGAAAAGGCTTTATACCATTTTGCGGCCCCTAAAACCTTTGAAAACCATTAGTTTACCTTCAACCTTATATAAGGGGTATTTTGGGGTTTTATCAAATAAAAAGGCTATTTTTGAAACTTTTGAATAAGTAAGGCCATTGTTGTACATGTGCTTTAAAATTAGGCCATTTTCAATCTTTTCTCAAATTAAATCCTGGTAGCTAGAACAAAATGAGGGGCATTATTCGTGTGCCAGTAAACAGCATTGTGAACGTGTCTCATCTCCATATCTAACGCAGAGGGAAAAAGGGGGTACAAATATAAAGACTTAGGAAAAATGTCGTTGAATATGAGACCCCTTCCCCAAATTCGCCGCACTTAATTGATGAATATCTGCATCTATGTCAATTATTTCTTTCTCATCAGTCAAAACGGCCAGCATCTTGTTTCACTGATTTTTATTAGTGATTAACAATAATTTGTAATGTAGGTCCAAATTATTTACGTACCCGTGTGTGGGGGAGTCAAAACAAGAATGAAAGAATTTTTTTTTTTTCATTATTCAATTATTCCCTAACCTTAATTATATTGCACATGTACGTGCATATAAATTGTGACTTAATGTTTGTGGCTTTTGTTTGGTTAAGATCAGAACTTAAAATTCCATTTCATGTCTAAGCATTAGTTATAAATAATACACTATTTCTCTTATCTTCTCAACCCCACAACCCATTTAAACTACACACACCGACACACGCCCACTCACAAGAAGACATGATAACAGAAAATCTATATTAGAATAGACATGCTTTTGTGGCTTAAATAGTTCAGTTTCCTAATTTTGACAAACATTATAGTACTGAGAACATCTAAATTGACTAAAACTTAATTAGATGCATGATTTCCTCTTTATTTTTTTCATGTCACAAATCCATCACGTTTCATACTTTGACGGTGCTGAAATTAGGAAAACAGATTGAATATTCATGAAATACAAGGATTATCAAAGACGTGTTTGGAATTAATCCAGCCCACTTCCAGTTAATTATATTCCAGCTTCATGTCGCCCCAGAGAGGATAGGGTGTGGGGAAGCACGTGATGAGAGGTGCTTAAAAGAAAGGAAATTCCGTGACATGTACACGTTCCGATCCAACGTAAACAACACAACTCTCCATGCTTCATCTATTTGTCTAGGTTTTCAATTCACCTATTCTATTCCATTCTTTATAAGATGCATGACTTGTATTCATTTATATAAATCATTGATGGAGTAAAAAGGACTTTTCATTATTGTCAATTTATTCATTGTTTAATTTCAAAATTTATTATTCAATTACCCATAATTATTCATTGTTGATTTAAATTATTGTCAATTGACCTCAAATTATTACTCAAAACCCATGAGTCATACGGTCTCAAGTATAATTAAATAATTTATATCCTCCCATTTTTAGATACCTGAAACTAATTGCAATTTTACTACTTAAGTTCTTTTACATTAATCCTTATCAAAAAAAAATATTTACATTCGAATTACTCTCATATATATCTTATTTTGACTTAAGCATCGGATGACCTTCCATGTGACAACTTAGGACTCTCCTAACCTTATTTGTTTGTGTTGCATGTCAGTTCCCTCCACAAGATTACCTTAACTATTGGGATTACCCTAACAATGGAGTATTGGACAATCGAACCAATTACCATTACTGGAGTGATCTACGAATTTCAGCAGCGTTAGTCACGTTTCAATAATTAGCATTATATATATGTATGTGTGTGTATATATATATATATATATATATATATATATCTGAAACACGTGTCCATTTCATAAAACTACGTTCTAATAATCAATATCACATATTTATCTTTAAAACATGTGTCATTTATCTAAAAAGTGGACAGTAGTACAATTGTGATATTATTTTGTACATATAACATTCCTCAGATGCAATGGAGTAAGGAATGGAACATGGAAGTGGAACAAGAAATCTCAATCCCCTCCCTCCACCATAAAATATACATATATGGGCAGGCAGACTAATGATAGCTGGTCAAATACGAAAACTAAGCTTTACCAGATCTGCTGCATAATTACAGTTGTTCCTTCGAAATCAAAAAAAAAAAGAAATAATAACAATGTATTTATCAAATCCATAAAGCATCTTAGTACTTATATTATCTGGAAACAGCACTAATTAATTAACACAGGTGCCGTCGCCTTCACGAACAATTGTCATTATGAATGTATATCTAATGTTTGCATCACAATCAGTGAGGCGGGTTGAATTTCGGGAGATCCCAAATTTTTAAGTTTCATGGGATAAGTGAATCCAGGTAATGAGAAACTTCTATTCTTCAACAGACAATTAAAAAAATGTAGTTGCATGTTTTCTAATATGTGTGCATACATGCATTTAATTACCCCTAGAGCTTTTAATGCCAGCAATTTAAAATTTCAGAAAGGATTTTCATTGGCATGAACATGGATATCCATGAATTACGCAGCCTATTATATTATGCTATTAAACAACTCTCATAACCACAATGTGGGCCGATTTTTAGATCACCCATCCAACCAAATATCCCAAGTTCAGAACAGGCAGAAGCCAAAAGATTGTTTATGTGAGTTTTATTGATCTTCATTCCTGGTAACACCATCCAAAGCAACGCAGTGAATGTCCCTGTACCTCAAACCTGGTTGACCTCATCTTTACTGCCCAAGTAGATTGTAACGAGAATTTCAAATTATATCATTGAGTTTTGGCTACCCTAGTTGCAAAAAATTCAATTATCTTTTAAAATTTCAATAACCCCATTGGTTTTTGTTTCTAATTTACAAACTACACAGAGGGTTCTCCGATGGCCAATGCTTATGCAAGTGACCCCTGACGATTCATTTAGCTAATATATATGTGTGCGCGCGCGCTCTTTTGCTTTTGCAAACACAAGTTGCTTACAATAAAATTTATAAAGTGACAATTATTAAGATGATACTGATTCCAGCAAATAAACAGCACTAACTAAACAGAATATAACTGCACCATTAAGTAAGGGGACATGGCCAAGTACTGGACCAGGTTCATCATGGACAGTAATTTGTGGGATTCCATAGGACTAGAACATAGCTAAAATATTCAAAAGGTTTTGCCTTCAACACATTCAAACAAGCCTATGATTAATAAAATGAATTAACTTTCACCACTCACCAAACAAAAATAATTAACATAAACTCACATCCAACTGGATTCATCAAACAAATATCTCATGAACATTTCATACAGCTTTAAAGCATTCCATAGAAAAAGTGCCCAGATAAACTGGACTCTGTTTAACTCTTCTACTGTGTCCCGTTAATAGTTTAAGCATCTCCATTCTCTTTCCCTTCACCAACAGCAGAAGTTGAGGTCGGCTGCGATGTTGCTATGGCCATCACCTCTCCAGGAGGTGGGTGGTCAAACTTGCACGTTGCTCCATATTTGCACGTTCCAGTCTTCATATAATACGGGCAGTGTATAGCACCCTGTGAACATGATCACCACAATAATTGTACCAAATCAATAGCCCAATAAAAGAAACAATATATACATATATATATCAAACAAAGTTACGATAAGGAAGAAATAAAAAACTAGCAAATCATGCCTAACAGATAGCGCAGAGTCGAGTCATTGACTTCCACATTCCGTTTTGGGTTTTTAAGTCTGGCTCCATTTTTAGTATTATTTATTGTCAAAATATGCTCGTACTGCATTTGTCAGTTGTAACAAAAAGCTGTTATATTTCAAGCTACTAGCAAACTGATCCGATAGAGAATGCCAATCGCCGATCAAAAGTACCAGAAGGTTGTTAAGACTGTATATTACTGGCCTTGTTCATCCAGTCAAGCCAAACGAGTATGCACAAAGCATCAATAACAAACACCAACACCACCCTGCCACCCCACCTCTTTCCATCCAATGCGAAAAGAGCAATAGTTGAACCATTAAGGATGAGGTCTCAAGACAAATTTATCAATTCGGCATTGAAGAACTTAAGCTAACATTCCCATTTCCCTTCGATGTCAGCAAATGACCTCACTCAATGAGCCAAATAACAAGTAATTTTTAGGGGCCACATATTGAACAAAATTTACTTTTCTACAAAACTGCATCTCTTATCCATAACTTTTACACAAAATTGACGAGAAATGAACCAAGCCCTTCAAAAATGATATAATGCACACCCAAAAAGGTTCGTAAGTAAGGTATAATCAGATGTTCAAAAATACCTCTCTTCTTGGCAGGCCTGCAAGAGTTAGCGTCACATTTTGCTGCAGAGATTCTGTGACTGATACTTTGGGTGTTGAACGATCAATAGGATGGTGAAACTTGCAGTTATTCCCAAACTTGCATACCCCAGTTTTCATATAATACTTGAACCAAAAATGAAGAAAAATAAAATGAGAGAAGATAGCAAAAAGAGAACAGCAAAGCTTACACAAAAGAATATTTAACACAGAGGACAAGTCCAAAGCAGTCGACAAGCAGAACAAACTTTATACATGCAGTCATGATAAACGTCTATTACACAGAACGGTTTAAATTCAACATGTGGAACAAGTAGCAGTGGTGCAAATCACTAAGGTTGCATTTGGAATGAAAGGATTTGAAGTTAAGGATTTCATATCCATAATAACAAATCCATTGAGCTTGTTTGGGTGATCTCATAATTAAATGGATTTCGAATCCTTAGCTCCTATTTTGAGCTATTTTTTGAGTCATTGTAGTGGATTTCACCATCTTATTGGAGTCATTTGAAATTCTATCCACAAATCCTCCCCTCAAATCCAATTCCTTCCATCCAAATGCAACCGGGAAGAAACTGCCTACAGGCTACAGAATAGCTGCAACTTGCAATTGATGAGTTGTAAACTGTGCTTTAATATAGTCAATATGCCAAAACTTAAATAAAAAACCAAAACACAAACACCAAGGTTCAGCCTAATGAGTAATAAGGATATTATTGTATTCCTAAAATTTCTCATGTATAACACAGAGTGGAGATAAAGTGATACGCACATCACATTCCAGCTGCCCAGGTCGTTGAGGGTAAATGGTTGAACCCAACCCAAGCTGCAACCAAAAAATCAAGGAACATCTTTGAGAAAATCAGAATTTCAGAATGAAGCTTCAATTAATCACAAAATTAACTGGAAACCCTGAACTAGCACAAGCAACATGAACAGATGTCAAATATGTTTTACGCGATTCTAGGTGCCATAAGCTCATATATATATATATATATATATATATATATATATATATATAACAACGAAACCAGCAAAGAACATGGACAGCTTCAAGTTTACCATAGTCTGAGTCAGCCTTGGATCAAAAGTTGACAGGAGGGACGACGTCGGAGCAACAACACCAACGTTGAAATGTGACGAGGAGAGGTTAGCAAAGTTGGGGCAATAGCAGCTGCAGGTGGATTGATCACTACATAAAATTTTACAAGCTTATCAGTAAAAACTGGGTGACCCAAAAAAGGGCAGAAGGTAAGTCTACCAAAAAAAAAAAGAAAAAAGGAAAAAATGGCATGTCTACCACTTACAATATCTTTCTGGATGATTGTAGCGGCAAGTGGCCCCATACTTACAGCTGATTAAATGAAATAAAAAAACATATTAGAACGTTGCCATTCCTTGCACGTATATTTAGGATATATATAGAGCTGGAAATGATAAAGGAGTTTCAGTAGTTAAAGGACAGAATATCTCACCTGCCAGTTTTCAGATAAAATGGACAATCTTCTTCACCCTGTCAATGGTAGTTAGTAATGATGAGGGACAGCATGGTAAAAACCAAATATGTGTACCAACAATCAGGCGTAACAATTGACTTGAAACAAAAACAATTAATGAAAGATATATCTTCATAACAATATTCCTACTCTCAAAGTTCCTCCAAAACAAATCATAAAGGCATAATCTACCACCAAGCAACACAAAAGGGTTCATCAGGTTCCAAGCTTTCCAGCTAGTACAAGCCTTGCGAAGATTGAATTAGAACCACAAACGTCTCCGAATGGCAGTCTTTTAAGGGTCCAATGAAATAGCCACAGAAAAATCACACAATAGTAAACCGTTCTTCCCATCAAATTGTCACCCTCAATCCCGAACCCCAGCAAAATAAAATAAAATAAAAATTGCAAAGATATATCATCTTCCATTAAAGCAAGCAGCCCAGCATGTTTCCCAAAAACAAAGGCAAGAGTTGGAAACAGGAAGCAAAGGTGTCTCCAAAAGGACGTGTTCGTTTTTTTTCACTTCCTTCGATTTCATTTTGACATGTCGTGCACCTGAAAAGGTGGGAATTTGGAAGGTATACACAATATGATATGAACACAAGGAGGAAATTTGTCATACAAATAGAGTTATGGAAAAGTAAGATCTTAACAGCAGGCTTGTCACTAGACCACATGTCAACAATCCCTACATGAGCCACTTATTAAACACAAGCAATTTGAAAACCACCATGTAAAATATTCCCCAGAAATGACTGGCTGGATATTTAATGTAAATTTAAATAAATACATACTGAGACACAAATAGAACCCTGCACAATTCAATTTGCAATCATCAAATATAGTATGTCATAATATCTTTAAATAAGCATACTGGTCTGACTGGAAGGCCTTTGGAGTTATGCAGCAATGCTGGGGAAACAGGTGGCTGCGCTGTCTTTGCATCTCCAAATATTATGTTCTGCACCACAGTGCCGTTTTCTTCTCCAGCTAATATCTGCACACCTTTGGGGTGGTGAAATTTGCAGGTTGTACCAAATTTACATTTTCCAGTCTTCATGTAGAACTGCTTAAATTACAGCGAGTTATTTACTAATTTTTTAATATAAGAGCAAGCTATGTCCTCAAGAGAAAAAGTATCTTACAGCACATGGAGGCTCTGATGGCCTCTCAGGTAAGACAGAGACATCACCATCCTCGAGAGCAACCTGAAATTGAAGCGATAGGTTGATAAGTTTGACAGCATAGAATGTCTCATTAAACAAAATGAGAGATTATACCAAAATTACTTACAGGAGGTGCGATTCTATCTTTAGGGTGGTTGAATTTGCACTTAATACCAAACTTGCACCTTTGAGTCTTCAGAAAGTACTGAAACATTTTAATAGAGAAAAAGAAGTTTAAATTCAGACCATCAAAGTGCTATAGTGGAGCGCACATAATTTAAATCTAGCTTACAGGACAATCAGGCTCGCCTTGTCTCTCAGGAAGGGATTCACTTGGTACAGGGGGAACCTGAATCACAATTAAAAGATCATGCAAAATATTTACGAAGACAGAATGGATACCTCTATAATTAAATTAACTGGAGAGAAACAGTTGCATTAATCTTAGCAAAGAAAAATCATATTAATATTTGATCAGAGAAAATACAAGCACAAATATTTCCACCAGATAACGATCTTACTAAGCCTATAAACGTGAATCAAATGCCAACTAACCAGAAGACATACTACGAAACTTTTAACATGCAACAAATACACAATTTTATTTCATTTATCAGTAGACTGCATATATATCACAGTAATGTGTTCAAGATAGAACCATCAAGATTTTAATAATTCCTCATCAAAACTCATCAGCATATAAAGTTACAAAAGCTTCAGAGAGATTTTTCTTTTTTTTTTATAAGAAACAAAAGTATTATAGAAAAATTTCAAAATAGGTTACAAAGGGACCAGAAATCCCAATAAAACTTAAAAACTACAAGACACAACTCCAATCTCTCATTATGTCAGATACATAAAATCCTTAAACTCTTTCTGATTTGAAATCCACCATGAGGCCCTAAACGTAACCCTATACCACACCTCCTCTAAAATCTAGCTTCAGATAGATTTTAAATTTTATGCTTTCTGAAAATCGTCAGAAATGTAGGCATCTAATGGGCCCTTCACAACTGATTAATACCTTGTTTCAAAATATACAAGTTCAGCTGTACTGCTATGGCTTTAAATAACTTCCATACAAATTAACAGCATCCACGCAATACATTCCACAACAACCAATGTTGGATGGCTTTGTGAATAAAACATAAGAGTCTAAGTAAATCACCAAACAAACAAATACTTCTGCAAACAACGAACGATGAGCATGTTTATAGGTTGAAGTTTTCAAAACTTTCTGGTATGTCAGTACACTCACTGTCGGAATCCGCACCATATATTCAGCAGTAAATAGAAAATGAGGTAGTTGATTGATATGCTTTCTCTTGAGAAAATCTATCAACAATACCCCATAGAGTCTCCTTAATAGTATGCAATATCACTAAACACGTATCAGAAAAAAACAGATTCGTACCATGAAGAAAACTTCAATTTTTTAACTGAAGACACACGTTCAAGCACTTTAAGGAAGGAACAAGTTGGACGTCTTCTAGTCAAGCAATGTAGTCACACATATTACAGCCTAGTGAAGTTAGTGAAAAATAAAGGATGGATATAGATGGCAGCTAAAGTTCCTTATTTGCCATGTGAAGCCATCACCATGAAATAAAATTTGGTTTTGGTTGCCGCATGTAAGAGAATGTACATATGGGATCCACTCATATACAAAATACTTCAGAAATATAGCATTACCATAGAACCATAAAGGATATTGTCAAACAATGAAGAAATACAACTAATGTGGTTACTAATATCAGAGAAAAAGTACTGTAGATACAAAATATGTATAGTTGAAAAAGAATTTGTCAATGTATTATATTACTACCAAGGCCACAAACCAAGTAAAGATTATAATAAACTCATGTAAGCTATGAAACAAAAAAACAAAAATGGAGTTAATACACCCCTCAAGATGTTACAAAAAAATCTTTCAGCACAAAAGAGGAGCAGTCCATATAGTGATATAGGTTCCCTTATTTACAAAAGATATATCTGTCTCATGCATCCCAGCATACATTTTTTGTCCAAACTAAGATCTTAGTGACACATTGGTTTATGAAATCAAATAACATAAAAGGTAAGACTGGTTAAAGTACACGTCTTATTAGATTACAGTACTATCTGTGAACATATACAGAAAATATATTTGTGTACAGAGCACCACATAAAGTGATCACTAGTAGTATAAGACCATAGGACTAAATATTATTGGATGCTTTGATTGCAAATTAAACTAATTATTAATAACCACATAAATTACTAGTAAATAAGTATGTGGTATAAATACAAAGTACTTTTAGTAACTGAATTAATGGAGTATTAGTAGATAATAAAGTAACCAAAAATATCACCTCTTTCCAATCTGGGATCCCCCCTTCTGGAACCCAAATAGGATGGTCAAACTTGCAGCTCTCTCCAAACTTACAGGTTCTTGTTTGCATATAATATGCACAGTCCTTCTCTCCAGGCCTCTGGGGATAAATGGGCAAATGGCTCGTACTCTCATATCTAGGGCGCTTGGATAAAGAGTTTGTTGAATACCAAGCTTCAGTTTGCCCAATGTTGTTATGGGCACCCAAAAGAGTCTGATGATAGAGTGCTAGATAGATAGTAGACACGCATAACAAGAAAATGATCATATACGTTACTATATAAATAGGATATTTATTTATGTATAGAAAGAAATCAAAATTGTATTGACAGGCAAACTTGTTAAGTTCGGACCTGTGTAAATTAATCAGATAGCATAAGCTTCAAATAGCCAGTTATGTATCTTTTGATTTCATATATTTTCAAATTAACCATATATAAGTAATAGACTCCACAAAATCAGTTAATTTCAATAGTGTCACCACACCGCTGATGATGATATGTAAACTTCAGTACTTCACACAAGAAAAGGACCTCCTCCCGTGATGCTTAATGCCGCTTAACGCTTTCAATATATAGATTGACGACATGTAAACAAAAAATTACATAAGCGATCGCAATATAATATATCTTTAATGCCACTACGAGTTACATCAACCACACCAAACAAAACTAGAGTACGAAAGAGACAAAGAGCTATAGAAAATGCCATAAATATAATACTTAAGGAGAAAGGTATCAACTCTTCTCCAAATTATTTCTTTGAATTTAGCATCCACAGAGCTTCAAGCCAGGCTAGCCTTAAATTAATAAACAAAAATCTCTTAGATGTGGTACCAACTCTTGTTCGCCCTGTCACTATGATACTCAGTTATAAGTAGTTAATGTGCAACCTTTGCATAAATAGCAACGTCATTTATTCGATGGCCTAGCGACTTCAATTACAGTTAAATTATCCCGACACCACAACACTGTAAGAATCACTAAAGATTCCTGATTGATTTCACTCGGGCAAACAGGATATTACATTACAATAACGTTTAATTATCTGGCAATTGATGTATTTGACTGATCACAATTATGAGCTATGTAATTCATCTGGAAAAACCCTTCTGACATCACATAAAAGGACAAAAATCATTACATATACTGATTAATTATATAGTTGTGACAACAACAGTAAACCATAGCAATAAAAGTTGACAAGTTCACTAGCCACACATCCTGTAAACTTGCCTTCCTCACAAGAAGACTCTCCATTCCTCCTTCCAACTTATCAGAAATTCACAAGATTAAACAAATAATTCAAGGACAGCCACGTTTATACCGCCTGAAGAATATATATACTATGTTTCTTCCTTCACGGCGAGTTCAATAAAATCCTCAAAGGTGAGTCTATGTGTAATTCACATATAGCACGTGATATTGTCATAAATTGACCAAGAAACCAAATCAACTTGAACTTCACACAACCTACTCATACCAAAAGTCTTTGCAGAAGACTTATCCAAAAATTATGCCATTGCAACAAATTAAGTATATATACTTAAAAGCAAGATAAGAACTGGTAAAGATTTCTTACATTCAGAGGAAGTACGCTTCAATCCGGCATAAAGATCGGTAACTGTAGAGCTCACATCCACACCAGGGGGCCCATATGAATGCGTGGGAGTGTTAATTGATACGCCAGGAATCCTAGTAGAGTAGCTGTCGGGGTTGTAAAGCAGTGAAGAGGAGAGGACAGACGAGGACGAGAGTGAGTCGCCGCTCAAGTACCTAGAAGAAGTGCCGAGCAACGAAGTGTCGGCAGAGAGGTAGGAATCAGCGCCGGATCGAGAGCTGTAGAGACTGGTGGTGGCGCCGCCGCCTCCGCCGTAAGTGCTGGTGGTGTAGCCGTAGAGCTGCTTCGCCATCGAAGCCGCACTTTTCACTTGGCGAAAATGAGTGTGAAGCCCTAAACTAACTCTGGCCTTGAAAGACTAATTTAGTACTAAAATTTTGTGCCTATCATCAATTCCTTATTCATGACGGTCAACCGTTAATGGGATAGCACCCAATGCCAATTGGAGAAATTTTTCCCTGCCCGTTTTCTCTTAAGCGGTTGGTCACGTTTATTTTTATTTTTATTTTTATTTTTATTTTTTTTATAATTGTTGTTTCAGGCTTGCGCGTTTACTAGTCCACGTGATGACAGCCCTGGCCCTCAAGACTGCCCCGGTTAAATCAAGGGATATGAGCTAGCGGTAGGGACCTAAGGGAGAGGACACATGACGATGTAACCCCTGCAATGTACCCCAATAATATTTCAGCCACATGGGATTCGAACCTGCGTTGCTGGGGAAAGAGCTCTCACGTCACCTTAGGCCTTACCGTTAGTCTATGTCCTTGGGGGCGGTTAGTCCCGTTTATTGGCCCCACTCTGATCTCAACAAAATTATAGGGTGTTTAGCAAAGTTTATTTAAAAGATTTTATAAACTCCTACATTTTATAAGATGTTTTTAGTAGAGGTGTCAAAATTGGTCCAAAAGTCAAGTTGGGCTACAATTTTGTAGTTCGAAAAGGACAGACCTTTTTGGCACGATAAGTTGGTTGGGGTTGGTCGGGGCCGCCATTTCAAGTGAATTTTCATGGGTTGTGATGGCTTAGGACTCAAAACCATCAAGCCCGTGGAATTTCGGCTTGGCCCAGATCGATTTTTCTTTTTGTCCAGTCGTGGTGCACTGGGTCAGCCCATTTGATAGCTATAATTTTAAGAGCTTACATAATGTTTTAGATCTTATTTTAAAAATAAGTAGTTAAAGTATTTGGATTAGAAAAAAAAAGATGAAAGAGCTTATAAGACGTTAGTAATGATATTTTTATAATTAAAACGGCCCAAGTGAAAGGAGATTGTTAAAATAAGTTTTAAAAAGAAAAGGGTGTTTGGTTGAGCTTATAATCTCTTCAAACCATCTAAGAACTTATAAGTTCTTTAAAGTGTTTAATGAAGTTTTATCTAAATTATCTTATAAGATTCCAAAATAAGATGTTAATTGGTTATAAGCTCGTTTGAAAAAAAAATAGGGTATCTCACTTTATTTTCGAAATAAGATCTTATTTTAACAACTTCCTTTCACTTTTGTTATTTTAATTTAAAAAAGAAAATGTTATTACTAACATCTTATAAACTATTTCTTCTTATTTTATCCAAACACTTCAACCACTTATTTTTAAAATAAGATCTAACATTTTATAAGCTCTAAAAAAATCTTATAAACTCTAAAAACATCTTATAAGATGTAAGAACTTATATGATCTTTTACATAAGCTTAGTCAAGCACTCTCTAAGGTGGAATCTCCCACTTTTTTTTGAAAAGAGCTTATAAGTTTTTATCATTGATGCTACTAAAAAGCGAAGATTTCTTCAAATCAAGGTAGTTGAGTAGTCGGCCAACTTCTTTTTTCGAGTCGGTGAAATCTTCGGATGATAAGCCTGCAACACACAGAGCAAGGCTAGGGGTCCATGGGATTGTCCCAGGGAGACCCCTACGATACTTAAGTAAGCAACTGTGGGAGAGAAAAATCTAGAGCACAAGAATTTAATTTAAAGTAATTAACTGAACTTACTTACAAATGAATATGGATGGACTTTTTATCCTAGGATGATGGGTCGCATGAGCTTAGTGTAATAAAGTGGTCGTCGAGTTGTAGCAAGTCTAGTGGCCGTAAATAGTGAACTGGGCTTCATGGACTGCTCAATAATGATTTGGGCCTCATCGGCCAATTGATAATATTCAGACTCAATAATAACTATTCATGGGTGATAATTAAATAATGACATAATTAAATAAATAAAAATATAATTTATGATTTTACCGCCAACAATCTTAATTTGAGAGCTTATAAGATATTTTTGGAAAAACTTTATCAAATACTTTTAGAGAGTTTATACAAACTTCTTATAAGATGTTTTGAAGAGCTTACAAGCTCCGTCAAACACCCTTTTAGGGAATTTTGGGGTACTTCGAAATGGTAATGAATTGGTTGGGTTAGTGTGACCTAGAATCTGACCCATTATGGCTAATTCTGCCTTCTATTAAAAAGCCGAGCAGAAGATTTCTGGTCGGTATGGATTTTACAATTGGAATCTTACAAGTATATATCTCAGGATTTTTTTCTCTCTTGTCTTCTTACCAATAAATGAAACCTATTTATACCCATCTCATTAGTGGGTTTTAACCATCATCACACCTACTAATAGAGTGATTACAAAGGGACACTTGTCCTCTTCTGGACATGCATGTTGGCCGTGTATTTGGCATTTTACTGACTCATCTTTCTAACTTGTTGACAAGTGGCATCTTGACTTGCTAAGTAAGGCATTGACCTTACTTAGCAAGATGGTTATCTTCAATTCGCCTGCCATTAGAGCATCATGTCGCCATCCGAGCCCGCTACGCGCCACGCCATCAGGTCGGTTGCTGAAGTCATCGACTCGGTCCACGTCATCTTGGTGGTCCCATGTCATTGTCAGCTGAACGGCTACGTGGACTAATTTTTCGCCAGCTCGGCTCGGGTATCATTAGTGGTTATGGTTCAAGATTATTAATTATTTTAAATTTAATTTATTATAATTAACTTTTTAATACAACAGTTATTAGATTTTATTAAATCTATTGTAAAATATTTTGTTTCCAAATTGTTATCTTTGGCTTGAATAAGCTGTTGTGGTAGACGTCTATTGACAACATCTGTAAAAATGAGTTGTTTTTTGACAAATAAATATGTTAACAAACAACGGATATCTAAGAAACTGTTGTTAATGCTTCAAATGACAATTAATTAGTAAAAAATGTTGTCATTTTAGTGTTGTCATTCTAAATTTTTCTTGTAGTGAACTCACAAGGGTGTAATTCTTCCGCTAACTTAAAAGAAAACTGAATTATAAGCAGTTGTCATTTTTTAGCTGAGTTGCTCTATCAACAGTTCATTCAAGAGAACTGTTGAGTGATTAACTCTCTTGCTGAATATCAATCCAGTTGTCTTAAAGGACTAAGTTTTTTTCTTCAAAACTCTGATTCGCAAAATCGAAATTGTAAAGTTTATTTAACCCCTCCTTCTAAACTTTACCTGATACCCCTTGGGACCTACAATTACCACATATGTAGTTTTATGGGACATAGTATGTTGATGTCTATTTTTCTTCTTATTTGAATACCCGATCAATTAACTATGACTAAACATACCTTCCATGACTTATATTCAATAAGGTCTTAAAATTTAAAATATCTCATAAAATAAAAGAACTATATATTCTCAAATGAATTCAAGTGACATATAAATAACATGTAATGTATAATCATATATGTATAATCATATATGTGTGATTATAATTTTAGTGAGTTTAGGATGTGGTTATGACATAACCAAACACCCTCTAAGTCAGTCATATTCTATTTTAGACGTGTTAAAATGATCCCTGTAAATTTTTCATTGTCTAGTTTAATTTCCACATCATAGTACCCACATATTTTTCTTGTTGATCAAAGACGCACGTCAACAAATTGGCGCTAGAGGAATGGGGTCTTGGTCCAGTCATAATTCCCAATTAAGTCATTCCAGTTAAGGTAATTTAGTTTCACTTTCTTGTAAAAATGAGTCAGACTACCAGAAACGCTCGTGGGACTGAGGACCCACCCCAAAATCACCAAACTGTCCAAAATACTAACGGCCAGACCATACCCCCAATAGAGACAGGGGGCGCGGCTTTGCTTCCCTTCACTCAGCTGTTTACGAACCCTACGTTCGTTCAACAAATGAATCAACTCATTCCCCAAACCCTCGCAATAAAATTAAAGCAATAATCGACCTAGAACCCCCCAGCTCTATCAGTAAAGTACAAAGCTTAATAGTACGCCTAGTCGCCTCAAATCAGTTTGTTTCGAGATCCACAGACAAGTGTAAACCGTTCTTCGAAATAATCAAGAAAAATAAGGACTTTGAATGGACCGAACAGACGCAGGTCACGTTTGAGTCATTAAAGCAACACTTGGCATCAATTCCTATCTTACAAAAACCGAGCCGAGGCGAAGACCTGTATTTATTTCTTGCGGTTTCTGAATATGCCGTCAGCTCGGTACTCATCAGGCTGGATAATTCTGTCCAACACCAAATTTACTATACCAGCCAGGCATTGCATGATGCTAAGCTCAGGTACCCGCCCATGGAGAAACTGGCATACGCGCTGGTTATCTCCGCTCGCAAATTGCGACCATATTTCCTGGAGCATAAGGTTATGGTATTAACCAATTATCCACTGAAGCAAGTCTTACATCGACCAGACACCTCGGGTCGCATGATTAGTACTAAAACTTTAATTAGTCCCCGGCAACGGCGCCAAAAACTTGTTCGCCTTATTTTTTAGCTTCACCGCAAGTGTACGGTGCAGTTTATAGAATAGGGTTATCAAGGTCGAATCCATGAGGGACTAATAAATTAATGTACTAATTATGGATTATAATAGCCTTATTTTTATCTAGACTATCGAATTTGAGATGGATTGGTTTTATAAACTAAAGCGTAAATTTATCCTAAAAGAAACAAAGCAAAGAGTGATTAAAAGATCAAGATCTTGAATGGATTCTGGGTTATGGTTTTGATTAGCCTTGTTTGTTTATGTTTCCAATGGCCTCTTTCCGTTTCCAACTATATATAAAAGTGGAATCATGTTTGTTCATAAAATTTCCAATGGAAATCATCATTTTCATTTTCTATTTTTCACATAAAACAACATCTCAAACCTATAATTTCTATTCTCAAACCTATACACTACCCTACATCACTCATCATTACTTATCAATCACTATTTTCATATTTTAACCCAATTATATATATGGGACCCACCATTATCAACTTTATCTACTTAAAATATTACTATTTTTAAATTATAACTATCTAATGGGACCCATCAACTATAATCTTACAAATATAATATTATATATTCAAATTAAAATATTGAAATGAACCCCACCACTACCAACTTTTCAATTATTATATACATAAAATAATATTTCAAAACTACTCAAACCAAACACAATCTCATTTCCAACCCTACATAAAACACATTTAATTCATTCATCCAAACACAATCCCAATTTCCACACGAAAACCAATAAATTCTCAAAATTCTATTTCCAACTTAAAGCTGAAATGGACCATGGAAACATAAACAAACAAGCCCTTAATATCCCTTTTATTCTCGATTAATCAAACCAAAGTTAAACGTATTCTTCCCTATAGACCGATCATAAAAATCATTTACCCTCTCTCTCTCGAGATACATGTAAAAGCATTGATTGGAATATTTATGCTAGCATCTCTACTCAACATGAGATATCCAACTCCCAAAAGATCAAAAGATTATAAAGCCTCACAAATATTCACAGACTTCTCAATCATGCAAGATATTTGTGTCAAGTACTCATAGATCTAGTATTGAAACTCATCGGTTAGAATTATGAATCAATACATCAGACAAGTTAAACCAAATGCGTTTTGATAAAACAAGAATTAAAGCATAGTACTTGAATAGGGTATGAAAACATTAACTTCAATTGTAATAAATCATCAAATAAAAGTATTCATTAACCTACTCCCAAACCCGGGAATCACAAAGGGTTTAGCCAGACATAGAAAAGAAATAATCCATAGACAAATTATTAATGTTCATGTCTAACTAATTGAAAATAACGATACTATGGGATGAGTGAACTCGGGGATGATGACGATCTCTCGATCTATCTTCAATCCTCGAAGGTGTGGTTGCGGTCTTGATAGATCTCTCCAATTCTCTCGTGGAAGATTGCTCTTTTCTCTGCTTTCTAGGGCAAAAATCAGCGTATCGCTGTTTGTGGCCGCCCCATCTCTATTTGTACTTCGTTTGGATCGAAACCTAGTTGAACACGAGTCAGACTCTGTTTTTCCCATAGAGGCGCACGGGCCGTGCGCTCTCTATGCGTGCGCTCTATGGGAAAAACATAGTTTGACTCGTGTTCAACTAGGTTTCGACCCGCCCAACCCGTCTTTGGGTGCCGTAGGATTTGTCCAAACCACTAAAGGGAGCACGGGCCATGCTATGTAGCACGACTAGCCCGTGGTGGTAGTCGAACATTGAAAACTGCTTATTAGGTTGAGCACGGGCCGTGCCAGGGTAGCACGACCTGCCGTGCTCACCTGCTACAATTAGTACTTGGTCATTTTCTTCCGTTTTTCGCCGGTTCGTCTGACTTCTTCTCGATTCGACACCAAACTTCATCCATCACGTTAAGTATTGGCAAGACTTTATTGCAATGCTCGAATTGTTGCCAAAATGCTACAATTATCAATAAATTCCTACAAAACGAGCAAAGCGTAATCCTTTTCCACAAAACAGGAATAAAGCCCTATTTACTCATGTAATGCATGCATATCAACACATTCTAGCCAAACTTAAGCCCAAAATACATGCAAAATACATGCCAATCAAACCCCCAAACTTAAACGTTGTGGATCGGTCAACACTTTGTAAACAAGACAAAGAAATGGGGTAAAGAAGAGCAACTCAAGAACACCGCATCACAATTCATGTCGTTTATCCATAGACATCAAGCACAAACCAACCAAGTTTCAAATATCTAACACGGAGCACAAGTCTATCAAAATCATGGCAAATACTTCAAATTACGCCTCTCATGGATAAAGTGTATACTCTACTCACTAGGATAATAAGGGACGTGTATTCGCTCAAGTCATATCAATGTTGAAGAATTACCATATGCTTGCAAATCGTCTCACATCTCCGCCACTCGATTGTATGCAATTCACAAATCAGAAAGGACTTTGCTTATGGTTGTAATGAAGGCTCTTTGGTTAAGGTAGGGAAATATGGACAAAGTGACTCAAACTCAAGCGTATAGATTGATAAGCGCATTGTTTTTCTCAAACACTTATTCTTATTCAAATCAACTATGCACCCCCAATCACCTTTTCCTATCACATATCTATTTCTCCCTTCTTTTTCATACAATTCATTGTCCTTCGCCTTACATCACAATTTCCAGCCTATATATTACTTACGCCCGACTCACTTTTTTTCAGTCGTTTTTTTTTCCGACTCTTTTGTGAGTATCCTTCCTTTTCCTCCTTTTCTTCTTTTATTCCCAATCACCCAACATATACACTATTTTCTAACTACTCGATACCCTTTTATTCAACCCTTTATTCAATCCCTTTACTCAATGATATACGCTCAAGCTTAGGGTAACAGATATCTCAAGTTAAGTTTTAAGGCTTGAAATGTGGCTATCAAAAATCAGGCAATAGGCTCGAATTGGCTAACTAGGGAAATCAAATATCATAAGATAGGCAAGAAGGCTTGAAAGGCTTAACAAAAATGGCCTAAAATCATTTTCATGAATGCATACAACATGTGACTTTGACGGAGATACCAGAGCAAGTTCTATAATTCAACTCAACATGAATGACAGACTCAATCAACAAACAAGACTGCATAATATGAAAGCAGTAAAGGCTCAAAAAGCTCACAGGCTTGTAAGTGCATAATTCAAAGTGTATTAACCATGATCCCAATAATCACATGCTCCATATTAATTATTCTCAACCCGGTCAACTCACGCTCAACACCCAATTCAAAACAACATAAACGATTCAACACATGCTCCCAAGATCAACAAACACACAATAGCGGTCAACTCACTCCCTAAACAACTAAGAAAGCAATAAACGTGCTAAAAAAATCAAAAACATCTAATGCAATGCATACTACATGCTCTAAATGCAACTACATGAATGCAAAAACGCCACACCCTTCAATAAAATTACTACCTCTCCCCCCAAACTTGAATGAAATTATAGCGCATAGAAGAGAAGGTAGAATTTCAAAAAAGTGTGGAAATGACCGGATCTTTGTGGGGGTGGCGGCGGAAAGTGGCCCCGGGAGATATGCCACATTTGTATACGATGCAACGTCGTAATATCTCCAACTCCCGATGCTCCACGGGCCTGGTACCTCGGCTCCGGGCTTCGTATCTTTGCTCCTACTCGCTCGGAAAGCATGGAACTCATCTCGGTGATGCCGGAAGTCGTCCCTATCTTTGTCGCATGCTCTCTCAAGAGCATAGAGTCCATCATGATCATACTATCCCCCACGCTCCTCACCTTGGTGGGAGCTCTGCGAATGTCGGGCCGCCCTGTGGGAAGCCTGCTCAAGCCCCTCTCGTGCCGATCGTACTCCCTTGCCTCTATCACCAAATCCTCTTCATCGGGTAACCCTGCTACCCCTCCTCATTTTTCGTGCGATCAGCCGCCCATGACCCCGATATGTGCCTCGAGTTCGGAGGCGATTACTTTGATTGTCCACCAAAGAATGAGGATGTTGCGGGTTAGGGAAGGGAAGCGAGAATCGACTTTTTGTTGAAAATGAGAGGATGTTCTCCTCTTGATTATGATCTTCATGGTGCGGAGGGCGTTCATGTTGATGCTCTCGATCGCCCTCTATCGGCTCTATTCGACGCATATCAACCCCAAAATGTTGAGCAATGGGGGTTATCATTCCCCCAATTAATATTATCCCGCGTTCGAGAAATGTAAACGGCGTGTTCCACAAGTACGCCGCCATATTATAAGGGGTGCGGGTGAGCATACACCAAAGTAGGTATAGCTCCCGAGCTTGCATACCCCCGTTGTTGTGCCGAGCGTACACTGAATGGGCCGTCACGTTTTGGATGTAGCGGAATACGGGGTTGCGGATTGACGAGGCCTTGGATGTGCGTCTTTGCATATTGCATCGGATCCGGTTTCGGGTTGATCAACAATCGCGGAGAATTCATGCGAGCTATAATTTGCGGCGTCCGGTATGGGGCGTCGATGGTACCCCAAAAATCTAGATAAGTTTGGCGATGGTGACGCGTGCCTCCATTCGTTGCCCAATCTAAACCGGATTTTCTCGAGGTTCACCGACTCGCGTCTCCGTAACATCCACGGTGCTCAGGAACTCAAGCGCGAGTGTCTTAAATGTCGACCACCGCCCTTGCACGAAGGCGGTCCATCCCACTCGTTCAAACATGTGCCAAAACTCCTCATGTATCCCGAGAGCTCGGGTACACTCATTGTCGGCATAGCGTGTGGGCGTGAAAGAACAAGTGATCAGCCGGTTCCACCTATCAAGTTCGTCATTCTCTGTCAAAGTGAGCCTGTAAGCCTCGGGGCTGTCTGGGTATGGTGGCGCACATGCGGCGGCGGCCCCCCATCTTTGTCTACCTCTATTCGGTCGGTTCTTTGGTTCAACCATTTGTTCGAATGAGTACCTGGCAAAACAATTGTGAGAATCCGTACATACCAAGTAAAAAAAATCGATGAATTCCATACAACAATCCACATAAGGTATAATGTCTCATCTCGACAATTTAATTCACAATTAAGCTTCCAAGCCCAAACAACAATGTAATTGCAGCGAATCCTAGTCACTATCACCTTAAACAATCGAGCTCATGTATAATTCATCAAACAAACAACTACAAACAACCTAATTCAACCACCCACAAAGTGTTCGATAAAATGCCCAATAGAAAAAATCAATCCAATTCATGGCAAAATCATCAAACATGCACCATATAACATCTCTAATCCATAATCCTCAAGAAATTCGAAATAAAAAGTGCAATTCATACCTTAAATCCGAGAATTCAAAAAATTTGAAAGTTGAACCCTAGGTACCCTTCTACCCCAAATCCTTACTTCCAAGCAAGTTGAAAGGTGTAATTCTTGTGTGGGTAGTGTGAGAGGTGAGTATGTAGTGAAAACCAAGAGAAATTTTCGAAAAAAAGTGAGAGGGCTTCGATTTTTCTTATCTGCGCGAGAGAGGGAGAGTTTTTGTGAAGAAAAAAATGTCCTCTGCCCGACTTAAGTGCTGTCTCACCAATTTGGTAGGAGCACGAGTCGTGCTCTATGGCACGGGCCGCTCTGTCTTAGGGGTCGAACCTCGACTCCAAAATCTTAGGCACCGCTCGGGCCATGCGCGAGGCGCACGCAGTGCCGCAAATACATCCTCAAGTCTTGGTACCACAAAGGCCGTGCGCAAGTGCACGGGCTGCCGTCTTGGGGTACCACACCTCGCCCGATTTTCCACTTTTTTTTAATAGGGAAAGCAAGAAAACCCTAACCTATGAAAGCAAATAAATCCTAACTTAGAACAGGGAAACAAACCAAGATAACATGGGAAGAAATAAAATAGCAAACCGTTGGGTTGCCTCCCAACAAGCGCTAAATTTAACGTCTATAGCTTGACGCCTATTTTACTCGATCACGGTTCCAGCAAACTGATGCGAGTCACTTCTTCATGTTCTTTTCCTTGCCAATTCAACTCGCATAGATTCGAGCCTCCTTTGAATGCCTCTAGTGTAGAAGTCACCCGTCGGTCAAATGCCATGTTTTTTCGTTTGCATCGTGCGAGTGGCGACACGCGCGTCTTCCGAGCTGGTCCTAATCGTGTGCTTTGCTTTCTCACAATTTAGTACGTCCGCACATGATCTATAAACACCAGACAATGACTCGGATTAAAATTATTAGTACTTAAATTGACGAGAGATAATGATTTACAACTCTCCCTGTTATCATGATGGTTCCCCGCCTTATAGATGGAGAACAACACTTGCTCATCATTAACTCGTAATGTGAGCTCTCCTTTTGTATATCTATCAATGCGCATGCGATGGCTAGAAATGGACACCCGAGTATCGGGAGGGACGTCTCGATCTTCCTCCATGTCATGTACTAAGAAGTCCACAGGGGAATATAAACTTATCTACCTTCATGAGCACATCCTCCACGATTCCCTTAGGATATGTGAGTGATCTATCCGCTTAGTGAGGTGACCGTGGGCGGTTTCATCTCTCCTAATCCAAGTTTCGAAAATGGATAAGGGCATTAAATTAATACTTGCTCTAGATCACAAAGTGCTTTAGTAAATACAACACCACCAATAGCATAAGGGATAGGAAACTCCCGGATCTTTGAGCTTATGTGGTAGTTTTCTCTGAATGATCGCACTTTGCACTCCTCGGTCAAGTTGTGTCTCGGTCCCGCCAACTTTTTCTTCTTGGACATCACTTCCTTCAAAAACTTCGTATAATTGGGCATCTGCTCCAATGCGTCTGCAAACGGTATGTTAATATGCAGTTTCCTAAAGATGTCTAAGAATTTTGCAAATTGGGAATCTAACTTTTTCTTTTTAAAACGTTGAGGGAAAGGAAGTGGTATAGAAAAATTTGAAAGATCAGAGTTAGAGAAAGATTTAAGCTTCTCAGCCCCTTTTTGTTCAGTAACATGGTCCTCAACTCCTTCCTCGGCCTCAACATCGCTCTTTGCTTCTATTTCCGCGTCTCCCCGCTTATTGAACGCTGCCCCTGCAGGGCGCACGGGCCGTGCTCCCCTGCGTCAATTCAACAATTTCTGGTATTTTTGGCCCTTCGTATTCTGTACCACTCCTCAGACGAATGGCGTTACACTGTTCCTTCGGATTAACCTCAGTGTTGCTTGGAAATTGGCCTTTCTGATGCTGCCCATAATCGTAGCTATTTGGCCAATTTGGGTTTCAAGATTTTTCATTTGGGACCCCAATTGTGTGACCTGGTTTTCGATTTTATCCAGCTTCTGTTAGATAAATGTTTTTATCATGATTTTGATGATTTTGTTCGAATTTGTTCAAATGAGTTTTTAAACTAAAACAATGTCCCTAAATATTGTCTAAATACTTCCGACCGTCTTAAAATGTTTTTACTATTTTTCGGAGTATTTTTTGGAGTTTATTTTCGATAAAAATTGGACAACACATTTGTTTCAGCTCACCAGTCGCCCCTATAGGGCAACCCGTACTGAGTTGAGTTTTGAAACGAGAAAATGGGACGTAAGAAAAATGGGGGAGGACGACCGGTCGTCGGCCAGTACACAGGAGCGACCCTTTTGGTTGATCTTCTCTGTTTCGTATTTTCTTCAACCCCAACCGGTCATAGTCAAGTCGGGCGGCCGGTCGCACCCCTACGACCGGTCCCCTGTGTAAAATTTGCTGAAATTCAATTTCAATCTTATCTCTGCGTGACGGTCGCACTCTTGTTTATCAAAGAAACTATCCGTTGCATTTTCGGATAGCTTTTCCCTGTTTTGTGGGATTGATTTCTAATGACTCTATTGATGATTTTAAATGGTTTCTTTGCGACAAATCACTCCCCAAGGAGGAGCCTATGCGGAAATGAAAGCCAAGTCCTCTTCTATAAATAGAGGCTTCATTCAAGCAACAAGATACAACACTCTACACAAGCAAAGAGCAATCAAGCAAACACTTTCATATATCTTGTTGTATTAGCCTTAGCACTTTCACTTGCACAAATTTGAGGTCTAGGCTTTTTCTTGATTACACTTGTACTCATATTGTATCAATCATTATTGAGTTGTAATCTTGATTTTGGTCATCATTCAACACAAGACATCCTTGTGAGTATTCTTGTGGTAAGAATATGTTTGATACATGTTTTTATCTTAATTTTGATGATTTTATTTTGTCACCAAAACAATGCTTTTAAAGGTTGTCCAAATACTCCTAAATGATTTAAAATGGTTTTAATATTTTCCGGAGTATTTCCTCAAGTTTATTTTTGATAATAATGGACAACACTTTTAATGAATTTATTTCATTGGATTTTTCACTCCTTTACAAGGTTCCTAAATGTTGTCTAAATACTCTCGATTGGTTTAAAATGTTTTTACTAAATTTTCGGAGTATTTCTTGGGTTTTATTTTCGACAAAAATTGGACAACATTTCTGTCTCGTGGTCGACCGGTCGCCCTATAGGGCAACCCGTACCTGAAGATGTTTTTAGAAATAGAAAATGAGACGGAAGGAAAAACAAGCGGTCGCCGGTCGCTTCAGGCGTCGGCCGTCGGTCGTCCGTCGGCCGCCAATGATCGGCCAGTACTGCAAGTTTCGTTCGAAATAGAACTAAAACCTTGCATTTTTGAAATAAGGGGGACCGGTTGGGGTGATGGTCGGCCGGTCGAGGTAGACGTCGTCGGCCGCCTGTGATATTTTTTGTGTATTTTTCCAACGTCTATTTCTGTGCGGCCGGTGCCTGTGTATTGACAAAAAAATATGACCGTTTGACAATGAGACACATTTCCTTAAATTGTGGGATTGATTTCTAACAGCTATATTCTTGATTTTAATTATATTTTTCTGTAGATTTTCAATCCCCAAGAGGAGCCTATGCTTGATCAATCATCTCCTATAAATAGAGGAAGTTTTGGAGCAACCAATACAACAATTGAGATACAACACAACAAGATACACTTCAAGCAAACACTTGGTCTTTCATTGTCTATTTTTGTTGTTGTATTTGCCTAGCTATTCACTTTCACATTCTTGAGGTCTAGGCTATTCTTGATTACACTTTGCACTCAAATTGTATTATTCATTATTGAGTTGTAATCTTGATTTTTGGTTATCATTCAAACACAAGATATCCTTGTGAGTGTTCTTGTGGTAAGAGCACACTTGGATGATCTAGGTGATAGGTAGAAGAAGATTGTAGTAATCTTCTTATTGAGGTGTTGAAGAATTTGGTATTCTTCAAGGTTGAAGATTGTGGTAATCTTCACAAGGTGCCGTTGAAGGAAGATTGTGGTAATCTTCAAAGGGAGATTGTGGTAATCTCCAAAGGTGGTGTTGAAGAAGAGTGTGGTGCTCTTCAAGGTGTTGTAAGTTGAATTTGTATTAATTTTGGTAATTAATAAAATTCTTTTTCTTTTCGAAATCCATCCAGGATATCTTTGGGGTGGTAGAGGATTAGGCCCTAGGTGGGTTGAACCTCTTTAAATCGGCGTGTGTTATTTACATTCCGCACCTTCATTATTTTGTTTGAGCATTCGGTTTGAAAAAGAGGCGAAATCGAAAAGATGGAGATAATCTATTCACCCCCTCTAGATTATCGTAGCCGCTTGGACTTACAAGTGGTATCAAAGCCAAACTCTTTGGCAAGCTCGTTTCACATCGCGAGTGAAGAGAAACGATCGGCGACTCTGACGAAGCTCATCTATCCGACACCTCCACCACCAAGCCACCACTATTTGATTCCAAGAATTTTAATTTTTGGAAAGAAAGAATGGAATGCTATCTACAAGGTTGCGGGTTCGATATTTGGAACACCGTCATTAATGGAGAATCCATTCCGACGAAAGATACACCATACACCTCAAAAGGCTTCAAAAAGCTCAATGATGAAGAAAAGAAAATCATCTCCCTAAACGGTAAGGCTTTAAATATTTTGTATTGTTCATTTACTAATTTAGAATATGAACATATTGTAGGAATAAAGTCGGCACATGAAGTATGGCAAAAATTATAAGCCATCTATGGAGTATTTGCAAATGAAAGGAGTCAAACAAAAGCATCTACTTCTCAAGATCATACAAGCTCTAATCTAAGGAATAAGCCTCCTACAACTTCCAATTATGAAGAAGTTGAATATTGTTTTATGGGCATCAATGAAGAAAATGAGGTATGCCTTAAGCCCTCTACTTCTTATGATATTGTTATTCAAAATGATTTTGATGATCTTCAAGATGAATTCCAAAGCTTGCTTGTTAAGTACAAAAATTTGAAAAATGAATTCAATATTTTGAAAAATGATAAGGATAGTTTATTTACTTCCTATGAATCACTATCATGTGCTCACACCACCACTCTTGACAAGGTTAGAAACCTTGAAATAGAAAATAGTACTCTTGTTGAGAATATTGATTGCATGAAAAAGGATTTATTAAAATCCAACTTGAGTACCAATAAAATGTCAATATTGTTGATATTCATAATTGTGATAAAGGACTTGATCATAAGCCTAATGTTGTTAATCATATGAAAAATGATCAAGTCACTATGCATATTGGTCATTATGCTCCTAGAATTATTACTTGTTTTTATTGTGGCAAAAAGGGTCATACGGCTAATTCTTGTCGGGCTAGAAATAGCTCTAAATATTGTTGGAGACCTAAAAGTCTCAAAGCTAATCTTAAAGGACCCAAACACATGAGGGTACCACAAAACAATGTGCTATTAGGTACCCGACAAAGCAAAAATCGGAGAAAATTCATGCCACCAAGAAAACATCAAATGAACGTTTCATTTGATCAAAGAAGGAGGAACTACTCTCAACAAAGCCAATTTCAAGAAGAGCTTATAATCAAAAATGGGAAGAACACAATCCTTGGAAATGGCAAAGACATCATCAACAAGATGATTTTCAAAGAAGAAACCATCAACCATGGGAAGGTAACCAATCTTGGAAATGGAGCAGTCTTCATCAACAAAGTGACTTTTCAATGGGAAGATATCATCAACAATGGGAAAGACACAACCCATGGAAACGGCGTAATTGGTAAACCGTATCTCCCCATTTGTATATGCATTTTATTTTTAAATCTATGCATACTTTTAATTGTGTCTTAATTGCAAAATGAATCTTCAAGCATTTATTTTTAATATAGGTCTCTTATATATTTATGAGTTTCAAATTTTTTAAAAGAGACCTTGCATGATTTTCTCAAACTCTTGAGCATTTTATTAGACTTATGTGGCCTATTACTTCTTATGAAATCTTATAGCATAAGCTCTTTTAATATCTCATATTACTTGCCTACACTTGTATTTTCTATGCATATGTTGTCTAAGAATTGTGTAGGATACATATTTTATACTCATTGGCTATTACGTCATCAAGGTTCTTAAACCATCGAGGTATGTCTACTCGTATTTTTCTTTAAACTCGATTTTATGCTTATGCACATATCTTTCAAGATATTTCATTTTGATCCCTTAAGTCCCCAAATTGATTTTGCAAATATTTTCTTTTAAAAGGCACTACGTGTATAGTCTCGATTTTATCATTTATATGTTCTCCCAAAACCCATATTTGTTGGATATAGTCCAAACTTATATTTTTGCAAAGTTTTAAAACTTTTGGGGTGAAAAATCGGATTTTGGAAAATCTGTGAAAGAAAATCACAGGACGGTCATAGCGAGGGGCGGCCGGCCGCTCGCACCTCGGACTCGGCCGTCGCCCCCTACCTCGGCCGGTCGCCCAGCCTATTTTACACATATAATCGATTCTGTCTTTCTCGTCAAAAGCAGGCGCAAGTTTTTCCCTAAAACCCTTATAGCGGCGATTGTTTTCCCTTTCTTCAAAATCTTCAATTCTTCATCATTTTCACGATTCTTGTTGCTAATCTTCTTATTTTTACAAGAATCTTACATATGGCTCCTCCTAGAAATTCCACCGATCAAAATCCCACTTCTAAGAGAAGAAAGGGGCGGAGAGGGTACTTCGAGAAATCGGCGAGACGAAGCCGAACAAAGGGATATTCGAGCCGCTCAAAGAAACGTGGCTCAAGAAGGTGATGATGTTCAAAATCCCATTCTCTCTCGGGCCCAAATCACCGAGCTCGCGGAACAATTTCGCTCGAAAATTGCCGTTGGGCGAAAGGTAAAAAATCTTTTGTTACTCAAGCTCCTAATTCCCGCAATGCTATTAATTTCATCAATAAGTATGCGGAATGGTACTATGAGGATTCGGGGATGAAAGGTAAATCTATTGCTCGGACTAAAATGTGTCGTTTTAGTTCATTTACAAATGAGTATCCCACTATAAGAGGATTTTTGAGGAGCAAGGTTGGATGTATTTATGGGAGCATGCTTATGTGTTGTATGATGATGATATTATCCAACATTTTTATGCTAATATGTGGGTGCAATATGATAATGAAAGAAAGCCGATTGCCGTTAATTCGCTTATAAAGGGTCGTCATTTTAGATGGACTCCCAATGATATTTGCCGGCTTTTACATGTTAGAGAAGGTGGTTGGGATTATTTTTCTTGTGGGACTTGGAATGATGAAATGTTGGGGGTGTCGATGAAAGAAGTTAAGACGTATTTGGGAGTATGGCCAAAGTATTCTTTGTTGGCAATGACACTTGAGCATCGTATTTTATCGGTCATTGTCGCATATTGCATTTGTGGTAAGTCGGGAAAGATGCCTAGCAATATGGATTATTTTTTGACACTAGGAGGGAACCACTTAACTTTGGTGCCATACTTATTCAATGTCTAATCGAGTCCATTACTCAAGGTAATAAGAAGTTGGTTATGGGAAATTGGATTTGTAAACTTCTTATTCAATCGGGACTTCCTTCGTCGGAGTTTAACTCGGAAGTTTTTCAAAATGACTTCGACATTGATAATATCTCCCAAATAGTCACGATGCGCAAGAATATGGACATCCGACCAACCAAAATGGCTAGAGGAAGAGGTCAAGAGTCCCCGATCCTAAATGACTACTTTGATGACACCGAGGCCGCAAGATTGGCGGAAGAGGGTGAACCGAGCAATCCGGAGGGTAATAGGTGCTCAACCGCCTAGGAGGTATACTCAAGCCGAATTTGATGAGATGAGGACTTTTCATGAGACGAGATATGAGGCTTTGGAGCAAAAGACCTCCAAAATGCAAAAGTCTATCGGCAAATTGAAGAAATTTATCAAGGATTTTATTCCGGATCTTGCTTCTCCTCGGATGAGGAATGATACCCCCACCCCTTTACTTTCTAGCATTTTCATTAATGTTGTTTTGTACTTTTATGAACTTTTGTAAAACTCATTTGTACTAATGATATTTGCTTGTTTTTCTTAAAAGGGTTAATATTGCAAGTTGATAATGACTTGTGGATGATCATGATTTTGATGGAGTATTTGATGGTAAAAATACTCTAAAGCATTGTTTGATAATTGGTATGAAGTACTTGATGGTAAAAGTGCTTCTTTTATTGCCTTGTTCATTATGCTTAGTTGGATATGTTGGGACATTTGATACATGTATTGTTGAAAGCATGACTTATTACTTGATGGATGCTCTAATTGTTGGCATTTGTAATGCCTTGATCATTCTTAGCTTATCTCAATTGGGTTGAACCTTGAGAATCCACTTTGAGCTTCTTAATTGATGAACAAATTATTGCATATGGTGCATATGATTTTTTTGCTTTGAAATAAGGTTGATTGATGATGTGAAAATTTTTGGCTTGAACCATTTACAAAGGTTATATACAACCTCTTCTATTTTTCTCGCACACAAGGTGTTTGTTGAAATGTCGCAATGAAACTTTCAACTTCTACATGATTCTCTTGCTTCAAAATGTCTTAAAATTGTTTTTTGAAATCATGTTTTTTGCATACTAATGAGCTTATGGATCTTTTATGTTTCAATTCTCTCACTTTCCTTGGATGATTATGCTTTAAATTGCTCAAACGGTTTTTACCGTCCATTTGGCATGCTTTGATATTATTGTATGGTGTTTTCACCATCCTAACATTCTTTTGATGATTCAAAGGGGAGAAAACGAGGATATTGGCTCATTAGCTCATTGGCTCATTAGCTCAAAGAAGCTAATAAAAGCTTGTCATAAAAGCTATAAGCTATGGCTCATAAAAGCCATAAGTTGTGATTTGTTCTTAGTCCATTTGTTGCTTGATGGACTTATATTATTGTTTAAATGTTGTTTTATGACAGGGGGGAGCTTATAAGCTCTTGAGCAAATTGTAAAAGCTAAAGCTTTTAGCTTATGGATAATTGCTTTTACATTATTCTTGATATGCTTGTTGATAGGGGGAGCTTGTGCTTATTATTGAAAAATATTTACTCTACTTTGTTGCTTTAATATTTTTGGAAATTTTGGTTGCTTCCAAGCGGTCAAATGTTTTACCAGGAAAATCATTTCTAAAATTGCTCTCTTAGTTTGTGTAAAAATTGTTTTGGTTTGTAATCATAAAAAAGGGGAGATTGTTTGATACATGTTTTTATCTTAATTTTGATGATTTTATTTTGTCACCAAAACAATGCTTTTAAAGGTTGTCCAAATACTCCTAAATGATTTAAAATGGTTTTTAATATTTTCCGGAGTATTTCCTCAAGTTTATTTTTGATAATAATGGACAACACTTTTAATGAATTTATTTCATTGGATTTTTCACTCCTTTACAAGGTTCCTAAATGTTGTCTAAATACTCTCGATTGGTTTAAAATGTTTTTACTAAATTTTCGGAGTATTTCTTGGGTTTTATTTTCGACAAAAATTGGACAACATTTCTGTCTCGTGGTCGACCGGCCGCCCTATAGGGCAACCCGTGCACTGAAGATGTCTTTAGAAAGCAGAAAATGAGACGGAAGGAAAAACAAGCGGTCGGCCAGGTGCCGCGTCAGGCGTCGACGATCCGGTCGGCCCGCCAATGGTGATCGGCCGGTACACTGCAAGTTTCGTTTGAAATAGAACTAAAACCTTGCATTTTTGAAATAAGGGGACGGTTGGGGTGATGGTCGACCGGTCGAGGTAGACGTCGCCGGTCGCCCCTGTGATATTTTTTGTGTATTTTTCCAACGTCTATTTAAATGCGGCGCCAGGTCGCCTGTATTATTGACAAAAATATGACCGTTTGACAATGAGACACATTTCCTTAAATTGTGGGATTGATTTCTAACAGCTATATTCTTGATTTTAATTGTATTTTTGTAGATTTTCAATCCCCAAGAGGAGCCTATGCTTGATCAATCATCTCCTATAAATAGAGGAAGTTTTGGAGCAACCAATACAACAATTGAGATACAAACACAACAAGATACACTTCAAGCAAACACTTGGTCTTTCATTGTCTTATTTCTTGTTGTATTTGCCTAGCTATTCACTTTCACATTCTTGAGGTCTAGGCTATTCTTGATTACACTTTGCACTCAAATTGTATTATTCATTATTGAGTTGTAATCTTGATTTTTGGTTATCATTCAAACACAAGATATCCTTGTGAGTGTTCTTGTGGTAAAGAGCACACTTGGATGATCTAGGTGATAGGTAGAAGAAGATTGTGGTAATCTTCTTATTGAGGTGTTGAAGAATTTGGTATTCTTCAAGGTTGAAGATTGTGGTAATCTTCACAAGGTGCCGTTGAAGGAAGATTGTGGTAATCTTCAAAGGGAGATTGTGGTAATCTCCAAAGGTGGTGTTGAAGAAGAGTGTGGTGCTCTTCAAGGTGTTGTAAGTTGAATTTGTATTAATTTTGGTAATTAATAAAATTCTTTTTCTTCGAAATCCATCCCGGATATCTTTGGGGTGGTAGAGGATTAGGCCCTAGGTGGGTTGAACCTCTTTAAATCGGCGTGTGTTATTTACATTCCGCACCTTCATTATTTTGTTTGAGCATTCGGTTTGAAAAAGAGGCGAAATCGAAAAGATGGAGATAATCTATTCACCCCCTCTAGATTATCGTAGCGCTTGGACTTACTGAGAATACACTTGGGTGATCTAGGTGATAGGTGTTTGAAGGTTGAGGTAATCTTCAAAGGTGTTGTAAGAGGATTGTGGTAATCCTCAAGGTGGTGAAAAGAGGGTTGTGGTAATCCTCAAGGTGTTGTATTAATTTTTGGTAAATTAATAAAATCCTTTTTCTTTTTGAAATCCATCCGGATATCTTTGGGGTGGTAGTAGATTAGACCCTAGGTGGGTTGAACTACTATAAATCGACGTGTGCTATTTACTTTCGCACTTAGCATTTCATCTTTGCTTGAGTTTTACGAAAAAGAGGGCAAAATCTGAAAAACCGGGATAATCTATTCACCCCCTCTAGATTATCGTAGCCACTTGGACTAACAAGTGGTATCATAGCCAAACTCTTTGGCTAGCTCGTTCGAGTAAAGAGGAAAGATCCATGGCTATATATGATGCTCATCTCACCAGGCGCCTCCACCAACAAGCCACCCGATTCGACGCCAATAACTACACATTTTGGAAAGACCGTATGGAGTGCTTTCTACAAGGGTGCAGGTTCGACATTTGGAATGTGGTCATTGAAGGAGTTGATCAACCAACCAAGAAATTGGAGGATGGCACCTCGACTCCTAAACCTTTCAAGGAGTTCGATGAAAACGACAAAAGGATTTTCTCTAAACGGTAATGCCTTAAATATTTTGCATTGTTCTCTTACGGCTACCGAGTATAATCGCATAAGAGGCATAAGGTCGGCACATGAGGTTTGGGAAAAATTGGAGACAATTTATGAAGGGACTAAGAAGGTCAAGCAAGCAAGAAAGACCATGCTTGTTAAAGACTTTGAAAACTTTAACATGCATGATGGTGAAAACATCTCCAAGATGGTGGAAAGGCTTGATAATATTGTCAATCCTCTTGTGGCCCTCGGTAAAGTCATCTCCGAAGAAGACAAGGTGACTAAAGTATTGAATGCTCTTCCCGGCTCATGGTCCGAAAAAGTAACGGCAATCACGGAGGCACAAAACTTTGAGACACTCAAGTTTGACGAACTTATTGGAAACCTCCTCATCTATGAAGTCTATCTCAAGGAGAGGAAAAATTCCAAACCATCCATAAATCAATCGGGTATGCAAATTATTCCTAAAGGTCTTGCTTCTTCTTCTAATAATACATACTATGATAATGATGATGATGATGAGGAGACGGCCACATTTGTCCAGAAAATTTGCAAAATTTGTGAATAAAAATAAAGCAAGAAAACCAAGAGATAATGCTTGCTTTAAATGCGGAAAACCGGGCACTTCATTGCCGATTGCCCAAAGCTCGATGAAGAGGAGCAAAAGAAAAGAAAGCATTTCACGAAAAAGAAGGCTCTAAATGCGGAGGTCAAAATGTGGGATGAACTACTCGAAACAACCGATGAGGAAGGAGAAACCGAACATGGTCTCATGGCCATAGACGATGAAAACAATGAGGTACGCTCTAATTCTTCTACTTCCTCCATAGTTGATGACTTGCAATGTGATTTTGATGAATTGCAAATTGAGTTTCAAAGTTTAATTGTTAAATACAAAAATTTGAAAAAGGAGCATAAGGAGCTTAAGGTTGAAAAAGAAAAATTATTTACCTCTTATGAATCTCTAGACAAAGATCATACTCTTACTCTTACTCTTACTAGAGTTCACTCTCTTGAAACCGAAAAGGAATCGCTCACAAAAGATATTGAATGTTTGAAAAATTATGTGCATCGTTTCAACATAAGCACGGATAAAGTGACAAAAATTTTAGATGCACAAAGAGGTGAGCATTCCAAATTGGGACTTGTTTATAAGCCATTTCAAAGTGTTTTTAAGAAAAATAACCAAGGTCCGACTTTTGTACGTGCTAATAGTTATAATACTCCTACTTGTTTTTATTATGGCAAAGTTGGACATTATGCTAATAATTGCAAATTGAGAAATAGCTCTAGACATGTTTGGAGACCCAAAGGTCTCAAGACTAACCCCATGGACCCCAAAATTATAGGGTACCTAAAAGAAATTCTTTTGTAGGCAATAGGGGCTATAACAATAATGGAAGATTCAAAATGGCTCGTGGACAGCGGATGTTCACGCCATATGACCGGGAGGAAAGAACTTTTTACCAACATCAAGCTCCAAGAAGAGGATATGGTCATGTTCGGCAATGGGAAAGGAAGAATTATTGGAAATGGAGAAATTGGTAACTCTTCTTTCTCTCTTAGTAATGTTCTTTTAGTTGAAGGGCTTAAGTTTAATTTGATAAGTGTTAGCCAACTTTGTGATTCAAATTATGATGTTTCCTTCAATAAAGAAAAATGCCTTATACTTAAAAATGGTGAAATTATTTGTGAAGAATATAGAAAAGGCAATCTTTACAAAATTTGTACAAGTGATTTGGTTAGTCAAAATGTTTCTTGTTTAGTCGCCAATAATGATTTAACTAGTTTATGGCATAGGCGACTTGGACATGTTGGATACAAGAATTTAAAAAATATTTACAAAAACCAACATGTGAAAGGACTACCCAAATTGAATTTTGAAAATCTTGGCTTATGTGACACTTGTCAAAAGAACAAATTAGTTAAAAGTAGTTTTAAGCCCAAAAATGAAATTTCCACAACCAAACCCCTACAATTGCTTCACCTTGATTTGTATGGGGATATTGGTACGACAAGCCTAAGTGGAAAACATTACACTTTCGTTATTGTCGATGATTTTTCTAGATATACTTGGGCTCTTTTTCTTACCAATAAAAGCGATGCCGTTAATGAGTTTGTTAAGTTGTGTAGACTCATTGAAAATGAAAAGGAAGACACTATTAAGTCTATTCAAGCGATCGAGGTGGAGAATTTGATGGTGAATTTAGAGTCTTTTGTGAAACCAAAGGATATGCTCATAATTTTTCGGCTCAAGGACACCTCAACAAAATGGAGTAGTCGAAAGGAAAAATCGGACACTACAAGAGATGAGTCGATCCATGCTCAATGAATTTTCACTTCCAAAATATTTTTGGGCGAAGCCGTAAGTACCGCTTGCTATGTCATTAATCGAGTTTATATTCGTCTAAAATGAATAAAACTCCATATGAGCTTTGGAAAGGTAGAACTCCAAATATTAGTTATTTCAAGATATTTGGTTGTAAATGCTTTATTTTGAATACCAAGGATCAATTGGACAAACTTGATCCTAAGGCCGATGAAGGGATATTTATGGGATATTCAACAAAAAGCAAAGCATATCAGGTTTACAATAAGACTAGTGGAGTTGTTGAAGAATCCATCCATGTCAAATTTAAATAAGCTTCGGGCGTTGAAAGAATACCTAATGATGAAAGTGATGAAGAAGATATTATTGCACAAATTGTTCAAGTTGATGATCAACCATCTACATCAAACGATCAACCGTCTACTTCAAATGGTCCTCAAGAAGATAGAGGTGATACCTTGGATCTTCCGTTGCATTAAAATTTAAGGAGATCACCCAAAAGATCTTATTATTGGTGATCCCATTGACAAAGTGATGACCTGGAGAAGATTTGCCGAGAAAGCTCTTATTTCTCAAAAAGAGCCTAAGAATGCTAATGAGGCCATTGAGGATGAGGATTGGTTCTTAGAGATGCAAGAGGAGTTAAATCAATTTAAATGAAATGATGTATGGGAATTGGTACTTTGTCCTCCATCTCAAACTATTATTGGTACAAAATGGGTATTAGGAACAAACTTGATGATCAAGGCAACATTGTTCGAAATAAGGCAAGGTTAGTAGCTCAAGGGTATTGTCAAGAAGAAGGTATTGACTATGATGAAACTTTTGCACCGTAGCACGTTTAGAAGCTATTCGTATTTTACTTGCCTATTCTTGTTTTAAAAACTTCAAACTTTACCAAATGGATGTTAAATCCGCTTTCTTAAATGGTATTATTCAAGAAGAAGTCTATGTAAAACAACCTCCTAGGTTTGAAAATTTTTCTAGGCCTAATGATGTTTATAAACTTAAAAAGGCCTTGTATGGTTTAAAGCAAGCACACAGTGCATGGTACGATAGACTTAGCTCTTTTCTTTTGCAAAATGGCTTTATAAGGGGTAAAGTTGACACAACTCTCTTTGTTTTTGAAAAAGGGCAAGATTGCTTACTTGTGCAAATTTATGTTGATGATATTATCTTTGGTGCTACTAATAATTCTTTGTGCAAGAAATTCTCTAAATTGATGCAAGGAGAATTTGAGATGAGTATGATGAGGGAGCTCAACTTCTTTCTTGGACTCAGATTAAGCAATGCCAAGAAGGCATATACATTTCGCAATCAAAATATACAAAAGAACTTTTGAAAAAGTTCGGCATTGAAGAAGGAAGAACCGTTTCTACTCCCATGGCAACAAATGTCAAAATTGACAAAGATGAAAAAGGCAAGTCCGTGGATGAATCAAAGTATCGAGGTATGATTGGTAGTTTACTTTGTTTAACCGCTAGTAGATCTTTGGACATTCTTCATCTTTGTATGCATATGCGCTCGTTTTCAAAGCAATCCCAAAGAATCTCATATGAGTGCCGTTAAAAGGATTTTTCGATATTTGAAAGACACTATTCAATATGGTTTATTTTATCCAAAGAATGAAATTTTTTCTCTTAAAGGTTATAGCGATTCGGATTATGCGGGAAATATTGATGATCGGAAAAGTACTTAGGATCATGTCAATTATTAGGCGGTTTCTAGTTTCTTGGTTTTCAAAGAAGCAAAAGCGTGTTTCTCTTTCAACGGCCGAATTTGAATATATTTCCGCCGCTTTTTGTTGTACTCAACTTCTTTGGATGAAACAAACTTTAGCGGATTACAAATGCTCTTTTGAAAATGCACCTATCTTTTTGATAATATATCCGCTATAAATATTGCTCAAAACCCGGTTCATCATAACCGTACTAAACATATTGAGATTCGACATCATTTTCTAAGGGATTGTGTTTCAAAACGAAAAATTGAGATATCTTTTGTACCATCTCAAGATCAATTAGCGGACATTTTTACTAAACCGCTATCTTCCGAGATTTTTGCGTCGTCTGAGCTCGGTTAGGCATAATGCATATTGAATGAGGCTTACGTTTGCATTTTGCATATTATTGAAACTTAGGGCGAAAAATCGGATTTTTGGTTGAAAATTCGGATTTCATTAAAAATGTCAAGACAGTGGGCTAAGCGAGGTTGAGGGCAACCGTCGCCCTCAACGTCGACCGGTCGCCCTAAGCCTAAGTTTGGATTAAAACCGTCTGTCTCCAACATTCTTCATTTTAACTTATTTTGACCATTTTTCGTCCCCTTTGCCAAATTCACACAAATTTCACTCAAAATTTGTTTTCATGCATTCAATTCACAACTTGGACCTTATATAGCATGTTTATCATCATCATGGCTCATCTTTTCCGATCAAATGGTAAGAATGTTTCTTCCTTTGCTCAATTGGGTTGAACCTTTGAGTTTATGACCTTCTTGTATATTTCTTGATAATTTTTGCATATAATCTTGATGAGCTTAGTTATTATATTGTATTGTATGATGTTTGATGTGCATTAGTGATGAAATTTTTTGGCTTGAATCATTTACAAGGGCTATATACAACTTCTTTTAATTTTGATGCCCACAAAGTGTTCGATAAGATGTCGCAATGAAATTTCAACTTCTACATGATTCTATTGCTTCCAAAAGTCTTCTATACTTATTGAGATCATGTTTTGGCAAATAAAACGAGCGTATGAACTCTTCATGATACATTTCTCCCATTCTCTTTGGATTTTTAAGCCTAAATTGCTCAACGGTTGATAAACCGACTCTTTTGCGCACTTTGATATAATTGTATGATGTTTTATCATCTTAACATTCTTTTTGATGATTCCAAAGGGAGAAACAAGAAATTGGCTCGTTAGCCAAAAGAAGCTAATAAAAGCTCGCAATAAAAGCTATTAGCTATAGCTTCCTAAAGCCAAGAATACCTAGTCCATGGCTTGTATTATGGACTCAATTGCAAAAGATTATAAGTATTGTGACGGGGGAGCTTCTTAGCCTATGATGTTTATAGGCATCTTATATAAGCTTATTATAGCTTGTGCTTCTAGCTTATGCAATATCTCTTGTTGATATGCTCATAGATAGGGGAGCTTTGTATGAAACGTTTTCAACGGATAGTTCACTCGTAAAACCGGAAAATTTATTTGGTTTCAAAATTGTCCTCGAGTAAATTGTTTTGGTTTGTAATCATCAAAAGGGGAGTTTGTTAGATAAATGTTTTTATCATGATTTTGATGATTTTGTTCGAATTTGTTCAAATGAGTTTTTAAACCAAAACAATGTCCCTAAATGTTGTTTAAATACTTTCGACCGTCTTAAAATGTTTTTACTATTTTTGGAGTATTTTTTGGAGTTTATTTTCGATAAAAAATTGGACAACACATTTGTTTCGAGCTCGACCAGGTGGCCGCCCTATAGGGCAACCCGCACTGAGTTGAGTTTTGAAACGAGAAAATGGGGCGTAAGAAAAATGGGGAGGACGACCAGGTTGACCAGGTGGTCGACGGTGAGGTGCGACCGGTCGACCCCGGGCGGCCGTGCACTGGGAGCAGACCTTTTGGTTGATCTTCTCTATTTCGTATTTTCTTCAACCCCAACTTGAGTCATAGTCAGCGGCGACGGCCGCACTCCCCCTCCGACCGGTCCCCCTGTGTAAAATTTGCTGAAATTCAATTTCAATCTTATCTCTGCTTGTGACCAGGTCGCACCCTTGTTTATCACAAACTATCCGTTGCATTTTTGCATGACTTTTCCCTATTTTGTGGGATTGATTTCTAACACTCTATTGATGATTTTAAATGGTTTCTTTTGCAGCAAATCACTCCCCAAGGAGGAGCCTATGCGGAAATGAAAGCCAAGTCCTCTCATATAAATAGAGGCTTCATTCAAGCAACAAGATACAACACTCTACACAAGCAAAGAGCAATCAAGCAAACACTTTCATATATCTTGTTGTATTAGCCTTAGCACTTTCACTTGCACAAATTTGAGGTCTAGGCTTTCAATTCTTGATTACACTTGTACTCATATTGTATCAATCATTATTGAGTTGTAATCTTGATTTTGGTCATCATTCAACACAAGACATCCTTGTGAGTATTCTTGTGGTAAGAATACACTTGGGTGATCTAGGTGATAGGTGTTTGAAGGTTGTGGTAATCTTCAAAGGTGTTGTAAGAGGATTGTGGTAATCCTCAAGGTGGTGAAAGAGGGTTGTGGTAATCCTCAAGGTGTTGTATTAATTTTTGGTAAATTAATAAAATCCTTTTTTCTTTTTGAAATCCATCCCGGATATACTGGGGTGGTAGTAGATTAGGCCCCAGGTGGGTTGAACTACTATAAATCGACGTGTGCTATTTACTTTCCGCACTTAGCATTTCATCTTTGCTTGAGTTTTACGAAAAAGAGGGAAAAATCTAAAAACGGGATTATCGTAGCCACTTGGACTAACGACTTCGCTTCATCCTTATTGAATCTGTTCCTCGTCTCACTCATGAATGAGGCGAGAATGTCCTCTAAAGATGGCTTTGGCTCCACAGTAATGACACTGTTTGTCACATTAAACCTCGGTGGTGGTTGCATCACATTCTTCGTGTTTGCGTATGAGAAATTCTCGTGGTTCCTCAAACCCGGATGGTAATGGGTGGGAGTCTGATTGTTCCAGAAATTGTTGAAATTCCGGTTATTGACATAATTTGCTTCCTCTATCAGATCTAGAGGAACTCCCCCATTACTTGCACCCGTGTTTCCCTCATTTGCCTTAGTCAATGCACTCAATTGGCTTGTCAACACGGTCATCTGAGCCGTCAACTCCTTAATTGGGTCCGAATCAGTAACTTCGGCCACCCTTTTCACATTAGTCCTCTTGGAGGGCCACTGATAGCTATTCATGGCCATCTCTTCCAACAAGTTGAATGCATCTTCCGGAAATCGTGCAAGTAGAGCGCCTCCTATTGTAGCATCCACAAACGATCTAGTCTGTCCCATCAACCCATTGTAAAAGAAGCGAGCTGCTGACCCTCAGGAAATCCGTGTTGCGGGCACCTTCTCAATAAATCCCGGAATCTCTCCCTGGCTTCATACAAAGGCTCGTGAGTCAAGATGCTCGAACCGAGTGATCTCGCTTTTGAGCTGTAGTGTCTTGCTTGGTGGGAAGTATTTAAACAAAAACCTCTGACTCAGCTCATCCCAGTTGTTCACACTCCCCTGAGTTAGGGTGCCTAGCCAGTTCCTAGCCTTATCCCTTAAAGAAAAAGGGAATAGGCGAAGACGTATAGCATCATCAGTCACCCCCATTCATCTTGATGGTATTGCAAATTTGTATGAAGTTCACAAGATAAGAGTTGGGATCCTCGGACGGGAAACCCCCAAATCGATTATGTTGCACCATCAAGATCGATCTTGGCTTGACTCAAAGTTATTCGCAATGATTGGGACATTGGCAATTCCACCATAGTTGCGATTGGTCTGTGGGCGAAAGTAGTCACGAATCACTTTCTTGGACTACGGAATCGGAACCTCTGGTATTGGTAACTCGACATTGACCTGTTGGCCCGATTGTTACCTCCGTTATCGACTCGTTATTGCCTCTGTTGTTGTCTTCACGCCTGCCGTAGCTTGTTCTTGCTTTGTTTTTACGCCCATTTAGTAGCCGCACTAATTCGCCTAGCAAAAGCCTCAACCTCCGGTATGAACGGTGCTAATTCTCCTTGCTTTGAGCGAGTGTTCATGCACTACGAACCAACTAAAGAAAACAAGTCAACCATGATAAGTAAAATTAAACAACAAAATAAAAAAGAAAAAATGTCTAAATTAAAAATAATTCTATTTATCGCAATATTAGTACTAAAAAATTAATTAGTCCCCGGCAACGGTGCCAAAAACTTGTTCGCCTTATTTTCTAGCTTCACCGCAAGTGTACGGTGCAGTTTATAGAATAGGGTTAGCAAGATCGAATCCACAGGGACTAATAAATTAATGTACTAATTACTGGATTATAATAGCCTTATTTTTATCTAGACTATCGAATTTGAGATGGATTGGTTTTATAAACTAAAGCAGAAATTTATCCTAAAAGAAACAAAGCAAAGAGTGATTAAAAGATCAAGATGATGAATGGATTCCTGGGTTATGTTTTCAGTTAATATCCCCTTTTATTCTCAGATTAATCAAACCAAAGTTAAACGTATTCTTCTCTATAGACCGATCACAAAAGTAATTTACCCTCTCCCTCGAGATGCATGTAAAAGCGTTGATTGGAATATCTATGCTAGCATCTCTACTCAACATGAGATATCCAACTCCCAAAAGATCAAAAGATTATAAAGCCTCACAAATATTCACAGACTTCTCAATCATGCAAGATATTTGTGTCAAGTACTCATAGAACTAGTATTGAAACTCATCGGTTAGAATTATGAATCAATACATCAGACAAGTTAAACCGAACGCATTTTGATAAAACAAGAATTAAAGCATAGTACTTGAATATGGTATGAAAACATTAACTTCAATTGTAATTAATCATCAAATAAAAGTATCCATTAACCTACTCCCAAACCCAGGAATCATAAAGTGTTTAGCCAGACATAGAAAAGAAATAATCCATAGACAAATTATTAATGTTCATGTCTAACTAATTGAAAATAACGATACTATGGGATGAGTGAACTCGGGGATGATGACGATCTCTCGATCTATCTTCAATCCTCGAAGGTGTGGTTGCGGTCTTGATATATCCCTCCAATTCTCTCGTGGAAGATTGCTCTTTTCTCTGCTTTCTAGGGCAAAAATCAGCATATCGCTGTTTGTGGCTGCCCCGTATCTATTTGTACTTCCTTTGGGTCGAAACCTAGTTGAACACGAGTCAGACTCTATTTTTCCCGCAGACGCGCACGGGTCATGCGCTAGGGCACCTTGACCCGTCTTGGGTGCCGCAGGATTTGTCCAAACCACTGAAGGGAGCACGAACCGTGCTATATAGCACGACCAGCCCGTACTGGTAGTCGAACATTGAAAACTGCTTGTTAGGTTGAGCACGGGTCGTGCTAGGGTAGCACGCCCTGCCCGTGCTCACCTGCTACAATTAGTACTTGGTCATTTTCTTCCGTTTTTTCGCCCGGTTCGTCTGACTTCTTCTCGATTCGACACCAAACTTCGTCCATCACGTCAAGTATTGGCGGTTCTTTATTGCAATGCTCCGAATTGTTGCCAAAATGCTACAATTATCAATAAATTCCTACAAAACGAGCAAAGCGTAATCCTTTTCCACAAAACAGGAATAAAGCCCTATTTACTCATGTAATGCATGCATATCAACACATTCTAGCCAAACTTAAGCCCAAAATACATGCAAAATACATGCCAATCAAAAGGAAAAAGTCATAAACTTCCTTTTCCAATTTCTATTTCCAATGACTATGAAATCTTGCAGTTAATTTATACTGACCTATGGGGTCCTTCTCCTATAAAATCTGTGAATGGATATTTATATTATGTTAGTTTTATTGACCATGCAAGCAAATACACATGGATTTACCTCCTAAAGCTAAAGTCTGATGTTGTTGGAGCATTTGCTCATTTCAAAAATCTTGTTGAAAACCAGTATAACACAAAGATTAAGATGTACAAAGTGATGGGGGGACAGAATACAAGCCTCTTTTGGCTTTGTTTCAAGAAAATGGGATTATTCATAGACTCTCTTGTCCTTACACTCCTCAACAAAACGGTATCACGGAAAGAAAACATAGGCACATAGTTGAGGTTGGGCTTTCCATTCTTGCTAAATCTCATGTCCCTCAGAGATATTGGGATGATACATTTATCACCAGTGTCAACCTTATCAATCGAACCCCATCCACGTAGTTGAACTATAAAACCCCCTTTGAAGCCTTAACATGAAAGAAGCCAGATTTCCATGCCTTAAAAACATTTGGTTGTTTGTGCTATTCTTATTTAAAACCTTACACCAAACACAAGCTTGATTATAAGAGTGAATCTGGTATTTTTCTTGGATATAGTCCTCAATACAAAAGATATAAAGTCTTGCTCCCTTGTAGGTCCCAAGGGGTGTGAGTAAGGTTTAGAAGGGGGGGTTGAATAAACCTTACCAACTTTTCTATTTTAGTCCTTTTAAAATTATAACAGAGTTAACTCAAACAACTTAGTCCTTGAGGGACATCTAAGTTGGTTATTCAGCTGTGTTAGCCACTCAACAGACTCGATAGAGCTTTGATAGAATAACTCGACTGTTTAACCTGAACTTTAACTTAGCTGTATTGGTTTTATCAGCGGAAGACTCAACACTCTTGATTTGTTTTAAGCTTGTTTTAACACTTGATTTTTAAGCACTTGGTTATTAATCAGTTGGATAGCAAATATGAATCTTTATCAGCAGATATGATGTAAGTATGCAAGAAAGTAAATATGCTGAAAAATAAATGACACAGATATTTTTAATAGAGGTTCAAAGATGGGGTAATTATTCTAATCCTCTCTTCTCCAACTCATGGAGGAATCCACTATGTAACAGATCAGTTTACAACGTGGTGAACAGTCTAGAGACAACCTTGGTCACATAGTCAAGCCTCTTGCGACTCGGCTTCCACAGGCGGTTTTGCTTTGCTCTTGACTCACTTTCTCAAGCTCTTGGATTTGATCACGAAGCCTTCTAATTAGTTGATATTGGTTCGACCTTGAACCTTCCTACAATCTTCCTTGGAAAGTAGACCCCTTTTGATTCTTTAAAAGTTTCCTCTTCAACAGATTTGAAGTTGTCTTTCCTTCACAGCTTTGTGTTGGATCGATTTCCTTCGAGTTTTAGGCCTGAGGATTTGCTTGAATATGCTTGAGAATATTTGCAGGTTAAATGCTTGATAGAAGCTTGCTTGTTCTTCGTGGTTCAGGTAGTCAAGGTTACCTTTTCTCAGTAAATTCCTCAGCCTTTTATAGTGTACTTTTGAAATTTTGTCCGTTGATGAGATAGGCTAATTTCAAAAGCTACTTGTGTTCGTTGGCTTGTCTTGTTACAATCCTTGATGTTGACATTTCCTCGTATTTAATGTCTTGCGGCAAGCATTAAGCGTTTTCGACACTTGGTGCGATCTTCCCATTGGTTTGTTCCTTTTGCACACAACTGGAACTAACACTTTATCTCTGACAACTTTAACATGTTACCATTCTGAGTAACATTCTTGACTTTCATCAACGGATCTAGTTCAGTTGTCTTGACTTGACTGCAGTCTTTTATTCCCCAGGTGACTTGAGTTAGCTTCCAATCTTTGGATGACTCATCCATCACTTCAACTTGAGACTTGGCTTCTTGAGTTGACTTGTCGACTCTTCACGGTGATTCACGGTGATACATCTTGATCGAGTTCTTGACTGTCTTCTTTGCCATAGTCGGATGTCTTGCAATGAGTCTTCACTTGATCTTGATTGACTTCTTGTATTTCTAGGCATAGTGACTTGGCTCTCGGCTTTTCCAAAGCCCTATCTATTACAATACAAATTACAAGGAAAATAGGGTGCCAACTTCCTAGTTTAAGTTTTACATGGCATCAGTCAAAATCTATAAAATAAATTTCCTAACAATTTCCCCCTTTTCGTTGATGCCAAAACTTAAAACATTCAATAAAATAAAAACAGCAAGGATACATACAGTCAATGCAGTAACAAAGAATGTATGCTTGGAATAGATGGTTTTATTGATTATAGCATTCTTGTCCTTTACATAGCTGTTTACAATTGGTATCATAACATTCTTTATCAAAGCAAAACACATATCTATGTTAAGATACAAGAGTAAATACAAAGTGAAAAATTACAAGAAAAATCACTAAGTATTACAGATGACTTACAAAAATGTATTTACATAAGTAATATACATGAAGGGGTTCGCAGCAACACTTCAACGCCTTCGCTGCCTCATTCTTTCTTCTTCAGCTCTTTCGAAGTCATCATCTCTCTTTCTTTTTCTTTATTCTTTTTCAGCTCTCTTCTTCTTTTCATAGGCTCACTTAGAGGCATCATGCCTTCGCTTCCTCTCAAGCCATTCTTTGAGTTTGTCTTTCATTCTCCTCTTCTTGTCTTCTTACCGCCTCCACGTTCTTTCTTGCCACTTCCAGATTGGCCAATTCATCATACCCAGCCAAAAGAGATCATCCCTTTTTTTTTTTTTTTTTTCAGGATCTACATACTCAACATTCTTAGGTTTTGGTCGAGGTTGGGAACCTCTTTCACTACCACTCCTTCCTCTTCCTCTGGGTGTGTACTGCACAGGAGTTTTCTGCTTACCAGCTAATTAACTATTGGAAGTCTGCCGCCAGCCTACTTCACACAATGCAAGACCTTTCTCCCAAGACAAATCCAGGCTTGTGCTAGTGTCATTCCTTGGAAATAGCCCCGGATTCGAGCGTTTTGAATTCTTCAACTGATCTAGGCTCAGATCCATCGTCAGGAATCGCATCCTGATCTTTTCCAACTGGAAGACCACCATATTGTTTCAGCACTTCCTGAACGTGGGCATCCTGCTTTTTAGAGAACTCCTCAATCCCTGCTTCAATGATTTTTCTTTTCTCCGACATTGGCATAGCAGAGTGCTCAATGGGTAGGGTTACGGGGAGTTTGCTCAGGATGGAGGCAGTAACATAACCCTCCTGGGGGATTTCAGCTATCATCATCGTCAAATCTTTCGAACTTTCCCCCTCAGCTGCTTTACCCTTCATTGCAGCTGCGTCTTCCTTCTCAGCTGTAGTTTCCTTTAGCTTTTATTCTTTTAATTCTATTAATTTCCTTAGGGACTCATCTTCCCCTTTTTTGGCATCATCAAAGGAAAGAGGGACCCCAGGGAACATGAAGTTGAGTCTTCTTAGAGCTGAATTTTGTTTGGAGTCACCATAATAATTCGCTCGAAATTCTCGAGCGAGTTGCCTAGGACTCATTGTCACCAACTTCATTTCAGCCATGAGTAGGCTGAATTTTTCATTTATTGTGTTCTCAAGGGGCAGAATTTCTTTTCTCTGAAATTCTTGCAGCAGCTCCATTTCAGTCTTGTGGGACTCGTGTAGCCTTTCGATGTACGCCTGCATCCTTTGCTTGATATCAGCGTTGTCAGCACTCCAGATGAGCATTCTGCCTTATAATGCTTTGAAATAACGAACTTGTTCGAGTTGCATGGCAGTTTGCTGTTGAGACCATTCCCGATCCGTACTACTATCCCTCTCAAGTAAATTTTTGTGAGGGTAGCATCCCTGTTGTCCAGTATTAAGTCTAGTGAGGCCTGATGTCTTTCAATCTTCTCAATCTCTTCATAGATTTTCTTGAAGACCTCACGTATCTCAACTGTCTCATTTGATTCAGCTGCAGGCCACTCTGCATCAAAGTCAAAATTTGCTGGAACGATGGTGTCAGTGGGGATGATTGGATCTTCTCTTACAGTGAATCTTTGTTGCTCAGCAACGGTCTCTTCTTCCAAGTCTGGTAGGATCTTTGTGAAGGAAACATCTCCTGAAAGGCATCATCGTGCACGTATGGGATGGTTTGCAAGGGTTGTGCCTGCGATGACTCAGCTCTATTTACCTCTGCCGCGGTAGCTTCATCGGCATGTGTCGCATCTGTGGAAGCATGCAACGGAGCTGGTGGAGTCGTTACTGCTACAGCTGTGGGAGCCTGCGTAGTTGACTCGGTTTCAGCTGGGCTTTGGGATTGCTTTGCCTAGCTGACCGAGCCTCAGTTGTCTTAACAGCTTCTTCGGTCTCAGTAAATTTTTCTAAATGAAGAACATGTTCCTCTGCTGCATCATAAGCGTCATCGGATGATGATGAGATCTGTGGGCTTGGCTCATTTTTGAAGTTAAACTTTGTACGAGCCGCTTTGTCACTTAGCTGGCTCTTAGTTTTGAGAACATCCTCAGCTGGGTCCTTAGGATTTGCAACCGGAGTGGACTCAGCTTCATCTTCTGACCCCAAGAATGATATATCTAAGTTCTCATGGGAGTCATGAAGTGCGCTTATGTCCTTTTCTAATTCAGCGCTTTGAACTGGAGGAATGTTCTGTGTCTCTTGACTCTTACCCAGGGAAGTCTCAACCTCCCTTAAGCCTTCAATACCCCCAGCAGACTCAACTTCTGCGAGGCCTTCAGTGTTCCCTTCGACAGTCTTAACTATCTTAGTGTCTTCTACATTCCCTTCGACAGTGGCGGCTGTCTTAGGGTCTTCGACCATGGCATCCATAAGAGTCTCAACTCCTTGGATTGCACTTTCACTGCCCAGAGTGTTAACTCCCAGGACATCACCATCCTATGCCTCGACTGTAAGAACAGTGTCATTAGCTTTCAAAGCAGCTGACATTTCAGCTGGGACAGACTCAACTATCCGAGCTTCGTTAATGTCACTCTGCTGAGGTTCTTTTTCTGTTTCCACTTCGCCTCCTTTCTGCAATGTTGAGTCTTCCACAACATCCTCCAACCCTGTTGTGGTGGAGAGAGCTTCCCCCTCAGCTGGCGCACCAACTGAGTGACTAATGGTGGGGTCACTCTGCTCCTGACTCATGCCTTTTCCTTTGAGTGCTCAGCTGCTGGGGCAGGTGGTAAAACACCTTTTTCAGGGGTTGGCTCAACTTGGGTGCCCAAAATCCCAGTGTCATCGCCAGTACCCTTTGATCCATCCTCTGATTGTACAGGGGACGTGGCTGCAACGACGACTGAGGCAATGTCTTTGTGCCACTCCCGGAGGATCGTCTGCGGGAGAGATTGAGATGACTCTCCGGTCCTTCAAACAATCATTTGCTCTTGCATTAGCTTTGGATTCCCGAGAGCCTGCTGCATATCTGACTTCTCTGCTGCAGCAGTGGGATCCTCATCACTTTCAGAGAACACATCAAGATGTGTATGAGTGTGGTTGTGAGAACCAGTAAACTCACACATCTTGGCTTTCTCAAGTGTTTGTGCTTTCTCGGCTGCTTTTTCTTTTTCTTTCTCCCTGATGATGTGAAGAATATCCATGCAATTTTCTTCATCAAGGGCTTGTCGCACAGTCTCTACGCCGAGGAATCGCAGCAATTCCTCTTCTTCATCAATGAACTCAGGGTTTGTGAATTGTACCCTTGAGTGATCAAGTTTCCATGCCCTACACTCTCGTAGGTGTCGCTGGATGTCTGTATAAAGTGGAGAATACATAATTACATCGTCATCATCTTCCTCGTCTTCTTGTCCTCCTTTTTCAGGAATTAAAGGCAAGAGACTCTGCTCCTCCTCGCCTTCAGCAGCATCAGTAGCAGGTGGAGAGACAACTTTTTCAACTGTAGGTTCAATTGTTTATCCTTTACTTCCCTCGGTATCGACGTACGGTGTGTCTTTGACAGTCTCTCGATCTCCTCGGCCCAGACTTTGCGGATTCATCAATCACTTCAGGAGATTGCTCTTCCGAGTGTCGAAGTCTCAACTTCTTTTCTTTGTCTCGGTAGAAGATTCAGCCTTCTTCTTCACAAGTTCGGATCGCTCGAACAATCTCTTCTTCCTCGGTGGAACTTCGGTTCAATATCCTGCAGTTCGTCAACAGTGAATCTTTGTTGGTTTTTCTTAGAGGCAATTGCCTTTCTCATCTTTGCGATCCTCTTCTTCCTTATGGCTAGAGAAGGAATTTGGAGTTCCTTCTCGTCCTGCTGCAGGGCGGTGACTGTTGCACGGCCGGGGGACTCACGCTTTGCTCGGGCGGAGTGCATCTTTTTTCTTAGCTGCAGGGGCAACTTTCTTCTTCTGAGCTGCTGGGGCAGCTTTCTTCTTTGGAGGAGGGGTAGCAGTTGTGTCTTCGGGGTCAGCTGATTCCCCCTCACTTGTATCAGCTCTCTTTGCGTGAGCTCTCTTCTGGGCACCTGATCTTTTTGTTGACATGGAAGGGTTTGCCATGACGAAGGGCAATACCCTTCACTTCCAGCAGATGGCCAATCACAAGGCCATATCCGAGAGAACATCCAAAAGAACCATCTTCTTTGAAGGTCTTGTTCAAAACATTCTGGCAGAGTCTGCTGTAGATGAACTCGGCCCAGTTAACCTTCTTGCCCTGCATGATCGCATCCATGACGATCAGCTTAGTCTTTGACAGCTGGTTGAAGCTGCCAAACTTCATATCTACACATTTGGAGACGACATCCATCAAAGATATGGTAGTCGATCCTCATCAGATTTCTTGTCGGTGTGTAGACTACCTTAGCAAAGACACTCGGGTTTGGCTACTTCTTTCCATGCGTGCCCAAGTCTACACGCCTTCATGTATCTCCTTTATCCCTTCAAAAGGCAATAAGCAGTGCTCAGCAAGGTCCTTAGCACTTATTTTGATGTCCTTACTGTGGACAGAAGACTTGATTTCTTCGTCTTGCACCTCCGCGTTGACATAGAACATTGCGACCTCTTCTAGGTAAGTGTGAGAGTATTCCATAGTTGGAAAAGCCTTGAGACATGACTTTTCTATCATTTCAGCGATCTTCTTAACAAGGGTTTCATCGAACCCCGCTTTACCATTCCTTTGAAGTCTACGGACGATCCTGAGTGGATTTGCCTTGAGAGCTTAACATAGTCGATCTTTGGTGCCATTTTGAGAGTTTTACCAATTAAAATCGAAGAACTTGCTTGAGTAAACTTAGGGTTTCGAGAGAGAACAGAACTTGCTTTGCCTTTACTTTGAAGATGAAGCATTTAAGAAGAGAGAGAGAGAGAGAGAGGACTGAAAACCATATATATAAGGGTTATGAAAGGATAGTTTTACGGATTTTGAATTTTTAATTCCCCGCATTAAATGCAAAGCAACATTTATATCCAATCATATGCTTCTTGTGCAACTTTTTTTTGTACCCGTCATTATTATCGACGTCATCCTTAAAAACATTCCCGCTCATAAAAAACATTGCGTTTTTGTCACTTAGTTCATAAATGACTAAAGCTTATATCAAATATGACTTAACTCTCGCTTCTCTCTTCTCATTAAGTGACTCATTTGTCGCCTAACTCGATCTGTTGACTTCTTACGATAAGGTTTGTTTCACTGGGTGAAGTGTGAAACTTGCTCTGCTCTTATTTTCTCATCTTATATCTCTGTGATTGAGTCTTCGAGAGTCGGCTCACTCAATTAATCATATCTCATTCTTAAGCTCTTCAAATCTTGATACACATAGAGGCTTGGTGAATATGTCAGCTAACTGCTTATCAGTTGAGATATATTCCAAAGTGATGTCTTTCTTTTCAACATGATCTCTTATAAAATGATATCTGACATCAATGTGCTTTGTTCTTGAATGCAACACATGATTTTATGTGATTGCAATAGCACTAGTGTCATCACACATAATTGGAATTTATTTTTCTTCAATCTCATAATCTCTCAGCTGTTGTCTCATCCATAAAGACTTGGGCACAATAGTTGCCTGACTATGTACTCTGCTTCAATTGTGGATGTGGATATTGAATTTTGCTTCTTGGAAATGCTTGGAAATCAGAGCAAATCAAGGAAAATAGATTGGTTTCCTGGTTTATCAAGAAGCCTTAGTCACACAGCTGGCTTCTCGTACGACTCAACTTCTTCATAGGGCAGCTGCCTTGCTACTACAGCCCACTTGCTTAAGTTCCTTGGATTTGATCACGAAGCCCCCCAAATAGCTTAAGCTTGGTTCGACCTTGAACCTTTCTACGATCCTTCGTGGAATGTAGACCCCTTGATTCTTCAAATGGTTCCTCTTCAACCGATAGAAGTTGTCTTTCCTTCACAGTGAGTGTTGGATTGATTTCCTTCGTAATATAGGCTTGAGGATTAATCTTGAATGACTTGAGAATATTTTTGGTTACTGATTCAAATGTTGCTTGAATGTTTTTTGGTTTTGGGTTACCTTCTCTCGAGTGATTCTCGGCCTTTTATAGTGATCTTTCAAAAATCGCCCGTTGAAGAGATAGGCTTATTTTTGAAAGTCACTTGTGGTCGTTGGCTTGTCTTGTTGCGATCCTTGGAATTGCCATTTCCTCGTATGTATGATTCTTGACTTTTCGGTGTTCTCGACACAGTGCGTGCTTCCCATTGGTTTATTCCTTTTGCACGCCTGGGAACTGAGCACTTCAAGAAAGATAGTATGGGAGTATTACTTGTTTAAGTAATTCTCTTGATTTCGTGCAACGGATCTCTTTGATTATCTCGACTTGACCGCATTTCCTTGACTTCCCAGGCGACTTCGAGTCGACTTCCAATCATTGGATGACTCTTTGTCACTTCAACTTGAGACTTGGCTATCTTGAGTTGACTTGATCGATACTTCACTCGATTGCATCTGTTTGCACCTTGATCGAGTTCCTATCATCTCTTCTTTGCCATACTCGATTTGCCTCACAACAGAGTCTTCCTTCTAGTCTCCGGTTGTCTTCTTGCGTGTTCGAGGCATAGGCGACTTAACTCGGCTCGACCATCCCTATCTATTACAATGCAATTTATAACAAAAATGGGGTGCCAACTTCCTATTCTAAGTTTTGCATGGCATTCATCAAAATCTACAAAATAATTTCCCAACAACATGTGCACTGAAGTACTCTTCCTATCAACTCTACATCCAGCATAGTCTAAGTCTGAGTAACCAATAAGCTTGAATCCACCTTCCTTTGGATACCATAACCCAACTTCATGGCATCCCTTCAAGTACCTTAGGATTCTCTTAGCTGCAGTCATGTGGCTCTCCTTTGGTGCAGATTGAAATATTGCACATGGACCTACTGCAAAGGTGATGTCTGGCCTGATGGATGTTAAATAGAGCAATGAAACAATAAGTGCTCTATATCTGGTTTGATCTACAACCTTGCCATCCGCATCCATGTCCATCTTGACTGATGTATTCATTGGTATTTTCACAGAAGACTTTTCTTCCATACCAAATTCCTTCATTAAATCTCTGGTGTATTTTGTTTGGCTTATGAAGGTTCCATCCTTCAATTGCTTGACTTGAAGTCCTAGGAAGAAAGTCAGCTCTCCCATCATGCTCATCTCAAATTTACCTTGCATGAGGTTTGAGAACTTATCACACAACTCCTTGTTTGTGGATCCAAAAATGATGTCATCCACATATATATGAACAAGCAAAATACTCTCTCCATCTTGAATTCTGAAGAGTGTTCTATCGACTTTGCCTTTGGTAAATCCATTGTCAGTTAGAAATTGAGACAATGTATCATACCATGCTCTTGGTGGCTGTTTCAGTCCATATAAGGCTTTCTTGAGCTTGTACACCTTATCTCCAATAGTCTTCTGCTCAAAACCTGGAGGTTGTTCAACATAAACTTCTTCCTCCAATAGTCCATTTAGAAATGCACTTTTCACATCCATCTGATATACAATGAAATATGTAAGTCCAAGCGGCTACGGTAATCTAGATGGGGGGTGAATAGATTATCTCCATCTTTTCGATTTCGCCCTCTTTTTCGAACCAAATGCTCAAACACAATAATAAAGGTGCGGAATGTAAACAACACACGTCGATTTATAGAGGTTCAACCCACCTAGGGCCTAATCCTCTACCACCCCAAAGATATCCAGGATGGATTTCAAAAAGAAAAAAATATTTTATTAATTTACCACAAATTAATACAACACCAACTTACAACAACACCTTGAAGAGCACCGCATTCTTCTTCAACACCACCTTTGAGATTACCACAATCTCACTTGAAGATTACCACAATCTCCAACGGCACCTTGTGAAGATTACCACAATCTTCAACCTTGAAGAATACCAAATTCTTCAACACCTCAACAAGAAGATTACCACAATCTTCTTACACCTAACACCTAGATCACCCAAGTGTGTTCTTACCACAAGAACACTCACAAGGATATCTTGTGTTGAATGATTACCCAAATTCAAGATTACAACTCGATAATTGATAATACAATAGAGTGCAAGTGTAATCAAGAAAAGCCTAGACCTCAAGAATGTGAAAGTGAATAGCTAGGCAAATTACAACAAGAAATAAGACAATGTAAGAACAAGTGTATTCTTGAGTGTATCTTGTTGTGTTGTAGTTTTCTCTCTTATTGTTGTGCTTCAAATCTTCCTCTATTTATAGTAGATGATTGATACTTGATAGGCTCCTCTTGGAATCTGATTTCTACAAAAAGTTGCAATTAAAATCAAGATTATAGCTGTTAGAAATCAATTCCACAATTTAAGGAAAAGTCATCTTTGCACAACGGTTAGAATTTTCATTGTCAAACTTAAAGGCGACGGTCGCACACAAATAGACGTTTGAAAAAGAGAATACACATTTACAGGCGACCGGTCGACGCGTCTACCTCGACCGGTCGACCTATGCCTCAACCGGTCCCCTAAAGCAAAAAGCAAGGTCGAAGTTTCGTAAGAGAGCGAGCTACAGTCCGGTCGACAGGGGTGTCGATCGGTCGATGGCACCGGTCGACCCCCTGGGCGTGGTCGTCGTCTGTCAATTTCACCTCAGGTCCATTTTTGTTTGGACGTACTCTTCAGTACGGATTGCCCTATAGGGCGACCGGTTGACCTCAAAACAAAGGTGTTATCCAATTTTATATCGAAAATAAACTTCAAGAAATACTCCGAAAAATGGTGAAAATATTTTAGACCGATCGGGAGTATTAGGACAACATTTAGAAACATTGTTTTAGTGTAAAAATACATTACGAGAAAATCATTAAAAGTGTTGTCCAATTTTGTCGAAAATAAAACTTGAAGAAATACTCCAGGAAAATATTAAAATCATTTTAAATCATTTAGGAGTATTTGGACAACCTTTAAAACCATTGTTTTGGTGTAAAATCAAAATCATGATAAAACCATTTATCAAACAATCTCCCCTTTTTGATGATTACAAACCAAAACAATTTTAATGAGGTCGATTTTGAAAACAAAACAATTTTACCGGTTAAAGAGAACTATCCGTTGTGAGCGACAACATTCCGTGCAATAAACACAAGGATGGGAGTAGAGATATTCAAGCACATATAGCAAATGCTCCCCCTATCAACATGCACAACAAGAGTAATATAGAAGCAACTTCAACATAAGCTAAAATATTAGCTTTTCGGTATTGAGCTTAAGTATCAATAACTTAAAAGCTCCCCTGTCAAAAGAGACATCATTAGAAACATATATAAGTCCATACTACAACCAATGGACCAAGAGTCATACACAACTTATGGCTTTAGGAAGCCATAGCTTATAGCTTCTTTTCGTTTGAGCTTATCTTAGCTTCTTTGAGCTAAAGAGCTCATAACCTGTTTCTCCCCCTTTGGAATCATCAAAAAGAATGTTAGCACGATAAATACATCATATATTCATATCAAAGTGCGCAACTAAACCGATGTATCGAGCTATTTGAACAATGAAGCTTATAGGCCAAATGGAAGAGAAAAGTCGATCATACGACTTGTAGAAGCTTATGAAAAATCATTTGATTTGCAAAAACATGATCTCTATAAATATATGAGACTTTTGAAATCGAGAGAATCATGTAGGTGATAATTTTTTCATTGAGACATTTTATCGAACATTTGGCGGGCGTCAAAAGTTGAGAAATATATATATAGCCCTTGTAAATGAAATCAAGCCAAGTTTTTCATCACCAAATGCAATCTTATAAATATCATTCTTCAATAATCAATAAGCTCATCACAAATATGTATGAATTGCATCAAGAAAAATACATATAAGCCACAAACTCGAGGTTCAACCCAATTGAGCTAAAGAGAGTGAATTTCTTACCATTCAATCGGTAAAGATGAGCATCAATGATGATAACCGAGCTAGGTAGTCCCCAAAATATATAATTCATGCATCAAAACTCATTTGAAGTGAATTGTGTGTGAAATTTGCAAAGGGGATGAAAAAGAACCAAAAAACCAAAAATGCTAAGTCTGGAAAACAGAACCATTTTTAACAAAAAATCCTTTAGGGCGACGGTCATGGGCAAGCGGCCGAGTCGGACGGCATGGGCGACCGGTCGGCCTTGCCCCGATCAAATTTGTTTGAGTTCTGTCTCAAAATTGAAGTTTGATCCAAAAATCCGATTTTTCGCCCCCTAAGTTTTAAAACGTGCAAAATGCAAACGTAGACCTCATTCAATATACATTATGTCATGATCAAGCTTGAAATGAGGTAAAATACTCGGCGGTGGGCGATTAAAAAGTCCGCGAGTTATCCTTGAGAACGAATTAAACACATCTCAAGTTGTTGTTAAAAACTCAATCCCTTTTAAAAAAACATCGAATCTCAATATATTTAGTTCGATGATGACGAACTATATTTTGAATAATTTTCACCGGACTTGTTATCCCAAAAAAATAAGAACGTTTTAAAAGCTTTGGATGAATAAGTCATAAGAAGAAGTGCCTTATCAATATTTGAAAATTTCTTTTAACGGCACTTTAATGAGATTCATTGGGATAATTTTTTGAAGTCGAGCATATAGACATAAGGCATATGGAATGTCGAGTTTATAGAAATAATACAAGAAAACATACCTCGAATTTGTTTGTCAACCGACATGCCTTTCCCAACCTTTGTCAATCTCTTCATTGGTAGCCATAGAGGTTGAGATGATTCTTCCTTCTTCAATGCCTAACTCCTTCAAGTGTTCTTTTGAAATGTAACCATCTACTTGGCATTTGAATGATTTGAAGTCCAAGCAAGAAATTGAGCTCCCCCATCATGCTCATTTCAAGTACACCTTGCATCAACTTGGAAAAATATCTTGCACAAATATTCATTAGTAGTACCAAAAATATTCTCATAAATATGCATAAGTAAACAATCTTGCCCTTTTTCAAAAAACAAAGAGAGTAGTATCAACTTTACCTCTTGTAAAATCATTTAGCGAAAATAGCTAAGTCTATCATACCACACATGGGGTACTTGTTTTAAACCATACAAGGCCTTTTATAAAAATCATTTGGCCTAGAAAAATTTAAAACCCCGGAGGTTGTTTTACATAGACTTCTTCTAGAATAAAACCATTGAGAAAATTGGATTAAACATCCATTTTGTAAAGCTTGAAATTTTCTTAAAACAATAATGGACAAGTAAAATGCAACTAGCTACTAAATGTGCTATGAGTGCAAATGTTACATCAAAATCAATTACCTTCTTCTAGAAAATACCTTCGAGCTACTAACCTCGCCTTAGTTCGACCAATGTTGCCTTGGTCATCGAGTTTGTTCCGGAATACCTTTTTTTTTGTCTTCTTCATCACTATCATCATAGGGCATCCAATTGATCTAAGGTGTTCATAGTAGAATATTTACATCCAAATATTTTGAGGTAACTAATATTTGGAGTACTTCATTTCTCATCAACACAACTTAACAAACTCATTAACGACATCGCTTATATAAGCGAGAAAAAAATAGCCCAAGTGTAAAAACATGCCTCAATCATCAATCACAAAATATCTTGCAAAGGAGCATAGTAGGAATATACACTATATATATATATATATATAGACCATGAAGCAAGAAACACATACTATGCATTTAGAAGATCATCAAGAGTTTAATAAATCATGCAAGTTCAAATAAGCTTAAGAAAGCTACAAAAGGTCTCTTTTTGAAATTTGAAAATCCGATAGCATATAGTTGAGACCTCATTTAAAAAAGTATTTGAACAAGAGTAGACAAAGCAAATATGTGCAATCGGATATCGAATAGTGCCTTGAAATCCTCTTAATGGCACTTGTATGAAATACTATGAAAAACAAGCACATAGGCACATGGCAATACATATATCGAGTCTATAAGAGTAAGAATAAAACGTACCTCGATAATTTATGCCTTTCTTGACAAATAATGACGTAAATGGCCATTTGTGAAAATATGTAATTCCTACACAATTCTTAAAACAAATCTAGCACAAATCATAATGATAAAAGTGTAGGCTAAGAGACATCACAAGTAAGCTCATGCCATAAAAATCCATAAGAGATGATAACACTCTTTAGTCTTACAAAAATGCACAAGAGTTTTAACAACATCATATAAGGTCTTCTTTTTAAAAAAACTTTTAAAAGCACAAATATATATTGAAGACCTTAAAAAAAATACTTGAAAACACATTTTGCAATTTAGACACAATTAAAAGCATGCATAATAACAAAATAAAATGCATATTTAACTAGGGAGATACGGATTACCAATTACGCCATTTTAATGGGTTGTGCCATTCCCATTGTTGATGATATCTACCCTTGAGAAGTCACTTTGTTGATGATGACTTCTTTGATTGCTCCATTTCAAGGTTTGTTGCTTTCCCATTGTTGAAAGTCTCTTCTTCTTTGAAAATCATCTTGTTGATGATGTCTTTGACATTTCAAGGATTGTGTTCTTCCCATTTTTGATTGTACCTTCTTCTTGGAAATTGGCTTTGTTGAGAATAGTTTCTCCTTCTCTCGATCAAATGAAACGGTCATTTGATGCCTTCTTGGCGGTATGAATTTTCTTCGATCATTATTCCACGGGTACCTAATATGACATTATTTTGTGGTACCCTCAAGTGTTTGGGTCCTTTGGGATTAGTCTTGAGACTTTTAGGTCTCCAACAATAATTAGAGCTATTTCTAGCCCGATAAGTATTTACCGTATGGCCTTTTTACCGCAATAAAAGCATGTAATAATTCTAGGAGCATAATGACCAACGTCTTAGAGACTTGATTCTTTTTCATGTGATTGACACCCTTAGGCTTATGATCAAGTTCTAGTTTGAATTATCACAACAATCAACATTCTTGGTCATTCTATCGGCACTCAAGTTGGATTTAGATAAATCATTTTTCAAGCAATTTATATCCTCAACAAGAGTACTATTTTCTTTCTCAAGGTTTCTAACCTTGTCAAGAGTGGTGGTGTGAGCACATGATAGTGATTCATAGGAAGTAAATAAATTATCCTTATCATTCTTTAAAACAATGAATTCTCTTTTCAAATATTTGTATTTAACAAGTAAGTTTTGGAATTCATCTTGTAGTTCATCAAAGTCATTTTGCAAATCACTATAATCATTATCATAGGAAGTAGAGGGTTTAGAACTTACCTCGTTTTCTTCTTCGATGCCTATGAGGCATTGTTCAACTTCTTCATCATGGGAGGTTGTAGAAGGCTCATCCCATGTTGTTGGATTTGATGTTGTATCTATTTGTGAAGTAGATGCTTTTGAGTTGCTCCTTTCATTTGCATACACTTCATAGATGGCTTCTAATTTTGCCATACTTCATGTGCCGATCGAATACCTACAACATGATCAAATTCCAAAGTAATAAGTGAACAATACAAAATACTAAGAGCTTTACCATTTAAGGAGATGATTCTCTTCTCTTCATCATTGAGCTCTTTGAAGCCTTTAGAGGTGTGTAATGTATTCTTCGTCGGAATGGATTCTCCATTGATGACGGTGTTCCAAATATCAAACCCGCAACCTTGTAAATAGCATTCCATTCTTTCTTTCCAAAATATAAAATTTTTGGAATCAAACCGAGGTGGCTTGGTGGTGGAGGTCTTAGGAAAGTTGATCTTCGTTCGTAGTCGACGATCGATTCTCTTCACTTGCGATGTGAAATGAGCTTGCCAAAGAGTTTGGCTCGATACCACTTGTAAGTCCAAGCGGCTACGATAATCTAGAGGGGGTGAATAGATTATCTCCATCTTTTCGATTTCGCCCTCTTTTTCGAACCAAATGCTCAAACACAATAATAAAGGTGCGGAATGTAAACAACACACATCGATTTATAGAGGTTCAACCACCTAGGGCCTAATCCTCTACCACCCCAGTATATCCAGGGATGGATTTCAAAAAGAAAAAAAGATTTTATTAATTTACCACAAATTAATACAACACCAACTTACAACAACACCTTGAAGAGCACCACACTCTTCTTCAACACCACCTTTGAGATTACCACAATCTCACTTGAAGATTACCACAATCTCCAACGGCACCTTGTGAAGATTACCACAATCTTCAACCTTGAAGAATACCAAATTCTTCAACACCTCAACAAGAAGATTACCATAATCTTCTTACACCTAACACCTAGATCACCCAAGTGCGTTCTTACCACAAGAACACTCACAAGGATATCTTGTGTTGAATGATTACCCAAATTCAAGATTACAACTCGATAATTGATAATACAATAGAGTGCAAGTGTAATCAAGAAAAGCCTAGACCTCAAGAATGTGAAAGTGAATAGCTAGGCAAATTACAACAAGAAATAAGACAATGTAAGAACAAGTGTATTCTTGAGTGTATCTTGTTGTGTTGTAGTTTTCTCTCTTATTGTTGTGCTTCAAATCTTCCTCTATTTATAGGAGATGATTGATACTTGATAGGCTCCTCTTGGAATCTGATTTCTACAAAAAGTTGCAATTAAAATCAAGATTATAGTGTTAGAAATCAATTCCACAATTTAAGGAAAAGATGTCTCATTTGACAATGATTAGAATTTTCTTTGTCAAACTTAAGGCGACGGCCGCACACAAATAGACGCGTTTGAAAAAGAGAATACACATTTACAGGCGACCGGTCGATGTCTACCTCGACCGGCCGACCTATGCCTCAACCGGTCCCCCTAAAGCAAAAAGCAAGGTCTCAAGTTTTCGTAAGAGAGCAAGCTACAGTACGGCCGACAGGGGGTGTCGGCCGTTGACGAGTCGACCCACCAGGCGGCCGTCGTCTGTCTAATTTCACCTCAGGTCCATTTCATTTCGGGACGTACTCTTCAGTACGGGTTGCCCTATAGGGCGACCGGTTGACCTCAAAACAAAGGTGTTATCCAATTTTATATCGAAAATAAACTTCAAGAAATACTCGAAAAGTGGTGAAAATATTTTGGACCGATCGGGAGTATTAGGACAACATTTAGAAACATTGTTTTAGTGTAAAAATACATTAATGAAAATCATTAAAAGTGTTGTCCAATTTTGTCGAAAATAAAACTTGAAGAAATACTCAGGAAAATATTAAAATCATTTTAAATCATTTAGTAGTATTTGGACAACCTTTAAAACCATTGTTTTGGTGTAAAATCAAAATCATCAAAATCATGATAAAACCATTTATCAAACAAAATACTTGTGTGCAACATAAGCAATAAACATCCTTATTGCTTCCAATCTTGCTTTGTTTCATCAAAATCTATACCCTCTTCTTGGCAATATCATTTTGCTACCAATATTGCTTTGTTTCTCACCACAGTTCCTTCCTCATTCATCTTGTTTCTGAAAACCCATTTTGTGCCAATAACATTTTGATGGGTTAGCCTCTGCACCAATTCCCATACTTTGTTTCTTTCAAATTGATTCAGCTCTTCTTGCATGTCTTGAATCCAATGTGTGTCATTCAATGCTTGAGACACATCTTTAGGCTCTATCTGAGAAATAAAACAAGTAAACATTGCATCATGCTGTGCTCTGGATCTGGTTCTTATGTCATCTCTAACATCTCCAATAACTAACTCTGGTGGATGGTCTCTCAGCCATCTCACATCAGGTTGGAGCAAGTCAGTTGGATTCAGCCGTCTCGCAACTAAGTTGTCTTGAACATCTCTTTCATTTTCATTCAGCTGCAGACTTTCCAGCTGTCTTTGAGATTCAGCTATCTCATCTTCATCTGTGTTGATTGCTCTTATTTCAGCTTCAACATAAGGACTCTTCTGCACAGTTGGTTGATTTGTTTTGTCAGCTAACTCTTCAATGTCTTTTCCATTCACATTAGGTTCATCAAAAACCACATGGATAGACTCTTCGTGACCATAGTCCTCTTATTCATCACTCTATAGGCTTTGCTCTTAGTCGAGTATCCCAAAAAGATACCTTTATCGCCTTTAGCATCAAAAACCTTCAAATTATCTTTGTCATTGTTATGGATGAATCATTTATATCCAAATATCCTTAAGTATCCAACATTTAGCTTTCTCCCTATCCAAATCTCATAGGAGTCTTGGTTAATGGCTTGACCCATAATCTCTTAGGCAATCCAGCTTCCAGCTAACATGGTCCTTGCAGCTTCCTTGAGAGTTCTGCTTTCTTCTTTCGGTACTCCATTCTCTGTGGAGATCTTTGTCGAGATAACTCATGAGCAATACCATTTTCAACACAATCCGAGTAATTATCCAATTGATAAACTCAGTTCCTCTATCAGACCTTATTTTTATAATGGTTTGGCTCTTTCATTTTGAACTCTTTTCATCAGCTGAGGTAACATCTGCAAAGTTTCCTTCTTTTTGCACATGAAGATTGTCCATGTATATCTTGAATAATCATCTACCACCACTAAGGTGCATTTCTTTCCACTTATGTTGGTGGTTCAATTTGGACCAAATAGATCCATATGCAACAGATGTAATATCCTAATTGAAGAAGGACTTGGCTTATCCTTGAATGAAGATTTTATTTGCTTTCCCATCTGGCATGCATCACATACACTTTCCTTCTTGTACACTGAGTCTGGCAATCCTTCCACAAGATGACTCCTTGCGAGCTTGTTGATTGTCTTGAAGTTCGGATGACTCGGCTTCTTGTGCCCACCCAACTTGATTAATTTTGTGCTCTTTTTTAATGCAAGACAAGTGCTTGGTGTAGTAGTAGACCAATCTACCACATACATATTCTTTTGTCTTGATCCTTGCGCAAAGACTATTTCATTTGATTCAAGATATCTTTGATCGGCACACTCCCATATTGAATCCAACATTGTATCCCTTGTCACGAGTTAGCTTATGCTTAGCGAGGTTGAAGTTGAGGCCTTCAACATATGCAACATCTATGATTTCGATCCATTCTTCTTGATGGATCATGTGCCTTTGATTTTCCTGGAGCTTCATTTCCTCCAAATATGACTTTTACACCTCTAATCTTCTTGAATCTTGATAGGTTTTTCTTGTTTCCTGTCATATGTCTGGAACAAACCACTATCTATGTACCAGGTTCCTTGGCACTCAGCTGTTCCTTGAACCTACAATCAAGGAAATTAGTTTTAGGTACCCACATTTGTCCTGGGTCTGAGGGGTTAGTGCTATAAGATGATCTAACCAACCTATAGCCAAAGTACTTGACTCTAAGAGGTTGCCATCTATCGATTGCCATAATCATAGTGCACATTAGCAAATTTCTTGGTGGTTTTAGGTTCATACAGCTGTCACTTTTGTCTGTATGCCTGTGTGTGTGTTTTACCAATTGCTTTCTTTGGATAGTTTTGATGTTTCTGAGTGTAGTGCCTGGGTGCATATGTGTGCTGAAAATAGCTCTTTTCCCTTTGGAATGACCTTTGCTGAGGTTTAGGTCTTTGCCATTTAGGCTTGTATTCCATAGGTCTTTGCTGATATTTCACATTGTTCCAATCAGCTTGGCTTGGATAGTTTCTACCATTCCCAACATGTGTGTTTCTCTGATGAAACTTCTGGAGTTTTTGGTAGCTCTGTTTGCTTTTCACAGAGTATTTTCTATTTGGAGTTTTTTGAGGAACTCTATTTGGATTTCTTCTCATTTGTCCTCTCAAAGATACTCAATCGGGTTATTTTACTTTCCCTTTTTATCCAAGGCCAGTTTGTTTGTGATTGTGCTTAGGAGTGAATGTGGGTGCAACATTTGGTATTTTGGATTTTTGAGATGTTTCATTGCTTGAAGATCCTTTTTCCAAAATCACTCTTGGAGTTTGTTGTGCACGAAGGAATTAAATCATGTGCCCTGTCTTATCTCCACATTCTTTTTAACTTATGATAAGGTCATCCAAAGATTTGGATGCCTTTGTAAATGAGGAAATCACATTCTTGAGGTCTTTTTCCCTCTTTTCTATAGCAGCTATCTCTGCTATCATTTTGGTATTCTCAGCCTTCAGCTTTGTGTTCTCATCAGCTATATGACTCAGAGTACTTAGCAGGCTCCCAAAGTCGCAGCGAGCTCGACTCAACTAGGCACATCACGAGGCACGAACAACTCGTAGAATCAATACCATATGTACGTGATGATGCATTGAAGAAAGGTTCCCTTTCTCGATTGAGCGCCCGATCTTGAAGAAGCATTTCGTGGCGGAGAGAGATGTTTCAACATCGACTGATCGATTATTCCCTCCGATTCAATTGTTCAGATTTTGATTTTGATGTTGCTTTGGTCGCCACCAAACCGAGGTGACAGCTGAGGTACGTGAAGTCTTCAAGACAATCCTTGGTGAGATTGAGAAAATTGAACATCACCAGGCCTCATTGGATATGCGGCTGGACAACAGGGATGCCAACCTCACGGTAGACTTACGAGGGATAGTGGTGAGAATCGGGAATGGTGTCGGCCAGCAGAGTACAATGCAATACGAGCAAGTCGGATACTTTAAAGCATTGTACAACAAAATCTTTGTGCTGGAGCGCTGATAATCTTGACGACATGAAGCGGAGGATACATGAAAATATTGACAGAATGCATGCCTCTCATACAACGAGAGATGGAGTCTTTGTGTGAATTTCACGTAAAAGAACTTCTCGCGCGTTGAGGAGAATATGAATGCCAAATTCAACCTTCTCATGGTGAAATGAAAATGGTAGCGGCCGAGTCCAAAGCCACCCGCTCGAGAATTTCGAGCAAAGACATGCCATGACAAACTCCAAGCGATTCAGCTATCACCGACTGGACTTCATGCTTGAGGGTATGTTTCGGGGTTCCTCTCTCCTTTGATGATGCAAAAAGGGGAAGAGGAATACCTAAAGATGTTGAAGGAGGCAATTTTGTTGAGAAGAAGAAAGAGACGGTGATGAGAAAAAAGGAAGGAGAAGGCAAAAGCTGTTGAGGGGGAAAGGTCAAATGATGTGACTTTAATGCTTGCTTTGAAACCCTCGGCAAGGTCATGTCACACTAGCATAATCATAAAACTTCCGATGACTCGCGCTCCAACACTCAATTTGTGCCTATGTCTCAAAAGAGAAAAATTGTAGAAGCGAGAGATGGAGGAGTTCGACAAGAGAACGGATGCCCGTGTTGAAGAAATGTTAAAATAGTTCGGAGGCATTTCGGCGGGGAAAAGATACGAGATGCCATTCCGGATGAGCGGACAAGATCCAAGATCCGTTGAAGAGTTCAAAATGCTCGAATCCAAAGGATACTTCAAAAACATGTCCATAGCCCAAGCCGGGACTTGTCTTGGGAGAAAGGTCTGGAAGTTGTGAGAAGAAGCTAATAGCAAAGCAGACTACTAGCGATCACTCAGTGGTGGTAAGAAGAAGACTCCGGTACAATATACGCCCAGGAGAAGGAGGAAGAAGTGGTGGAGGTAGAGGCTTTAAACCTAGACCTCTACCCAAAAATATTGAATATGTAGATTCGGGCAAGAAAGGAAAGATCTGGGTGGATACGATGAAGTAGCCAATCGGAAGTGGAGAGGAAAAATCTTGAATATGTCAAAAGAATCGAAGAAGAAAACAAGAGGAAACTCAATTTGTGGCAAGGAGACAAGAAAGAAAGAGGAAAGATGAAGCTGCAAAGAAGGCATATGAAAAGAAGAAAGCGAGTTGAAGAAAAAAAAAGAAAAGAAAGAGATCGACGAAAGAGAGAAGAGTCAAGAAAGAAGGAGGCAACAAAGGCGGTGAAGTGTTGCTGCTAACCCCTTCATGTATTTTATTTTTGTAAATAAACATGCATGTAAGTCTTCTGTACATTCAATGAAAAATATGTAATTTGCGTAGATATAAGTATGCTTTGATTGCTCGATACACATTGTGTGATTGTGTAAAGGACAAGAATGTTATGATCAATAAAAAGATTGATTCTACGCATACATTTTTTGTTACTGCATTGTCGTATGTATCTTTGCTGTTTGCATTTTGTTTGTATGAATTTAAGTTTTGGCATCATCAAAAAGGGGAAATTGTTAGAAAATTTATTTTATAGATTTTGATGAATGCCATGTAAAACTTAGATTAGAATGTTGGCACCCCATTTTCCTTGTAATTCTCATTATAATAGTTAATTTGAATGAATGAGTGAGTCAAGTCGCCTATGGCCGGGAATACAAGAAGTCAATCAAGAAGTGAAGTGAAGACTCATTGAGGAACAATGAGTATGGCCAAGGAAGAAGATCAAGGACTCGATCAAGATGTAACGGTGAGGGACGGTTGTGTGAAGAGTCGATTAAGTCAACCCTAGAGGCCATGTCACAAGTTGAAAGGACAGATGAGTCTCTCAATCATTGGAGAAGACTCAAGTCACCTGGGGAAAAGCATTTTGCAAAGAGGAATTAATCGAAAAGTATCCATTGCACAAAAGTCAAGAATATTACTTAAATAAGTAATACTTCCATCGCCATGTCTTAAAGTGCTCACCCCGAAGCGTGCAAAAGGAATAAACCAATGGGAAGCATCGCACCTCGTGTCGAATCGAAAAAGTGAACATTCATTTAATACGAGGAAAGGTCTACATCTCAAGATTGAAGACCAAGAAAAGACAAGCCAACGAACACTAGTGATTTTGATGAATGCTATGTAAAACTTAGATTAGAATGTTGGCACCCCATTTACCTTGTAATTCTCATTATAATAGTTAAATTTGAATGAATTTGAGTCAAGTCACTATGGGCAGGAATACAAGAAGTCAAGCGAAGAAGTGAAGTGAAGACTCATTGAGGAACAACCGAGTATGGTCAAGGAAGAAGATCAAGGACTCGATCAAGACGTAGCAATTGGTGAGGGACAGTTGTGTGAAGAGTCGATTAAAACCCTAGAGGCCATGTCACAAGTTGAAGTGACAGATGAGTCTCTCAATCATTGAGAAGACTCAAGTCACCTGGGAAAAGGCAGCGGTTGTTGCAAGAGGAATTAATCGAAAAGTATACATTGCACAAAAGTCAAGAATATTACTTAAATAAGTAATACTTCCATCTTTGCCATGTCTTAAAGTGCTCGATCCCCGAAGCGTGCAAAAGGAATAAACCAATGGGAAGCATCGCACTCGTGTCGATTCTCAAAAGTCGAACATTCATTTAATATGAGGAAAGGTCTACATCTCAAGATTGAAGACCAAGAAAAGACAAGCCAACGAACACTAGTGATTTTTTGAAAATTAGCATATCTCTTCAATGGGTAGATTTTTGAAAGTTCACTATAAAAAAATGAGGAATCACTTTGAGAAAAGGTTACCTTGCACACCTAAGATAACAAGCAACATTCAAATCAGTAACTTCGCAAAATATTCTCAAGTTATTCAAGCAAAATCTTCAAGCCTAAATCTTGAAAGAAATCGATCCAACACTAAGTTTGTGAAGGAAAGACAACTTCAAATGTTGAAGAGGAAACTTTTGAAGAATCAAAAGGGTCTACTTTCAAGGAGGATTGTAGGAAGGTTCAAGGTCGAACCAATCTCAAGTTATTGGAGGGCTTCGTGATCAAATCCAAGAAGTTTGAGAAAGTAAGTCAAGTAGTAAGGCAACCGCCCGTGAAGAAGCCGAGTCGGACGAGAAGCCACGGTTGTGTGACCAAGGCATCTCAGATCGAGTCCAAGGAGAAAGTCATCTGCGCGTGATCAAGACTTGTCTCTGATCGATAACCACTTTGTACTACTGATCATTACTTAGTGGATTCCTCCGGGAGTTGGAGAAGAGAGTAGTAGAAGAATTACCCCATCTTGAACCTTTATAAAATTTACTTGTGTCATTTACATTTCAAAGATATTTACATTCATGCACACATACTTTATATCTCATTGATAATTTGCTATCCAACGATAATTAACAAAGTGCTAAAACCAAGTGTTAAAATAAAGTTAAATCAAATTCAAGGGTATTAAGTCTTCAATGAAAAACTTATCACAACCAAGTTAAGGTTTAGTCTAAGCAACAAAGTTATTCTATCAACAAATGACTCTATCAGTCCATTGAGTGACTAACTCTATTTGATTAACTAACTTAGCTGTCCCTCAAGGACTTAGCTGTGTATTTAACTCTGTAATATTTTAAAAGGACTAAAATCGAAAAGGTAGTAAGGTTTATTCAAACCCCCCCTTCTAAACCTTACTCACACCCCTTGGGACCTACAAGTGGTATCAGAGCGGTTGGTTCATTGAGCCTTCCGCACTGGTTACTGAACTAGATCTCCAATCTTTCAAAGAAATTTTTAACACTTGCTCTTTCAAAAGCTATTTTTATTCAGCAAAGTTATTATCATGGAAGCAAATTTGACACGCATTCCTATGTTCACTATTGAGGAGTTTGATGACTGGAAAATTCGTATGCAGGCTCATCTAGCTGCTTTACATGACAAAATGTGGCTAGTGATAGAGGATGGGCCCCGCAAATATTGAAAGTGAACACAATCGCAAGGAGAAGCATTTGCGGTGAAGGAGAAGAAGTTGTGGCGAGGCAAGACCAGTCTTAGTTGAAAAACCAAGAACTGAATGGACCAATGATGACAGAAAAAGATACAACTTGGACAATGTGGCCAAGGATATTCTCTACAAGACTCTGGACAAAGCAAACTCCAAATAGGAAGTACTCAGAAAGAATAAAAGAGCTATCAAAAACCCCAGAAGTATCAAAGAAACACATATGATGGGAATGGTAGAAACTACCCAAGCCAAGCTGATTGGAATAAAATGAAATATCAGCAAAGACCTATGGAATATAAGCCCAAATGGCAAAGGCCTAGAACTCAAGTAAAGGTCATTCCAAAGGTAAAAGAGCTATCATCAAAGACACATATGCACCCAGGCACTACACTTAAATATCACAATCACATAAAGAAGGCAATTGCTAAAACACACACACAGGCATACAGACAAAAAATACAGTTGTATGAACCTAAAGCCCCTAAGCAATGTGCCAAAGTGAGTTATGATTATGGCACAGATAGATGGCAACCTCTTAAAGTCAGATCATTTGGCTATAGGTTGGTTGGATCATCTTACAAAGACTAACCCCTCGGGACCAGGCAAGTATGGGTACCTAAAAACTAATTTCCTTGATTGCGGAGTTCAAGGAGCGGTGAGTGCCAAGGAACCTGGTACATGGATAGTGGTTGTTCCGGACACATGACAGAAACAAGAAAAATCTGTCAAAATTCAAGGAGATTAGAGGCGCTAAAGTCATATTTGCAGGTAATGAAGCTCAGGGGAAATAAGAGGCTTTGGATCCATCAAGAAAAATGGATTAGAAATCACGGATGTTGCATATGTTGAAGGCCTCAACTTCAACTGTTAAGCATCACCAACTCGTGACAAGGGCTACAATGTTGGATTCAATATGGGAGTGTGCCAAATTAAAGACATCGAATCAAATGAAGTAGTGTTGCAAGGATCCGCATGAAGAACATGTATGTGGTAGATCGGTCGATTGCCACACCAAGCACTGTCTGTTAGCAAAGAGTACAGCCCGAATCAAGTTGGTGTGGCACAAGAAGCCGAGTCATCCCGAACTTCAAGACAATCAACAAGCTTGCAAGGAGTCATCTTGTAGAAGGACCGCGGACTTCGGTGTGCAAGAAGGAAAGTGTTTGTGATGCATGTCGGATGGGAAAGCGAGATCAAATCATCATTCAAAGAGAAGTCTAGTCCATCTTCAACAAGAATATTGCATTTGTTGCATTTGGATTTATTTGGTCCGATTGAGCGGCTAGCATAAGTGGAAAGAAATACACTTTAGTGGTGGTGGATGATTATTCAAGATATACATGGACAATCTTCATGTGCAAAAAAAGCAAACCTTGCGAAGTTACTCTCGGTGATGAGAAGAGTTCAAAATGAGAAGAGTCAAACCATCATAAAGATAAGATCTTATAGAGGAACCGAGTTTGTCAATGGGATAATAACTCGATTGTGTTGAAAATGGCATTGCTCATGAATTATCCGCAACAAGGAATCCACAAAGAATGGAGTACCGAGAAAGAAGAAACAGAACTCTCAAGGAAGCCGCAAGGACCATGTTAGCTAAAGTCGATTTGCTAAAAGATTTTGGTGAAGCCATAAACACTTGCATGTTATACTCAAAATAGATGCATGATTAATAGACAATCGACAAAGACTCCTATGAAATATGGACAGGGAGAAAGCCAAATATTGGGTATTTTAGAATATTTGGATGTAATGCTTCATCCACAATAATGGCAAAGACAATCTAAAGGCTTTTGATGCTAAAGTCGATGAAGGTATTTTCTTGGGATACTCAATTTGAAAGTAAAGCCTATGTAAGTCTTGAACAAGAGGACTATGGTCACGAAGAATCTATTCATGTGGTTTTTGATGAACCTAATGTGAATGGAGAAGACATTGAAGAGTTAGGCGATATTTGAATCACCAACTATGCGAGAAGAGTCCCTATGTTGAAGTGAAAATTTGGAGCAATCAATCAAGATGAAGATGAGACTGCTGAGTCTCAAAGACAATTTGGAAAATTTGCAGCTAAATGATGGTGAAAGAGTGCTCAAGACAACACATTGTGCGAGACAAGTGAACCCAACCGATTTGCTTCAACTTTGATGTGAGATGGCCGAGAGACCATCCACCGAGCTAGTCATTGGAGATGTGAGAGATGGTGTGAGAACCAGATCGAGCTCATCAAGAAGCAATGTTCACTTGTTTTATTTCCCAAATAGAGCCAAAAGATGTGTCCCAAGCATTGGATGACACACATTGGATTCAAGCCATACAGGAAGAGTTGAACCAATTTGAAAGGAACAAGTATGGGAATTGGTCGGCACAAAATGGGTTTTCGAAACAAGATGAATGAGGAAGGTTTTATGGTAAGAAACAAAGTAAGATTGGTAGCTAAAGGGTATTGTCAAGAAGAGGGAATAGATTTTGATGAAACATTTGCTCCTGTTGCAAGATTAGAAGCAATAAGGATGTTTCTTGCCTATGCTGCACACAAAAACTTCATTGTATATCAAATGGATGTGAAAAGTGCATTTTTAAATGGATTGTTGGAAGAAGAAGTCTATGTTGAGCAACCTCCAGGATTTGAGCAGAAGACTCTTGGAGATAAGGTGTACAAACTCAAGAAAGCTTTATATGGTTTGAAACAAGCACCAAGAGCTTGGTATGATACATTATCTCAATTTCTCGAGATAATGGATTCACCAAAGGCAAAGTGGAGAACACTCTTGAATTCAAGATGGAGAGAGTATATCGCTTGTTCAAATATATGTGGATGACATCATTTTTGGATCCACAAACAAAGAGCTGTGTGATAAGTTCTCAAACCTCATGCAAGGAAAATTTGAAATGAGCATGATGGGAGAGCTGACATTCTTCTTAGGACTTCAAGTTAAGCGGTGAAGGATGGAACCTTCATAAGTCAAACAAAGTACACCGAGAGATTTAATGAAGAAAGTTGGTATGGAAGAGAAGTCTTACGTGAAAATACCAATGAATACATCATCAAGATGGACATGGATGCAGATGGTAAAGTTGTAGATCAAACAAGATACGAGCACTTATTGGATGGCTGCTTCTATCTAACAAAGCGGCAAAGCAGACATCACCTTTGCAAGAGGTGTATGTGCAAGATTTCAATCTGCACCAAAAGAAAGCCATATGATTTCGTAGCTAAGAGAATCCTAAGATATTTGAAGGGATGCCAAGAAGTTGGCTTATGGTATCCAAAGGAAGGTGGATTCAAGCTTATTGGTTACTCGGACTCGACTATCTTTGGATGTAGAGTTGACAAGAAGAGTACTTCAGAACTTTTCAAATGCTTGGAAACAAATTGGTTTCTGGTTTAGCAATAAGCAAAACTCAATAGACACATCCCACGGTGAGCAGTATATAGCTACAGGCGGTTGTTGTGCCCAAGTCTTATGGATGAGACAACACGGTGAGAGATTATGAAATTGAAGAAAAAAGATTCCAATTATGTGTGATAACACAAGCGCTATTGCAATCACTCTGAATCCTGTGTTGCATTCAAGAACAAAGCACATTGATGTAAGATATCATTTTATAAGAGATCATGTTGAAAAGAAATACATCACTTTGGAATATATCTCAACTAATAAAGAGTTAGCTGACATATTCACCAAACCCTTATGTGAATCAATATTTGAAGAGCTTAAGCATGAGCTACGGTTAATTAAACGAGTTGACACTCGGAAGACTCAATGAGAAAAGATGAAACGTGAAAAGATGAAAATAGAACAAACTTCATGAATCGCCAAAGTGAATCATTTACTATCGGAAAGTCAACAGATCGAGTTAGTCATTTGTTGAGTCACTATACAAAAAGAGAGAAGAAGAGTTGAGTTATTTTGTGGAGAAAAGCGAGTCATTTATGAGCTAAGTGACAAAAATGTAGTCGTTTTTAATGAGGGAATATTTTTAAGGATGACGTCGGCGTAATAATGATGATGATCAAAAGTCCACAGTGAGCATATGATTGGATATAAATGCTGCCGCATTAAATACGAAAAATTAAATGCAATGTGACGTGCTAAATCTAAGTTGTTGATCTTGATCAAATTTCAAAATCCAAAAACCCGTCCTTTCATAACCCTTATATACGGTTTTTCAATCCTCTCTCTCTCACTTTTTCCGAAACTGTTCATCTTCCGAAGCAAAAGAAAGCAAACTTTTCTCTCTCGAAAACCCTACAAGTTCTCAAGTCGGTTTACCAAGTTTCGTTCGGTAAAACTCACTAAAAATGGCACCAGCACATGATTTCACCAAACTCGCAAAGCAAATCCACACAGGATCAACTGTGGACTTTGAGGGGATGATAAAACAGGGTTCTGATGAAACCCTTGTGAAGAAAATAGCAGACAAAATCGAGAAATCAGGACTCAAACCTTTTCTCACGATGGAGTATCAAATGACATACGTTGAAGAAGTTGCCCAGTTTTATGTTAACACCGAGGTGCAGAACGAAGGGATTAAGTCCTCTGTCCACCGCAAGGACATATTAATCACTCCTAAGGACCTTGCGGAGCACTGTTTACTGCCGTCGGAAGGCATGCCAGAGATATATGAAGCCGATGTCAACTTGGTTACTGCATGGAAGGAAGTGGCCAAACCCGAGTGTGCTACGAAAGTGGTCTACACAGCTGAGAAGAAGCTGTTGAAGGACGATTATCATAAACTGATGGATATCGTCGCCAAAAGTGTAGACATGAAGTTTGGCAGCTTCAATCGGCTATCAAGACCAAGCCGATCCTCATGGTGCGATCATGGAAGAAAAAAGAAGATCAAATGGGCGAGAATCGTATAAGCAGACTCTGCGTAAGCGTTGGCAACAAATTCATCAAGGAGAACGGATCCTTTGGAGGATCACTTGGCTATGGCCTAGTTATTGGCCATCGATGGAGGTTAAGGGCATTCCTCTTTAGACATGGAAAGTCTTTCCATGTAAACAAGAAGATGTTTGAGCCAACTTGTCCCCGGTGCCCGTAAGAGAGCCTATGCCAAGAGGGTAGATACAAAGTGAGGGGAATCAATCGACCCCATTGATACTGACTACTTCCTCCCCTCCAAAGAAGAGAGCTGCCCCTGCAGCTGCGAAGAAGAAAGTTGCCCCTACAACAAAGAAGAAAGACGCAACTGCCCCTACAGCCGAGGCGGAGAAGGAAGCCCATATACCTTCTCCGGCCATCGAGAAAGAAAGGCGCCAAGCCCGTAAAAGCAGCTCCTCGATCAACGAAAGATGCTCGGCCCCCACCGCCAAGGAATCTGAAGAAGAAGTCTTCGAATCAGAAATTCCTCTGGTGAGGACCAAGAGAAGGAGAAGACCACCAAGCTCTCGGAGCTTGAGAAGACATTTGAGTCTGCCACTCAGGTGGAGAAAATCTCTAAGATCTTTGAAAAAGTGCGGTCTCGAAGTTATTGAAGAAACAACCAAGTCTGCCTTGAGGATAGTCGTGCAGAGGCAATTCAAGACCAGTGTGGGACAGAACAAGCGAGGATGAAGAAGTGGCGGAGACAAGCAGAATCCCCTTGAAAGGGACAGTGTCTCCACCCACCACAGAATCTTTGCTGCCTGGAGAAGAAGCGGAGAGTATGCTACCTTCCATTCCTGAAAAAGAAGGACGATAAGGAGAGGATGAAGATGATGATGTAATCATGTACTCTCCATTGTATCCAGACGTACAGCGTCGTCTGCGTGAATGGCGAGCATGGAAGCTGAGTCACTCGAGGGTACAGTTTGAACGCCCTGAATTCATTGAGGAAGAGGAAGAATTGATGAAATTCCTTGGATTGATCACCGTGCTTCAGGCACTTGATGAAGATAATTGCCTGGACATTATGCAAATCTTCAAGGAGAAAGGAAAGGAAATGTTAGCAGAAGAAGCCGAGGCTCGTGAAAAGGTGAATATATGCCCTCTCACTAGAACCAGCGACCATACTAATCCTCACATTGATATGCTCTCGGGAAGTGATGAGGACATGGATCCTGTTGCTGCAACGGAGAAGTTAGACATGCAGCAAGCCATGCGGGAATCCAAATTGATGCATGAGTAGCAGATGATGGAAGGACCGGGAGAGTCCTCCAAATCTCTCCTAGAAATTGATCCGTTGGGAGTGGTACACAGATTGCCACGATTATTCGCAACCACATCCCGATTCACTCAGACGGATCTAAGGGACATGGCGATGACACCGGGAACATGGGCCCCCAAGTTGAGCCAACCCCTGTTGAAGGTGTCTTACCACCGCCCCACTAGTGAGCACTCAATGGAAGCAGCCAGGGGTCTGGAGCAGAGTAACCCCACCATCAGTCACTCAGCTCGTGCGCCAGCTGAGGGGAAAACTCATTCCACTGTAGCTAGGTCGGAGGATGCTGCAGATGACTCCACAATGAAGAAATGAGAAGAAGTGGAGAAAGAAAAAGAAAAAGAACAACAACAAGTTGTCACTAACTAAGCTCGGACAGTTGAGTCTGTCTCAGCTGAAGTGCCAACAACTTTGCAGGCTGAGGACGCTACTGTTGCAGTCGAGGCACAGGATGGATATGCCCCGGGAGTTAACACTCTGGGCAATGAAAGTGCAATCCAAGGAGTTGAGACTCCTGTGGATGCCACTGCAGAAGACCCTAAGACAACTGCGTCTGTCGAAGGGAATGTACAAGGCCTCGCTGCAGTTGAGACTGCTAGGAGGTAATGAAGGCCCAAGGGAGGTTGAGACTTCCCTGGGTAAAAGTCAAGGAGAAAAGAGCATTCCTCAAGTCATCATTGCTGACTCAGAAGAGGAAATCAGCGCTCTTCATGATTCCTAGGATAATCCTGATACAACATTCTTGGGATCACGAAGACGAAGGCCGAGTCAACCCCGCCGCAAGGGACTCAGCTGAGGATGTTCTTCCAAGTACGAGTAAGCCAGAATTCAAAGTTGCTCATCAAACGTTCAATTTTGATGATGAACCAAGCCCCCAGGTTCTATCATCCTTCAATGACGCTGAAAAAGCAGCCGAGGACAAGCAAATTCATTTAGCAGAATCTACTGAGGCTGAAGAAGCTGTTAAGACAGCTGAGGCTCAGTCAGCTGGCCAACCCACTCAACAAGGCCCGGTGAGATCGAGTCATCTGGGCTCCCAAGCTCCCAAAGCTGTAGAGGCTCGACTCAACTAGGCACATCACGCATTACACGAACAAGCGTAGAATCAATACCATATGTACGTGATGATGCATTCGAAGAAATGTTCCCTTTCTCGATTGAGCTGCCCGATATTGAAGAAGAAACAACTCATGAGCAGAGACGCTTCAACATCGAGTGATCCGATTATTCCTCCGATTCAATTGTTCCAAGCAGATTTTAATTTTGATGCCGCTTGACCGCCAAACCAAACCGAGGTGACAACCGAGGCACGTGAAGTCTTCAAGACAATCCTTGGTGAGATTGAGAGGATTGAACGGCACCAGGCCTCACTGGATATGCGGCTGGACAACAGGGATGCCAACCTCACGGCAGACTTACGAGGGATAGTGGTCAGAATCAGGGAATGGTGTCAGCAGAGTACAATGTGATACGAGCAAGTCGGATACTTTAAAGCATTGTACAACAAAATCTTTGATGCGGAGTCTTGATAATCTTGATATGAAGCGCAGGATGCAGGAAAATATTGTGAATGCATGCCTCTCATACAACGAGAGATGGAGTTGCGTGAATTTCACGAGAAAAAGAACTTACGCACGTTGAGGAGAATATGAATGCCAAATTCAGCTTTCTCATGGCTGAAATGAAATGGTGGCAGCCGAGTCCAAAGCCATGAGAGACTCAAGCAAAATTGACTATCACCGACTGGACTTCATGCTTACTGGGATGTTTCCAGGGGTTCCTCTCTCCTTTGATGATGCCAAAAAGGGGGAAGAGGAATACCTGAAGATGTTGAAGGAGACAACTGTTGAGAAGAAGAAGGAGACAGCTGTTGAGAAGAAGAAAGAGACAGCTGATGAGAAAAGGAAGGAGAAGACAAAAGCTGTTGAGGGGGAAAGGTCAAAGGATGTGACCTTAATGCTTGCTGAAACCCCTCAGCAAGGTCATGTCACAACTAGCATAATCATCAAACTTCCGATGACTCTGCCGCTCCAACACTCGGTTGTGCCTATGTCTCAAAAGAGAAAAATTGTAGAAGCAGAGATGGAGGAGTTCGACAAGAGAACGGATGCCCGTGTTGAAGAAATGTTAAAACAGTTCGGAGGCATTCCGGCAGGAAAAGATACAGATGCCATTCCAGATGACGGACAAGATCCAAGATCTGTTGAAGAGTTCAAAATGCTCGAATCCGAAGGATACTTCAAAAACATGTCCATAGCCCAAGCCTGGGACTTGTACTGGGAGAAAGGTCTGAAGCTGTGCGAAGAAGCTGATAGGCAACAGACTACTAGCAGTCACTCAGCTGGTAAGAAGAAGACTCCGGTACAATATACGCCCAGAGGAGGAGGAAGAAGTGGTGGAGGTAGAGGCTTTAAACTTAGACCTCTACCCAAAAATATTGAATATGTAGATCCAGGCAAGAAAGGAAAGATCTACTGGGCTGGATACGATGAAGTAGCCAATCTGGAAGTGGAGAGGAAAAATGCTGAATATGTCAAAAGAATCGAAGAAGAAAACAAGAGGAAACTCAGCTGTGGCAAGAGAGACAAGAAAGAAAGAGGAAAGATGAAGCTGCAAAGAAGGCATATGAAAAGAAGAAAGCAGCTGAAGAAGAAAAGAAAAGAAAGAGAGCTGACGAAGACAGAGCTGAAGAAGAAAGAAGGAGGCAACGAAGGCGGTGAAGTGTTACTGCTAACCCCTTCATGTATTTTACTTTTGTAAATAAACATGCATGTAAGTCTTCTGTACATTCAATGAAAAATATGTAATTTGCGTAGATATAAGTATGCTCTGATTGCTCTGATACACATTGTAAACAGTTGTGTAAAGGACAAGAATGTTATGATCAATAAAAAGATTGATTCGACGCATACATTTCTTGTTACTGCATTGTCTGTATGTATCTTTGCTGTTTGCATTTTGTTTGTATGAATTTAAGTTTTGGCATCATCAAAAAGGGGGAAATTGTTAGGAAATTTATTTTATAGATTTTGATGAATGCCATGTAAAACTTAGATTAGAATGTTGGCACCCCATTTTCCTTGTAATTCTCATTATAATAGTTAATTTGAATGATGAGTCAAGTCGCCTATGGTGAAGAATACAAGAAGTCAACTGAAGAAGTCAAGTGAAGACTCATTTGAGGAACAACCGAGTATGGCCAAGGAAGAAGATCAAGGACTCGATCAAGATGTAAATAGAGTGAGGGACAGATTGTGTGAAGAGTCGATTAAGTCAACCCTAGAGGCCATGTCACAAGTTGAAAGGGAGATGAGTCTCTCAATCATTGGAGAAGACTCAAGTCACACTGGGGAAAAGCGGTGCAAAGAGGAATTAATCGAAAAGTATCCATTGCACAAAAGTCAAGAATATTACTTAAATAAGTAATACTTCCATCTTTGCCATGTCTTAAAGTGCTCGATCCCGAAGCGTGCAAAAGGAATAAACCAATGGGAAGCACCGCACCTCGTGTCGAAAAAAGTGAACATTCATTTAATACGAGGAAAGGTCTACATCTCAAGATTGAAGACCAAGAAAAGACAAGCCAACGAACACTAGTGATTTTTTGAAAATCGGGCTATCTCTTCAACGGGATTTTTTGAAAGTTCACTATAAAAGGTTGAGGAATCACTTTGAGAAAAGGTTACCTTGCACAACTGAGATAACAAGCAACATTCAAACTATAACCTGCAAAATATTCTCAAGTTATTCAAGCAAAATCCTCAAGCCTAAATCTCGAAGGAAATCGATCCAACACTAAGCTGTGAAGGAAAGACAACTTCAAACTGTTGAAGAGGAAACTTTTGAAGAATCAAAAGGGGTCTACTTTCCAAGGATAATTGTGGGAAGGTTCAAGGTCGAACCAATCTCAAGTTATTTGAGGGCTTCGTGATCAAATCCAAGAAGCTTGAGAAAGTAAGTCGAGTAGCAAGGCACCCGCCCTGAAGAAGAAGCCGAGTCGGACGAGAAGCTTGGTTTGTGTGACCAAGGCATCTCCGGACCGAGTCCAAGGAGTAAGTCGATTGCGTGATCAAGACTTGTCTCTGGACCGATAACCACTTTGTACTCGATCATTACTTAGTGGATTCCTCCAGGAGTTGGAGAAAAGAGGAGTAGAAGAATTACCCCATCTTGAACCTCTATAAAATTTACTTGTGTTATTTACATTTCAAAGATATTTACATTCATGCACACATACTTTATATCTCATTTGATAATTTGATATCCAACGATAATTAACAAAGTGCTAAAACCAAGTGTTAAAATAAAGTTAAATCAAATTCAAGGGTGTTAAGTCTTCCAATGAAAAACTCATCATGACCAAGTTAAAGTTTAATCTAAACAATCGAAAGTTATTCTATCATGGCTCTATCGAGTCTATTGAGTGGCTAACTCTGCGATAACTAACTCATTTGTCCCTCAAGGACTTAGTTTGTGTATTTAACTCGTAATATTTTAAAAGGACTAAAATCAAAAGGTAGTAAGGTTTATTCAACCCCCTTCTAAACCTTACTCACACCCCTTGGGACCTACAAGTGGTATCGGAGCGGTTGGTTCATTGAGCCTTCCATGAGTTCTTGAACTAGATCTACAATCTTTCAAAGAAATTTTTAACACTTGCTCTTTCAAAAGCTATTTTTATTCAACAAAGTTATTACCATGGAAGCAAATTTGACACGCATTCATATGTTCACTATTGAGGAGTTTGATGACTGGAAAATTCGTATCGAGTGCTCATCTATCCGCTTTACATGATGAAATGTGGCTAGTGATAGAGGATGGGCCACCGCAAATATTGAAAGTGAACACGGCCAAGCAAGAGAGAGAGCAAATCTGGTGAAGGAGAAGAAGTTGTGGCGAGGCAAGACCTGACCTTAGTTAAAAACAAGGATTGAATGGACCAATGATGACGAGAAAGAGATACAACTTAAACAATGTGGCCAAGGATATTCTCTACAAGACTGGACAAAGCAATGTTCAATAAAGTCAAGTCATGCAAAACATCAAAAGAAATCAGGATAAACCTACTTTAATTTGTGAAGGATCGAGCAAATTAAAGAAAACAAATTATATGTTGTTGTCCAAAAGTTTGAAAACTTTAAAATGCTTGCAGTGAGACAATGGATAGGCTAATTTCTCGGTCTTTTATAGTGCACTTTTGAAATTTTGACCATTGAAGAGATAGGCTAATTTCAAAAGTCACTTGTGTTCATTTGCTTGTCTTGTTGCGATCCTTGATGTTGACATTTCCTTGTATTTAATGTCTTGCGGCCTTGCAACGCGTTTTCGACACAGTGCGGTGTTGCCCATTGGATTGTTCCTTTTGCACACAATCGAACTAACACTTTATCTCGACAACTTTAACATGTTACTATTTCGAGTAACATTCTTGACTTTCATCAACGGATCTCGTTCGATTGTCTTGACTTGATCGATCTTTTATTCCCAGGTGACTTGAGTTAGCTTCCAATCTTTGGATGACTCATCTGTCACTTCAACTTGAGACTTGGCTTCTTGAGTTGACTTGATTGACTCTTCACACACGGTGATTCACGGTGATACATCTTGATCGAGTTCTTGACTTTCTTCTTTACTATAGTCGGTTGTCTTGCAATGAGTCTTCACTTGATCTTGAGATGACTTCTTGTATTTCTAGGCATAGGCGACTTGACTCGCCTTTCCGGCCTATCTATTACAATACAAATTACAAGGAAAATAGGGTGTCAGCTTCCTAGTTTAAGTTTTACATGGCATCAGTCAAAATCTATAAAATAAATTTCCTAACATCCCCAATAACAGAGTGATAATAACCAGACACCTTATTTTTGATGAATCACAATTCCCTTTTATCACTAATAAAGCCCCTTCACAAGCTGACACCATGTCTCAGTCATCTCACTCTCATTTCACCACATCTCTTCCTCCTCTCCAGCATTCTTCCACTATTTCTGAGTTTTCATCATTGAGCTCTATGTCTCTCATACACTCCGAGAGGCGATCACGGACCACATATTCCTCCTTATTCTTGATCTTCCTCATCATCAAATCCCACAATATCCATTCCTTCAGGTGGTCACTTAATTGTAGATTTGCCTATTGAGAATTTAACAAATTCTAATCATAGTGCTAATCCCATTGATGAGCATGCAGGTACAAATCAGCCCACACAGGCTATGCCTTCACATCCTATGGTAACTAGATCCAAAGCTGGAATTTTTAAGCCCAAGGAATATGTTTCTACAGTAATTTCTGATGAGGAGGAACCAGCAAATTACATTGAGGCTCTCCAACAGCCCAATTGGAAGCAAGCAATGGAGAATGAATATTTTACTCTCATCAAAAATGGAACACGGGAACTTTGTGAAATTACGCATATAGGGAAGCAATTGGATGCAAATGGGTTTTTAAACTCAAGAAAAATGTAGATGGTTCTATTGGGAGACATAAGGACAGACTTGTGGCCAAGGGCTACACACAGGTACCCGGTTTTGACTACACTGATACTTTTAGTCCTGTTATCAAGCCTGTCACCATTTGAATTATACAGTCTATTGCATTATCTCATTCATGGACAGTAAGACAATTAGATGTGGACAATGATTCTTGAAGGGTGACATTGACACGGAATTGTACATGGCTCAACTACCCGATTTTGAATTGAGCAAGGGAAGAAATCTGGTGTGTAAATTGCACAAATCCATTTATGGCTTGAAACAAGCTTCTAGAGCATGGTCTTCGAAATTTAGTGGAGCTCTAAAGAGTATTGGTTTTTCTGTCTCTAAAGCTGACACTTCCCTATATTTCAGGCATACAAAAGACAACAACATTTACATTCTGAGTTATGCAGATGATATTATTATAACAGGTTCTAATAATAATGAGGTTCAAAGAGTGATTGATAATCTGAACAAGTTTTTCTCTTTAAAGGACTTGGGAACACTTAATTTTTTTCTTGGGATAGAGATATGTAACACCAATATAGGCTTGTTTCTGAATCAGAAAAGATACATTCAATGTATTCTTGAGAAAGCAAATATGAGTGGAGCTAAACGCACAAATACACCTATGATAACAGGGCATCATTTGTCCAAGTTTGAAGGGCAACCGATTTGTTGATGGAAAAGAATATCGTAGCATAGTCGGAGCATTGCAATATGCCACAATTACAAGACTTGATATAGCATTCAGTGTGAACAAGGTTTGCCAATATATGCAAGCACCTATGGACACACATTGGAAGGCAGTAAAAAGGATTTTAAGATATCTTGCAGGAACCATTGATCATGGATTACAATTTTCAAATCTGAAAACATGAACTTGACAGCCTATGCGGATGCAGATTGGGCATCCGACATTGATGATAAGCTCTACCACATGATATTGTGTTTATTTTGGGAGAAATCTTAAATCTTGGAGTGCTAAGAAGCGACTGTGTATCTAGATCAAGCTAATCGAATCGAATATCGAAGTCTGACACTTGTCACTTGTGAAGTTCTCTGGATTCATTCACTTCTCCATGAGCTGAGTTACACTCTTCAAAAGCCACCTGTCATATGGATAGATAATCAAGGAGCAATTACATTATCTGCTAATCAAGTTAATCACTCTCGTACCAAGCATGTGGAATTGGATCTACATTTTGTCAGAGAAAAGGTCTTGAACAAAGAAATTCTTGTGCAATATGTTCCTACAATTGATCAAGTAGCGGACACATTCACTAAGGCACAATCAGGACAATTCTTCACTCGGATGAGATCCAAACTTAACGTTGTTCCACGATCCTTGCTCGAATTGAGGGGGCATGATAAGAATGCAAATATTTAAGCTGGAATTATTCCCTCCAACGTTCACAAAAGGACGGTGGTCTGGCCGTAAGTCAGCGGCCTGCGATAATCTAGAGGGGGGTTGAATAGATTATCTCCATCTTTTCGATTATGCCCTCTTTTTCGAATCAAAACAAGCCAAGACAATAATAAAGGTGCGGGAAGTAAACAACACGCGTCGATTTATAGAGGTTCAACCCACCTAGGGCCTAATCCTCTACCACCCCAGTATCTCCGGGATGGATTTCAAAAAGAGAAAAAGATTTTATTAATTACCAAAATTAATACAACACCTTACAACATCATCTTCAAGAGCACCACACTCTTATACAACACCACCTTTGAGATTACCACAATCTCTCTTGAAGATTACCACAATCTCCAACGGCACCTTGTGAAGATTACCACAATCTTCAACCTTGAAGAATACCAAATTCTTCAACACCTCAATAAGAAGATCACCACAATCTTCTTGCACCTATCATCTAGATCATCCAAGTGTGTTCTTACCACAAGAACACTCACAAGGATATCTTGTGTTGAATGATAACCCAAAATCAAGATTACAACTCGATAATGAATATTACAATTATGAGTGCAAGTGTAATCAAGAAATAAGCCTAGACCTCAAGATGTGAAAGTGAAAGACCTTAGGCTATTACAACAAGAATAATAACAATGAAGAACAAATATGTTTGCTTGAGTGTATCTTGTTGTGTTGTAGTATTCTCTCTTGTTGTTGTGCTTCAAATCTTCCTCTATTTATAGGAGATGATTGATCATAGATAGGCTCCTCTTGGGGACTTGAAAAATGTAAAAAATTTCAAGACAAATGAAGAATATAGCTGTTAGAAATCAACCCCACAAATTAGGGAAAAGTTGTCTGCTGCACAACGGTTAGAATTTTGCTGTCGAAACATAGGGCGACCGGTCGTGCAGAAATAGAGTTTGAAAAGAACACAACAAAAATCACACAAGGGGCTTGGGTCTGGGGGGCGGACCGGTCGGACTAGGGTCCGACCGGTCGCCCCTGGACTGGGCCGTCGCCCTTCCCATTTTCCAATTACAGATTATACGTAATGTTCCTGTGCACGGTCGCTTCTTGCAGTCGACCGGTCGATCTCGAAATGAAATGTTGTCCGATTTTTGTCAAAAATAAACTTCAAGAAATACTCCAAAAAATTAGTAAAACTATTTAAATCATTTGAGAGTATTTGGACAACCTTTAAAAACATTGTTTTGGTATAAAAACAAAATCATCAAAATCATGATAAAACCATTTATCAAACAATCTCCCCCTTTTTGATGATTACAAACCAAAACAATTTTAACGAGGTCGATTTTGAAAATAAAACAATTTTACCGGTTAAAAAGAACTATCCGTTGTGAGCGACAACATTCCACGCAATATAATCACAAGGATGGGAGTAGAGATGTAAAACATATATAGCAAAAGCTCCCCCTATCAACATGCACAACAAGAGTAATAAAGAAGCAATCAACTAAAAGCTAAAAGCTCAGCTTTTACATATTGATCTTAAGTATCAAGACCTTATAAGCTCCCCCTGTCAACTAAACATCATTAGACAAGAATATGAGTCCATAATACATCAAATGGACTAAGTATAATCCACAACTTATGGCTTTTAGAAGTCATAGCTTATAGCTTCTTATCTCGAGCTTATTTTAGCTTCTTTGAGCTAATAATCTTATGACATGTTTCTCCCCCTTTGGAATCATCAAAGAGAATGTTACCACGATAAAAACATCATATAATCATATCAAAGTGCACAACTAAACCTATGTATCGAGCTATTTGAACATTGAAGCTTATAGACCAAATAGGAGGGAAAAGTCGATCATACGACTTGTAGAAGCTTATGAAAGCTAATTTGAGTAGCAAAACATGATCTCTATAAATATATAAGACATTTGAAGATGAGAGAATCATGTAAGTGATGAATTTTTCATTGAAACATATTATCGAACACTTGGCGGGCGTAACAAATTGAAGAAGATATATATAGCCCTTGTAAATGTAAGCAAGCCAAGTTTTTCATCACCGAAAGCAATTTTATAAATATCATCCATCAACAATTATCATGCTCAACACAAATATATAAGAATTGCATCAAGAAATATACATATAAGCCAAGTTCTCAAGGGTTCAACCCAATTGAGATAAGGGAGTAGAATTCTTACCATTTAATCGGTGAGGATGAATAACAATGATGATAAACGAGCTAGATAATCCCCAAAATGTGTAAATTATTCAACAAAACACATTTGAAGTGAATTGTGTGTGAAATATGCAAAGGGGACGAAAATAGAGTGGAATGAGCCAAAATTGTAGAAAATAAGATCAGAGACGATTTTAACCAAAATTACACAGTGGGCGACCGGTCATGGGCATGGACGACCGGTCGAGCTGCAGTGGCGGCGTCGGCCCGCCCTGGCGCATTTGGTTGATTCTGTTTTGAAAATTCGAAATTTTATTCAAAAATTCGATTTTTCGCCCCTAAGTTTTAAAAATGTGCAAAATGCAATCATAGACCTCATTCAAAATGCATTATGTCTTAATCAATCTCGAAATGAGGTAAAAGACTCGGCAGTTAACGATTAAAAAATTCGCAAGTTATCCTTGAGACGGATTTAAACACATCTCAATTTTTCGTTTTAGAAAAGCTATCCCTTAGAAAAATATATCGAATCTCAATATGTTTAGTTTGAATACGAATATCCATATAATATATACCGGACTTGTTATCCCAAAAAATAAGAACGTTTTAAAACTTTGGATACAACAAGTCATAATAAGAAGTGCCTTTCAAATATTTGAAAATTTTCTTTTAACGACACTTTAATGAGATTCGTTGGGATAGTTTTGAAGTCGAGCATATAGACATAAGGCATAGAAAATGTCGAGTCTAAGGGAAAAAGAAACGTTAGTGAACATACCTCGAATATGTTTGTCAATCAACATGCCTTTCTCAACCTTTGTCAATCTTTGCATTGATAGCCATAGAGGTTGAGATGATTCTTCCTTCTTCAATGCTTAACTTCTTCAAAGGTTCTTGTGTATGCTTTGGTTGTGAAATATAGCCACCTTCATGGCATTGTTCAACTTGAAATCAAGGAAGAAATTGAGCTCCCCATCATGATCATCTTAAATTCACCTTGCATCAACTTAGAAAATAGCTTGCACAAAAATTCATTAGTAGCACCAATATCATCAATATAAATTTGCACAAGTAAGCAATCTTGCCCTTTTTCAAAAAAGCAGTAGTACCAACTTTACCTCTTGTAAAATCATTTTGCAAAAGAAAATAGCAAAGTCTATCATACCATGCGGGGGTGCTTGTTTTAAACCATACAAGACCTTTTTAAGTTTATAAACATCATTAGGCCTAGAAAAATTTTCAAACCCGGTTGTTTTACATAGACTTCTATTTGAATAAATCCATTTAGAAAATTGGATTTAACATCCATTTGGTAAAGCTTGAAATTTCTTAAAAACAAGAATGGGCAAGTAGAATGCAAATAGCTTCAAAAACATATTACGGTGCAAATGCTTCATCAAAATCAATACATTCTTCTTGACATTACCTTTGAGCTATTAACCTTACCTTGGTTATCAAGCTTGTTTGAAATACCAAAAATTCTGCAAAATCTTAACAAGATTTCTTGCACAAGAGCATAGTAATATCAAACAATAGAGACACAATGACAAGTAACACATACCATGTTATCAAACGAATCATCAAGAGTTCAATAAGACATGTAAGTTTGAATAGGCTTATAGTAAGCTATATAAGGTCTCTTTTGAAATTTGAAAATCCGAGAGTATATAATTGAGACCTCATTTAAAAAAGCAATTGAACAAGAGTTTTGACAAGAATGAATATGAGCAATCAAATGCATAATTTTGAGAAAAGGATAAGAAATCAAATGTTTTATCAAAACAAATATAATCCTTTACAAGTCTCGAATAAAACAAGCTTTATAGAATAGTGCCTTTCAAAAAATCCAAAAAATCCTCTTAATGGCACTTATATGAAATACTTTGAAATAACTTGAAAAACAAGCACATAGGCATATGTCAAAAATATATCGAGTCTATAAGATGAATACCAAAGATGAGCGTGCCTCGATAGTTTATGGTCCTCTCTTGAGAAAATAACCATTGATGAAAATATATATGTCCTACACAATTCTTAAACACGTCTTGCACAAACATAATGATACAAGTGTAGGCTAAGCAATAAGTAATATCATAAATGTGCTTATGCTATATAAAACCATAAGAAATAATAAAAGCACCTTAGTCTATGTAAATGCACAAGAGTTGAAAACAACATTATACAAGGTATCATTTTCAAAATATTTAAAAAAACATGAATATATATTGAAGACCTTAATTTTAAAAAATATTTGAAAACTCATATTACAATTAAGGAACAAATAAGAACATGCATAATAACAAAATAAAATTCATATTTAAATGGGGAGATACGATTTACCAATTTCGTCATTTCCATGGGTTGTGTTGTTCCCATTGTTGATGATATCTTCCCTTTTGAAAATCATCTTGTTGATGATAGCTCTTCCTATTGCTCCATTTCCAAGGATTGTGTCCTTCCCATTGTTGAAAGTGTCTTTCTCTTGGAAATTCATTGTGGTGATGTCTTCTCCTTTGATCAAATGAGATGGTCATTTGATGTCTTCTAGGCGGTATGAATTTTCCTTGATTCTGCCGGGTACCTAATATGACATTGCTTTGTGGTACCCTCAAATGTTTGGGTCCTTTGGGATTAGCTTTGAGACTTTTAGGTCTCCAATAATAATTAGAGCTATTTCTAGCCCGACAAGTATTAACCGTGTGACCCTTTTTACCACAATAAAAATAAGTAATAATTCTAGGAGCATAATGACCAACATGCATAGAGACTTGATTCTTTTTCATATGATTGACAACATTAGGCTTATGATCAAGTCCTTTATTACAATTATGAATATCAACAATATTGGTCATTTTATTGTTACTCAAGTTGAATTTTAATAAATCCTTTTTCATGCAATCAATATCCTCAACAAGAGTACTATTTTCTTTTTCAAGGTTTCTAACTTTATCAAAAGTGGTGGTGTGAGCACATGAAAGTGATTCATAGGAAGTAAATAAACTATCCTTATCATTTTTCAAAACATTGAATTCCTTTTTCAAATTTTTGTATTTAACAAGTAAGCTTTGGAATTCATTTTGAATCTCATCAAAATCATTTTGCAAATCATTATAATCATTATGAAATTTATTATCATAAGAAGTAGAGGGTTTAGAACTTTCCTCATTTTCTTCTTCGAAGCCCATAAGACATTGTTCAACTTCTTCATAGTTGGAAGTTGTAAGAGGCTTGTTCCTTGGATTTGATTTTGTATCCACTTGAGAAGTAGATGCTTTTGAGTTGTTCCTTTCATTTGCATATACTTCATAGATGGCTTCTAATTTTTGCCATACTTCATGTGCTGATCAAATTCCTACAATATGATCAAATTCCAAAGTGGTAAGTGAACAATACAAAATATTTAGAGCTTTACCATTTAAGGAGATGATTTTCTTCTCTTCATCATTGAGCTCCTTGAGGACTTTGGAAGTGTGTGGTGTATCTTTTATCGGAATAGATTCTCCATTGACGACCGTGTTCCAAATATCGAACCCGCAACCTTGTAGATAGCATTCCATTCTTTCTTTCCAAAATGTATAATTTTTGGAATCAAATAGTGGTGGCTTGGTGGTGGAGGCGCCGGTAAGGTAGACTTCATTCGTAGCCGGTGATCGTTCCTCTTTACTCGCGATGTGGGAACGAGCTTGCCAAAAGTTTGGCCACGATACCACTTTTAAGTCAGCGGCTACGATAATCTAGAGGGGGTGAATAGATTATCTCCATCTTTTCGATTATGCCCTCTTTTTCGAATCAAAACAAGCCAAGACAATAATAAAGGTGCGGGAAGTAAACAACACGCGTCGATTTATAGAGGTTCAACCCACCTAGGGGCTAATCCTCTACCACCCCAGTATCTCCGGGATGGATTTCAAAAAGGAAAAAAGATTTTATTAATTACCAAAATTAATACAACACCTTACAACATCACCTTGAGATTACCACAATCTCTCTTGAAGATTACCACAATCTCAATGGCACCTTGTGAAGATTACCACAATCTTCAACCTTGAAGAATACCAAATTCTTCAACACCTCAATAAGAAGATCACCACAATCTTCTTGCACCTATCACCTAGATCATCCAAGTGTGTTCTTACCACAAGAACACTCACAAGGATATCTTGTGTTGAATGATAACCCAAAATCAAGATTACAACTCGATAATGAATATTACAATTATGAGTGCAAGTGTAATCAAGAAATAAGCCTAGACCTCAAGATGTGAAAGTGAAAGACCTTAAACTATTACAACAAGAATAATAACAATGAAGAACAAATATGTTTGCTTGAGTGTATCTTGTTGTGTTGTAGTATTCTCTCTTGTTGTTGTGCTTCAAATCTTCCTCTATTTATAGGAGATGATTGATCATAGATAGGCTCCTCTTGGGGACTTGAAAAATGTAAAAAATTGCAAGACAAATGAAGAATATGGCTGTTAGAAATCAACTCCACAAATTAGGGAAAAGTTGTTTGCTGCACAACGGTTAGAATTTTGCTGTCAAAACATAGGGCAACCGGTCGCGCATAAATAGAGTTTGAAAAGAACACAGCAAAAATCACACGGGGGGCCGGTCTGGGGAGTCGGGCCGGCCGGCCTAGGGTCCGACCGGTCGCCCCCCCTTGGGTGATCGTCCCTTCCCATTTTCCAATTACAGATTGTTTTGTAATGTTCCCAGGTACCGGTCGCCTTCTTGGTCGACCGGTCGACCTCCGAAATGAAATGTTGTCCGATTTTTGTCAAAAATAAACTTCAAGAAATACTCCAAAAAAATTAGTAAAAACATTTTAAATCATTTGAGAGTATTTGAACAACCTTTAAAAACATTGTTTTGGTATAAAAACAAAATCATCAAAATCATGATAAAAACATTTATCAAACAATCTCCCCCTTTTTGATGATTACAAACCGAAACAATTTTAACGAGGTTGATTTTGAAAATAAAACAATTTTACCGATTAAAAAGAACTTTCCATTGTGAGCGACAACATTGCACGCAATATAATCACAACGATGGGAGTAGAGATGTAAAACATATATAGCAAAAGCTCCCCCTATCAACATGCACAACAAAAGTAATAAAGAAGCAATCAACTAAAAGCTAAAAGCTCAGCTTTTACATATTGATCTTAAGTATCAAGAGCTTATAAGCTCCCCCTGTCAACAAAACGTCATTAGACAAGAATATGAGTCCATAATACATCAAATGGACTAAGTATAATCCACAACTTATGGCTTTTAGAAGCCATAGCTTATAGCTTCTTATCTCGAGCTTATTTTAGCTTCTTTGAGCTAATAAGCTTATGACATGTTTCTCCCCCTTTGGAATCATCAAAAAGAATGTTAGCACGATAAAAACATCATATAATCTTATTGTTATATGATAGACTAGTAATATGTCGACAAGTGTCCTATCTAGAATATTCTCTTAGCTCTATATAATGCCTAGGGCTGCAATCATTATGTAATCAAGAAACAAATCATTTTCATATACACTAAAAGACATTCTGCAACTTTTCTACTTCTATGGAGTTTTTCATTTTCTATCACCACCGCTCTTTCTCACTTTGTCTTTTCACGCTAACCGACCCACTGCTCCAGATCTGTCTTTAGCCAGCTACTCAACTTCCGCATTCCGAGAGAAATCTATAGTCACCGAGTCTCCGTCCGTGTATCAGCTTAGAGTTGCATCTCCGCTGTTGTTTTTCCCTAAAGCTACATCTATCTATCACAGTCTCCAATTCTAATTCTCAGATTTTATTTTTTACTACCGAGCGGAAGCAACTTAATGCTATTCTCAAGCACATGAATCTCCCATTCTTCTGCTCCACCACATTCCCGCTTCGGATCCGGGCAGGGTTAGGTTCTTCTACAATAATTGAAAGGTTCTTCCAATTATGGTAAGTGGTTTTAGATTTTGTGATTGGACTCATTGAATTGAGTTAAGCGAAAAGGAATTGATTGATGAAACATGTAATTTGAGTGTCGTGTTTCTTAGCTTCAATACCTTGGTAACAAAACACTAGGCACCGCACATTGTGTATTTTTGTTTGATAGTTGGCATTTTTGGTGTATAGATACATAGAGATTATGATAGAAAGATAATGAATTTGGTGTTCGTCAACTTATCCACTCATTTAGTGAAATTATTTTGTACATACATAATTATACAATTTATGTCATGAATAGTGGAACTGAATAACTGAATGCATTCTTGTTTCTAGAGTTAGTAATTGAATCCCACTAAGCTCATCATGCTTTTGTATTCAGATGGGACCATTGCCCTATAGAAAGATGGACTTTGAGGAGTTTTCTGCAACTGCGTTTTATCAATCAACACTTATTATTTTTATAGAGTTATTATGCAGGTTGGATAGCAACAAAAATAAATGCAATAAAGAACAGCAAAGTAAATTCCGGAAATATAAAGACACAAATTTATAGTGGTTCAAGGATGGGGTAATTCCTCTAATCCATTTTTCTCCTACTCCATGAGGAATTCACTAAGTAACATGTGACATTTGTTACAGAGTACAATAGTCATAGTAGCCTTGATCACACAACCAACTACCACGGGGACTTCACTAAGTAACACGTGACATTTGTTACTGAGTACAATAGTCATAATAGTGTTGATCACACAACCACTACCACGGGGACTCACTCTTCACTAGATAGATTTCTAGTTACTTTAGCTCTCTAAAACTTGCAGGATTTGATCACAAAACCCTCCCGCATATCAAATTTTATGTTCGCCAGGAACCTTACTCACCCCTTCAACAAGGCAATGTAGACCCCATTATCTTTAACATATTCTCCTCGTCAACTATTGAAACTCTTTCTATCTTTCTTTGAAAGTGTTGGATGAAGTGTTTTTGATGAAACTTGAGGATTGCGGTATAGCTCGAGAGAGATTTTTGAATGTTCGAATACTTTCACTTTCACTTTCACTTATTGTGTCTCGTATTGTCTCTCCGAAAACTCCTCGGATTTTATAGTGAGGATTTGAATTTTGTCCGTTGAAGAGATAGACAAATTCAAATCACACTATTGGACAATTGGCATGTCTTTTCTTTGCTTTGATGTTGACCTTTCCTTGTATTCTTATGCTTCGCAACTTTCCTAAAATGGCGATCTGCGCAGTGCCCTTTAATAGGTTGAACCTTATTGCCTTCATAAATGTCTTGCACATTTATGGTCAAACATCGTACTTTCGATGATATTAATGACTATCTTCCTTGGAGACAATGCAATGGACTTCTTCAGTTGTCTTTGTCCTTCAGCTGCTTTACCCCTTGATGACTGATATTTGAGTCTTCTGATAGTCCTTCAGCAAGTCTTCTATGATTACTTGGCTGTTTTTGAGTCAGCCTAAGTCCTACCTATTATATATGTAGAAATTACATTGAGATGGGGTGCCAACTTTCTAATACATAGTTTTCTAAGCATCATCAAAATCTATAAAATAGATTTCCTAACAGTAGCTCTTGAAAAGCGAGCGGTGTTGTCGATATGTTTATAAGTAGTAAGGCTGTTTAGCCAAGTACCTTTTATGTAGATAATTTTCATAATGGGAAAGGATATCCTTAAAATATAATATAATAAGGATATGATTAGAAAGATCATGACTCATTAACAATTATAGAGCATCGACTTTTATTCGTACAAAAATTGAAGTTTGTTGAGTGAAAAACTAATCCGATGATAAAGAATTTGAATCTTTAAAGAATTTAAGGATTGATAGATGATTGTTCCAGGGTGAAACTAGGAAAAATAGGACAGAATACACCTTGATGACACCCGAGCCGAGCTGGAAGCAAATTAGTCCACGTGGCCATTCAGCACATGGACATGTGGGACCCGCAAACCGACGCAGACCGAGTTGATGATGTCAGCTACCGACCTGATAACGTGTCACGAATTGGGCTCAGCTCCCCCGAGCTCAATCTTGGCGGGAAACTTACGGTGGGAAATTTAAAGGATAATCATCCAGTTGAACTTAGTGCTCCATTAGCACCAGAAGCTGTCACTTGTCAGCATAATATCAAGATGAGTCAACAAGTGGCAAATACTTGGCCAACATGCATGCTAAGAGAAGGACATGTGTCCCTTTAAGGTTATTTTAGTGTTAATTATAATAGTGATTATTTAAAACCCACTAATGAGATGGGTATAAATAGGCCTCATTTATGAGGAAAAAGACGAGAAAAAATACTAAGAAAAGACGCTGGTAAAACTACAATTGTAAGTGAAAACAGACCAAAAGCTTTCAGCTCGGTCTTTATATAAAAAGGCAGAATTAGCCTTGAATTTGAACTTATTTACATTCTCACGTATTGCATCGTTGTACACTTTTGCTTGTTGACCAAAACGCACGTCAACAAATTGGCGCTAGAAGGAGGGTCGTCTAGGTCCAGTCCTATTTTCCAGCTAAGTCAAGTCACGTGAAGTCAGGTAAAACTAGTGTTAATTCCCTTGGAAAGGACAAAATGAGTCAGTTGTCTCGAAATGCTCATATAACTGAAGATCCACCTGTAAATAACTAAACTGGCTTAATCACCAATGGCCAGAACGTGCCCCTGACCGAAGCAATGAGCACGACTTTGTTTCTTTTTGCTCAACTTATCGCAAACCCCACCTTGGTTCAACAAATGAACCAACTCATCTCCCAAACACTTGCAACTACTAACTCACAAATCTGACCTCCACCTCCGTAAATACTCACCCGCTCAACCCCGGTAAATGTCAATGTAAATCCCCAGGTTCCTGCACCTCCTCGTGATGAAGGCCAACAGGCCAGTTCTGGTAATGAATAGCACAGTCGCCATGATAGGAGACGACCGCGTGACGATGTAGAAGAGTAGAGTCGCGTTTCGGAATTGCATCCGGAGCCTGCACGCCACCACCGCACCCGCTCCGTGTTTGTGGGACGGTTGGGGCTCGATCCTCTTCGCCCCACCCGATCGATAAGCTCCAGGCTTCGGTTTCTGGATGAAAGAGAGTCGGGAAGGGCCAATCAAACCCAGGGGCCTACCCCACTGGAGGAACGAGAGGCAAAAATCTTGCGCCTTCGCCGCCGATTAAACGAGTTGGAGGACAGTCCTAAAGAAGCCCAGTACCAAAGGCCGCATCAGGTAACAAGCCGGCCTTCTATTGCATGACCTTTCGCTCCTAGCATTCTGTCAACTCCTCTACCACCCAAGCTAAAGATCCCGCAAGTCGGTCTATACAACGGCGAGACCGACCCAACAACACACATCCACAAATACTTGGCATGGATGGAGCTATATAGCCCTAACGACGCAACATTATGCAGGGCATTTCAGTTAACGCTGGGCGACTGAGCCCACCGTTGGTTTCAGACCCTGCCGCAAGGGTCCATCCGATATTGGGGAGACCTGGCCCCCGCGTTTATGGCGCATTTTCTTACTTCTAAAGTCCGAGCTGCACCGAAAGATTCCCTTGTAAATATTAAGCAGGGAAAAGATGAGCCTTTAAAGAGTTATATAGCTCGGTTCAATAAATAGGTCCGAGAAATGGAACCGGTCTCGGATGACGCTATTTTGATCGCGGCCATGGCCAGCCTCGCCCCCAAAACATGGTTCAATTATTCTATCCATGAATTGGGGCGACCTCATATCAGGAATTTCTTATCCGTGCGGAGCGCCATATCTGTGCGGAAGAGGCCATGGCTAGTCAATGCCCCGAGCAGAAGGCAGGGGGCATGGAGAAAGATGGAAAGAAGGAGCCCGTTTCAGGATCGGGGTCGGGTTTCAGGCCTTTCTCGGAGAACCCGACCCTTTGGATATAAGGCACGAGGATGTGCGGGCGAGTTAGCTGCGCTAAGGAGTGCGTTGACCCACACTCCTTCAGCGATATGGAATGAAATACAGGGTCTTAATTTATTGCCACCGGCTCGGCCTTTGAGGGTGGAGCCCTCAAAATTGGATGCTCGAAGATACTGCGCCTATAACAAATCGATAGGCCATGATACAGATGAGTGCCGAGACCTCATTAGAGAAATCATGCGCATCGTTCAAATGGGCGGTCTGAAGAGGTATGTCCACGAGTTACCGCCACCACCAGCGCTCGCTCCGGGTGTAAATCCGAGCGATTTATGAATCCAGCTCACCTACCGTTGCCGCCAAATGAAAATCAAGGTAGGGAGATTCTGATGATGTCCGGTGTGAATAGAATCAACACCAATGTGGCTGAGGATAGCCGCTCGAACAGAAAGGAAGGCAGATGTCAGACAAGCCACCCACGCCGAGAGACAGGTTCGGGTGGCAGAAATTAGAGAAGGCCAACCGACGGGCCGCTTCGTCTTCTCGGACATGGATGCCGACCAGGTGGTCCACCCTCATTCCGACCCCCTGGTCATCACGGCACCTATCCTGGGCATCCCAGTCCACGAGGATTCTCGATCGACTCAGGAAGTTATTCATCGGTTATTTATGCCCGAGCTTTCGGGGAGGTTGAACGTGGACGACAACTACATTCGTCCATGTAATGATAGCATTTTGGGTTTTGGTGGAGGAAGGATTATCCCGCTTAGGGAGGTTGACCTGCCCATCCAGATGGGACAGGGGTTGCACAAGCGGACTGTCATCACCACGTTCAAAATTATCAACGCCGATTTAGAGTATAACACGATTATTGGAAGGCCGTTACTTTACCACTTGAAAACGGCAGTTTCAATATACCATTTTTGTGTGAAGTTTCCAACTCCAGATGGAAGAGCCATCCACAAAGGGAATCAAAGGGAATCGCGAGAATGCTCTCTTAAGCTCCGACCAGCGAAGATTAACGTGGTTGAAAGGGGAGAAACTAGCGGGACGGTGAAGGACGACCCACAGGAGAAAGGCGAGTCTGAGCGGGAGGAATTGATTGTTTCAGAAGGTGATCCAGGTAGACGACCTGGAAAAGAACCCGAGATTGAGGATGGGGAAAAAGAGGTGGAGCCGGAGAACAAGCCGGCGATAGAGGACGAGCTGCCCCTGTAGAAAAAAAGAGGGTCAGAGTAAGAAAAGAAAACATGCGGAACCAGTCGAATAGGTTGACACGGTCGATGTCAATAAACAACATGGGGGACGCCAATTACGTATTGGCCACGACCTCCAAGAGCCATTCCGGTCGGAATTGATTGAGTCCACGGAAATAATCTTGACGTCTTCGCATGGACGCACTCTGACATGCCAGGAATCGATCCCAAACATGCATGTCATCATCTCAACATAGACCTTACATTCCGACCAAGTAATCAAAAAAAATGCAAGCTCGGCCCTGGCGACAGCAGTGTCGCCCGGAGGCCGAGGTCAATAAATTGCTTGACAATCAGTTCATCTGGGAGGCCCTTTACCCTCGTTGGGTGGCCAATCCCGTATTGGTAAAGAAGAGCAATGGCCAATGGCGCCTTTGTGTGGACTTCACCGACCTCAACAAGGCGTGCCCCAGGGCGATTATCCTTTAACCAACATCAATTGCATGGTAGATGCCACCGTACGTGAGCTTATGAGTTTTATGGATGCATACTCAGGATATAATCAAATTCAGATTCACCCGGATGACGAGGAGAACACGTCGTTTTTCTCCGCTCGTGGCGTGTACTGCTACAAGATGATGCCTTTTGGGTTAAAAAACGCCGGGGCGACCTACCAAAGGTTAGTTAATAGAATGTTTGAGAAATTAATAGGTCGAACCATGGAGGTTTATGTGGACGATATACTAGTAAACTCCTTGTACATATCTCGATCACCTCACGATCTTAATAAAATGTTTGCCATTTTGAGAGTATAAGATGATGTTAAATCCAAAAAAGTGCACCTTTGGGGTCGGTTCGGGTAAATTTTTGGGTTATATGGTTAGTCAGGAAATCGAAGCCAACCCAGATAAAATAAAAGCCATAATCGATCTTGAACCCCTAATTTCGTCAAAAGAATGCAATGTTTAACAAGCCGACTAGCTACCTTAAACCGGTTCGTTTCATGGTCCTGAGACAAATGCAAACCCTTCTTTGAAATCATAAAGAAAAATAAGAATTTTGAATGGACCGAACGGACACAAGCCGCTTTGAGTCACTCAAACAACACTTAGCCTCAATCCTTGTACTACAAAAACCGACCCGGGGTGAAGACTTATACCTATACCTCATTGTCTCGAGTATGCGATCACTCGATACTTATTAGATTGGAAAATTCCATCCAACACCCAATCTATTACATAAGCCAAGCATTACATGATGCCGAGCTCCGATATCCGCCTATGGAGAAGCTAGCCTACTCTTTGGTCATTTCACCAAAGCTCGTCCGTACTTTTTGGAGCACAAGATTGTAGTCTTGACTAACTACCCATCAAGCAAGTTCGCATCGACCCGACACTTCAGGTTGGATGATTAAGTGGCATCGACTCGGCGATTCGACATTCTATACGAGCCACGCACGACAATTAAAGGACAAGCGTTGGCTGACTTTGTAGCCGAGTTCACACCTTCCATCCAGCTAGAGGTGTTTGAAGATCAAGAGTGGAAACTGTTCGTCGATGGTTCTTCCACCGCAAGCCGAGCAGGAGGCAGGATCGTGATAATTGATCCAAAACTCAAGTGCTACTACTCGGCTGTGCGGTTTCAATTCCCAATGACTAACAACGAAGCTGAGTACGAAGCACTCCTGGCAGGACTGGAAATGGCGGCATCAATGGGCTTAAAGTGACTGTTGGTACACAGTGATTCACAGTTTGTGGTCCATCAGATCAATGGTGAGTACGAGGCCAAAGAACAGAAAATTGCCCGATATTTGGACTTGGTCAAGAAAAAACTTTCGCACTTCAAGGCAGAAGTCTTGCATGTTCCCCGAACTAAGAATATGCAGGCGGATGCCTTAGCTCGGTTAGCCTCCAGCCCGGGAACCGACGCGATTGCGGATGTCACCATCACTCAGTTGTCTGCCCCATCACTTAATGCATAGAAGATACATGCTAATGAAGCGATCGAGCTGACCTGGATGACTCCTATCATCCAGTATTTAGAGAAAGGAATTCAGCCAGAACACAAAGCTGAAGCTAGAACACTGCAAACTCAGGCGGCTCGGTTCACACTGGTAGATGGCGTTGATTGACATGTATTTTGCATGTATTTTAGGCTTAATCTTGGCCAGAATGTGTTGATATGCATGCATTATATGAGTAAATAGGGTTTTATTCCTGTTTTGTGGAAAAGAATTACGCTTTGCACATTTTGTTGGAATTTATCAATAACTGTAGCATTTTGGCAACAATTCGGAGCATTACAACCGCCAATACTTGATATGATAGACGAAGTTTGGAGTCGAATCAAGAAGAAGTCAGACGAACCGGTAGGCACGGGCAGGGCATGCTCCCTAGCACGGCCCGTTCTCAACCTATAAGTGAAGACTCTGAGTTCGGCTACCAGCACGGGCAGCCCATGCCTCCTGCAGACTTCTAAACAATCCATGCGGCACCCAGCACGGGCTGGGCATGCCATATAGCACAGCCCCTGCTCCTCTGCGGGAAAAATAGAGTTTGATTCATTTTTAACTAGGTTTCAACCCAAACGAAGTACAAATAGACAGGCGGCCACAAACAAGGACACGCTGATTTTTACCCTAGAAAGCGAGAGAAAAGAGTAATTCCCCATTGGAGATTCGGAGAGATCGATCAAGACCATGACCACACCTTCGAGGATTGAAGATAGATCGAGAGATCGTCACCATCCCCGAGTTCACTCCTTCCATAGTATCTTTATGTTCAATTAGTTTAGACATGAACATTAATAATTTGTCTATGGATTATTTCTTTTCTATGTCTAGCTAAACATCTTGTGATTCCGGGTTTGGGAGTAGGTTAATGGATACTTTTGTTTGATGATTCATTGCAATCAAAGTTAATGCTTTCCAACCCTATTCAAGTACTTTGCTTTAATTCTTGTTTTATCAAAAAGCTATTGGTTTAACTTGTTTGGATATATTGATTCATAATTGAAGATGAGTTTCAATATTAGATCTATGAGTACTTGACATGAATAGCTTGCATGATTGAGAAGTCTCGTGAATATTCGTGAGACCTTTTAATCTTTTGATCTTTTGGGAGTTGGATATCTCATGTTGGGTAGAGGTGCTAGCATAGATATTCCAATCAACGCTTTTACATGGATCTCGAGAGAGAGGATAAATTACTTTTGTGATTGGTCTATAGGGAAGAATACGTTTAACTTTGGTTTGATTAATCTGATAATAAAAGGGGATATTAACTGAAACCACAACCCAGGAATCCATTCATCCATTATTCTTCTTGATCTTTTAATCCATTCTTTGCTTTGTTATTCTAGGATAATTTCTGCTTTAGTATTAATAATATCAATCCATCTCAATTTCAATAGTCTAGATAAAAATAAGGCTATTATAATCCAATACTTAGTATATTAATTTATTAGTCCCTGTGGATTCGACCTTGCTAACCCTATTCTACAAACTGCACTGTACACTTGCGGTGAAGCTAAAAAATAAGGCGAACAAGCGTCCTGTACAAGCGTGGGTACTCCGTCCCGCTCCTTCGGTGCCTGTCAGAAACAGACGTAAACTACGCACTCCGGGAGGTACAGAGGGTATATGCAGAAATCATGCCGGGGGCCAAGCATTAGCTTACAAGTTGATACAAAGACAAAGGGTACTATGACTCGCCGTCTCGAAAAAGGACGCGACCGACCTTGTTAAAAGATGCGAAAGATGTCAAAGATTTGCGCCACAGGTTAGGTATCATCCCGAACAGCTTACTTCCATATTCAGTCCTTGGCCGTTTGCCAAATGGGGAATGGACCTCATTAGCCCACTGCCCACTGGAAAAGGGGCCGTGAGATATGCCATTGTGGCGGTGGATTATTTTACAAAATGGGCCGAAGCGGAACCCCTGGCGAAGATAGATGAAGAAAAGATTGTTAACTTCGTATGGAAATCCATTATCTGTAGGTTTGGGATACCATACTCGATCCTCACAGATAATGGGAAATAATTTGATAACCGGAGGTTTCGAAATTTTTGCGAAGGATTCCACATTAAAAATCATTTTTCGACCCCATATCACCCACAGTCCAACGGACTGGTCGAAGCGGTGAATAAAATACTCAAGTACACTCTGAAGGCAATGTTGGAGGAATCTAAAGGTAATTGGCCCGAGGAGCTGCCCGGCGTATTGTGGTCGTATAGAACAACGCACCGAGCGGCCACGGGGGAGACGCCCTTTTCTTTGGCCTACGGAACTGAGGTTGTCATCCCTGTTGAAATCGGAGCCTCTACTTATAGAGTTGCAAATTTTTCCGAAGAAAACAATGAGGCCGCGCTCCGAGCTGAGCTGGACCTACTGGAGGAGAAAAGATGCAGTGCCGAGGTGAGAAACGTCGTGTACAAACAAAGGAGTGAAAGGTACTACAATTTAAAAGTAAAGGAAAGAAGGTTCCGGGTCGGCGACCTCGTTCTAAAAAGAGTAACTGGGATTGAACCTAGCCCGTTAAAACCAACCTGGGAGGGTCTGTTCCGGGTCAGTAAGGTCATGTTGAATGGAGCATACGAGCTTGAGTACTTAAGTGGGGAAAAGTTTGCACATCCATGGAATGTATCATATCTTAAAAGGTACTATCAATAAAATACCCAGTTTGTGATTCAGATACAATTCTAAGGGTTTATCCTTTCATCTGATATTCTGTGAGCTCTCAAAAAGGGGGCAATTTTTATTCGCCTCGGTCAAGTGCCGAGCGCCGTTTCAATCGCCTCGGACAAGATCCGAGCACCATTTCAATCGCTTTGGCCAAGTGCCGAGCGCCGACTGCTCGTCTCGGGTACGTCCCTTGCACGTTTAAACAAGGGGAAACTCGCCTAAAAGGCGAGCCTACCCAAAATAAAGACTCGGCTTAAGTTACGAGCATAAAACTTGGCAAATAAATTCAGGCAGCTGAAGCCCACAACTCATGCCATTCGAGCACTGAAAACCGAGCCCTATACTTAGAAAAATAAAAGAGGCAGAGCAGGAGCCATACGACAAAACAAAGACGAGCACAATACTTAGCAAAATGTGAAAATACAAAAGCACACACAAGTAACCAAAAGGAATTCCATTTATTAAGCAACATATTTACATTGGGGGGGGCCAGAGCCCGTTACATCAAAAGGCCCAAGGCCGCCTAGCCTATACGAAAGAAAAATGCGAAAGATAAAAACAAAAAATTTCATAAAGCAAACGGATCAAGGATCAGGCCCGGTAGGAGGCGGGATCTCAACAGGCTCACTTGAAGCCACTTCTTCTATGGCAGGAGGAGCGTCCTGGCCACCGGCGGCCTCCACAAAGTGAGGGCGGATGGCATCAAGGTCAGCATCCAGCTGGGCAAGTTTAGCCTCAAGCTCAGCCACAGACTTGCCAGCCTTAAGGTCTTGGAGGATCTCCCCGATGCTGGTTGCATGTCTGCAGGTCAGCATGAAGGCGTATTCCTCTGAATCTTTGTAAGCCCGGACAGCCTCCATCCGAGCCTCCTCGACCGCATTTTAGGGAAGCTTACGCCTCCCTCGTGGACTTGGATCGCGCCTCTCCAACTCCCAAAGATGAGCAGAAGATCGCATTTTCCAACTCTGCAACCTTGGCCCAAAGCTCTTCCTCGGTCTTACGGGCCTGATCCCGCTCGGCCTTGGCTTTTACGGCAGCCTCTCTCTCGATTGGCCCCAGGCCGCGCCTCTCTGCCGGGTCTTCGGGACTCCTCCACCCCTTGAGAGTGGCGTAAGCATCTTGCAGGTCAATGTGCCGCCTCTCCAAGTCGGCGTGCTTCTTCTCCAACTCGCGAGCCCCGCCGATCGCGTGCCACAGAAGCCCAATGATCCTGCCAGACAGCCCCATGGCATATTGAGTCTGCTCCTCCCAACCGCAGGCCGGCGGAATTGCTCGATGCCTGTGGTCCAAGCGCGAGCTGGAACATCCCTAGCGGCCCGACCTGCCTCGGGCAAAGCCCTTGACTGCTCCTCGGTAGGTGTGGAGCACCGGACAAACTCCACAAACCACTGGGGCCGTGATCCGACCATCCTGTCGCAGGCCTCCTCCCTCACCTGGCTTGGGGGGATAAAGTGACCCTCCCGACCAAGATCATCAGAAAACGTCCTTGGGGCCCCACCTGTTGGAATTTCCACAGAGGAGGCACTGCTGGTTAGCCCTTTTCTGTCCGCCCGGGCTCCTCTATCATGATGCCCCCTCTTCTTCTCTGGAGTGGGGGCCCCTCCATCTCCGGGGTGCCCTCGGCAGGGCGTTTGCCAGCCCGGATCTCTTCTCTCCGGGCCGCCTCGGCATCAACAGGCTGACCTGCTGCTACTCTAGTCCTACATGCGGCCGTATTTCTCACACGCTGGAGACGAGCAAAGATGTCCACCCCGCGCCCTGCAAGAAGATTGATTAAGTAACAAACAAAAAAACACGAAAAGTCAAAGAAACAAGAAATTCAAGAATTACAAAGTACGCACCTTGGGCCCCAGTTGGCATAGGCATTCGCCCCAGAGGACTAGCCGTCACCAGGGACAACCCTGCTCGCTCCGTCTGCACAAGCTACCACCCCAATTCAGGAGTCTGTCCTCCTCCAGCCCTTGGCGGGCTCCTCTCAGGCTCCTCCTCGGCTTCCTCTTCCACCATCGCCGCCTCTCCGGCCTCGGGATCGGTAGGCAAAGCGAGCCGCAGGCCGGCCACAGCTAGTCGGGCCTCAGTGGCCAAGACTTCGATCCTTCTATCCCTTCGGCCTATGGCCTGAATGTTTTCAAGCCGCCGGACAAAAGCGGCCGAGAGCTGGCCGGCAGAGGGTTGGTTCTCTGAACAAAGCAAAGAACTAAGGTCAAATAGGCCCATTAAAAAAAAGGGAAAAAAAGGGAAGAAGAGTAAAAAAGAAAAAGGAGAAAAGAGTGCACTTACTAAAACTGTATGTGAAATTTGAAGGGGGTGGAGGACCGATCCCTCCACCCCAACGCGAGTCTGCCACTCGCCACTCACCCAAAACCATTTGTTCTTCCACTCCTTCAAGGATTGTGGAAGGCCTTCAACCAGCCCGTCCGGGTATCTGGGCCTGGTGTGCGCATAGAACCACCCCGATGGCTGCCCCCGACCCGGCGTCGATGGGGTCGCTTTCCAGACGATGGGGTACCCTTCCCTGCCGAACAATACCAATAACCCGATGATCTAGCCCTAGGTTAGAGGGTGCACCTGGGGCAGCGGAAGACCCCACTTGCGAAACCACCTCGTAATAACTAAAGGTAGGGGGAATCGCAGCCCATACAGGAGGCTATGAGTATATACAGCCATACATCCTTCCGGTGGGTGTTCGGGACACTCCACGCCATCCGGCCACTAGAAAGTAACGTTAGTCGAGATCCTATACTTCCGGTATAAGGCGCCCACCTCTCGGACCGTCAGCATGCTTGGTATGTCATTTTGGTCGGAGGGTCTCCACCCGTCTCCGCATGCAAGAGGGCCCTCCTCCGTGCCGCCATCCCATGCCGATGGCCCACCGCCCTATGGGCCTTTCATCCTCGAACCTTTGGAGGCCTCACCACTCCCCTCTTCCTGCTCATGTTCTCGTGGATCCATGTCCTCTTCTTCCCCTCGCTGGTTATCGTGAGGATCGACGTTCGAGGCCTCTTCGCTGGGCTCTTCCCGGGCTAACCCAGGCTCGTAAAAGCACCCTCCCGATAGATAGTAATCGCACAGGTCAAAAATCATGTGCGTCTAATCAAGCGTAGTTTCAAACAGAGGCGTATGAGTCGAACTCGAAATTTCAACTACATGGGGCTATGAGATGGATTTCCTCAAACCGGAGAAAAAGAAACAGGAGGGGTCGGAAGGAGGATCTTCAATTTCAACTTCCACACTATAGCTACGACTCCAACTATCTTCGAAAGAAGACATGTGTTTGAAGCAAAGAAATGAAAAAGGGTTTTGGAAAAAATACCTAAGTAACTCTGAAGTGTCTGAACTCTAAGGACCGACTCGAAATTTCTGCTCGCTCTCAAAGGATACTGCTCGGAAGGCTATGGATGCAAAAGTGTAGAATGAAGGACGAAAGGGGTATTTATAGGTTAAGTCCCCTCGAAAAATGAGACACCAACTCAAAAGACGTGTCCTTTCAATTTCAAAAACTGTCAGAAACGTCACATCCCCACGTACCGCTGCCAGAGCTGTCCCACCTATTCGGTTCCAGCGCAGAGTTGGTCCAACCAAGAGCCGCCACGTGTCCGCCATCATGATACTATAATTAATGCGCCGTTTCAGGCATTAACTGCTAAACGACATGTGTCAGGAAAGGGTGACTTTTGAGGTTTCCTCTTCCCCATTAAAAGCTCATGATTAACATTAAAGTTTAAATCCGACTTCAGGAATTCCTCCCTCGGAAGTAAACTTGGGGGCCATTGATGACACCCGAGCCGAGCTGGAAGCAAATTAGTCCACGTGGCCATTCATTACATGGACATGTGGGACCCGCATGCCGACGCAGACCGAGCTGATGACGTCAGCTACCGACCTGATGACGTGTCACGAATTGGGCTCGGCTCCCCCGAGCTCAATCTTGGCGGGAAACTTACGACGGGAAAGTTAAAGGATAATCATCCAGTTGAACTTAGTGCTCCATTAGCACCAGAAGCTGCCACTTGTCAGCATAATATCAAGATGAGTCAACAAGTGGCAAATATTTGGCCAACATGCATGTTAAGAGAAGGACATGTATCCCTTTAAGGTTATTTTAGTGTTAATTGTAGTAGTGATTATTTAAAACCCACTAATGAGATGGGTATAAATAGGCCTCATTTATGAGGAAAAAGACAAGAGAAAAAACACTACGAAAAGACGCTGGTAAAACTACAACTGTAAGCGAAAACCGACCAAAAGCTTTCAGCTCGGTCTTTATATAAAAAGGCAGAATTAGCCCTGAATTTGAACTTATTTACATTCTCATGTATTGCATCGTTGTATACTTTTTCTTGTTGACCAAAACGCACGTCAACACACCTGATCATGGTTGTGAATGTGATAGAAAATCAAATTTTTAATTAAGGGCACCTCATGCTCAAGCTCTTTGACACATCATGGTTTTACAAGCACATATCCAATAACCCTTCTTCAGACGTTTGAAGCTTCTTAAAAATGTATAAGTTGATTTCTTCGATGATCAAATTAAGTGACTCCAAGGAAAGAGATATCAAAACAAAGAAAGGATAAGTGATACACATAAGCTCATCTCAATGGAGGTAAGAACTTTGATTTGTTTTTGTTGTGATTTGAGCTTTAAAAGTAAATGGTACGTTGATAAAACCTATTATTATCATCATAGACACATTTACATACATTAGGCATGGGTTAAAATTTCAGAGGTTACAAACTTTAATGATGACATTAAAAGAGAAGAAATAAAGTTTATTGTCTATTCGGTAATCCAGTGAAGACTTTGCTCTTTTGATATGTCTGTGTTGATCATCTTATGCTCTCAGAACGCCCGAAATTTTGAACTATTAAATGTGTTCAAATATTTATTTTATGTTTATTATTTTTCCATAAGAAATATGAGAAAGACAACTCGTTATAGCGAGCCATTTAATTTTCAAAAGAACAATAATTATAGTGGAAACAATCGCATAAAATAATTTGAATAAAATTTGACATCTTCATATAATTCTAACAGGCTATTTGTGGTGAAAGACTTTGAAAAAATTTGCGTACATACATTTATTTATAAGAGAAAATAGGCTGTAAATATATTTCATTTAAAATTCAATAGCAGAATAAGGAAGCAAATTATAAAGTATAGAAAATCCATATATTCATTTATTTCTAAGAAATTCGCACATTTACTAATTTATATAATAAAAAAGCATCCCTTTTAGTCTATTTGCATAAATAAACTTAGAAAATTATAGTAATTCGTCATTTATTATCTCAATTCAAAAATTTCCTAGAAATTGAACGTTTGTTCTCAACACCAATCAATTATCACACAGAGTCTAGATCGTAGGTAAATACTTAGAAAATAATAATTTGTTTAACAATTTCTTATTCATTTGAAAATTAACATTTAGAAAAAGACATCACTCTAGTAGTTGCATAGGAAAATCATAATTCATACAATGGTTTCTTGTTTAATTAAAAACACCATTTAAAAATAAAAAGACATTACTCCAGTAGTTTCATAGGCCACCCATTATCCACCCTAAGTCTAACAACGTAAATAAATACGTAGACAAATAATTCCTTATTAAATTGAAATATACATGTAAAAGTATAGACATTACTTCACTAGTTTCATAGACCATCAATTATCCACCGTCAATAACCATCGCCAAACTCCTTAACCTGAAAAGTTGGATGATAATTGGGGTGAGCGACACAGCTCAGTGGAGTTAAAATTGTCCAAGCTAAATACACAGATATCTCACATTAACATGCAAATACGATCCAATAGAACATAGCATAGATTCTTTGAAAAACCGTAGACATAGACATAGATTGCACTACAAGGGTTCCACGTGAGGGATACATCGGCCCCGGACCTTTTGAGTCTCTGGCTCATGGGTGTCTAAAGCAACTGTACTACACAATCATGCAAAAATAATCTAAGCATTTAACAAGAACAATAAATTTTAGAAAACAAACCCCACATCGAAACTTTGCTTGAAAAATAGTGAATGATTTGATGCAATATCCCTATTGAACTTCAGAGCTCGCAGTCCTCGTCGCCTAACATGAATATATATACATCTTAGTTCCTACAAGTCAAAACTTGTAATATCCCTAATTTTAAAAAAAATTATAATTAGAATATTTAAATATTAATATTATTGTTATCTTTATTTGACTAATACTTATCAATAATATTATGTGTATCATTTCTTAATAAAATTATATACATGCTATATTTATTATGATTTTGTCACTATCTTTATTATGATAATTATTAATATTATAATCAATATTTTACTTAAAGGTTAAATTAGGGGTTAGTTTAGGGTTTATTATAGGGCTATTTTAGAGTTTATTTAGGGGTTAGAATTAATTAATATAAATATGTATAACTTCTTACACAAAGTTTACACCAAATTTCAAATAAATATAAGGTATGATACTTTTTCTACTTATTATTCAAGTTTCCTATGTATATATATATATATATATATAATTCCCAATTCACAAGCTTCTTTCAATATTTTATTTTTACAAATTATTTCATTAATTAGTTCAATTTATTAAAATCACATATTAATTATATATATTTATTTAACGTAGAAAAACAAAAGGGTCGAGGACTTGGACTTTTATTATTTATTTTTCTACATCGAATATATGTGATTATTAAGGTAGAATTTATAGTATTTGTCTTTATTTAATATTCCATGATTATACTTCATTGATTGCAATATATGTCAAGAGGAAATAAATTCATATAAGCTAGGGGCCATGAAAAGGGTCAGGGATCAAACGTATCTTCGGGTTGAACCCGCAATGCTATATATGCAGAATCGCGATTAGAGGAAAAAGAGGAAATTATCAATTTATTGTTGTAATTATGTGAATGTTTTTCATGTTATATTAAATATTGACATATATATCCCCTACCGAGCGAGATGAAGCTCACCCCTATTATTATCATGACTTTCGTAGTTGAGGAATCCTGGTCAAGATATGATGTTTGGATGGTGAAATCCGGACTAAATTTCTCGGATTTATATCTTTAATTTTTCCAATTTATACTTGGAATAATTGTTGGATATTTAATTTGGAAGATGTATATTATTATTATTATTATTATTATTATTATTATTATTATTATTATAAATATTATTATTATTATGGTAATTATTATTATTATTATTATCATTTTTTTCTTAAGAATTAAAAATTCTAAATAAACCTTTTTATAATTATTTGGATCACTTTAATTTATAAATTCGTATTTTCTTAATAATATTTTTAGAGTACTTTGATTTCATAAAATGGGTTACAAGTGGTATTAGAGCGGGTCTTACGTTTGATGAGACTTGTTTCACCAAAAAAAATTGTCTTTCAAATATTTTAAAAGAAAATAGTCTAGTGACATCCACCTCCATCATATCTATTTTTCGAAATTCTCAAGGTATGCAATTTATTATGTCATGCTATTCAAAATATCATATTATATTATCATATTTTAGAATTACATTTTATGAATTCAAGTCGTCATTTTTATTAAAAGTATTATTGCATCCCAATTGTTTTCCGTGTTAGACAAAGAACTCCTCGTGTAAAAAAATGCATTTTTGTTTCCGAATATTTATTGAGTTAACGAATTTCGAGGACGAAATTTTATTAAGAGGGATAGTATCTAATATCCCGAATTTTAAAAAATATATAATTATTGTTATCTTTATTTGACTAATACTTATCAATAATATTATGTATATCCTTTCTTAATAAAATTATATACATGTTATATTTATTATGATTTTTATTATGATAATTATTAATATTATAATCAATATTTTACTTAGAGGTTAAATTAGGGTTATGTTAGAGGTTAGTTTAGGGGTTTATTATAGGGGCTATTTTAGAGTTTATTTAGGGGTTAGAATTAATTAGTACAAATATGTATAGTATAACTTCTTACACAAATTTTACACCAAATTTTAAATAATTATAAGATATGATATTTTCTCTACTTATTATTCAAGTTTCCTATGTATATGTATATATATATAATTCCCAATTCACAAGCTTCTTTCATTATTTTATTTTTACAAATTATTTGATTAATTAGTTCAATTTATTAAAATCACATATTAATTATATATATTTATTTAACGTAGAAAAACGAAGGGTCGAGGACTTGGACTTTTATTGTTCATTTTTCTACATCGAATATATGTGATTATTAAGGTAGGATTTTATAGTATTTGTCTTTATTTAATGTTCCATGATTATACTTCATTGATTGCAATATATGTCAAGAGGAAATAAAGAGGAATGCGTAAAAAGTACTTATATGGTTGAATATCGGGTTGCCTCCCAACAAGCGCTAAGTTTTATGTCTTCAGCCAGACTCCTGATAGTCTTATGGCTCAATCAAGTCGATGGTCGAGATTTCTTGCTGCGTTTCTTGCCCATAATAATGTTTAATTCTTTGCCCATTTACTATGAAAGCTCGACCATCCTTTGCTAGTAGTTCAATGGCTCCTGAATTTGATAGTACCTTTTTAATAACAAACGGACCCGACCATCTTGATTTAAGTTTATCCGGAAACAGTTTCAATCTAGAATTATATAAAAGCACTACTTGCCCGGGTAAAAACTCTCTTCTTAAAATTCTCTTATCATGCCATCTTTTTGAGCGATCTTTGTAAATCTGGGTATTCTCATATGCATATTGGTAAAATTCTTCTACTTCGCTTATTTGCAGTTTTCTTTTCTCACCTACTGTTGTCATGTCAAAGTTAAGCTTTTTCACTGCCCAAAATGCATTATGTTCTAATTCCACCAGAAGGTGGCATAATTTCCCAAAAACTAATCGAAACACAAACATATCAAGAGGTGTTTTGTATGTCATACGATAATCCCATAAAGCATCATCAAGCTTTAAAGCCCAATCTTTCCGATTTATACTAACCGTCTTTTCTAAGATCTGCTTAATCTCCCTATTTGAAACCTCGGCTAGCCCATTTGACTGTGGATGGTAGGCAAAGACCACTCAATGTTTCACTCTATATTTCTCTATCATATTATTAAACAGTTTATTGCAAAAGTGAGATCTTCCATCACTAATAAGAGCACGTGGAGTGCTAAACCTTGTGAAGATATTCATTTGCAAGAATTTCAACACAATTATGGCATCATTTGTTTTAGTAGGAGTTGCTTCCACCTATTTGGATACATAATCCACTGCAAGGAGAATGTACATGTACCCATTTGATACTGAAAATGGTCCCATGAAATCTATACCCCAAACATCGAACAATTCCACTTCCATTATTTTGGTCAATAGCATCTCGTGTCGCCTTGAAACGTTTCCCATATGTTGACACTTATCGCACTGCAAAACAAACTTATATCAATATTTGAAAATAGAAGGCCAAAAGAAACCGGACTGTAATATCTTAACCACAGTGCGTGTTAGACCAAAGTGGCCCCCACATCATGATGAATGGCATTGTTCCAGAATGCTTGCCCATTCTTCTTGAGATACACATCTCCTAATAACTGAATCTGCACATCTTTTAAATAATAGAGGTTCATCCAACAAAAATATCTCACATCATGAAGAAATTTCTTCTTTGCATGATATGTGATATCTGGTGGTAGAACCCCACTTACTAAATAATTTACAATATCAACGTACTATGGGATGGTCGTTTCAACCATCATAATTAACTCGTTCAGGAATGTTTCTTTTATGGTTGTGCCGTTTGTGTTCTCATTAATCGTTTGCTCAAGTCGTGAGAGGTGATCTGCTACCACGTTCTCGCATACTTTCCGATCCCGAATTTCAATGCCAAACTCTTGTAACAACAAAGATCCATCGAATGAGCTTGGCTTTGCATCATTCTTTGCGAATAGGTATTTGACCACATCATCGTCCGTATGGACTATTGTCTTTAAGTATGCCGAAATTTATCAAATCCAAACACCACCGCAAGTAATTCTTTTAAGTTGTGTAATTTTATTGCGTTGGATCCAATTTACGAATTACATAATAAATAACACAAAACGACTTCTCGCGTTTTTGTCCCAATGCGACTCATATGCATAGTTGCTTGCATCGCACATTATTTCAAATGGCTGCTCCAATCGGGTGTGATTAAATTGGTGCACTCACCGAGCCTTTTTCAATCCTTCAAAAGCCTCGCAAACAATCGGGGTGAAAGCAAAATGTACATCTTTTTCAAGCATATGGGAAAGAGGTTTAGTTATTTTCGAAAAATCACGAATAAAGCGTCTATAAAAACCCGCATGTCCCAGAAAACTCGTTATTGCTTTATCATTCTTTGGAGGTGGAAGCTTTCCAATTGCTACCACCTTTGCTCGGTCAACTTCTAAACCAAAGAAAAACACGATGACCGAGTACAATACCATCTCGCACCATAAAATGGCACTTTTCCCAATTTTATACTAAGTTCATCTCCTCACACCGCTGCAAAACAAGGGTTAGATTATGCAAGCAATGATCACACGAACTACCAAAATCAGAGAAGTCACCCATGAAGAGTTCCATTATATTTTCAATCATGCCATAGAATATCGCCATCATACATCTCTAAAAGTTCCATTATATTTTCATCGAGTCGGGTACCCAAATTTTTAGATAGCTATTTACCCAAATTAATTTCCTCAATTCAAGAACCAACATAAACCCAAAACCACAATGAACCCCAAAGATCCAATTTCTACAGACGCCAAAAACTACGAATCAATTAAAAATATATGGTAATCAATATTAACACAAATTAACACACACACAAAATTAACAGACACAAATTAACACAAATTAACACACACACAAATTGAATTCTAAAACATTAATGGTCGAAGCAATAATGGTCGAAAAAAATTAACAGCAATTGAGAAGGGTGTGTTGTGTGGGTCCTGTGGGAGATTGTGAGAGACAGAGAGATTGAGAGTGTAGAGTGTGGAGACTTGTGACTAATATAGGGTAATAATTTAGTGGGTACCCGAACGGGTAGTCTGGTATTTATTCAATACCCGCACCCCGACCCGATTTTTCTTATTTCGGGTATCGGGTACCTAATACCCGAAGATTTATGAAAAATACCCGACCCAATCGGGTATTACCCGATCGGGTCGGGTACCCAATACCCGAATCCGAATGCCCACCCCTAGCCCAATGGTAATCTAAAGAATGCGAAAACACCATAAGGACATGTAAATGCTGTCTTTTCTTGGTCCTCAGGAGCAATCACGATCTGATTATATCCCGAGTATCCATCCAGGAAGCAATAATACTCGTAACCTACAAGGAGATCTAACATTTGATCCATAAAGGGGAGGTAAAATTGATCTTTACGAGTTGTTGCGTTTAACTTTCAATAATCAATGCAAATACACCAACCCGTAAGAACCCTAGTGGCTAAAATTTCATCAGTTTTATTATTTACTATTGCCATCCCCCCTTTCTTTGACATGACTTGTACCGGACTAACCCAATTGCTGTCAGATATTGGAAATATGATTCCATTGTCTAACCATTTAAGAACTTCTTTCTTAACGACCTCTTGCATAATTGGGTTAAGTCTGCATTGGTGTTGCACAGAAGGTTTGAAATCATCTTCCATTATTATCTTATGCATGCAAATCGAGGGACTTATACCTTATAAATCAGAAGTAGACCGACCAATAGCAGTTTCATGTTCCCTTAAGACTTGTAGTAGTTTTTCCAATTGATTTGCAGTAAGGGAAGAAGAAACTATTACCGGATAGGTCTTGTTTTCGCCCAATAATGCATATTGAAGATGGACTGGAAGAGGTTTACGTTCTTGGGAAGCCGGGAGATCATCCAACGAATTTGGGGTTGAAGAAGCACATCACACGGTCGGGTTGTGTGCCCCCACACAGTCGTGTGGGTTTTCACCTGCAAAAATTGATCGCACGACCTGGCCGTGTGAGCTCACAGGTGTATGCTTCATCCCCTTCTTGCCGCATGGTCAGGTCATGTAAGATCGCACGGCCTTGTGTAATGTGTGCCTTGGAAGCAGCCTGCTGCATGGCCCGATCGTGTGAGCTATCCTGCGAACCTTTTTCCGGTATTTTCTTCTCTGATGAGTCTAAAGCAAGAAAATAATCGATAATTTCATTGTTAGTAATATCGAAACGCATACCTTTAGTCGCTTTTAAGTGGCTCAAACACCATTCCAATGCGTCTTTCATCACAACCTGTTCAAACTCAACCTCCATGCATGGTGCTAGTATATCAATCATGTTGCATTGTTCAACGTTTTCATGGAATCGCATAGCTTTATAAATTGAAAATAATATGTGTTCATCATTTACCCGCAATGTTAACTCACCTTTTTGCACATCAATCAATGCTCTACCTGTGGCCAAGAATGGTCTTCCCAAAATTAATAGGACCTCACGATCTTCTTCTTCCATTTCCAACACAATAAAATCCGCCGGAAAATTGAATTTGTCTACCTTCACCAAAACATCTTCAATCACCCCTTTCGGATACGTTACCGAATGATCCACTATACGTAGGCTAATTGTCGTAGGCTTCACTTTGCCTAATCTCAGTTTATAAAATATTGATAATGACATTAAATTTATGCTAGCACCTAAGTCGCGTAGTGCTTTATTAAAGGTTTTACCCCCTATTACACAAGGAATTGTGAAACTCCCGGGATCTTTAAGCTTTTGTGGTAACTTTCTTTGAATAATCGCACTACACTCCTCTATCAGTTTTACCGTTTCATATTTCGGAGCATAATCTATCATTTGTTCTAAAGCATCCGCAAAAGGTATCTTCGATTTGAATTTCTTAAAAATTTCCGGATATTTAATAAATTGATCATCTAATTTCTTTTTTGAAACCTCGGTTTTTGGAATTGTTGGAGCATAAACTACCTTTTCTTTTTCCACTTTGGTTTTGGCGCAGCTTGTATTGTTGTGTCTTGCTCCTCACTTGTTTCTCTTCTCGCCTCTTATTCAATCGGCATCTTTGGACCATCATATCATGTTCCACTCCTCGCATTTAATGGATTGACACTGTTCCTCGAATTTAATTTTGCATATTTCGGGAGTTTGCCTTCAGTCGGCGTGTGGCCGCCTACTGTAGCTATTTGCCCCACCTATTTTTTCAAAGATTTCAGTCTTTCATTTATGTTAGTATTTAATTGAGTTACCTGGTCCTCGATTATGTCTATCTTAGCTTCATCCTGATTTAGTTGGGCCCGAGTTTCCCTGATGAATAAGGCTAACATCTCCTCCAAAGATGGTTTCTATTCCCTCGACTCTGTTCTACCTCAATTACTCCTATCAAAATCCGGAGGTGGCTGCAAGTTTTGCAACCCCGAATTATAGTATGTGAGTGACTGAGTATTTCTGTAGTTGTTGTTGTAAATTTGCTATCCTATGAAGTTTGCCTCTTCTACAACAACTGCTGATTCTCGTGAAGCTACTTGCTGCATCGCATCCAGTTTTATACTTAACATGGATATTTGTTCTATGAGCATGGATATCTTATCCTCATCCTGAATTTTTGCGACACGTCTATCATTGATCTCTCGGATGGCCACTGGTAGCTATTATTCCCCATCTACTCTAACAATTCTAGTGCTTCATTCGGATATTTCCCTAGCAGTGCACCTTCAGATGCAACATCAATAATAGTTCTTGTGTTGCCACTCAAACCATTATAGAAATACTGAACCTGTTAGTAATCGGGATATCCATGCTGAGGGCACTTCCTCAAGAATTCTCTAAACCTATCCCATGCCTCATATAATGGTTTTGCATCTAACTGGCTAAACTGGGCGATTTCAGATTTCAATTGCAGTGTTTTGCCAGGGGGAAATTATTTGGCTAGAAACCGCACTGACTTAGTTCAACGCAATCTGCTGCGGGTGGTGTTAGAGAGCATAACCATCCCTTAGACTTACGAAAAAGCGGCATCAAATGATGTCCTCAGAAACATCATTCATCTTAACAATATCGTAGATCTCTAAGAATTGCGGCAGATGCGCGTTTGGATACTCAATGACTCTACCTCCAAACTGATTTTTTGAAACCATCTAAACTAATGCAAGTTTTAGTTCAAAGTTGTTTGCTTTGATTGGCAGACGGGACACTCCCCCATAAGTTCAACTAACTTCCGAATGGAAGTAGTCCCTAATTGTGCTTCCGCGGGCCTTTCCACAATTCGGTCATGTTCGTCCATCCTATGTGGGTGTTCATCATTGTTCCTGTTATTCACACCATTCTGATTATTACCATCCACCATTGCTTTAGATCTTTTCTTTAATTGTTTCATTATTTTCTCAATTTCTAAATCAATGGGTATTGGCTGGGCAGATCTAGAACGCGTGATCATGCATTATCTGCATTCAACAAAAACAATGTTAGAACCAAAGCAATAAAGTTTATTTACAAAATGAAAAGAAATCAAAAAATCAAAAAATATTTACAAGAAAAAATCGAAAAACAAAAAGAAAAATATTTACAAAAATTTTGCTTCAATTAAGATTGAACTACTTATCACTATATCTAAGTAGAATCTTTCAATCCCCGGCAGGCGCCAAAAACTTGATCGTGAAAGTCTTTTCACTATACTGCAAGTGTACAGCGTAGTTTATAGAATAATGGCAAGCAAGGTCGTATTCCTCAGGGATTGAATACGAAACACTTAGGCTATAACAACATCGTCTTACAATTTTATTGAAGCGACTAAAAATCAAGAAATTTATTATCTAATCTAAACAAGTAAAAATAAAATATGTAAATTTATAAAAACCTGAACTCCACAAGTTTTTTTCAACAAATACGAAAACAACCCTAGGCATATAATTCCAACATGCTTTTCAATATTAAATCCAATTAATGCTTATCAAAACCAATTCATGTGTTCCTATGGGTAAAATTTCTATATTTGTTTATCCCCCCTCCCGAAGCAAATAAACATATATTAATACCAATTGCTAGCATCCCTACTCAACAATTAATATTAACTCCCAAAAGATCTTTGAATTGAAGTACTCCTCACAAACAGTTATAACCCTCCCGACTCTATACCCATTTATGTCTGAACCCGATTTTCGTTTGTTAGAACTCACCTCCCGGATTATTGACTAACAAATATGACATGCAAATTATTGACCAAATAATCCACAAGAAATAAGCATTCGAATTCATATAAACACATAAATCAATTAAGAAAACAATTAATATATGTTTAACACGAATCCACAGTTTTGATTATGTCCTAAGATCAGAAAGATTAGCCCAACATATTTGATAACAAATTCATAGATAAAGATGAAATAAAATAGTCTGACATCGTTTAAGTACAAACAAGAGATCTAAACTAAGAAATAAAATCTCTTCTTGTCAGGATGGATCCTCCTTCTAAGCCTTCGAAACTCCTGTGCTTCTGTAGATGTGAAAGGCCTTGTGGTGCTCTTCGTAGCTTAGCCCTCCTCTCTCAGAAGACCTTTGATTTGTGTAACCCTAGTGTATTGTGTGTTGTCTCAATGATTTCAATCATCTCAATCTGTGCAAGCCTTGGTCCCTTTATATAGGTGCTTTGAGAGATCACTTGTAGAGTTTTGACGGGAAAAGGACAACAAAATCAAACAAAAACACATCGCATGGGCCGTGTGCAATTCACATAGTCTGACCGTGTAACTTGTTTTCATCTATGTTTTTTCACTCAAACATTTCACACGGTCATGTCATCTTCACACGATTAGGTCGTTTAACATGTCTCTGAAAATCAAGTCGCACGAACGTGTAAAAATCACACAGTTTCATCTCACATGGTCGTGTGATCCTCACACGACCTGGCCGTGTGTGACTGGTTCATGTCGTTTTTTTATTTATTCAATATTCTTCGCATTCTTCAACCTTGTATGGGTCTTCTAACCGATATCTTTCCGTTTAAGCCCGTTTCCGTAAAAAATTACAAGAATACGCAATATCATTCCCTTCTAAGAAAACCAAGTAAAATACACCAAATATGCGTGCAAATGCATCAATTATATATCATTTTAAGCCCCTAAATGCACGTATATTTTTCACGTATCATTGAACATGAGCAATTTTCCAAACTCTTTTAGCTCTAAAACAAGAAAAGAATAAATGTTTAATGTTTTCTTCAAAAGATCACATCAAAAACAACAAATATGGTCCACCAAAAGCCTCTTAGACTGAGATTATTTGCAGAGAAATAAACCTATGTAAACATTTCTAAAGAAAATGCTTAAGTTTCCCTTAATCAATTTTCCAAAGACCTTTCCGGATCTTAGACAAGGTAGCACAAGAAACTAGACTCGGAAAGATCATCCCAACATATTTTAGCATTTTGAATAACCCAATAAGTTGATTTAACAGTGTAGCAAGCTTTTTTGTCAAAGTGCCACACAATTCTGTCCTTACTCCCAGACTGGCATGTAGGAGTTGTCAAAATTATGTCAGCATCCAGCTTAGAGAAAACAGACAGAATGAGGTCTTTGTTCCAAGCTTTTCCTTCACAACCTAAGTCATTCACCCACACCGGCAAATCCCGTACGAAAGACACAGAAAGCAGGTTTAAAAGAAGTTTTCTTAGGAAGCCAAGGAAATCCCAAATTTTAATGGGTTTTCCATCCCCAACTTGATACCTAGCCCCCAGTTTGAAAGTACTCAGAGCAAACACCCACCCTTTCCACAACTAAGAATCAGGCCCCTTAGCAAATGCATAAAAAATATTGACACAAGGGAAACACTTAGCCTCAATGATTTTACTCAAAAGCAAATTAGGTTGCGTAATGATTCTCCAGAGTTGTTTATCCAAGAGGCGTAATTTAAATCCCGCATATTTGAAATCCCGACCCACCTAGCTATGTTTTTTAGCCAATTTCTCCCAAGAAGCCAATGAACCTTATTGTCACCCTCACCATTCACTCCCCACCAAAAACAAGAGGTAATACCCACAGGAAGTTTAAAGACAGGCATCACATAATTAGTAAGGGCATTCACAATGATTTAAGAAGAGTTTCTTTACCAAAGAAGACTAAGGAAAATGTTTTTCCAATTTGAGATTCTTTTATGAGCAACATCTAAAGTGAATTGAAAGTAACTTTCCTAGATCTATCAATGAGCATAGGAGACCAAGGTATATAGAGGAAAGATGTTTAACCATACCTTCAAAAATTTGGCAGATATCAGTTTTACTAGAAAGTGGGGTGTTTTTACTTAAAAAAGAGTAAGATTTTTCCAAATTGATCGATTCAAGCCCTACAAAACCTATTCAACAAGTTTTGAACTAGAGTTTCTTGGGAATACTCAACTTTACAAAACAAGATGGAATCATCCGCAAAAAATAGATGTGTAATGACAGGGGCAGATTAAGAGATTTTCACACCATGAAAGGAGCCACATTTTTTAGCTTGAAGAATGAGATTAGATAAAGCTTCAGAAAGCAAGATAAACAAATAAGGGGAGAGCTGATCCCCCTGTCTAATTCCTCTTTTAGGCACAACATACCCCCTAGACTGGCCACCAATGTTAAATGAGAAAGAAGATGAACTAAGACAAGCCAAAATCCATCTAACAAATTGAGCAGCAAACCCCATTTTCAAGAGAATAGAAGTAAGGAAATTCCACTCAACCTTGTCACAGGCTTTAGCCATGTCAAGTTTAAGTGCTATAAAGCAGTTCTTACTATTTCTAAGATTTTTGAGAAAGTGGAGACACTCATGAGCAATAACAACATCGTCAATAATTTGCCTACCCTGAATAAAAGCTGACGGATTGACACTAATGCAGCCATTTAAACCAGGTTTAAGTATGTTACCAATAATTTTAGAGATTAAACCACATTGCAAAGACTTATAGGCCTGAAATGAGAAATTAAAGAGGGGTTTTTAATTTTAGGTATAAGGGTGATCAGGGTGTGATTAACATTCTTGGGCATTCTAGCACAGAAAAAGTAGTCCTGAACAACAAAAGAAGTCCTGAACAACAAAAATCACATCTTTTTGAATGAAAGGCCAAACAAACTGAAAGACAAGAGGGGTCATTCCATCCATACCTGGCGTTTTGTTGGGGTGGAATTCAAAACAGCTTTCTTTATCTCTGGTTCTGTCACATGGTTGGTGAGAACCCGGTTCATATCTGGGTGATTGAAGAGGCCATCCCATCCAGAATCCCCTCATCATTTTGAGGGTTTGAAGATTGAAAAAGTTGATCGTTAAAACCTGTGATTTCCTCCCCAGTTTCTTTTTCAGATTCACACAGCCCACCATCCTGTCTAATAAGTCTCTCAATGCAATTCAATTTTCTCCTCTGATTAGTACATGCATGAAAAAACTGAGTATTCTTATCACCCTCTTTCAGCCATTGCACTCGAGAATTTTGTTGCCAAAATTTATCTTCATCAACATAAGCCACATTGAGGTTGAATTTCAAAGAGTTCCATTCTTGCCAATTTCTCAAGCCCCCATATTTTGATAACCTCCATTCTATTTTTGATATTTCCAATTCTGACAGAAGCATTAGAAATTTGAGACTTATTCCAAGTCAGAAGGTCAATCCTGCAATTCTCAATCCTTCTCTGAACTTGAATTAAAGGTGTGCCTCTCACAGGTTTATTCAAAGCCTTTTCAATAATTTTTCCACCCCTTCCATTTTGGTCCACCTTTGACCAAAGTAAAACCTTTTCTTCATTTTCTCAGGCCCACTTTCTGTATTAAACAAGAGGAGACAGTGATCAGAGGATCGTCTGGATATGTGAGTAACAACAGCATTTGGATGATTCAACATCCATTTTGGAGAGCCAAACACTCTATCAAGCCCCTCTTACACAAACCCCTCTCATTTTCTATTATTAGCCCAAGTAAAAAGTTGTCCATTAAAGCCCAGATTCTCCATGTTCATATCTCTAATAAACCTTTTAAAGCCCATGAAGCTTCATGTCTAATGATTCCACTATGCTTTTCAGACCTATCCAGAATTGAGTTGAAATCTCCTCCCACAAACCAAGAATCCCCCCATCTTTATTTTGCTTGAACAGGTATTCCCATTGATAAGCTCAAAATATTGGATTAAAGCTGGCATATACAAACACAACCCAACCTTTCTCATTACATCCCATCTTTTCAAATTGGATCTCCATACAGAAATTGGTGTAAATGATATCATGAATAATAACAGAGTCCGCCTAAAACACAAAAAGACCCCCACTCCTACCTAAGGGTTCGACACAACCCACCTCTCATCCAATTTCAGTTTTTTACAAACAGTAAAAATAATTTTTTTTCTTTTTTGTTTCAGAATAAAAAAATAAATCAGGGAGATAAAATCTCAAATATTCTTTCACCTGGGAAATTGTAGAAGGCCCTCCCAGTCCTCTACAATTCCACACACAACACTTCATTGACACCTTTGGGACCACTCGTGGCTGGTCCCTTCCACCTCAGAATTTTATTTGTTCCCCAATTCGTCCTCTTTTGTTAGCTTATATTTTTTTACAACCATCCCCTTCAACCTCTGACAGATCCAAAATCCCATCAATCCCTCTTTTCTTACCACACAAAAACTCACCCGCCCTGTCATCATCTCATCTTTGGGTCCCCCTCCTTCTATTTTTGAGTTTATTGCTTCATGTCCTAGTAATGTTCTTAAGGGGCTATCTACTAGTACTAAATTGGATAGGGACATTAGACATACACTTACCATAGGTTCGCTCTCCTTAATCTAATTCTCAAGATCCCCTTTCAAGATGCCCATGGAGGGATCCATGTGTGTTTCAATTTTGTTTTAAGTTCAGGGCTTTCTCTAGAGATATCCACAATGGAGGCCACAATGTAGGTCCAAGGGGTGTGAGTAAGGTTTAGAACGAGGGGTTGAATAAACCTTACAAACTTTTCAATTTTAGTCCTTTTAAGATATTACAGAGTTAATTACACAGCTAAGTCCTTGGTGGACAACTAAGTTAGTTAATCAGCAGAGTTAGCCACTCAACAGACTCGAAAGAGCTGTTGATAGAATAACTCAACTGTTTAGACTAAACCTTAACTTGGTTGTGATGAGATTTTCAGAGAAAGACTTAACACCCTTGAATTTGATTTAAGTTTGTTTTAACACTTGATTTTAGCACTTTGTTAATTATCAGTTGGATAGTAAATTATCAGCAGATATAAAGTGATATGCACAAATAAAATGTTGAAATATAAATGACACAATAATTTTTATAGAGGTTCGAAGATGGGGTAATTCTTCTACTCCTCTCTTCTCCAACTCCCCGGAGGAATCCACTAAGTAATGATCAGAGTACAAAGTGGTTATCGGTCCGATACAAGTCTTGATAACACAGCTGACTTGCTCCTTTGGGACTCAGTCTGGAGGTGCCTTGGTCACTCAGTTGGCTTCTCATCCGACTCAGCTACTTCACAGGGTGGCTGTCTTGCTACTTCAGCTCACTTTCTCAATCTTCTTGGATTTGATCACGAAGTCCTCCAATAACTTGGGATTGGTTCGACCTTGAACCTTCCTACAATCCTCCTTGAAAAGTAAACCCTTTTGATTCTTCAAAAGTTTCCTCTTCAACAGTTGGAAGTTGTCTTTCCTTCACAAACTTAATGTTGGATCGATTTCCTTCGAGATTTTAGGCTTGAGGATTTTGCTTGAATAACTTGAGAATATTTTTAGGTTACGATTATGAATAAAGCTTGTTATCTCGGGTATGCAAGGTAACCTTTTCTCAAAGTGATTCTCGCTTTTTATAGTTAACTTTTCAAAAATCAGTTGAAGAGATAGTTGATTTTCAAAAGTCACTTGTGCTCGTTGGCTTATCTTTTCTTGGTTTTCAATCTTGAGATGTAGATCTTTCCTCGTATTAAATGAATGTCCACTTTTCGTGCTCGACATGAGGTGCGGTGCTTCCCATTGGTTTATTCTTTTGCCCGCTTCTCGAGATCGAGCACTTTAAGACATGGCAAAGATGGAAGTATTACTTATTTAAGTAATGTTCTTGACTTTTGTGCAAACGAATTCTTTTCGATTAACTCCTCTTTCCAGTGCCTTTTCCCCAGGTGACTTGAGTCGCTACAATGATTGAAAGACTCGTCATTACTTCAACTTGACTTGGCTTCTTGGGTTGACTTAATCGATTCTTCTCACGGTTGTCTCACAGTACCGATACTTCTTGAGCCTAGTCCTTGGTCTTCTTTCTTGGCCATACTCGGATGTTCCTCGGTGAGTCTTCACTTCACATTTTTAGTTGACTTCTTTTATTTCGAGGCATAGTGACTTGACTCGGCTTATACAACCCGTCTATTATGATAAGAATTACAAGGAAAATGGGGTGCCAACTTTCTAGTCTAAGTTTTACATGGCATTCATCAAAATATAAACAATAAATTTCCCAACAATTTTCCCCTTTTGATGATGCCAAAACTTAACAAAATTAAGTAAAATGTAATCAAGAGATACATACAGACAATGCGAAACAAAGAATGTATATGTTGAATAGATCGTTTTATTGATCATATCATTCTTGTTCTTTACACAATTTGTTTACAATGTGTATCGTGAGAGCAATCGAGCATATACTATATCTATGCAAAATACTGATTTTTCATTAAATGTACGAAGACTTACATACATATGTATTTACAAAAGTAAAATACATGAAGGGGTTAGCACAAGAACACTTCATCGCTTTTCGCCGCCTCTTCTTTCTTCTTCTTGAGCTCTGTCTTCGTCAGCTCTCTTCCTCTTCTTCTCATCTTCAGCTGATTTCTTCTTTTCGTAGGCTCTTTTGGCAGCTTCGTCTTTTCTTTTTCTTTCCTGTCTTTCTTGCCACAGCTGAGTTTGTCTCTTATTTTCTTCTTCGATTCTCTTGACATACTCAACATTTTTCCTTTCCACTTCCAGATTGGCTATAGCATCATATCCAGCCCAGTAGACTCTTCTCATTAGCTGAGGTAACTTCTGCAAGGTTTCCTTCTTTTTGCACATGAAGATTGTCCATGTATATCTTGAGTAATCATCCACCACCACTAAGGTGTATTTCTTTCCACTTATACTAGCTGGCTCAACTGGACCAAATAAATCCATATGCAACAGATGCAATATTCTTGTTGAAGATGGACTAGACTTCTCTTTGAATGATGATTTGATCTGCTTTCCCATCTGGAATGCATGACAAACACTTTCCTTACTGTACACTAAGTCTGGTAGTCCTTCTACAAGATGACTCCTTGCAAGCTTGTTAATTGTCTTGAAGTTCAAATGACTCAGCTTCTTATGCCACAGCCAACTTGATTCGGCTGTACTCTTTGCTAACAGACAAGTGCTTGGTGTGGCATTCGACCAATCTATCACATACATGTTCTTCTTTCTGGATCCTTGCAACACTATTTCATTTGATTCAATGTCTTAATTTGACACATTCCCATGTTGAATCCAACATTGTAGCCCTTGTCACAGAGTTGGCTGATGCTTAACAGATTGAAGTTGAGACCTTCTACATATGCAACATCTGTGATTTCTAAACCATTTTTCTTGATGGATCCAGTGCCTCTTATTTCCCCTGGAGCTTCATTTCCTCCAAATATGACTTTTGCGCCTCTAATCTCCTTGAATTTTGACAGATTCTTCTTGTTTCCTGTCATGTGTCTGGAACAGCCACTATCCATGTACCAGGTTCCTTGGCACTCAGCTGTTCCTTGAACCTGCAATCAAGGAAATTAGGTTTTAGGTACCCATACTTGCCTGGGCCCTGAGGGGTTAGTGTTGTAAGATGATCCAACCAACCTATAGCCAAATGATCTGACTCTAAGAGGTTGCCATCTATCTGTGCCATAATCATAGTTTACTTTGGCAAATTTCTTGGGGGTTTTAGGTTCATACAACTGTCTCTTTTGTCTGTATGCCTGTGTGTGTGTGTGTGTTTTAGCAATTGCCTTCTTTGGGTAGTTGTGATATTTCTGAGTGTAGTGTCTAGGTGCATTTGTGTGCTGATGATAGTTCTTTTGCCTTTGGAATGACCTTTGCTGAGTTCTAGGGCTTTGCCATTTGGGCTTATATTCCATAGGTCTTTGCTGATATTTCACATAGTTCCAATCAGCTTGGCTTGGGTAGTTTTTACAATTCCCATCATATGTGTTTCTTTGATAAAACTTCTGGGGTTTTTGGTAGCTCTGTTTGTTCTTCACTGAGTACTTCCTATTTGGAGTTTCTTTGAGGAACTCGCTGGATTTCTTCTCGCTTGTCCTCTCAAAGATACTCAATCGGGTCGTTTTCCTTTTCCTTTATATCCAAGGCCGTTTGTTTGTGGTTGTGCTTTGGAGTGAATGTGGGTGCAACATTTGGTGTCTTGGATTTTTGAGATGTTTCATTACTTGAAGATCCTTTTTCCAAAATCACTCGGGAGTTTGATTTGTGCACATAGGAGTTGAATCTATGCATATCTTATCTCGACACTTTTTTGGCTCATAATAAGGTCATCCAATGATTTAGATGCCTTTGTAAATGATGCAATCACATTTTTGAGATCATTTTCCCTCTTTTCTATAGCGCTTATCTCTCGCTTTATTAGTTTAGCATTCTCACCTTGACTCTTTATTCTCATCAGCTATGTGACTTAAGGTACTCTGCTCCTTAGTCAGCTGTGAGTTTTGACTTTTGAGTTGGATGTTTTTCTCGTTTAATAGTGTGTGTGAAGATTTAATGTGCTCAAAATCTTTCATCATTTTGCCTAATGAATCATAAAGATTAGTGGGTGATGAAGTGTGTGTGTCACAATCACTATCACTAGAATCTGAGTGAGATGAGTTTGAGTGTACCGCTTCTTTGGACTTAGATGTCTCAGCAGTCTCTGCAGCCAACATGGCCTTTTTCTTTTCCTGTCTTCTTTCGCTGAAGACTCTTCTTTCTTCTTCATTCATGTATTTATTGACTATAGGATATGGACAGTCAATAGCAAAGTGTCCTGGTTGTCTACAGTTCCAACACAAGTTCTCAACTCTTTGATCAGCTCTTTCCGTTCTTGAATTATTAGCCCTTTGATACTCAACCTTTTGGTGCTCAGCTCTCTTGGGAGGCCTATCTTCTCTTGACTTGGAGGGAGCTGAATGTCTCCTAGAGGATTCACCCTTGTTTCTTTTATAGTTCTTATTGAAGAACCTGTTGAATCTTTTAACCATCAAGGCAATTTCCTCCTGGTCAATAGCTTCCTTGACCTCAGCTCTCTTCCCATCCTTGACTATAAGTGCAGTTGTTTTGGGCACAGCTGTCTCCTCTTGATCCTTTCTTCTCAGCTCAACTTCATAAGCTTTGAGGTCTGAGAATAGTTCATGATTGGATGTTTTTGATAGGTCCATCGAGTGCCTTAGAGCCATGGTCTTCATTGCCCATTCAGCTGGGAGACTCCTTAGAATCTTCATACACATCTCCTTTTGTGTGTATTCCTTTCCAAGTGCTGAGAGCTCATTTGTAATTTCAGTGAATTTAGCATCCAGCTGATCCATTGTCTCACCTGCAAGTATTTTAAAGTTTTCAAACTTTTAAACAACAACAGATAATTTGTTTTCTTTAATTTGCTCTGATCCTTCACAAATTAAAGTTAATTTATTCCAGATTTCTTTTGTTGTTTTGCATGACTTGACTTTATTGAACATTGCTTTGTCCAGAGTCTTGTAGAGAATATCCTTGGCCACATTGTCCAAGTTGTATCTCTTTCTATCATCATTGGTCCATTCAAAGTCCTTGGTTTTTCAACTAAGGCTGGTCTTGCTTCAGCCACAGCTTCTTCTCCTTCGGCTGCAGCTGCTCTCCTTGCAGCTGTGTTCACTTTCAATATTTGACGTGGCCCATCCTCTATCACTAGCCACATTTCGTCATGTAAAACAGATAGATCGCATATGAATTTTCCAGTCATCAAACTCCTCAATAGTGAACATAGGAATGTGTGTCAAATTTGCTTACATGATATTAACTTTTTGAATAAAAATAGCCTTTGAAAGAACAAGTGTTAAAAAAATTTCTTCGAAAGATTGGAAATCTAGTTCAGTACCCAGTGCGGAAGGCTCAATGAACCAACCGCTCTGATACCACTTGTAGGTCCCAAGGGGTGTGAGTAAGGTTTAGAAAGGGGGTTGAATAAACCTTACCAACTTTTCGATTTTAGTCCTTTTAAGATATTACAGAGTTAATTACACGCCTAAGTCTTGATGGATGACTAAGTTAGTTAATCAGCAGAGTTAGCCACTCAACAGACTCGAAAGAGCTGTTGATAGAATAACTCAACTGTTTAGACTAAACCTTAACTTGGTTGTGATGAGATTTTCAGCGGAAGACTTAACACCCTTGAATTTGATTTAATTTTGTTTTAGCACTTGATTTTAGCACTTTGTTAATTACTAGTTGGATAGCAAATTATCAAAGAAATATAAAGTGATATGCATAAATAAAATGCTAAAATGTAAATGACACAATAATTTTTATAGAGGTTCGAAGATGGGGTAATTCTTCTACTCATCTCTTCACCAATCACTGGAGGAATCCACTAAGTAATGATCGAGTACAAAATGGTTATCACCCGGATACAAGTCTTGATCACACACGATTGACTTGCTCCTTTGGGACTCGATCCTGAGATGTCTTGGTCACTCGGTTGGCTTCTCGTCCGACTCGGCTACTTCACTGTAGGCGTTTTGCTTGCTACTTGACTCACTTTCTCAAGCTTCTTGGATTTGATCACAAAGCCCTTCAATAACTTGAGATTGGTTCGACCTTGAACCTTCCTACAATCCTCCTTGGAAAGTAGACCCCTTTTGATTCTTCAAAAGTTTCCTCTTCAACAGGTTTAAAGTTGTCTTTCCTTCATGACTTAGTGTTGGATCGATTTCTTCGAGATTTTAGGCTTGAGGATTTTGCTTGAATAACTTGAGAATATTTTTAAGTTACAGTATGAATAAAGCTTGTTATCTCAGGTATGCAAGGTAACCTTTTTCTCAAAGTGATTCCTCTACCTTTTATAGTGAACTTTTCAAAAATCGCCCGTTGAAGAGATAGTGATTTTCAAAAGTCTCTTGTGTTCGTTGGCTTGTCTTTTCTTGGTCTTCAATCTTGAGATGTAGACCTTTCCTCGTATTAAATGAATGTCCAGCTTTTTAGGCTCTGACACGAGGTGCAGTGCTTCCCATTGGTTTATTCTTTTTGCACGCTTCGAGATCGAGCACTTTAAGACATGGCATCATGGAAATATTACTTATTTAAGTAATGTTCTTGACTTTTGTGCAAATGATTCTTTTCGATTAACTCCTCTTTGCAAATGTCTTTTCCCAGGTGACTTGAGTCCGCTATAATGATTGAAAGACTCATCAATCACTTCAACTTGACTTGGCCGTGGGTTGACTTAATCGATTCTTCTCACAATTGTCTCACGTACCGATACTCCTTGATCGAGTCCTTGGTCTTCTTTCTTGGCCATACTCGGTTGTTCCTCGGTGAGTCTTCACTTCACATCTTGATTGACTTCTTGTATTTCCCAGGCATAGTGACTTGACTCGGCTTATACAACCCTATCTATCATGATAAGAATTACAAAGAAAATGGGGTGCCAACTTTCTAGTCTAAGTTTTACATGGCATTCATCAAAATCTAAACAATAAATTTCCCAACACACAATCTCCTTAAGAACGGAAGGCCGAGATGAATTCATCACACTTTCCATCACTTTATCTTTCTCCTTTCCACGGGGTAGATCCCTCTCTTTAAAATGGGATGTTGGTTGCTACAAAGCAATATTTGCCCCCGAGTTAGGAGTAGAGGACCTAACCCACTCACCAAATCTTCATTATTTCAAAACCCCATTTTGGATATTTATCCTTTTACAAACACAATTCCGGCCAATATGACCTACAATCCCACGTAAAAATGAAGCTTGGTAGATTCTCATACTTAAATCCACCCATTATGATGTCTCTCCCAATGAGATGTTATCCCTTCTCAACAATGGTTTCTCGAAGTTCACATCCACTAGGATTTTCACAAACCGCCCCTTACAGCTGCCAGTCTCCGGAACCACCACATCATGAACCTTAGAAAACCTTTTTTCCTATTCTGACCCCAGTTTCCGCCGAGACCCAATGCACCGGAAGATTCCAAATTTGGATCCAGACTTCCACATACTGCCATTTTTCAAGATCCAGTATTGACTCCTCCGACCACTCATTTAAGATGATGAACTGGTTGTCAAAGATCCACGGTCTGCCTCTCAGGACTTTAAGCTTTTCCAAATTAGATTTAAACACAAACTGAAAATAGTTCGAGCCAATCTCTCTCAGTAGAAACACCTCTCGAGTTTGCCAAATGGACACCATGGTATTTTTTAGGCCAAAAAAGTTAACTTTTTTATCCCCAAAAACATTACCCACAAGACTTCTTTTACATTCCTCTACACTCAGAGCCATGTCTGAATCATCCAACGCAACACCCAATTTTCCTCAGCTGATAAATCAATTTTTTTTCCATTTTATAGCTATATCACTCTCCATAATGGTTGGGACCACCTCTTCAACTAGCAACCAACAGAACACTTATTCTCACCTGCACACACAACCAACAAAACATAAAACAATAATAAATAAATGAGTCAAAACACCAAGAAAGGGGAAAAGGGTTAAAAAAGAAGAGAAAAATGAAGATACTAAGCGACGGGATACTAAACACAAGGAATACGGAAGTGAAAACGAGACCAACATAGAGCAAACAAAACCACGAGACCACCTCAAAGGAATAATGTATGTTTACTATGGGTGAGATTAAGAAGGATAGACATTACAACCTCCATACAAAAGGAACTCCATAAACCCTAGAGAGAGAAACTAATACTCCATCATGAGACTTTTTAAAATGTGTGAGATCTTCTTTGCTACAATACATTGAGAAAATGAAAGAAAAATCGAGGAGAAGGCTTGAAGGTTCAACATCGACTACTCTTCTCATTTCAAATTTTCAAATTTTAATTTTTTTTTCTTTCTATTTACCTTTGTCATGAAATTGTATATCAATTTGTTATGATGATTATTGACTAGGTTCTTAATATTAGGATTATGATATAATCTAATTAGGAAGACTTGAATTCCTCTTTCAATTTAATTGAACATTGATTTTTTCTACTACAGTTGTCTCTATGGGATTTAATGTTTCCAATTAAATCGGCCACTCATTGGATGACTCAATAATCACATCGATGTTGGGTGATGCATTTTTTTTAAGTGTAAAACCCATGAATTACATATGAAATATAATGTATAGCTTGTGTACTCTTATTTGAGATTCGTAATGCTCGAAGATTTGCTGATTTTTATATTTACATATAAATACAGTAAGTTAGTAATTGACAACTTTTTCATCAGATTTTTGAGGACATTATTCACTATAGAAAAAACCAGTTTACCTAAAGAAAAATCAGAGGTAAGTATTTAAGAAAATTATCGAACCCACGTAAAATCATTGTGGTAAAACAATTGTAATCTAAAATATTTACTTATTTGGAGGTCTAATGGGTTGGTAAATAATACAAAAAATTCACTTTTAGGGGAAAAAGCTTATGGGTAATGGGTGCAATTTGGGTATAATTTGGGAAAAATGATATTTTTAGCCCGTGAGATAGTCCCCAGTGATTAAAAATTAGGGTTGATAAAAATTGCTCAATATTTAAGAAAAATTTTCTTTTTAGTGATTCCTTATTTGAGAAATTTCACGCTATCAATTTTTTAGATTTTTGACTTTGTTGTTTCAAATTTGATTAATTAACATGTTTCATCTAATAAAATCTTAAAGTAGTGAAAAAATAACTGTTTTTATGCTTGTGAAATAATCATTTTTTATTTTACAAAATTTTATCAAAACAATCAAGAAATATACACATAAAAGATCACATATTGAAACAAATCATATTGAAAATAATATAGAAACAACGCATGAATAGAAAAACACAATTCAATTTTTGATCCAATCTAAAATTGAAAACTTATTTGGAAAACATGGAAACAATGAAAGAAACAACAAAACTATATAGAAACAACATAAACAATTAAAGATAAGGGAAAACAAAATCACATAATAAAAAATAACTTAAAAATAGGTAAAAATTGCATTCAAATTTCGAAATGTTTCATGTAAAAAATCTCAGTGAAAAAAACATCATAATAACATTAAAAAATTTTAAACAATCAAGAAAACAACATAAAAACAATATGAAAACATTACATAAACAAAAAGAGGTTAAAACACGCATTGAAAAGAAACATGGAAACAATCAAGAAACAACAAAACTATATATGAAACAATTTAGAAAAACAACATAGAAAACATCACATGAATAAAAATAACTTAAAAATAGTAAAAATTGCATTCAAATATCGAAAATAACATTAAAAACATTAAAAACAAAACAAATCAATAAACAATATAAAAAACAACAACATAAATAATATAAAAAACATTACATAAACAAAAATAGGTAAAAGTTGTATTGAAACATCAAAACAATATAAAAACAACCAAAAACATAATATAAACAACATCGAAATAATATAAATACAAATAAATAAACCAATAATGTATAGGGATGGTAAAATTTTGAAACATCAAAACAATATAAAAACAACCAAGAAACATATATTGAAATAATATAAATACATATAAACCAATAAGTAGGGATGTCAATTTTGACGGCGGGCGGGTTTGGGTAATGCTTTCACCCCGTGACCAGCGGGCGGGTTTGGGTAATGCTTTCGCCCATGCACCCGCCCCGCCCCACCCTTCCTAGATTTTTTATTTAAAATATATTTTAATTTATATTTTGCATATACAATACATATTATAATATAATTTTCATGTATTTTATATTATATCTAACATTTATAAATTGATAATAACAACTTTTGTAAATAATATTTTATAATAATTTACAAAGAAAAAATCGAAAAAAGTGCAAAAATGACCAAAAAGTATGAAGGAGTGTACATAAGTCAACAGAACGTAAACAATATCTTTTTTTCCCAAAAAGCTGGTATTTCCAAGAATTTCTCAATTAAACCATTTTGATACTTAATAGTGCATAGTCCTCGTGGAAATTGGAAACAATATTTATTCATGACTTTATTACTTTTTTATATTTATATAAGGTGCATATGGCTTATAGAATCCACGATAACTATCAATTCTTGATTACTGTATAAAATGACATTATCTATTAGTGGGATTGTAATATAAAATGTGAAGCAATTTGCAATTCACAACAGAAGATCCTAACTGATGCACTACTATACTACTAATACTCTATGTTGGGCGCGTTTGGGACCTGTGAAAAGGCATGATACTATCCTTATCACATTTTTTTACTGTGTTTGGGGTTTATGATGTCGGCCCGCGTGATAGGAATGAACCCATGAATTAATCACCTTTTCAATTGAAACTACATCACACCTATGAGGTGATATTAAATAGTACCAGGTTATCCTTCCAACTGAAGTTACCTTTTTGTCCTCAAAATAATACACGATATTCCTATTTTAACCCTGAAGATATGGATAATTACAACATGCAATACACATTCTCTAATACTTTTACATAATATAGTTGTATTTTTTTCTCCTAGAATTTTTGTGTATATATATATATATATCAAATTGATAATTTACATGACCAAATTTGGTAATTATAAGTTTTGTATGGTATCAAGCACTATAGAAAGGCTAGAAAGACCAGTATATATATATCACTACCAAATTGTAGGAAACCCCAACAGCTTTCGGTTTCTGTTTTCTTTCTTAATTTTTTTTTCTTGTAGTGCGATGAATGATAGAAATGCTTGGATTTTTGTTGCGAAGAGGAGAAAATTGATTTGAGGTGGTATATTACTAACTACTATATAAAACTATAAATGCAATTGTAATTTATATAGATTTGAAGCTTGAGCCCGACTAATTCTATGGGCAAACGATTTTTCTCCTCAGCCGCTGCCAATTAAAATCAGGTGTGATACTCACAGTTGATAAATGTGTTTGGCGAGTCCTAACAATTCTATGGGCGAACGATTTTGCTCTAATGACTATTATGCAGACGGTTCTCTCCTTCTTGAAATGGCAGCCACAATTTTCGAGTTTAGGGTTGTAGAGGGAAGAAGAGGAATTCTGAATATGTTGAGGAAGAGTCTTTTTTTGGATTCTTTAAAACAAAGGGCAAAATGGTCATTTCCAGTGTAATCACTTATTTATCAATGTTGTCAAACACCAATATTAACCAAATATAAAGGATCCAATAAAGACATAATCCAACACCCCAAACAAAAAGATCAGTACAAAGGATAGTGATAAATTATCAAATCATCACATATCCAGTATTACTTATATAATCCCATCAATTTTGCCAAACGAGTCCGTAGTGTATGTCATCCTCTATCGCCATTTTAAATAACTTGGAGGACTACTTTGGGAAATTAAATGAAAATGAGGATTAGAATGAAAATTACCCCGGCTGACCAGCAGTGCGAAAATCGCAAATAAGAAAGAAAGGAATATGTAAGGACTAAGGGGCAATTAAAAGGCGTGAAAACGCAGGAAACAGAAGTGTTAATCAAAGTCCAGTTCTCGAAAAACTCTACTGCTCAAACAAGAAATAAGGCGAAAAGTCTCAACTAAAAAGTCTCTAAAATTATCAGCAGTCAACAGTGATTGAAACTATTTCGTGATTGTCGATTCGATTGATACCTACATATATTGGTTGATAAAGCACAAATTGTTTAGTAGAAGAAATCCCGAGGAATCGGCATGGAAGAGTTGCGAATATCTCCGGCCGATCCCAGGGGAAGTCCGGCGAAAGAGCAGCAGGCCGCCGGCGTCGGTATTCTTCTTCAGATTATGATGCTTGTTCTGTCATTTGTTCTCGGACACGTTCTTCGTCGTCATCGCTTCTATTACCTTCCCGAAGCTAGTGCTTCCTTTTGATCGGTAATTTAGTTCCCTTTTGTGTTTTATTCTATATTTGCCTAACCTTTCCGCACTAATGATCAGTTGGAATCTGATTACGCTTTCGAAAGTCTGTAATCTAATGGAAATGTGAATGTGGGATTCAGGTTTAATTGTGGGTGGGCTAGCAAATATTTCCAATACGGAGACTAGCATCAGGTCTTCTCATTACATATATGCATAACTTTTTCTTTTTTCTTTTCTAAACCCTATTTTATTTCGTGAGAATTATGTTACTCTTTTTTGACTCCGTGATTTATCTTGGTTTGGTAGGGCATGGTTCAACTTCCACGAGGAGTTCTTCTTCTTGTTTCTACTACCCCCGATTATATTATATCCTTGCTTAGTGGACTTTCTTTAATAATCTAAACTGAATGATTTTGTTAATTTTTTCCTGTTCTGATGGTTTGAGAGAAAAGTATTTCCTTAACTTGGTTTCGTGTTTACTCAATCAGGATTCAGTCTGCAACCTGTAAGTTCTCTTTATAAGTTTCGGTTTATGATTTTAAGCATAGAGTTGGAACAGGAAAAGAAATTGCCAGAAACTTCATCTATCCCAAGCTTTTATCATAGCCTGCATAATTTTGCAAAAACCAATTGCCATTGAAGAAATCAATGGGAGAATTTTGCAAAGAAATCAATGGGAGAATTTTGCAAAGACATTTAAGAATCTTTTATTGCTTTGTATTTTTTTTTCTCTTGCGGATTCATAAATAGGAGTTGACCTCTATTATGAATTTGATTTTGCAGAAACCATTTTTTTCTAACTTTGGCGCCATAGTCACCTTTGCAATTTTTGGAACTTTTGTTGCTTCAGTTGTCACAGGCATTTTGGTGTGAGTATCATTCTTTAATGGCTTCAGATTTTCTTATATGCAGGTATTTCAGATGGATATTTATGTCATCACTAGTTTGTTTCCTTTATAATTCTATGATTCTTTATGCAGTTACCTTGCTGGAGCGACATATCTCATCTACAAGCTTCCTTTTGTTGAGTGTCTGATGTTTGGTGCTCTTATCTCAGCCACTGATCCTGTCACTGTTCTGTCTATATTTCAGGTGAGGCTTATGATACTTTCTGTTCCTTTCCTTTCGGATTCGGTAGTTTAAACTCTCAGATCACTCATGCAATAGTTGAGAATATTGTTTTAATGACAAAAGAACCTAATATTCTAGGTCTCAGTGGAACAAGGTTCATATTTAATCTGCATGATTTATTTCATGGACAAAGTTTTATAATCAAAATGATTGATAATTGTGCATTGATATAAATACCATGAACTTTTCCTGCCTGGGGAAAACAACAAATGAACAGAATGTTTCATTATGATATATGCGATGTGCAAGGTGACCTTCTCTATAAATGTTTGCTTCATACCTGGAACTTGAGTTTAAGTTCACTTGCTATCAGGTTCATGGTTGAAACTCAGGACAACTTGCATATTTCCATATTGATATTGACTAATTGATTGATCATCTTTTTGCTTTCTATAAATCGACTGTCGACACTTTGCTTTTCTCCTACCTAATGTGAGAGAAAGCAAAGATTTATCATAATTTCCATCATTTCAAGTCATATTGTGTCATAAGTAATTGTAAATTACACCTCTTGATATGACATTTATAGGAGCTTGGTACAGATGTGAATCTCTATGCTTTGGTCTTTGGCGAATCTGTGCTAAATGATGCGGTAAGTTCTGCACGTTCTATCTGTTTTCCCTTATGGAGATATGATATTTTTCATTTTGTGATTTACTAATTTACTATATTGTTTGTTAATTGTGTGTTTGGCCGTTTGAAGATGGCAATTTCTTTGTACAGGTTAGTCAAATTATAGCTATCCATCATAATGAGTATAATGTTGCAGAATCATTTGTTAATAACCTGATTTATACTTTCGTAGGACAATGTCACTGGTGCGGAGTCATATGTCATCAGGTGAAAATTTTTTCATGGTCGTGGTCAGATTTCTTGAGACTTTTGTTGGCTCAATGTCTGCAGGTTTGTTGCTAGCACCCTATCGTAATTCAAGAAAGTCATGTTTTATATTCCTAGGTTTTGGTTAAAATAGAGAGTTAGTTCATTATCAATGAACTAATGACTTTCTGTAATTTTCTTAATGTTGTATGTAGGTTCTCATTTTCTTATCTTTAATCCATTTTATCCTACCTCCCTCTTTCCTTTTTATTGGTAACATAACTCTCATTTTCCCGGGATGGGGGGATGGGGGATGTTTACTTGTTGAATTGTGAAGAAATTCTCTCAAGGAAACAGAATCCTTTTCTTTTCTTTTGAAACCAAAATTTGTGGCTTGATGTGAATAGAAGGCCTGTTGTAAGATACATATAGTACAATGAAGTTTTAAGGCCTGATTGACCAGTGAAAGCTTATTCTCTGAATTCCTTGGTACCTCTGAATCTTTGTGTGGAAACAGGGGTTTTCAATTTTATTGCTTTTCTAGAATAAGAAGTTAACTAAGGGAACCTTTTCATATTGTTTTCTATAGACGTATGTATGCATAGAGCATGTACTCATAGATGCATGGGTGTTGATATGTTTTATTTCTGGGGTGGAGAGGTGTCAGTTTGTAGCTTTCTGTACTTCTTGGTCAATCATGGCTCCCTCAAGAATTATATTCATCTGAGTCACGAGCTTTATCGTTTAAGGTTTCATGTTTTTGCTGATATATATTGTTCAAATGTTGATCTCACTTTACCTTATAGATAATTGTGCATCATCTTGTTGCCCTTGAGACTTCAATCTTTAGTTTTCATAACTTCCATGTAAGTCAGCTTTTAGCTTAGAACTCTCAGATTTTTACATGATAAATTAATTCCTTCGAAGTTGGATATTAGCTTAGGAAGCCACAAAAATTACCTTACTAGATTTCAAAATTCTCAGTCATTATTATTATGGACTCCTTGAATAAGTTCATGTCTCACGTTTTGAATTGTTTAGGAATAATTGGACTGCTGTCCATTTGTGATTGTTGTGTTGTCCCTTGCACTGATAACCTATTTTTTAATTATAGTTTCTGCTTGACTTTCCAAAATTGAGACAACAATGTGTTATGTGTTTGAATTTTTAGATAAATGAAACCTATATATTCCCCTCAACTTAACCACTTGACAAAGCATTCGTCCCATCTTGCTTGGCAACTTTATTTTAGCATTTCTTACTTCCCAAAAGGGAAAGTTTATACATTTATCTAGCCAGAGATAACACATATTCAAGCTAATAATAATCTTTGTTTCCAAATCTGCAGGGGTTGGAGTTGGATTCACTTCTGCTTTAATATCCTTTTTATCTTAAATGTTTATAGTTCTTGTCAACACTTCCTTTCAATGATTTTAAGCTCGTAACACGCTCTGTGAAGCCTTAACTTCCCAAACCTTTTCAAGTATGCTGGTCTGGATATTGACAAGTAAGCATATATTATCAATGTTCTAGCATTCTCAACTTGGAACTAATCTATGAGAAATACTTATTCTACTTTTATTCAATATTCTGTACAGTCTTCAAAACTTGGAGTGCTGTCTCTTTGTTCTTTTCCCATATTTCTCGTAAGATACTTTGAGCTGTTACTTTTATTTCATGAAATTATTGTTTGTTTTTCTGGGTTTCTTTGACCCTTAGTTTTTGTTCTGATATCTTCATTTTTTTCTTAGATACATGCTAGCAGAAGGGCTTGGTCTGTCGGGTATCGTGTCTATATTATTCACTGGAATAGTAAGTGAAACTAATGTAGTTTTTATCTTGTATTTGTCTTTTATCTAATATTACATAGCAGCGAAACATTTGGTTATTTGTGTGTTAGGTTATGAAGCACTACTCTTTCTCAAACTTGTCAGACAATTCTCAGAAATTTGCATCTGCATTTTTCCATCTGATATCGTCATTGGCGGAGACATTTGTGTGAGCAATCTTTCAGTTATTTCTTTGTGTCGTTTCTGTTGTATCTTCAGCATATTTCCTTAGTTTTTATCGATCTTGCAGATTTATTTACATGGGATTTGACATTGCCATGGAACAGCACAGCTGGTCTCATATTGGATTTATCTTTTTTTCAATTGTATCCTTGAGTTTGTCTGAATTACGGAATGAGTCGTTAGTTGTTTAATTTGCTGAGATTAACTGATATTTCTCCTTAACTTGCTCTAAATTAATTCAGTTATTCATCGGAATTGCAAGGTATGCATACTTTGCCCTATTCTGTATGTTTGCATTTGTCCTTTTTGTTGTATTTTTTCTTTGCACTGTCAATTCTCACGATTTCAATTTAAGGAATGTTGTTAACCCAATATTTATGCCCTTTGCTGTTTTGGTGATTATATGTGAAAGATTTGGTTTCGTAATTGTTTTGCACACTTATTAAAACCTTGTTCTGCTCATTCCATGAAGAGCTGCAAATGTGTTCTCGTGCGCTTATTTGGTGAATTTGGTTAGACCTGCACATAGAAAAATACCGATGAAGCATCAGAAAGCACTTTGGTATAGTGGTAAGTGGATAAGAGTCCTACCCCACCCCCCCGGCCCCTCCCCTCCCTTTTTGTTTGAAAAGCAGCTCTCTCATATATTTACAACCCATCCAATCATCTTTCTTGCCTTCCTACCTCATTGTGCTTAGTAATTTTATACACATACAGACACTCTTTGACAGCTCAAATACATCACAGGTCTCCGAGGGGCTATGGCTTTTGCACTTGCCCTGCAATCAGTTCATGATCTTCCTGAAGGGCATGGTCAGACAATATTCACCGCCACTACTGCAATAGTTGTTTTGACGGTAAGCAACCAGTTTGTCTAAAAATTAACATCTCATAGTGGAGCCCTAGTGGAAGATGAAAAAACCATTGCATTCTCGAAGTATCTCATAATTAGATTGAAATGTGATTTTTGCAAAACTTATCTAAGTGGAACTTGCAGTACCAAGACAAATTCAATTGTTAGCTGTATTTTTCGCAACGTTCCTTGAATAATTGGTCACTGACTAATGTGAATTAGTACAAAGTTGTTTCTTCCAACTATTGCTCAAGGATGTGACAAATGTTTGATGCACTTTTTATCGAGCATCTTGTGCACTATGCTACCTTTCTCTTCCTTGTTCCTGGAGTTTTTATGTTAATATGTTATCAGTTATCATATATTTTCTGCATATATTGTACTCCTCATTTAATGTATAGAATGCACGTAATGTGAGTCTTTACTTCATAAACCTTCATTTTGGCATATAATTTGGTTGAGATATTTTCAACATTTCTGTGGTGGTTGGGATTTTTAGGTCTTGCTTATAGGAGGATCAACAGGAACCATGCTGGAAAAGTTACAAGTTGTTGGTGATGGCCTTGACAGCCCGTTGGGCGAAGTAAGTCAACATTTGCCACCTCCTTTACTTTTGGCTGATGATTGGTGTGCACTTGATTTGTTCAGTACTTATGTTACTGACCATGTGATCCTTGGCTAATAATAATTTGAAAAAGTAAAGAGAAATTCCAGGTAAAGTTGTAGGCAGTATACCTTGGTGTAATATCTTTGTTATTGCATATTGATGAACCAGATGCAAGATATATTTGGTTCTGGGGATCTGAACTTTTAACCTCAATTTTTATTTCTGGAAAGTCCTTTAAAGTTTGTTCACTGCTTGCTCTGTTCTATTCCATTTTTATCTATTAAAAAGTGGTCGTTTTAGGAAAAGAGCCGTTTGACTTGTGACCTTGGCGATGTTTTTCCTGTATAGGAGACTTCTTTAAGTTATTTATATATGTTTCATGCTAACTGCAAGAAGCCATGAATTTAAATATCTGACTATTTTGACATTCTGGAAAGATTGAACTAAAATAATTCCCAAACTCCTTGCTTGACATTATGCTGATTGTTTGCAACGCAATGGCTTCCAATATGTTTATGGGACAGAGCAGGGTGCGTATTCTTGGTGAAATATTTACCAAGTTTAAGTCTTCTTGTTTCCAATTTCAGAGCTTTGACGCAAACAATGGTGGCTACAGAGCTCCTACTTATGAAGGGGAATCATCATCAGGAAATCGGTTTAAGATGAAACTTAAGGAGTTCCGTAACAGGTGGTGAAAAGTGATTTCTGGATTCCCATTTTTTGCATTTCAGCTGTTTCTGAATGTCAGTTCCTTGATTTCTTCATGCAGCACTGCATCTTTCACTGACTTGGATAGGAACTACCTCACCCCGTTTTTTACAACTCAAAATGGTGATGAAGACGAGCACGGTAAGTTGAATGCTAGGATCAACTACTATGATATAGTTCTTGAATTAATCATGGTTTGTGCAAATATGCTGCGTAATCATATCATGACATTAGCTGCCTCAGCTTTTATTGGTGGCCACTGCATATATTGCTAGGTGGTCGATTATGAAGCCATTTTTCGTTTCATTTTGGTGCTTATCGGTATGTGATAAAATGCATGCTGAGCATTCTACTTGTCTAAACGACTTATTTTCTTTTTGTTGAATCAAGCACTGTATCTTTCACCACGAGACTTATTATCATCCTGGTTTCATAGTGATACCATTCTTGACTTCTAAGGCTATAGGCTATAGCGGACATCATTTGTTTCGGCTGTTATGTAAATTGGGGTTTACATCATTTATTTACTATGGCTTTTGTTCGTACTCTACAGATGAGCTTTTCGGCGATTCTAGGAGAGCAGGTTATCATTGAAATGGTCAATTTTACTCATCCTAACTGATTCCACACACTGGTATATGGTTACGTGTGTCGTATCAAGTTGGAGATAGGACTGCTTAAGCACCACATCAGAACTTTGTATCAAGTATACTGCAACAGAATTGTAGGTTAGAGAGTATCCAGGTAGAATTTAGTGATAGGACTGCTCAGTGCAGCATCATTCATACCTTTTCATCAGATCAAGCGAAATTCTGTACAGTGATGTATGAATTGCCTCTGCAGATCTGACATGTGATGCAGATAATTTGAATGGTTTCAAATGTTTAATTTATTTTGTCTGACAGGGAGTTCGATATGGGATTCCTTAGTTGATTTGTTGTGTACTATGATGTTAGAAATCCATGCAGGTTCCATCAAGATGTGTGCTTGGAATTATTCATTTCCTTTTTCTCTTGCCCTTGTAAATGTGTTGCCCTTGTAAATGTGTTGACATAATGTTTTTCGGGTCGAGTGACTAGACTGTTATGAACTAAGAAATGATGTTTACACAATGCAAAGGCACACATGGGAATGGGATCACCACCTTCTTTCCCTGCAAGTGCGACAACACTCAAAACTGTTGTTTGATCCGAGCAGGAAGATAGCTATAGGCTTAACCCATGCTGGAAAACTTTTCTTGAGGTAGTCTTTTGGAGTCAAAATGCTGCTAGCGTTGATGGGTTGTTTTGGTGTATTAGGTCATTATAGTCATGTGTAGGTCCTAATGTAGGATTCATGACTAAGAATACTCTTAATAGGAAATACAGTTTTTGCCGACACCTGTCTTATTGTGGTCAAGAAAGCAGATAAATACTGAGAACTTTTGAGACAGATTTAATCCATTTTCTTGCAAAATGATTTTGGCACCTAAGGAATAAAATCTTAGCTTCGTGAAGGGAATGCTTTAATTTGGATCAATTCACCAGACGGAGGAATACTTAAGCATTTAATTGAAAATTAAACTGAGTACTTTTTTTTTCTTCTTGAGGTTGTACATTGAGGAAACACAAATATTCATAAGGGATCGAACTCGGATCAACTGTACTAAATTTACAAGCTTCTACCATAGAAGTACATTTTGAACCCTACATGAGAGTTCTTTCACCACATTACAGTATCAAACTTCAAGAGGGTTTTCTATTTTTGATTTAGCTCGGCATATATCTTGAGCAATTCTGCTGAATTGAAACTTCAATTTGTTGAATATTGTTGAGTTCAGGGGGTAGACCAGAAGCATTAGGGGGTTGAAAAATTTTGGGGGGCTAAATCAATAAAAATAAATATTTAGTACTAAAAATTAATATCTTAAAAAAATATACATATAAATAATTGAGATTTCAAAAAAATTGGGAGTGCTAAAGCCCCCATTCATAGGAAAGAATACGCCCCTGATTGAGTTCAAAATGTAATGTAACCTTGTATAACAATTAACAAGTACAAGTACATTATAACATTAATTGTAGCACTTAAAAATAATAAAATGAGAACATTATCACGTTTTTGAAATATAAAGAAAACGACTAAGATGTACATGCAGTCACATTACGTGCACATCCATCCATGAAATAAAGGTCAAAAGCAAGTCTAATTAGGGGTGGCCAAATAGAACCAAAATCGGATTCTAAATCGGCATCGAAACTGTGGTCAACAGTTTCTAAACTGTAACCATGGTCAACGATTCTAAAATCGGAACCGAAACCATGTAGGCCGGTTTCGGTTCCTAGATCTCAAAAACCATGGAACCGACGGTTTTAACTGTCGGTGGAGTCGTGAAGAAACGTTAAATGTTTATTATGATGCTTTATTTTCGTAACTACATGAGACACGTTTTAGACCAAATGTTATAAGCGAAGTATGTGAACTTTAATTCTTCTATACTCTAATAGTATATATAGATTGTTTAATATTATTATTAATATTAAATATAAAATTTTATTGAATATTATGTTCAGGTCTTTTTCTTTATTTTCTTCTTTTTTTAACTGAATTGATAAACTATTTTGAGAAATGAAAAATTTATCAAAAGATAAATAAATGGTTCCGGTTAAAACCGGAACTGGAACCGTGAGACAATGGTTCTGGTTCCTCCAAAATGAGGAACCGGAACCGACGGCTCCAGAACCATGTCCACCCTATTAGCCTTCATATCGATTTAAACAGTCCAATTGGGCCGGATTTACCCAACAATTTTCAAATATTGTTTTTTGAGTTACGCACACATACTTTACTGATCGGTGATTGAACCTCCGACCTCCCACACATCGTTGGGAGGGTGATACCACTAGGCCAAATGGCTGGTGGTACAATTTTCAAATATTGCTAAAAATAGAATACTAAGATACAGATCCGTTATCCGTCGGTCATAGTTTACACTTTTCAACGGCTAGTTTTCCCAATCATTTTTTACTTATTTTCTTTACATTTTACAAAACCTTTCTCTTTCTTCTGCCAAATTCTTACAGTGGGGTTTAGTGCTAGTTCTACTTCAATTACTGCTAAATCATTGAAGGAGTTTTCAAGATTCGTCAATCTCCTGACTACTTCGGCGGATAAAAGTCTACTGTTCTGTATTTGAGGGGAGCTGAGGGAAAAAATGGCCGACCAAACCGGTGGAACAACAGCCGACTCAACGGCGGTGCCGCCGCTCCCCCAGCGCCGGCCCAGAGTGAGAGAAGTCAGTTCTCGATTCATGTCCCCTTTAATCCAATCCAATTCAACTCCAATCCCTACACCAAACACTTCCGATCGGCGCTCCAAATCCGCTCACCGACGCCAACCCTCTAAAACCGACGAGAACCTTATCCCCGAAACTAATCGTAGCTTAGATAAATCATCTGCTACAACTGAATCAACTGTACAGAAAACACAGCACCAGCAACGAGTAAAGCAGCATACTAAAGAAAACGGCGAATCCAAAGATCATCAGCATTCTCATGTGAGGGTTTCGTCCAGACCTGACACACCGAATGCAATCGGTACAGAGAGAGTCGTTCCGTCGAGATACAGGCAAGTTCCGAGTAGCATTTACCGTTCAAATTCACTGATTAGTAGCAGCAACGGATGCTCCGCCGTCACTTCAGCGGCGAGGTTACTGCAAGAGGCGACCTCCGATGCGGAAGAACAGTTATCTAGGATTTCGACATCCAGTTCCGATTCTTGTAGCACTACAGCTTCGAATCAGGGAAGTTCGTCGTGCCCTAACTCGCCACTTTGTATGCGGTCTTCTATGCAAGATGTGGATAAATGGCTTGGAGAGAAGAAATCTGAAAACCCTAGCAAGTCTACGGGTGATTGTGCGCGTTCGATGAATTTTTCGTCTTCTGTGAAGATGGGGGGAGGTATTTCCCTGCCTCCACATCCTTCGTCCTGTATGAGGTCTGGATTAGATGCGAGGAAAGGAAGGAAGGTGTCTAATCATCACGAAGATGTGCATTCTCTCAAGATGTTAAGTAATTATTATCTGCAATGGCGATTTGCGAATGCAAAAGCAGAGTCCGCTCTTCATGCTCAGAAACAGGAAGCTGAGGTTTGTTGCCATTTTTTCTTCTTTGCAGCTTTATCACTGATCCCTGTGGCTCAATTTGGATTGATAGATTTAAAGCTATGGATTTCAAATCCATAATAGCAAACCATTGAGCGTGTTAGATGGTATCATTTTACAATGGATTTTGAGTAATTTTTTAAGTTATTGTGGTGAATTTCAAATTCATCTCATTTGGAGTCATTAAAAATCATTTTCTCAAATTCTCTTCTCAAATCCAAATCCATCAATAATGTTGTAGTCTATAGTTTTTCAAATAATTAGCACTTTGAAGTAGGTTTTGGATGACATGGCTTGCTGATTGGTATGCACAGTCCTGTTAGCATTAATATGAGATGGAAGATGTTTATTTAAATAGTTTGAGTTACTCATTGGAAGTTGTATTATTTTCCAGATAATAAATCATTCTCCCTTTTAAATTCTTGTGTGGCAGTGACGCGATCAATTTGAATATTTATGGTTGCTACAATCTAGTACATTAAAAGACAACACCCTTTAATATTCTCTAAATTTGCTCTACAATGTGAAATATATAACAGTTGTTAGTTCTTTTAAATTTTATCGTATATCATTTACGCTCTTTTTTCTTCCTTATACAGAGAAAACTTTGTTCTCTTGGAGGCAAGATATCAGAAATACGTGAAAACGTGAAAAGGAAACGCAATGAATTTGCAGTGTTTCGAGGAATAAAAACTTTGACCACTATTGTCGAAGCTCAAGTAAGACTTACTGTATTGATTATGCCTTGAACTTTTGCTAAGTTACTTATGCTTTGAGGTTCTTTTGTTTGTCACTTGTGCATTGCAAAATGCGACCTTTCATTGTTTATATTGCGTAAGATTGCACTATTTTAACTATTTTAGATGGTTCACCAGTCAAACATATAATGCGATATAAGAACTTTAGTTCATCGCAATCTAGAAAATCTTCCTTTCACATCTATGTTTACTCCAATGGATGCCTTTCCTCGTTTTAGATCTTCCCAATTAGCCATCACATTAATTTTCTGCTTCTCATTTTCATTTCACTACTCAATCTTTCTTTTCCAAGTGCAATTAAGAAAGAAGATGGAGATCTAAAACTTTATTTTCAAAAAAGAAAAAAGATACATAGAGCAGCCTGATTTATTTTCACGTTTTTCATTTTTTTCTCGTCATTATTTTTTGCTTCTGTAACCAGGATATGGAAAATGCCAGTCTGATGACTATTTTCTTTCTAACTCCTGATTTCACTTTTATTTGCATTGGTACTCAAATATTTCTATTGTCCTTCAGATGCCATATCTTGATGACTGGTCTGCTCTGGAAGAGGATTACTCAAATTCTTTGTCGGGCACTACGAATGCATTGCTCACTTCGTCAGTCAGACTTCCAGTCAGCGCAGAAGTGCGGGTGAGATTTCCTCTGCCCATTCTCTTCTATTGTAGTCAATTCTCCCAATGGATTTCCATTGTATAAAATCCATTATTTGGTGTCTTTATGTGATCAATTGATCAATGAGAAAAACTTTTCCAGGCTGATGCTGGACAGCTAGGGGAGGCTCTAATCTCGGCTATCAAAGTTGTTGAGTTGATAGGTTCTCATGTTCAGAGATTTTTCCAGAAAGTAAGATAACTACTGGACATCTAATTAATTTTATATCAAGATTGTTTTCCATTTCGTTCCCATTTGTTTTAAGTGGTTGTTTTGCTGAAGGGAAATGGTTAGAAACTATAACTTTTACCAATTTGACAATAAGATTAGGGTTAATTACAAAAACTGCCCCAGAAGTTTGACTTAATTATAAAAAAAAACGCAAATTACTAATATACTATTGATATTTGTTTCTATTTTACAAATTGCACCGTCAAGAAGGCATATTTGTTAGGTAAAATACAAACCTCAAAGAGGCATTTGTATTTTCAAAGACAATTGGAGTTTTTTGTAATTAGGCTAAACCTCAGAGGTGGTTTTTGTGTTTATCCCATAAGATTAAGTGCCAACTCTTTTGAAGTCGGGTGAATTTCCGTTGTTTGGAAAGCATATACGTTGACGCTCCTTGAGCCTAAAAAATATAAATGAGAGTAGGCAGAAAGTTTGTGAACTAGTAAACTCATGAAGTCTTGAGTGATGTATTTATACGAAAATTCCAAATTGATTCCTTTTCCTTGACCGCAGGCTGAAGAAATGGATATCTCAATTTCGGAACTAGCTAGGATGGTTGGCGGAGAAAAAGCTCGCGTTGAGGAGTGTGGCTATCTGCTATCCAAGACTTACTCATCGCAGGTAGACATATTTTCTCCTGAGTTCTATACATTATTTCCTTGAGATTTGTTTCCCAATCTTCAAAGGATTTTGTTCTTATGGAGTGCTCTAAATAATAGTTTGCCTTTTCTGGTATAGAAGAAACCAAATATGACTTGTCCCCAAAGGTTTTTGTGATCACCAGTTTTTACATTTATTTTAACAGGTGAAGGAATGCAGCCTAAGGGGAACTCTAATGCAATTGCATCACTTTAACCACCATCAACCCCAGAAGAGTGAAGCTAACTTCATAGAAATACCATAGCTTCCAATGAGGTGCGGAGAAGTTATGATCAAAATATTCAGCAAGAAATTCTTTATTCTTTTTGCTGTTCCTATACCCCCACAAAGTTGTGTAAGTGTATTCAAATTTGCAGTAGAAAGCATTGTGAATTTTTTTTTTTTTTTGAGCATCCATGTAAAATAGTTATTTGTTAATACTTGTAAATCATAGACATCACGGACTCCTGAAAATATCCATACAATTTCCAGAACGAACTCGTAAGCAGTTTTTGCAGTTAAAATCTTAATCTTTCCTACTGTAGCAGAAGGAAATCATGACCTTTTTTTCCCTTTCATTCCCACAAGGCACAACCGCACAAGCAGATGCAAATGGAAGGATGTGTCGCCTGAAAAGAGGTAGGAAAAAGAAAAGAACTGACGAAAAAAGATAGAGAAACTATAAAGCAGAAAATAAAAGAATTGGAAGATGCTAGGATAACTGTAACGCAATCTTAAGTAATTGATATGCAACCAGGGACGATCCAGAAATCTTTTAAAGCGGGGCCTGCGGGGGCACATAACACTACAAGAAAATTTCAATTTACCTACATAGACAAAAATGATTTTGTCACTAAATTTTACAGTTACCTACAGAATACCGACATAATAAAAAAAAATATTTTTCTCCCAAATAAGGGAAAATTGCAAAATTGGTCCTATAACTTTAGGCAGTTTGCAATTTCAGTCCTAGAAGTATTGAGTTTGCAAAATTAATCCTGTAAGTTTGAAAGTTTTTGCAAAATTGGTCCTATATGTTTCACACCCAAGCAATTTCGGTCCTATAAGTTTCAGGTTGTTGCAAAATTGGTCCCCTAGGTTTATTTAATATTTTCAAAATACCAAGAATACCCTTATTTACATCCATGGCTTATTTGACTAAGTGTTTTGCTCAAAATGGTATCAGAGCCTAGTTTATTAAAGAACTTTTAGTTATATTTATTATATTTCTGTAATTAACAATTGGTGAGGAGAATTTTTAAAGGATTTATTAATTTTACGGAAGAATGTTGGGTCTGATATGGTCGTGATTGACTATATCCGTTTATCAAAACCTTAGTCTGAAATCAGATTATTTAGAATTACGAGAATTTTGCAGAAGTATGATCTAAGTAAGTATAACAATGTCACGAACAAAATATGTGTCAGAAAATATGAATTTTTTTTATTCTATAAAATCTGGGTTTATCTGGATAAATTAGCTATGATGTGTTAAGGACTAAAATTGTTAATACTCGAAAGTTATAGGACTAAAATTGCTACTGTTAGAAAGATAAAGGACCAAAAATGCTATTTAGCCATAAGAGCAAAATCGTCCCGATCAAAACTGCAACTTGAAAAGATAAAGGACTAAAATTGCAACTACCCCAAAGTTACAGGACTAAATCTGCAATTTACCCCCCAAATAATACCGACAAATCACAGACAATTTTTAAATTTACCAATAGAAATATTATAGGTATTTACCAACAGTTTTAGATTTTTCAGGTAAATATTTACCTACAACGATTTTACCTACACTTTAGAATTATCTTAATAGTTTACCTATAGATTTATCTGTAGGTAAACTAATTTTTTCTTGTAGTGTAATAAATAAAATTATACACTATATCAAAAATAATTAATTGAGGCAAATTGTATATTTTTAACGTAATTAATATGTAGTTTATATAAACTTATATCACACTAATAATGTTATATAACACTATTAATACTTTTCTTAATAATATTATATAATACTTTTTTTAATTTATAATATTATAATGTTAATAATATTTTATAAATTATAATTTTAGGATAATGTTATAATAAAACCTCTGTCACTGTATGCAACCCCCCACTAGTCATTTATTTTTTCATTCAAATGTCACTACAAACAACCTTTGTTAGTTAAATATGGGACGGTAAAAGTTCGTTATTTAATACGTACGAGTATATTATTATATTAAAATTTCATAAGTTTTAGGTACATTTGGAATTATACTGTTATTGCCGTCAAATTTCATAAGGTACATTTGGATGGGGGATTTGGGAGGGGATTTGAAATGCTTAGTTAAATCCACACTCTTGTTTTACATATAAATCCAAATCAATGGATTCAAATTAATCTTTAAGTTTTAGGTTGCATTTGGATGAGAGGGTTTGGATTTGGGGAGGGGATTTAGGGAAGAATTTCAAATAACTCCAAATAGGAAAGATTTGAAATACTCTAAAATGACTCCAAAAATAGCTTCCAATGATTTGAAATCCATTATAGAATGACTTCATCCAAACAACCTCAATGGATTTCTTATTATGGATTTAAAATCTTTAGCTCAAATCCTTACATCCAAATGAAGCCTTAGTTCATTTTAAATCCTTCCCAAAAACCTAGTTATTTGAAATTCATTTTTTGCCCCTTTATGCTCACTTGTATATTCATATAGTTACATACAGTGCACACACTACACATATATACACACACTGCACACATTTACACACTTACACCCACTCCACACACACACTGCATCATTTACACATTATGCACATACACTACACACATTTACGCACACTTACACCCACTACACACATTTACGCACATTTACATACTACACACACTCATACATGCTCTCTCTCTCGGGTAAGTAGATGCTATCCACTTGGGTAGCTACCCATGAAACCATTTGGTGCACAACTAACATTAATATAAAAATAAAATACAATACATCAACTCTAAAAATAAAAGTATTAAAAAATAGATGACAAAAATTCAATTACATCAATATATCATAACATTTCTCTCTTTTTTTTTTATATTTTGAAATAGTTGCATAATAGCTTCATTGCTAATATTTCAAATACATTTTTTTCAATATATGTTACAAAACAATCATTCAAGAACTCCATCAACAATGTTTAATTCTTTAGGCCTCTTTTTGGATTAACCATTGAGTTTGTTTGGATAAAGACGTTATATAATGAACTTCAAATCTTTGGCGCCTATTTTTGGAGTCGGTTTGAAAGATTTTAAATTCATTTTGGATGGAATAATTTTAATCCTTCATCCAAATGTACTCTTATGGAAATTTAATAATGAACCCTAAATCATTCCAAAAGAGACAAATAGAGATACAAGAGAATAATGTCAAAATTCGGGTTCAAGTTTATGGTGGATCAAAAGAAAATATATAAAATATTGAGAAAGGAGGATAAATAATAGATCCAAAGATTTTTCAAGATTCACAATGGGAAAGGGAAAGGAAAATACCCAAAACCTTCCTATTTTATGTATTTTAGTATTTTTAAAAGTAATAAACTGAAATTACTAAAATACCCTTACATTTTTTCAAAATTCGGTGCCCCCCGGTGGCCCCTAGTGTGGCCTTAACTACCCAAGTGGGTTTTATATCGTTAGATCAACACATTCACACACACATCCATCCACATGGGTGTGTGTTAATCCAATCCACCAGATCGAACCCACAGTAACTAGAGTGGGTAGCATCGACTAAGAGAGGTGTTAGAAAGGATGGCAGTGGGGCGGGTCCAAAACTGGACCCACAATGAACCCGCTCCGTCTGGACCCGTTATAAACCCGCCCGCCCGGGTCCGGGGGGTAACGGGTTTAGTTTCTTTTGACCGCCCGGGTCCGGGCGGGTAACGGGTCATACTAAAACCGCCCGCATATATTAAATTAAATAAATTTATTAGTTTTAATAAGATTAAATTTTAAGATTAGTCAAGCATCATCACATGCTTGCAGTTACACACAATCACTTTTAGAAATTTATGTTGTTCTCTAATTCTCCTTCAGCTAGTCTCTACTATACTAAATTTTCTTGAATTAATTATTGGAGGTTGATTAAATGACAATGTTGCTGCCTTAGTGCATATTCTTTTTCGGTGTCATTGAATATATCCAAATTCAGACATGCTTAATTTATTAAATCATGACTCCCTGTAATCAATTTCTAATTAATTTCGGTACTTGACAGCGGACATATCAGTAGCAGTTTGAAAATATTTTTTTTGGCGGGTCTGCTGGGTTGAACCCGCCGGGTCGCGGGTCCAAGACGGGGCGGAGCGGGTCCTGGGTCCAATATTTTCTTAGCTGGGCGGGTTCCGGGTTTGGCCAAACCCGCCCCGTTGCCATCCCTACTCACATATTCACACGATTCTCACACATACATATTCACATATAACAAAAGTTATATATTCATATTTTTATTAGTGTATAGAATTATAATTATTTATAAAATAATAAGATTATAGTTTTAATTTTATTTATTAAATGTCAATTAAGAAAATGAATATAGCTTTTAATTTATTTTTTTTTTATCAAATTTTACGATGCATTTGAAATCACTACACAAATTCATATTATCCAAACAAGATGTAGATTTCAGATCTAATGGGTTTGACATCCCTTCATTTCAAATCCCTCAATCCAAATGTTTTTATGTCGTTTTTTTTTTAAGTTTTTGGAATTATTAGATATAAAAAAAAATTCTAAAACTTAACAAGGAAACATGCCCCAATTAAAAATTCAAAAAGTAAAATAAGAGAAATCAAGGGAAGAAAAAAACGAGCCGACGATAATAGCCAATCTCCAGGCCGTTGTATTGGAAACAAATCCGGCACTCTCGTTTTTTATTCAATCCCGCGCGAACTCAGAATAAGACAGAGCACAAAATCGCCGATCACCATTTTGTAGTCGGAAAACAATCGTTTATCCATGGCGCTGAAGTTTCTAAACAAGAAGGGATGGCACACGGGCAGCCTCCGCAACATCGAGAATGTGTGGAAAGCCGAGCAAAAGCACGAAGCCGAGCAGAGAAAATTGGAAGAGCTCCGGAAGCAGATCCACGAGGAACGAGAGCGTGCCGAGTTTCGCCAGCTTCAAGAACAAGCCGGCCTTATCCCGTAATTTAAACTTTTTCCTTTTCCCCAATTTATTTATCTATTTAGGGTTTTGAACTAGGGCTTTATGCTTACGATACCAATTTTTATAAATTTAATTTTTTTTTTCAGGAAGCAAGAGCGTTTGGACTTTTTGTACGATTCAGGTTTAGCTGTGGGGAAGGGGAGTTCTAGTTTCAAGTCGCTTGAATCTTTACCGAAGACTGATCCGGAGACGACTGCATCATCATCTGCTTCTGCAAAGGTACTTAATTGATTGACGATTGAGTTTTTCTATATTGTTGTGATTATTCTTTTGAAATTTAATCTTGGTTTGGAATGTTAATTGGTTGGGGTAAATGGTGATTGTAATTGCAGCAATCAGCAGTGCCGGGAGCACTGTTTGAGGAGAAGTCGCAGACGGCCAATGATGCGTGGAGGAAACTTCATTCGGATCCTTTGCTTTTGATCCGGCAGAGAGAACAGGAAGCTCTTGCTCGTGTCAAGAATAACCCCGTCCAGATGGCCATGATTCGAAAATCTGTAAGTCCAGTATAGCCTGTATGATTCTGTAGTTTATGCATGTGGATTGAATGAGTGGTTGCAGTGCCAGTTTTTAGTTAAAAATACTGAGATCACCAAACTTGCTTAGAAAATTTTACATAGCTAAAGGGTTACTGCCATGGTAAACAACAGGAAGTTTGCCATGAACTATGACCCAGGTTTGATATTTACAAAGCTTTAGCTAGAGTAGTAAAACGGGACCTTCAGTGGTTGATAGCTGTAATTAGAGGGTACAGCAGGATGTTTCTCCTTGCAGCAACAGAATTATGAAATAGTCATCCAAGCCCATCTGTGAGCAGTCTGCTTACATGAATTAGGACTTGTTGCACATAAAAAATTGAAGGATAGCATGGTGAACTGTTTCTCCATTTGTTTTCCACACCTATTGGTTATATATTTTGGTTTCTTTGGCCTTTCTATTAAACTTTTATCCTTTTTCTCGGAATAAGTAAGGCAAAACCGTTTTTGGTAATGGAGTCCGATGGCAGAACTTCCTCATTTCTAGCATCAAATTTCATCAGTGTTTTCATGTCCATTTGTGTGGGGATGTATCATCAGGACTTGTTCTATTCTGTCTGTGAAGAGTTTGATTAGGCGGTTCTAAAAAGATGGTATCATTTCATAACCTTCTGCCTCCAGATTTTTTCTATATTCTAGAACAGTTAAGTATCTTCATACAAGCACAATTGTATGCAATTCATCCCTCATGCTGATGTGATGGCTGTTGAGGGTTATCTTTCTGGCATGAGTATTTGGGGTTTCTGGGTGAGGAGGGATGTTGGTTTGTAATTCATGGAAATTGTGGATCTGACTGAGAGGCACTGACTATCCTTTTGTCCTCATGTGAGATCTGAAGGGATCCACAATCAAGGCTGTTTTATTCTGCAGCTTGCCATATGATTGTTTTAGTTGATCCCTGTCTGTTGTTTTGTTTGGAAATGCATGATTGGAAAATGAGTTGGATAATGCATCTATTTTAAACCTCGAGGAATTTAGAGAGGATAGATTCCTTTTTGTGTTCAATATCATTTGGACCCAAGTCCTTAAAAATGTTTTTTTTGGGACCAGACATTTTTGGTCTAGATTGTAGGACCGAGGCCTGCCGCTATACCTAAAATCATATTTGGCAGAAATAGTGCCACTCAAATCTTTGAACTGTACAACACCAAAGGCGTCAGATTATGACTGTAACCTGCTTAAAAGGCAATTGTGCCTCACAGGCCCATAATAGCCCATCCTCTGCCCAGTTGCTCCTCCTGGAAATTGAACCACTAAGGCCTTGTATGGATATGTATTTCCAAGTCCAGTTTCCAGTTTCTAGTGTTGGAAAATGAATTTTCAGACGTTATTGATTTTCGTTTGAGAATTGCGAATATGTTTGGTTTGTTGTCTGAAATTTTTTATGGTATATGTTTGGAAATGAAAATAATAGTCTTTGAAATGTATTTTTGACACGAATCTGCGTGATCATAGTGAAAAATTGTTTGGTTGTGTTTCCAAAAGAATATTTCCATAAAAAAGTGAAAAGTAAAAATGACCTCATTTTACTGAGAACTTCCATTTACAAACATAAACTCATTTTCGAGAATAGTTGGAAAATGTCTTTTGAAAACACAACCTTACAAGCTTTGTTATGGTACCAATTGTTGCGTAGTAGCAGCAGATGCTTGACCCTATAATTACCCTATTTTTTTTATACATGTGTGTTGGGACCTCGTGGTGCTCTAGATTTATTATTTATCATGTACACTCAAAGATGTCTTGGAAGTGTTGGCGAGGCTTGTGATGTATATGTTGTGAAACCCTTTTGGAAGCTTGTGGAATGTAATGCTATGTGTTGTACTCTCAATCACTACGCAATTGTAATGGATTTTGGTCAATTGTCTTTTCCAGGTAGAAGCAAAAAAGGACAAGGACGTGAAGAAACAGAGGAAAAAGCATCATAAGAAGTCTAAACATCGGAAACATTCATCGTCAGAAAATGACTCCGACAATGAGGATGCTGCTTTGACTGTGGAAAAACAAAGAGAGAGTCATCACAAGGGTTCCAAATCCGACAAGGCTTCAAGTAAGAGGGCCCATACTTCTGATGAAGAAACAAGTCAACGGGATGCTCGAAGAAACAAATATTATGAGAAAGCGCACAAAGACCGAAGACCTAGTGGCGCTCCTAACACCAAGCATGAGAAAAGCGATGATCAACAGAAAAGTAAGAATAGTTATTACGATTCTCAACGTAAAGAACATTCTTCAGAACGGCATGAAAAAACCCGAAGCCACTTTGAGTCCTCTGGTAAGCCACCAAGGAGCGAGTCAAACAACAGGCATCGAAATTCTGTTAAACTTTCTGAAGAAGAGAGAGCTGCTAGGCTAAGGGAGATGCAAATGGATGCTGAACGACACGAGCAGCAAAGATTTAAACGGCTAAAGAAGGCAGCAGACAGTGATGCTAAGGAAGCTATTCACGATCGTGCATCTTTAGGAAGAAACTTCCTGGATGCTACTCAAAAAAGCGTCTACGGTGCTGAGAAGGGAGGAAGCTTAACAATTGAGGAGAGTGTGCGCCGTCGAACGCATTATCTACAGGGAAGATCGGCTACTGATAGCAATGCGTTCCGGCGGTCATAATTTGCTAATAGATATCCATAATCCGTTCTGGCATTTGTTTGTATCAATATGTTGAGACTTGTATGTACCTGGCTTTTCTTGTTTCTGTTTGGTGTTTGATTGAAAATTACATAAATGAAGATTTGCTTTGAACAGAGGTGGCTGAGTATGAGTAATAAGTTGCTGGGGAAATCAGTTACTCCGGGTTCGAGTCTCTGCAATGATAGGGTCGAATTGTTTTTTCTTTTTAAAAAAAGGGTGACCGAGGCTGGAGACGGATGATAATCATCCCCTATAAATCAATACATGCAATTTTATTATTGTTGTTATTATTAGTTGGGATAATTAGAAAAATACTCCCACGTTTTAGTCTAATTACAAAAAAAAACCCAGTTATCATTTAAAATTACAAATACCCTCTTGAGGCAATACAAATATTCGTCTGAGGTTTGTATTTGTCATACTAATTACCTCATTCAACACCCCTCAACAAGTGCAATTTGTAAATAGAAACATATGTTAAGGGGGGTATTTGTTATTCTAAAAGATAATTGAGTTTTTTTGTATTTAAACTTTAAGGGAAGTATAAAAGTCATCCTTATTATTATTGTTATTTGTCTTGCTCATCCATAAACTGTGACGTTTTATGACAGGTCAAGTAACCATATATGAAGGGCTTGTGCTGTCGCAACAGAACAAATTCGATAGTGTTGGGACATGCTAGAATTGATTATCCTGGATCCACCTGCTCCTCAGCAACAGTTGGTTGATGAAAGACAGCTCCTGTAAAGAAGTTTGAATTTCACTTTTTTTGTTAGTAACGTCTATACCATAAGCTAAACTTATTATTTCATTCTTTTTGTACAATAGAAGTTACAAAGAGAAAAAAGAAGATTGTGACAATGGATCACTCAAATTTAGACCTTAATATAACAGATTCCTTGAATCTTAGGTCCTTCACGTCTTTTCGGCTATGCAATCAATTATGAGTTATTTTGCCCTTGTTGCTTTCTCGTTTTTCCAGTGCGTCCACTTTGGCTATCATCTTTAACGAATCACTTGGGTTAAAAGGTCTAAATCATGGAAATTATAAGCATAATGCAATTAATTTGAAGCAGACTTTGATAGACACTTTGCATGTGACTTGTTAGCTACCAGTTTCTTTCCTTTTCTTTAATTACGTAATAAAGTAAAACTTATAACGTTATCAGTCACAGGAAATCAAGATCGACGTGGAAGAATAAACCACAAGGTTAATCATAATTACTACCGGAGACATCTTCAATACAAACATTATTCTAAAAATCCTTGCCTAGTCCCATCGGCGCTAGGCTCTCTTTGGTTGGCTAATTTTTCTTTCCGATTGGGCCCACTGGGCCTAATCCTATCTATACCTTGCCTAACCCTGCTCAAGACCCAGTCTACGGTCCGCCTAGCGTATAAATTGATGCATCCCCATGCGAAATGAAGAATCCAAATTGTTGTCAATCAAGTGATTCAACTGAATAAAAATGGGTCCCTAAATTAAGACAAAATAGATGCCTCAACCGCGAACGTAGTTATCTAAACTTAAAGCTGTAATGAGAACCTCACGAGTCAGTTTACAACGGCCCCTCAAACCTCAGCCTAATGAATAGTTAGTTAACAATCAAAATATATTTTTGCTTTAAATCCTCTACCTGTTGTACCCAAAAATAATTGCAGCATCAAATACTTCTTTCTTCTAAGTAGTCTACTGAAAATGAGGCTACTCATCTCTCTACTCTTTGCTCTCTTTCTTGCGGGGACATCTTCAATTAGAGTAAATCAAGGCATGTTTTCTTAAATTCCACCGCACAATCAATTATTTGCAGAAAAACAACTATATATACTTTTGCATATTTGAAACTCATCTTTAACTAATGATCTTTTACTAACCTGAAATATCTTGCAGAATTTGATCAGTCCAAGCATCCATCTTTGCACCTACCTTTGTATCACATCGGTCGACACGGCCCCGACTCACTTCAGACAACTCCGTCCTTCTCCGAAGCACTTTCTCACGATGTTGCTCGCGTTAAGTTTCTAAACTCCAGACTCACCAAGAAGAATAACCTGACAGCACCAATGGCAACAAAGTTGTTCGACGGGAAATTCGCCATCAGCGTTCCCCTGAATCCCGGAGAATCGATAGGTGTCGCAAATTACTACACGAAAATAGGAATTGGAACACCACCAACTTACCATATCGTCGTTGTCGACACGGGCAGCTCGTTTTCGTGGATCCAATGCGAGCCCTGTTCGATCTACTGCCATCCGCAAATCGGCTCACGTTTCGATCCCTCTGCTTCTAACACATACCAAAAGCTATCGTGCGCCGCAAACCAGTGCACTTCCTTAAAAGATGCCACTCTCAATAGTCCTATGTGCACATCTTCAAACACATGTCTCTACACGGCAACATACGGAGATCAATCCTTCTCAGTTGGATATTTGAGCAAAGATTCGTTAACACTGGGGACAGAATCGCTTCCTAATTTCGTGTTTGGATGTGGACAAGATAACGATGGTTTATTCGGAAAATCGGCCGGCCTAGTCGGCCTGGCGAAAAATGAGCTATCTATGTTTTCTCAACTGTCTGCTAAGTACGGCAAAGTTTTCGCTTACTGTCTCCCAACGGCTACGTTGTTGGGAAAAACCGGCAGTGGAGGTTTTTTATCCGTTGGGACAATTAGTTCACATTCTGCTTATAGATTTACTCCGATGTTGTCTGATTCTCGTGATCCAACGTTGTATTTTTTGAAGCTGTCGGGTATATCAGTCTCTGGCAGGCCGTTAGGCCGGCAAGCGTCTGATTATAATGTTCCGACAATAATAGACTCGGGCACGACAATTTCGCGGTTGCCCACGCCGGTTTATTCGGCTTTCAGGGAAGAGATGGTTAAGATAATATCGTCCAAGTATAAAATGGCTGAGGCTATTTCGATTCTGGATGCCTGTTTTGTAGGGAGTTCTGATGAGATATCTACAGTTGTGCCTTCTGTTCAGTTGATGTTTCAAGGTGGGGCAGAACTTAACTTGGAACCTCAAAATGTTGTAATAGAAGTGGAGAAGGGGACTACTTGCTTGTCATTTGCGGGTAATTCGAATACTGGTGATATCGGCATAATCGGCAACCAGCAACAGCAGACTTTTGATATTGTCTATGATATAGAGAGTTCAAGAATCGGGTTTGCTGCCGGTGGGTGTCGGTGATTGGACAGTTTCGGGTGTTTTAGATGCTACACATGGTGTACATACACTTGGTATAGCATTTATTGTCTAAATGTCTTCTGAGTGTCTTGTTTGTTAGGAAATGAGACATTTGGCCTTTTTTTCGTAATTGGTATTGTAGCATGGATATTATCGACAAATGCATTTGTTGTGATACTCTATGTATGTTGTTTGTTATGAACTTTATGTGCATAAGTTGTATAAATATGATTGATGTATAAATGTTAGATTCATATTTCCAAGTGATCAGTTATTTCAAAACGAATGGGTCAGATTTAAAAGGCTTCCGTTTTCCTTTCTACTTATCTTTGTGAAAAATTGAATGTTAGATAGTTTTTGGATAGTTCATCAAAAATATAGTAAACAAAAAAAAATGGACATAAAATTAATCAAGAAAAGTTGAAGGGATGTCTCGATATGGATAGTGGGTGGTCCTTAGTGGTTGGTGATTGAGGACATCAAATGCCAATTATTGTTAATTGAATGGTGACATGCATTAATTAATCAAGGACTTTTTATATGTACATGCACAAAGTAGAAGTTTGATGACAAATGAAGTAGGCCAAAACTTTTTTTTTTAACGAACTTTTCCCGTCCCGTATTTAACTACCAGAGCTTTTTTTTTTTTAGCAAAATAACACCCCGGGGGGGGGGGGATTGAGGCGTGATCCCCTACCGTATATCAAATAATCAAAATGTCATATAATGTCATGCCGTCGCAATTTGCCGAGAAAATCAAAGAACAAATAACATATCACTACGATATCTAGAAAGACTATCATAGAGAGAAATCTAAAGAATAAGAGGAGAACCAATGATCTATGAAAATCAAGCTCGGATATCCCGGTTGGTCCATCCGAATGAGCAAAGAAGGTGGTGAGAAGTCGTGCCCTCATCAACAATGTGATCGCAAGCGGTGGCAAAGAACTCCCAACTCGCTTAGGTGATCTATTTGGTCGATTCCCCTCTCGTGTATGTGGGAAATCAAATCGAAGGTCCTCAAAGATCTTCCGAATGCGAATCGGGGTATCTTGAACTGCCAAGAGCAAGGCCACGAAGTGATCGTGGTGACCACCGCGTGGCCCAACTCGATCCAAATCAAGAGAAAACGACGGGCATGCCGCGGCCCCATCTCGGCGCTAGTAGCTCAAAGATGAAAGCTAGACACCGCCTGGAGAGAGCAATGAAAAGCCAACATAAGTCTCGCCTTTGAATGATCTCGAATCAATCCCCTCCGCCAAAGAATCAAGGTATCTCGATCAAACGAACCATCCGTGTTCACTTGATCCGAGGAGACCGAGGGGCTCGCCAAATCACCAACCTAGGCTGCGTGAAACCCGTGGTGGAGCATTCCCCGCAAAAACTCACAGGGAGGCATCCGGACCAATCCGAAGGGCTCAAACGCCGACCTGAACAAGAATCCGAGATACCGCTCCACCCGCCAAATAATGTGAGAAGCAAGAAAGGAATGTGTCGATGCTTGACACTATTCTTTTTTCCGTCCAAACAAACCAAAAATCAAGCGGGGAACCAAGAAACTCAAGTGCCTCATGTGTGATCCGTGTGTGCGATTCCTCCAAAATGAAAGGAACAATATCATATCGGTGGTGTGTGGGAGTGTAGTGTCAAACCAAGGAAGAAAGTGATTCAACACGGGAACAAAGATATCATTCATCAAAAAGAGGTGAGGGATAGATTCGACTGAGAGATGAATGTGGATTATTCAAGCAACACTAGCAACGTGAGGCAAGGGAAGTGCCACGTGCCGAAGCTTGATATCACGAAAAAGACGATTACGAAGGAGGCGCAAAGGAAAATAGAGATAGTAGGAATAAGAGCATCGTTCCAAATGGCACCATACAAAAAGTTCGAGCATTTCTACCCAAGAGAGAATCCCAAGCGAGAAGACATAGAGAACCCACCATGAGAGGTAAACATCCACCGCATGATATCCTCTCGACCCCAGAAGAATCGGAACCCGAATATATCCTCAATGAGACTCTCGGGAAGCCCACATCCAGGAAACCAAGACTGATACAATCTATCTCTATCCCATATACCATCGCGAATGAACAATCAACCGTCATATGACCCAACGGCCGATCCAAACAATGATCTGCAAGCGGCCTATGCCCAAACCAAATATCATCCTTAAACTAACACGGCTACCACGCTAATAGACCAAAAAATCCGCTCCTGGGCTCAAATACCGATCCGCCTCAAGCGCTCCACCGATGACTATGATTATGTGTTACTGAGAGGCTCACAGGAGACCGAAGCCCATTGTAAAAGATTTGGCGATCAAGAATTGAGCCCACAACGAATGGCCCTCGCGTAACCTCCACCACAACTTGAATCAAGGCGTCGGCAATATCCGAAAGTCGGCGCAACCCCACCCACCCTCGAAATAGGATGGCAAATAGTATCCCAATCGATCCAATGAGTCTTCTTCTGTCCCGCATAGGATCCCCAGGAAGAATCTAGCCATGATTTGCTCCAATGTTGCAGAATCTGTCTTTGGCGGCCTGCATGACTGAAGAATATGCAATGGGGTGGCCATTAGCATGCTCCGAATAAGAGCGAGCCTACCACCAAAGGAGAGATGTCGATGCAACCACCCAAAGAACTATATCCAACATCCTCTCAATCACCGGGAGGAAGAGCTCTTTCGTCATTCACCCCTTGAACAAAGAGACACCCAAATAAGTCATCGGCAAGTCATCGCGAACAAAGCCTCGTCCATTTCATGAACCATGTGCTCCGGTACCATCAATGTAACGTGGGGCGAGAAAGAATCTACTCTTTCGGACACCGACCGGTGGCGAAGTAGCGAGAATAGTGCTCCGAAAGTGCCTCAACGTGACGAGGCCATTGTCGACGCCTAGTGAAGATAACAACATCATCAAAGATAGGCCAAATGAGTCACCGGAAAACCCCATCGCGTCCGATAAATCATATCCGTGTGTCGTCTAATAATGGATTCCAATCACCGGGATAAATACTCCGCCGCTTGAGAACAAACAAGGCGGGAGATAGAGGATCCCCCGCCGCAGATCCCCGAGTCGAAGGAAAATATCCGAAGGGATACCATTAACTGAAACGAGAAGCCGCATGTTCTACAACCGCCAACCATATCAATCCACCGAACGAGGAAGCCCATGTGAATCATAGCTGTATACAAGAAATCTCATTGCACCATATCATAAGCTTTAGTCATATCCAGCTTCATCACCATATTAGGAATCTCCGTGGCTAAGCTGATATCATGGATAAGCTCCTGCGCGAGCAAAATGTTATCCGAGATGACACGACCGGGTGTGAAACCACTCTGATTCGGCGACACAATCAAAGGTAGAATCGAGACCAACCGCGCATTCATAATCTTAGAGATAATCTTATTCGTCACGTTGCACAGGCTAATCGGCCGAAACTCAGTCCACTTCCGAGGGTGAGGAACCTTCGGGATGAGAACTATAGATGTAGCTGTGAACGTGGACGGCATGAGATTACCCGAGAAAAAGTCAACCACCGCATCCTCAACATCCAATCTCACGAAATCCCAACAGTGCTGAAAGAACAAAGATGAGAATCCATCAGGCCCCGAAACACAAGACAGATCAATCCCAAACACCGCATCGCGAACCTCCTGAGCCGTCGGCATAGCACAAAGTCCATCAAGATCAACGGAATCAGGAAGTCGGGGAAAGAACTCATCTACAGGGGGAGTCAGATACTCCAAGTCGAAGTCAATAAAGACCGAAAGAATCGAATCGCCGACTTCGAATCTCGTAATCCCGTGTGATCACCACTCCATCATCATCAATCAAGTGAATTCTAGCGCGACACCGCTTCGTTTAACAAATCCGTGGAAAAACTTAGTGTTGCGCTCCTCCTCGATCGCCCACTTAATCGCACTTTTCGGGCGCCAAAATCCTCCTCCATTTTCAAACGTAGCTCGACTCGGCCACACAACGACGATGTAGGTCACCGATGAGTCGGAGACGGATCACTATCATATACACTAAGCCATCAAATCTGTCTCATCACCGGTCCCCTAACCCGATCAAAAACATTACCAAACGCCTGGTGATTCCAAATCTTAAGTCTGCGCTTGACCTATTCAACTTGTCAGGCCGCAAGCTCCTCATTCCAAAACAACCAGTGAGATGGTCTCATAGATATAATTCATGAGACATATCCTATATATAATTGAAATTCCAACCCAAATCGAAACCCATAAAAATAACCGATATTTTTTGTGTATTGTAGGGCCGGTCTCATGAACTCAAATCCATGAGACGGTCTCATGTAAAACCACCTCAATGAAGTTTTGCCAAGTAGTAGGTATAAATTTTACATCCACATACATTTGCACTTGATGCATGTTAGTAGGATGGTTTACTGTTTTTGAGAAATGGCTAAGTGTATAGAAGATTTAGGCTAGTCGAGGCCTGTATTCGATACAGTCTCCGCAAGACGAAACCGCCCCGTATTCGAAGTGCTTACAGTTCTGGCGTTCGTCCCTAAGATACAACAACTTTTATCTGTTTCGACTTAGCAGCACTTTGCAAAAGTCTAAACTACAGCGAACTAACGTGTCTGGAACTTTCAAGCTATGAAGGAAGTGAAATCAATATGCTGATGCAACTGACTCATTTTTTAGGCTTGTATTTTCTTGTATCTAATTTCATCTGCAGGGGTTCGTACTTATAGGCATCAAGGTTCCCGAATGGAAAGAATATGTCTTTTGGCTCGAAAAGAAATGTCTACAGCCAAAAAATACACATGGTAGCTCGAACAAGTGCATCAGTTTGAAACGTTCGCGTCCATGCACACCTGTGCACGCGTTTAATTATGCTCATTGTCTCGCAGTGCGCGCCGCGCACACGCTGGCCTCAGCGCGCGGTGCGCTCTGCGCACAACTCCACGTCCGCGCACCCGATTTGGATTTTAATTAATTATTTAAAAAATAATTAATTAATATTTTAAAAGAATTTTAAATAAATTTGGTCCAAAAAGTATAAGGGCATTGAAGCCCAGGCCCACGGGCCGGGCTGAGCCGAGCCGAGCCAAGCCGGCCGGCAGCGGCGCGCGCATGTATTTTGAACCAAACCCACAAGCATGTAGGTCCTCACCCCTTTAAAAACTTTGGTGCCCCAAAGGCCCAAACCCATATGTCTAACTTATGATTTATTAAATGAGCAAACTTTGGCTATCTACTCTAGGTGGGATGGAGCATTTCTCCTTCCCCACATTTTCCATTTTCCAAACTATTTTCTAGTTTTAAATGACTAACTTCTAGCATTAATTTCTCATTCACCCGGAATTGGTTTTGAGAAATTCCAAATGCTATTCTCATCTACTCACTTAATAGAAATTTTACAAATAATTTAATTCCATTTTTCACTAATGGAAACTACTTAAATATTTGGTCAAAATCGGGTCAACGCCCATTTTCCACAAACCAAATTCCAACAATCCCCCACATGAATGAATTGAATACATGCGTGTATGCAGGTTCGCTTGAAAGTCTTGACGAACTGTTATTGCATCTGGATAGGTAGCTTGTGGCTTTGAACCTTCCATAGTAAAATATTATCTGATTTACTAGCTGCTTAGTGACGCGATGTCTTGAACTACTCAGTCGTTTGTGTAAACCGAGACAATAATACTTACACAATAACAATTCTAACATTTGTTATTCTCACGTTGTGTCCATTTCAGCCCAGGACCATATCTTAGATGTTGAAAATTATTTGGGTCTCGGATCTAATCCGGGTCAAATAAGATCCAGCTTTTCAATCAAATTGAACGGAAACGAAAGCGAGGAATTTCAAAATTCGAGTTTTAGATATAAGAATACAAGATCATGCTTATTAAATTTATTCAAACAAAAGGAAGAAAAGAAAATTTACCTCTTTCGACGATTTTCTTGTTCTTCAATTTTTCTCCGTTAATCCTTCGAATCCCCAGAGCTCGTAGACACCCCAATCTTCCAATTCGATCCTCCCTATCAACGGCAGTGTGTGGGCACCCAAATAATAATTTTAAGTTCCTAACTTTAATATTCCTACGATGTACTCAACTCATGAGATCGTAGGATTGGGCTACCTGGATAGGAGGGGAATTGAACTAGGCTTAAAATCTAAACCACAAAAACACTTTGGAGAGAAGTCATTAACAAATCTTTATTGAAATCGCGCGGGCCGAAATTCCAAATCAATTCAGTTGGTGGAAAACTCCCTTTGGCAATTGAAATACAACTAATATTTTCAATTTGACCAACTTATAATTATGTTGGTTGATCAAATTCAAAACCAGGGACCGAAACTTGTTAAGGAAAATTTCAATAAATAAGCTAAGAGAATTCTCGTTGATTGCAAGAGGCAACCGGTTTTTCTTTTCAGCGTAAAAGTTGATGATCCAAACTATGAGATGTGGTTTTTTTTATAGGGCTAGTTCAATCAGTTTCCCACTCCAACTTAATTTCCTATCTAATCTAGAATTCCTAATTCTAGATAGAGTCAAACTCTAATTGATAATTATCCAATATAATTATCAATATATTAATATTATAAATATCTTATATTTATTTAATTTCCAATACAGTCAAAACTGTAGAATATAATATATTCCCAGAATTAACTAATATTAATATATTAGCCCAAATAATTTGGAAAACTCATTTCCATAAACCCTTAGGAACTGAAAATATTATTTCTAACCCGTTTACTCTAGGAAGGCGAACCAGGAGACCATGGACCTATAATTATAAGCTCCAATAAATTGAAAAAATAATTAACTCTTTAATTAATTTATTCAACTTATTAATTCTGATATTACTCCACTACAAATTCGGAATTGCACTCTTATAATTATAGAATATCTTACTCTGCGAATTGAGGAGTCCACTGATATAATCATTACATATAGATTAATCGTCCATAGACAATTCGTAATTGAAGTTAGGTAGTATCCGTTAAACCTCTTCAATTACCTCCTATCCTCATTTACCATTAATTCACTAGCGAGTGGTTAATTTATAATCGGATTATAAATTAGAGATCTCAAACCATTCGAGTTCGAGAATTAACAAATGAGGGAATCATCTTTCTACTTGTCGCAAGAATGAATGGATTCCATATCTCGTGAATTTATATTCCCAACTATTTAATTCAAATGTGAATCTAAAATGCAAGTGTTGGGAATGTCGTAGGACAAACTTAAACGAGCAAATTAACAATCACACCGAAATAAACAGGAGTCTATAATCCCTCAGGATTAAGATTTATCCATACATGATCATGTAGTGATTTAATTTGATTTTCCATTTCTACAACGGAAATTGTATGAAAAATTCAAATTAAATCGGTCCAAGTCCTAATATGATTTGCCCCCACTAAGATGTCTCCACATCGACGGTCCGGATAAGACAGTCACATTCAAAATGTTCTGGGCCGCATTAATGATATTTTAATTAAAGATCTCATACTTTAATTAATTTCATCACGGACTAAATTTTAGTCTATTATCCATAATCGTAATCCTCTTGTATATAACTCTTATATACTAAGATTATGGTTACAATAAATAAACTAGGAATTTACATGATGTTCAAGAAAATACATACAATATGCAAAAGAGTTCGAAAATAAATGTCGCATTTATTAATAATCAAAAACAATTCACAATTGCTTTAAGGGTATTATCCGTAACAATCTCCCACTTGTCCTAAAGCATATGGGACATGTCTCTCAGTCCTAAATTCTTGTGCCTTTAAAAATACTTTTCAGGCTGGGTCTTATTGACAGGATCAACAAGAATGTACACTGACCCATATATCAACTTTCGAGTATCATTGTCTAACTAGAAGTGAGAATCAGTGTAGTTGTCTATTTTAAGGTCACCCACCTAAATAGACAAACATATTATTCTCAAACATACTTGAGAAGGTTCTTGACTATTATCTAATGAAATATTTCTGGATTAGACTGAAATCGGTTGGCTATCCATATCGCATATCACATACCGAGCCTAGTACACAATATAGCATACATAAGGCTGCCTACTGCAGAGGCATAGGGAATACGTCCCATGTCCTCTTCCTCCTGAGGTGTCTTAGGATACTACTCTTGGAGAGAACAACTCCATATCGAGTTGGTAGGTAGCCCTTCTTGGAATCTTGCATTCTATAATGCAACTGCATCTTATTGATATAAGAAGCTTGAGATAATGCCAATAATTTGTTCTTGTGATTTTGAACCATTCATATTCCAAGAACATAATTCGCTTATCCAAATCTTTCATTTGGAGTATACACAAGGCTCATCAACACTTTGGTTAAAACCAAGACTTGATCATCTCATCAAATCTATGGTTCCATGACCTTGAGGCTTGCTTTAACCCATAAATGGATCTAAGAAATTTGCAGACTTTCTACTTTTGACCTTCGGCTACAAAACCCTATGGTCCGAATCTATTTCTTGGTTCATAACTTCAAGACACCTCACTATATCAGAATCCTCCATCACTTGTCAAAAAGACAATGGATCATCGTCTACCCCATCAAAGACTGCAACATTTGTCTCTTTAATTTGACGATAGCGGATTGGTGGTCTAATCACCCTCCCACTGCGTCGAGGTGTCATGACATTCTGATCAGGTATAGTGGTATTTCTAGCAATTTCCCCAACAACTCTTGTTGGTTGTGGTCTGATCTCATCAGAAAGTAACTCCTCGAGTACAACTTTACTTCGAGGTTGGAAGTTTTCTATATAATCATTCTCAAGAAACATAACATTAGTCAAAACTATTACTTTCGTTTCTTGCGAATCATAAAACAAACTTCCTCTCGTTCCTTTGGGGTATCCAATGAACAGATACACTTCTGAACATGGATGCAACTTTTCAGTCTTTCCTTTCAGCACATGTACTGGGCAACCTCATATGCGGAAGTGGTGTAAACTAACTTTACTCCTATTCCACAACTCTAGTGGTGTCTTTTGGATTGACTTAGACGAAACTACATTCAAAATGTAAACCGTCGTTTGCAATGTATACCCCCAAAACGAATCAGGCAGTGTCATGTAGTTCATCATCTACCTAACCATATCAAGCAATGTTTGGTTTCTCCTTTCAGCAACACCATTTTGCTGAGAAGTGCCAGGTGCTTTGAGTTGGTACAATATACCATTGATGGCTCAAAAGCTACTCTAGAAAACCGTAGGCAAGTGCACCTATCGTTTTGTAGTATAGATTATTGAGTATCGAGTGTCATTCCCACGAGGACTATGATTACTAGTAATTACCGTCTTTTTATTATCTAGCCTACAAATTCGTCAAATAGTTTGTTGCAAAATAAAAATAAAACAAAAGCAAATAAAAGTGGAAGAGGCAACTAAGAACACAAAAGATATCGATACACTCGTATTGGAAGATGTTAGATATAAATATGCTTGAATGTGAATCCCTCTAGAACGTCTTTGTGATTTTACCAAAATAAATACAACCATAACCCTTAAGTTTTAACCATCCCTTAACATATTTTCATGCTTCATGGACCGTAGGCATTCCTAAATTAAGTTAAACACTTTTTCAAGGCGAAAAACTCTAACCTCAAGTTGATTAACTGAAATCTCTTTCTAGTTAAAACCCCAAGATTGCATTAACGATTTGTGAATTCCCATATTAGGTTTGACCCTAATCCGAAGATTTATGTCGCCCTATATCTAGGATTGCATGCAACTCTTTTCACTTATGTTGGTTCTATTTCACCATGAATCTCTCGATTTCGGTGAAAAATAAACTTCAAATCAATATTGCGCATATACCAATTCGAATAAACAAGCATAACATACGTGACTCGCATAAAAACATAAGAAAATATATTAAAACATTCAAACCAATGATCACAAATAAGTTCTAGGGTTCATCACATTCAAACACTAGCGATTTAACTCATGATGGATTTGAGAATGAAAAACAACAATTAAACAAGAAGTTTGTTTCGAAATCAACATGAATACTTGGAGTTAAAACTTCCAAAACCAACATAAGACTCCCCTGTTGGAAGTATGATGATGAAGTGGTGGAGTTCATCTTCTCCGAGCGATCTTCAATCCTTGTGCCTTAGCGCCTCTCCATGGTAATCCAAGCCTTCTAACTCTCTTCCTCACCACAATGTGTGTTTTTCCTCTCCAAAATATGAACTTTCATGTCTAAAATTTGATTTCTATGTATATCAATGAATGAATCAATCCTTCAACCCACACTCTTGGATTTTATAGACATTATTTTTGGAGAAAGTATTCTTAATAATGTCATCTTTTGATAGTTTAATACCCAACTTTATGAGTTGGGTTGTTAGAATCATTATTTTCATGTGATCATGTGGGAAAATAAGGAATTGGTGAAGCATAATGAGGTGTAAATGTGCAAAAAGAGTTGTCAAAAGGCTTGATTGAAGTGCTTTCCCAAAATACCCTTCAAAAATCGTGCGAAACTTGATCCGTAACACGGCCCGTGCTCAAAAGCACGGCCTGGCCGTGTTTTTCACGCTGTTTGGGGTTTGGGGCCGTGCTTTGAAAGCACACCCTGGCCGTGCTTTTCACGCTATGGCCATATTTTTCTTTTTGGTGATTAAAAGCATGGCCGTGTTTGAAAAGCACACCCTGGCCGTGTTTGTCTCGAAAGGCCCCGAAATGACACGTTTAGCTTGAGATTTCGAGTGTTTTTGCATCCATAAACCCCGGGATATGTTTTGACATGAATCCATGGTCCGAAATCCACCAAAATTAGCTCCGAATGATCAATCTACACCAATAAAAGCACCTCACAAAGAATATGAACTATGCACAATCAAAAACTCATGAAACTAACAACAAAATAACTCAAATTCTACTCAAATACACACATAAAACATGCATAAAAAGACACTTATCAAACCACCTCCAACTTTGAACTTTGCTTGTCCTCAAGCAAAACATAAAACCATAATGAGGGATTCAATACATCACAACACACAAGGAATGTATTTTTCTCAACACTTTGAATATAAGTAGTCAAATTCTTAGCCCTCTCAACGCAAATTAGTCATTAAGTAAAAATATAGTTTTGCAAATCGATCGATTGTCAAGTAAAACATTAATATCAATGGGCATTATTCATACTTTAACTCATCATTCCACAAATATTGATAGTTATGCACAACTTCAATCCAACCACACCATGAAAATATAAGAACTCAATATATTTTTGTAGTTAGTCTACTAGTCATGTAACCAAGCTTTTGAACTTTATTGGAATGAGAAATGCAAGCAATATACATTCTTCTTTTTTTTTTCTTTTTCTTTTAGGACACGTTCGAGGCATGTTTCCACTAGGTTTAAATTTTGAATTTTCGTTCAAACACTCCTAGGGTGGTTTCATATACTCATATTTGTATTGTCGTTTTACGTAAAAGTTAAAAACGAGGCTCATGAATACTCCTAGTTACTAAGCAACAACAAATAGAGGAGTATAACCTCGATTGGACCCTTTTTTTTGCTTTTTTTATTTTGTTCTTTGGCTTGGTTTAACAACTAGTCAACCACTACTAAATCAAGAGTTCTCGGACTTTCATAGCCCTAAGAATCGTCATATATGTCGTAACAAATCAAGTATCGTAGTGTTAGAAGTCTCGTTTAAATTCAATCCACATCCATGTCAATCTATTCAAGACAATAAATTGCTTTGCATTAAAAAATACAAATTATAAAGCTAATTTATGAATAAATAGCAAACACACAAGCATTCCAAAGAAAATTTTAACAAGCATGCAATCTCATCCACCTCCAACTTAAAGATTCACATTGTCCTCAATGTGAGAGAAAGAGATGGACATAGACACAAAACACACAAAAACAACAGAAACTAAAAAGAAAAGAAAGGGAAAAGAAGGAAAGAAACGACCTTCTTTGTGAGAATAAAATCGATGTGGGGCGACCATTGAGTTGTTTAGGTGAGGGATTTCACCGGCATATGCATATCTTATTGTGGAGGTTTGTCGCGCGAATTGGTCACAATATTACCAAGTAAAGTTTCCTGATCCGCGACGAGTTTCATATTCTACCCAAACAAAAAAAAATTAAAGAAAAATAAAAAATGACTAGATTAATAAAAATAAGGTGTTCCTAATATCATAATACCCGACAACGGCGCCAAAAACTTGATGGCTCAAAAGCTACTCTAGAAAATCGTAGGCAAGTGCACCTATCGTTTTGTAGTATAGATTATTTAGATCGAGTGTCATTCCCACGAGGACTATGATTACTAGTAATTACCGTTTTTATTATCTAGCCTACAAATTCGTCAAATAGTTTGTTGCAAAATAAAAATAAAATAAAAGAAAATAAAAGTGGAAGAGGCAACTAAGAACACAAAAGATATCGATACACTCGGATTGGAAGATGTTGGATATAAATATGCTTGAATGCGAATCCTCTAGAACGTCTTTGTGATTTTACCAAAATAAATACAACCATAACCCTTAAGTTTTAACCATCCCTTAACATATTTTCATGCTTCATGGACCGTAGGCATTCCTAAATTAAGTTAAACCTTTCTCAAGGTGAAAAAATCCTAACCTCAAGTTGATTAATGAAATCTCTTTCTAGTTTAAAACCCCCAAGATTGCATTAACGATTTGTGAATTCCCATATTAGGTTTGACCCTAATCAGGAAGATTTATGTCGTCCCTATATCTAGGATTACATGAAACTCCTTTCACTTATGTTGGTTCTATTTCACCATGAATCTCTCGATTTCCGGTGAAAAATAAACTTCAAATCAATATTGCGCATATACCAATTCGAATAAACAAGCATGACATAAGTGAATCGCATAAAAACATAAGAAAATATATTAAAACATTCAAACCAATGATCACAAATAAGTTCTAGGGTTCATCACATTCAAACACTAGCGATTTAACTCATGATGGATTTGAGAATGAACACAACAATTAAACAAGAAGTTTCATTCAAAATCAACATGAATACTTGGAGTTAAAACTTCCAAAACCAACATAAGACTCCCCTGTTGGAAGTATGATGATGAAGTGGTGGAGTTCATCTTCTTCTCCGAGCGATCTTCAATCCTTGTGCCTTAGCGCCTCTCCATGGTGATCCAAGCCTTCTAACTCTCTTCCTCACCACAATGTGTGTTTTTCCTCTCCAAAATATGAACTTTCATGTCTAAAATTTGATTTCTATGTATATCAATGAATGAATCAATCCTTCAACCCACACTCTTGGATTTTATAGACATTATTTTGGAGAAAGTATTCCTTAATAATGTCATCTTTTGATAGTTTAATGCCCAACTTTATGAGTTGGGTTGTTAGAATCATTATTTTCATGTGATCATGTGGGAAAGTAAGGAATTGGTGAAGCATAATGAGGTGTAAATGTGCAAAAAGAGTTGTCAAAAGGCTTGGTTGAAGTGCTTTCCCAAAATACCCTTCAAAAATCGTGCAGAAACAGTCCAGAAACACGGCCGTGCTCAAAAGCACGGCCTGGCCGTGTTTTTCACGCTGTTTGGGGTTGCCAGAAGCACGGCCGTGCTTTGAAAGCACACCCTGGCCGTGCTTTTCACGCCATGGCCATATTTTTCTCTTTTTTGGCTGATTAAAAGCATGGCCGTGTTTGAAAAGCACACCCTGGCCGTGTTTGTCTCGAAAGGCCCCGAAATGACACGTTTAGCTTGAGATTTCGAGTGTTTTTGCATCCATAAACCCCGGGATATGTTTTGACATGAATCCATGGTCCGAAATCCACCAAAATTAGCTCCGAATGATCAATCTACACCAATAAAAGCACCTCACAGTAATATGAACTATGCACAATCAAAAACTCATGAAACTAACAACAAAATAACTCAAATTCTACTCAAATACACACATAAAACATGCATAAAAATACACTTATCAACCATGCTCTAGCAAATAATCTTTGAACTCAATATCGACATATTTGCCCCCTCGATTGGATCGAACGCACTTCAAAGATTTACCTAGCTATTTTTCAGCTTCCGCAGGAAATTCCTTGAACTTTTTCAAAAGTCTCGGATTTTCTATGCATGAAATAAACATATCCAAACCTCGAGTAATCATCAATAAAAGTGACGAAGCACTCAAAGCCACCTCTAGCTTGTGTGGTCATGGGACCACAAACATCACTATGCACAAGCTCTAGTGGTTCTTTGTCTCTATTGCCCTTTGCAGAGAAAGGTCTCTTAGTCATTTTTCCTTAGACATGATTCACAAACAGGAAAGAGTGCCAACTTTTAGCTCTCTCAAAGGACCATCCTTTGCAAGCCTATTTATCCTTTCTAGTGAAATATGCCCTAACCTTAGATGCCAAAGATATGTTTCATCATCTTGAGAAACCTTTTGCCTTTTTGGTTTAGGATGTTCTACTTTAAATATTTCGGCATTTAGCAGTGGTTGTTCATTAGGCTTAATTAAATAGAGTCCATTTTCCAATTTTGCAGTACAAATATCACGCCCATTTTTAGAAATATAATCGAATTATCATTAAAAGATAGTGAAAATAAATGTTCATGCAATTTTGAAACAAAAATCAAATTTCCACGGAAACCAGGAATATAATAAAAATCATTTCAAAACAATATTTTATCTCTAATATTAATCTTAATTACTCCCACTGTTTTTGCCGAAACCACTGCACCATTGCCAACTCGCATTGTGAAAGACCGATCGGCATGCTCTTCATAAGAGCTAAGCATTTGTAAGCAAGAACAAACATGATTAGTAGCTCCAGAGTCAACTACTCAAGTAGAAGAATCTCTAGCTACCAAACAACTTTCAAGAATAAGTAAATCAAATTTACGTTTCTTGTTTTCCTTTACTTTGGAGAGAAACTTGGGGCAGTCTCTCTTCCAATGTCCCTCTTCACCGCAGTAGAAACAATTTCCCTTTGGTTTAGAGAAACATTGCTTCTTGCCTTTAAGGTTTTCACATACGAGTGCAATATTCAAGTTACTATTCCACTTGTTACAATTTTCTCCGATGAATGAATCATTCAACAGTGCAAACATAGGACAAGACATCATTGCTGAAAATTAAATAAAGCGACATAAATAAGCAAACGAACATCATGGAGCATTCAATTTAGGAATCATAAAATGATGCATGAAAGCAATAAAATTTATCCTACCAATTCCAAGGTAATTTAATCTAACATTTGAAAAGTCGTCGTAGGGTAGGTCAAATCAAATGATGATTAAATCGAGACCATCTCAGATTAATAAAATAAATAATCAAGACATCTCATATCTTCATTTATTAATTAATCAACTTTTAATTTAGCCTAGATATATCCAAACTATTTGATTGTATCCTTATGAGTTGTTACCCATTATTTCGGATTTTAAAAATTTACTCAAAATCGTCGTCGTAGGGTAGAAAAATTAAGAGTTAAATTTTAAATTCTTATCATTTTGAAGATTAAGCCGTGATTATTGATTTAAGTGAAAACCATCCGTAGGGGGATGAATCTGAGCGTCGCGAGGCGTCACTTAAATCTCACGGTGCTTTGATCGATAATGGAGGCCATAGGATTTATTGTTATGAATCCTTCTCTCACTCATTATTTTATAATAAATGTTTACTAAATATTTAGGTTATAAAATATCTTATGTTTTAATAAGTCAAGTTCAATCCTATTGGTCTTATTGATTAAAATTCTCTAATTTAAAAATCTAACTTTTAGAAATTAAATCATAATTTTAATCAATTTTAAAACCCCTAAATTATCAAAATAATTAAGGGAATAGGGATAAAACGAAAAAATTTCATGAAATAACAAATGAAACAACGCGCCAACTGAAAACGCGACCTGCCCGAGGCTACCTAGGCCCTGCCCGGACTGCCCTGGGATGCCGGCGCTTGCCCAGGCTGCGAACGCGAATCCGAATTATTTTATTTCTTAAACATGTAATTCGGAGATTTTTCATAAAAATCGGATCATTTTTTCACAAAATTAATTCCAAACAACTATCCCAATTTTAAAATCATATAAACACTTTTATACAAAATTAAAATAATAACACTTTTATACAAAAATTTAAAAATTATATAAAACACTTATATATCAATTTTAAAAACCATATAAAACACTTTTATATCAATGTCAATCCATCTCATAGATCTATCATAACAATTAAACAATGCAATTATCATGATGCATGACATGCTTGGGAGTGGGTTCCATGAATGACATATCAATATGCATGGCACATATATCACATATACATCACATAAATATTAATCCACGAAATAATAAATATGACGATTTGGATCGATGCCTTAAATTCAAAAACGCCCATGCATCCATATATCAAAACATGCAAGATCAAATCTTAAACCCACTCCAAAATAAATTTAATAAAGTAGATCTAGTTCTTATAGCAAAAACCAAATGGCTCTGATACCATTTGTTGGAAATTATTCGGGTCCTGGATCTAATTCGGGTCAAATAAGATCCAACTTTTCAATCAAATTGAACGGAAGCGGAAGCGATGGATTTCAAAATTCGAGTTTTAGATATAAGAACACAAGATCATGCTTATTAAATTTATTCAAACTAAAGGAAGAAAAGAAAATTTACCTCTTTCGACAATTTTCTTGTTTTTCGCTTTTTCTCCGTTAATCCTTCGAATCCCCAAAGTTACAGACACCACTATCTTCCAATTCGACCCTCCCTATCAACGACAGTGTGTGGGCACTCAAATAATAATTCTAAGTTCCTAACTTTAATTTTCCTACGATGTACTCAACTCATGAGATCGTAGGATTGAGCTAACTAGATAGGAGGTGAATTGAACTAGGCTTAAAATCTAAACCACAAAAACACTTTGGAGAGAAGTCATTAACAAATCTTTATTGAAATTGTGCGGGCCGAAATTCCAAATCAATTCAGTTGGTGGAAAACTCCCTTTTGCAATTGAAATACAACTAATGTTTTCAATTTGACCAACTTATAATTATGTTGGTTGATCAAATTCAAAACCAGGGACCGAAACTGGTTAATGGAAATTTCAATAAATAAGCTAAGAGAATTCTCGTCGATTGCAAGAAGCAACCGGTTTTTCTTTTCAGTGTAAAAATTGATGATTCAAACTGTGAGATGTGGTTTCTTTTATAGGGCTAGTTCAATCAGTTTCCCTTCTCCAACTTAATTTCCTATCTAATCTAGAATTCCTAATTCTAGATAGAGTCAAACTCTAATTGATAATTATCCAATATAATTATCAATATATTAAAATTATAAATATCTTATACTTATTTAATTCCCAATACAGTCAGAACTGTAGAATATCAAATATTCCCGGAATTAACTAATATTAATATATTAGTCCAAATATTTTGGAAAACTCTTTTCCATAAACCCTTAGGAACTGAAAATATTATTTCTAACTTGTTTACTCTAGGAACGACGGGGACCATGAACCTATAATTATAAGCTCAATAAATTGAATAACTCTTTAATTAATTTATTCAACTTATTAATTCTCGATATTACTCCACTATAAATTGAAATTGCACTCTTATAGTTATAGAATATCTTACTCTGCGAATTGAGCGATCCATTTGATATAATCATTACATATAGATTAATCCTCCATAGACAATTCGTAATTAAAGCTAGGTAGTATCCGTTAAACTCTTCAATTACCTCTTATCCTCATTTACCATTAATTCACTAGTGATTGGTTAATTTATAATCGGATTATAAATTAGAGATCTCAAACCATTGATTCAGAATTAACAAATGAGAGAATCGTCTTTCTACTTCTCAAGAAGGAATGGGTTCCATATCTCGTGAATTTATATTCCCACTATTTAATTCAAATGTGAATCTAAATTGCAAGTGTTGGGAATGTCGTAGGACAAACTTAAACGAGCAAATTAAGAATCACACCGAAATAAACAGGAGTCTATAATCACTCAGGATTAAGATTTATCCATATATGATCATCTAGTGATTTAATTTGATTTTCCATTTCTACAACAGAAATTGTATGAAAAAATCAAATTAAATCGGTCCAAGTCTTTGATGATCAAATCATATATAAATGCCCCCACTAAGATGTCTCCACATCGACGGTCCGGATAAGACAGTCACATTCAAAATATTCTGGGTTGCATTAGTGATGTTTTAATTAAAGATCCCATACCTTAATTAATTTCATCAGGGACTTAATTTCAGTTTATTATCCATAATCTTAATCCTCTTGTATATAACTCTTATATACTAAGATTATGGTTACAATAAATAAACTAGGGATTTTCATGATGTTCAAGAAACTACATACAATATGCAAAAGAGTTCGAAAATAAATGTCGCTTTTATTAATAATCAAAAACAATTCACAATTGCTTTAAGGGCACTATCCCTAACATTAGATTCATAAGTGTTTCTTTGAAGCGGTCATTACTTCTCACTTATATAGGTGATTTTCTATTGAAGAGTATCCTGCCATACTCCACCTTTCGGTATCGGAATCATTAAAAGTCTTAAACTTAACCTCACCATATTCAATAGGTTTCTATTTCACTTGGAAGTTTTGGGAATGAGCTAACACATTTTCCAAGTGTTCAGCTGAACATTCATAACTTAGTTGTCCCATTGAACCAAGATCTTAGGATCTCCAATTCACAAGGTTGGGTTACCGCTATGAACATTCTTTATTTTATGGATTTAAAACCCATTCTCCTTAACAATTTATACAATTGATCTCGATTTATGCCTTGAGTAAGCGGATCCGCAAGGTTTTCTTTTGACTTCATGTAGTCAACCGAAATAACCCCATTCGAAATCAACTGTCTAATGGTATTGTGTCTTCGGCGAATATGTCTAAACTTACCATTGTACATACTACTTTGTGCCCTTCCAATTGTTGATTGACTATCACAATGTATCAAAACAGCAGGCACCGGCTTATTCCAACAAGGAATATCCTCTAAAAAGTTTCTAAGACATTCTGCTTCTTCTCCAGCTTTATCTAAAGCAATGAACTCGGATTCCATAGTGGATCGAGTTATGCACGTTTGCTTAGAAGACTTCCACGACACCGTCCCTCCACCTATTGTGAAAACATATCCACTTGTGAGTTGGACTCCTTTGTGTCTGATATCCAATTGACATCACATTATCCTTCTAATACTATTGGATATCTCGTATAAAGTATCCCATAGTTCATGATATACTTTAAATATCTAAGTACCCTTGTCACGGCTTTCCAGTGATCCATACTCAGGCTACCTGTGAACCTACTTAGCTTACTCACTGAATATGCGATATATGGACGTGTACAATTCGTTAAGTACATCAAACTGCCAATTACCCTTGCATATTCCAGCTGAGAAACTGGTTCGCCTCTATTCTTGGCCAAGTGTAGACTTAGATCTACAGGTGTCTTAGCCGGAGGACTATCAAAAGCATTAAGCTTTGTAAGTATGCTTTCGACATAATGGGATTGTGACAAGACAATTCCATCTGAAGTTCTAGAGATTTTGATCCCTAATATAACATCAAATAATCTCATATCTTTCATGTCAAAGTTCTGTTTTAATATGTTATTAGTATTCATGATTAAATCATGACTACTCCCCATAATTAACATATCATCTACATAAAGGCATACTATGACGTAATCATTTGTAGTACCTTTGATGTAGACACACTTCTCATATTTGTTGATCTTGTAACCGTTTGAATTCATAGTCGAGTCAAACTTTTCATGCCATTGCTTAGGTGCTTGTTTTAGTCCATAAAGTGACTTAACAAGTTTACACACCTTTCACTCTTGACCGGGTGCAACGAACCCCTCGGGTTGTTCCATATAAATCTCCTCTTCAAACTCACCATTCAAGGATGCAGTTTTCACGTCCATTTGATGTATCTCAAGGTTATGCAAAGCTGCAATAGCAATGAGAACACGAATAGACGTTATCCTCGTAATAGGAGAATATGTATCGAAAAAGTCATATCCCTTCTTTTGTTTAAATCCTTTAGCTACCAAACGGGCTTTGTACTTATCTATAGATCCATCTGCTTCATACTTCCTTTTAAGGATCCACTTGCATTCCAAAGGTTTGCAACCCAGTGGCAGATCAACCAACTCCCAAGTGTTATATTGCATGATGAAATCCATTTCATTATTGATAGATTCTTTCCAGAGAGGAGCTTCTGGACTAGACAAAGCTTCTTGAATAGTTCTTGGTTTATTTCTAACATATAAGTTAGAAAATTAGGACCAAAAGACTTAGCTACTTTTGTCCTTTTACAGCGTCTTGGTTCCTCTTGTTAGGAAATTTATTGTTTAAGATTTTGATGAATGCCATGTAAAACTTAGAATAGAAAGTTGGCACCCCAATTCTTGTTGTAAAATGCATTGTAATAAATAGCCAAAGCCGAGTTAAGTCGGCCTACGCCTAACATGCAAGAAGACAATCAAGACTAGAAGGAAGACTCATTGCGAGACAATTTGAGTATGGCAAAGAAGAGTAGACGGGAACTCTATGAAGAAGCGGTGAGATGCGGTGAGTGGAGTATCGATCAAGTCAACTCAAGAAAAGCCAAGTCTCAAATTGAAGTGATGGAAGAGTCACCCTGATGATTGGAAGTCGACTCTAAGTCACCTGGGGAAAGCAAAGAAATGCGGTCAAGTCGAGATAATCGTAAAAGATCCGTTGCACGAGAAATCAAGAGAATTACTTAAACAAGTAATATCTCCATACCACCTTTCTCGGAGTGCTCACCCCAAAAGCGTGCAAAAGGAATGAACCAATGGGAAGCACTACACCGTGTCGAACTCGAAAAAGGTGAAAGAACAATTCATGCGAGGAAATGGCAATTCCAAGGATCGCAACAAGACAAGCCAACGACGCAAGTGACTTTCAAAAATAAGCCTATCTCTTCAACGGGCAAATTTTTGAAAGATCAATATAAAAGGCTGAGGAGTTTGTTTGAGAATAAGAGAGACACAAGATACAAGTGACAAGCGACACAAGTCGCAGACTGAACTAAAAACGTTCAAGCAATTATTAGAAAATCAAACATTCTCAATCCTCAAGCCTACACTACGAAGAACATCAATCCAACACTCATTTGTGAAGGAAAGATAACTTCAATCGGTTGAAGAGGAAAATCTTGAAAAATCAAGGGGTCTACATTCCACGAAGGATTGTAGGAAGGTTCAAGGTCGAACCAAGTCTTAAGCTTTTGGAGGGCTTCGTGATCAAATCCAAAGAGCTTGAGCAAGTGAGTGTAGTAGTGCAAGGCATTTTGCTGTGAAGAAGTTCGAGTCATACGAGAAGCGGTGAGTGATCAAGGCGTCTCAGATCGAGTCCCAAAGGATCAAGTCGGTTTGTGTGATCAAGACTTGTATCTAGACTATTGTTACCACTTTGTATATTGATCATTACCTAGTGGATTCCTCCGGGAGTTGGAGAAGAGAGGAGTAGAAGAATTACCCCATCTTGAACCTCTATAAAAATTTCATTGTGTCATTTACATTTCAAAGACTTTAATTCTCGCATTTTTAATCGCTTATATCTCACGATAAATTTGCTATCCACTTGATAATTTATAAGTACTAAACCAAGCACTAAACTCTTGCTTAATCAAATTTAAGGGTGTTAAGTCTTTCCAAAAAACAAAACCACAGTTGAGTTAATTTAGAGCCAACGGTGAGTTATTCCATCAACGGCTCGATTGAGTCATTTGAGAGATTAACTCTCTTGAGTGGCTAAATTGATTATCCATCAAGGACACGGTGTGTAGTATCAACTCGTATATTTAAAAGGACTAAATCGAAAATTTGGTAAGGTTTATTCAACCCCCTTCTAAACCTTACACTTACACCCCTTGGGACCTACAAGTGGTATCGGAGCGGTTGGTTCATTGAACCCTCCCACCGGTTCTTGAACTAGATCTCCAAACTTTTCAAAGTCCGCTTTAGTACTTAAACTTTCAAAACTCTTTTTATCATTAAAAGTTATTATCATGGAAGCAAATTTGACATGCATCCCTATGTTCACAATTGAAGAATTTGATGATTGGAAAATTCGTATGCGAGGCTCATCTATCAAAGACATTACATGATGAGATGTGGATAGTAATAGAAGATGGGCCACCGCAAATCTTAAAGGTGAATGTTTGTAAGAAGAGCTGCAACTTTGAAGGAGAAGAGGATGTTGCTCCCGGACTTCATGATTGAAAAACCAAGAATCGAATGGACAAATGATGACGAGAAAAAGATATAACCTGGACAATGTAGCCAAGGACATCCTTTACAAAACCTTGGACAAAGCCATGTTCAATAAAGTCAAATCATGCAAAACGGCTAAAGAAATCGGGACAAGCCGACATTAATTTGTGAAGGCTCGAGCAAATCAAAGAAAACAAATTATCGGTGGCGATGTACTGTAAATTTGAGAACTTCAAAATGATCTCGGGAGAAAACCTGGATCAACTGGATGCTCGGTTCACGTAAATCACAAATGAGAGTATGCACTTGGAAAGGAATATACACGAGAAGAAATGTGTATGAAGATCCTAAAAAGTCTTCCATTTGAATGGGAAATGAAGGTCATGGCATCGAGACATTCCATGGACCTATCAAAGACATCCAACCATGAATTATTCTCGGACCTCAAAGCCTACGAGTTTGGTGAGAAGAAAAGACGAGGAAGAGACAGGTTGTACCCAAAAAAATTGCTCTAATTGTTAAAGATGGGAAGAGAGTCGAGGTCAAAAAGTCATTGATCCGGAAGAAATAGCCACGATGGTTAAGAGGTTCAACAAGTTCTTCAATAAGAACTACAAGAGAGGAAAGGATGAATCTTCCAAAGACACTCGGCTCCTCCAAGTCAAAGGAAGATAGGCCAAACTAGAGAACAGTTATCAAAAGGGTGAATATCAAAGGGTCGACAATCCAAGAATGGAAAGAGTGATCAAAAGGTTGAATATATATCTTTTGAATCAGTAGACAACCAGGTCACTATGCCATTGATTTGCCCATATCCTGTAGTCAACAAATACAGGAATGAAGAAGAAAGAAAGGTCTTGAGAGAAAGAAGACAAAGAAAAGAAAAAGGCAATGATGGCTGCAGAGATCTGCCGAGACGGCTAAGTCAAGAGAGACAATCGATTGAGAGCGGTGAAGGCGACTACTCAAGTGACTCGAAGAAGAAGCCCGATCACGCTTGATGGCCAAAGAACAAGATCAACCGACCAAGAAGATGAGGTACACTCTAACTCATCAAACTCGGACTCGATGATAGTGATCGTGACACACACACTTCATCACCCATCGATCTTTATGATTCATTAGGCAAAATGATGAAAGATTTTGAACACATTAAATCCTCACACACACTATTGAATGAGGAAAACAGCCTACTCAAGAGTCAAAACTCAAAGTGACTAAGGAGCCGAGTACTCTAAGTCAAATAGCCGATGAGAATGAAAGTTTGAAAGTGAAAATGTTAAATTAATAGCGAGAAATTGCTGCTATAGAGAAGAGGAGAATGACCTCAAAATGTTATTGCCTCATTCACTAAGGCACCTAAATCATTGGATGATCTTATTATGAGTCAAAGAGAATGTGGAGACAAGACAGGGCTTAGGATTTAATTCTCTCGTGCCATGTCAAACCTCAAAAGTAATTTTGGAAAAAGGATCTTCAAGTTATGAAGAGTCCGAAAAATCCAAAACTCTAAATGATGCACACACATTCACTCCAAAACACAAGAACAAGCAAAGCGGCCTTGGTTATAAAGGAAAAGGAAAACGACCCGATTGAGTGCGGCTGAAAGGACGGTGATAAGAGATTCACCGAGTTCTCAAAGAAACTCCAAACAAAAATACTCAGTAAAGAAGAAGCGAGCTACCAAAAACCAGAAAATCTATAAGAGAAATACATATGATGGGAATGGTAGAAAATATCCAAGCAAGTGATTGGAATAATGTGAACTATCAAAGCATAGACTTATGGAATATAAGCCCAAATGGCAAAGGCCTAGAACTCAAAGCAAAGGCCATTCCAAAAGTATAAGAGCTTTCATCAAAGACACATATGCACCTAGGCACTACACTCAAAGACACCACAATTACCCAAGAAAGGCAATTGCTAAAACACATATGCAGCATACTGAGACAAAAAGCAATTTGTATGAACCTAAAATCCCCAAGCAATTTGCCAGGATTAATTATGATTATGGCACGATAGATGGCAACCCCTTAGAGTCAAATCATTTGGCTATAGGTTGGTTGGATCATCTTACAATTCTAACCCCTCGGGACCCGCAGACAAGTATGGGTACCTAAAACTTAATTTCCTTGATTGCGGGTTCAAGGAACATTTGAGTGCCAAGGAACTGGTACATGGATAGTGGTCATTCCGGACATATGACGAGGAAATAAGAAAAATCTGTCAAAATTCAAGGAAGTTAAAGGAGCAAAAGTCATATTTGGAGAAATGAAGCTCCTGGTGAAATAAGAGGCATTGGATCCATCAAAAGGAATGGATTAGAAATCACAGATGTTGCATATGTTGAAGGACTCAACTTCAACTTATCGAGCATCGATCAACTGCGTGACAAGGGCTACAATGTTGGATTCAACATGGGTGTATGCCAAATCAAGGATCTTGAATCGAATGAAGTTGTCTTTGCAAGGATGTAGACAGAGAAGAATATGTATGTTGTGGATTGGTCAATCGCAACACCCAAAGACTGTCTACTAGCAAAAGCACCAAATTTGAATCAAGTTGGTTGTGGCACAAAAAGTCGAGTCACCTAAATTTCAAAACGATTAACAAACTTGCAAGAAGTAGTCTTGTGGACGGACTTCGGATTTTTATACAAGAAGGAGAGTATATGTGACGATGTCGAGAAGGAAAACAAATCAAGTCATCATTCAAAGAAAAGACATGCCAATCTTCAACAAGAATATTGCATCCGCTTCATATGGATCTATTTGGCCCAAAGTGGAACCGGCCAAAGATAAGTGGAAAGAAATACACTTGGTGGTAGTAGATGACTACTCAAGATATACATGGACAATATTCATGCGTAAGAAGAAAGAAACTCTACAAAAACTACCACGGTGATGAAGAGGATTCAAAACGAGAAGAGTCAAACCATTATCAAAATAAGATCGGATAGAGGAACCGAGTTTGTCAATGGAATAATAACTCGATATTGTATTGAGAATGGTATTGGTCATGAACTATCGGTGACAAGAACTCCATAGCGAGAATGGAGTTGCGAGAAAGAAGGAAGAACCCTCAAAGAAGCGGCAAGGACCATGTTAGTCAACGGGGTTACCAAAAATATTTTGGTCAAGCAATCAACACGACTTGCTACACCCAAAACAGGATGTATGATAAAAGACGGTGACAAAGACTCCTATGAGATCCGGATTTGGAAGAAAACCAAATGTTGCATATTTGAGAATATTTGGATGTAAATGCTTCATCCACAACAATGGCAAAGACAATCTAAAGGCTTTTGATGCTAAAGGCGATGAAGGTATCTTCTTAGGATACTCGGTGAAAGCAAAGCCTCTGAGTACTCAACAAAAGAACTATGGTTGCGGAAGAATCCATTCATGTGGTATTCGATGAGTCAAGTGTAAATGGAGAAGACATTGAAGAGTCGGTGATAAGTGAATCATCCAACCATACTGAGAAGAGTCCCTATCTTTGAAGTCAATTTGGAATTATCAATTCGGAAGAAGATGAGATAGTGAATCTCAAAAACAATGGAAAATTTGCGGCTAAGTGATTACGAGAGAGTCATCCCAAAGAAACACACAGTGCAAGTCGATCAATCCGACTAACTTACTCCAACTTTGATGTAAGATGGTGAGAGACCATCCACAGAACTTGTCATTGGAGATATAAGAGAAGGTGTCAAAACAAGATCGAGAACTCAACAAGAAGCAATGTTCACATGCTTCATCTATAAATAGAGCCCAAAAGACGTGTCACAAGCATTGGACGACACACATTGGATTCAAGCTATGCAAGAAGAGCTGAATCGGTTTGAAAGAAATAAAGTATGGGAATTAGTGCAAAGACCCATACATCAAAATGTTATTGGCACCAAATGGGTGTTCGAAATAAGATGAACGAGGAAGGTTCGTGGGTAAGAAACAAAGCAAGACTAGTAGCCAAAAGGATATTGCCAAGAAGAAGGGATAGATTTTGATGAAACATTTGCCCTTGTAGCAAGATTGGAAGCTATAAGGATGTTTCTTGCCTATGCGACTCACAAGAATTTCATTGTATATCAAATGGATGTAAAAAGTGCATTCCTAAATGGTTTATTGGAAGAAGAAGTGTATGTTGAACAACCTCTAGGATTTGAGAGAAGACTCTTGGAGATAAGGTATACAAACTCAAGAAAGCTCTATATGGATTGAAACAGGCACCAGAGCATGGTATGATACTTTGTCACAATTCCTAACCGAAAATGGATTCACAAAAGGAAAAGTAGATAGAACACTTTTTTTAATTCAAGACAAAAAGAGTATCTTTGCTTGTTTAAATATATGTGGATGACATCATTTTTGGATCCACAAACAAAGAGTGTGTGAAAAGTTTTCAAACCTCATGCAAAGTAAATTTGAAATGAGCATGATGGGAGAGTGACATTCTTCCTTGGACTCCAAGTGAAACATTTGAAGGATGGAACCTCCATAAGTCAAACAAAATACACCAGAGATTTAATGAAGAAGTTTGGTATGGAGGAGAAGTCTTACGTAAAAATACCAATGAATACATCAGTCAAAATGGACATGGATGCAGATGGCAAGCACAGTAGATCAAACAAGATCTGAGCACTTATTGGATCATTGCTCTATCTCACAAAGAAGGCCGGACATCACCTTTTTTGTAGGTGTATGTGCAAGATTTCAATCTGCTCCAAAAGAGAGCCATATGACAAAGCGACTAAGAGAATATTGAGATACTTGAAAGGAAGCCAAGAAGTTGGCTTATGGTATCCAAAGGAAGGTGGATTCAAGCTAATTGGCTATTGATTCGACTATCTTTGGATGCAGAGTGGACAGGAAGAGCACTTCAGGCACATGTCAAAGGTGGGAAACAGACTAATTTCTGGTTTAGCAAGAAGCAAAACTCAATAGCCACCTCTACGGTGACGGAGAATAAATAGTTGCGGGCATTTGTTGTGCCCAAGTCCTATGGATGAGAGGCGGTGAGAGACTATGAAGTTGAAGAAAAAGAAATTCCAATCATGTGTGATAACACAAGTGCAATTGCCATTACTCAAAATCTGTGTTGCACTCAAGAACAAAGCATATCGATGTCGATATCACTTCATAAGAGATCACGTTGAAAAGAATGACATCATCTTGGAATATATCTCAACCGATAAACAATCTGGTGACATCTTCACAAAACCATTATGTGAGTCAAGATTTGAATAACTCAAACATGAGTTAGGGTTAATTGAGTGGTGACACTCATAAGAATCAAAGAAAAGAAATGAAACACAAAAAGGGTGAAAAAGAGTGAACACACAAATCAACTCGATCAGAAATCATTTGTATCGGAAAGACGATTACACCGAGTCGGTGGTAGTTGAGTCACTAAGAGAAGCGTGAGAAGTAGAGTTAAATCGGCTAAAGGATGTTCGAGTCACTTATGAGCAAAGTGACAAAAACGCGGTCGTTTTTGACAAAGCGGGAATGTTTTAAGGAATACGTCAAAGATAATGATGATGTGTACGGACATAAAAAGCGCACACCAAGCTTATGATTGGATATAAATCTTTGCCGCATTAAATACGAGACATTAAATGCTAAATAGGCGTGCAAAATCTAAGCCGTTGATTTCGATCACATTTCAAAAACACCCGCACGCCCTTTCATAAACCATACTTAAACTATTTCCGTCCGTTTCTCTCTCACACTACCAAAACTGTTCATCTCTTTCTCTCAAAAGCAAAGGCAAAAATTCTCTCGAAACCCTATCTATCTTCAAATCAATCTCTTAGTTTTTCTTTGATAAAATCTGAAAAATGGCACCAACCTACGACTTTGTCAAATTAGGGAAGCAAATCCACACCGGGTCTCTTTGTGGATTTCGACGGAATGGTGAAACAGGGTCCGACGACACCTAGTGAAGAAAATCGCTGAAACATTGGAAGCGTCGGTGAAACCGTTTCGAGCGTTAGAATATCCGATGACCTATGTGGAGGAGGTCGCGATTCACGTGAATCTTTGAGATTCACGATGAAAGAATAAAGTCATTTGTTCACGGAAAGCGGTGACTATCTCTCGCCAAGGATTTGGTGACCACCACCGCTCACTACCAAGCTGAAGGAGCCTCAGAAATCAACGAAGTTGATGTAAACTTGATGATGCTTGGAAAGAAATAGCCAAGCCGACCATCTTTGATAAAATAGTGTACACACAAACAACAAGAGACTTTGAAGGAGGATTATCACAAGTCGTTGGACATAGTTGCCAAATGTATTGACATCAAATTTGGCGACTTTGACCAATATCAAAAGCAAAGCGATTGTAATGGCTGCAATCATCGCGAGAAAAGAAAATAAAATAAATTTGAGTTTGTCTACAGCAGACTCTGCCAAAACGTAGGGAACAAATCCTTCAAGGAAGATGGCTCATTTGGAGGATCCCTAGGATATGGCCTAGTGATTGGCGGTGATGGAGGTGAAAGGAGTCCCTCTTAGACATGGGAAGGCATTCCATGTTAACAAGAGGATGTTGAGCAAACCTCTCTCGGCGCTGAAGAAGAGAGCCTACGCCAAGAGAGGCGACACGAGTGAGGGGGAATCGGTGGTGACACGAAGATCTGTTGTTTCCTCTCCACCCAAGAAGAAAGTTGCCCCTGCTTTTTGCTAAGAAGAGTCTTGCCCTGCGTGCAAAGAAAGAAAGCCAAACATGCTCCGCCCCTGCAGCAGAGTCACTGCCCTGCAGCCGTGTCTCCCGCCCCTGCTGAGAACGGTCGAGAAGGACTCACAAATACCTTCTCCGATCATCAAAAAGAGGAGGCGAGAAGCCAAGACGGCCCGCTCCTCGAGAAAAAGACACCAAAGACGGCCCCCACCACCCAAGACTCGGAGGAAACCGTCTCGAACCGAGAAATCCTACGGTACAAACTAGGAGACGAAGAAGAATCATCAAGCACTCCGAGCTTGAGAAACCGGGTGAGTCACCACTCGGTGGAGCAGATCACGGAGGCTGCCTGGAGAAGTAGAGTCTCCGGATGTAATTGATGAAACACTAAGTCTGTTGAAGGCGTCAAGATAGGCAACTTTGAAGACACAAACCTGTAGTTCACACAGTGAAACACAGAAAGAAGGCGATAAAGCGGACGGTGATGTGATGATCCTATCTCCACCTTACCCGGACATCCAAAATCGTCGGCGTGAGTGGGAGGAAATGGAAGTTGAGTAAATCAAGAGAACAGTTCCAACGGCTGAGTTTATAGAAGAAGAAGAGGAAGGCTGTTAAACTTCCTTGGACTAACCACTTTTGCTCCCAAGCCTTTGGATGAAGACAAGCGCACGGACATCCTGCACATCTTCAAGGACAAGAGAAAGAAAAGCAAGCGAGAGGAAGGTGAGGCACGTGAGAAGGCCAGATCGCCTATCTCGGCACCCGAACACACACATCCTCTCCTTGATGTCTTCTCGCGATGATGAGGATCAGGAGAATCTTCGCTGCCCGCCAGAGAAGAGTTGCAAATGCAGCAAGCATTGCACGAATCAGAATCTTTCATGAGCAAAAAGCGATGGAGGGACCGGGAGAGTCCTCGAACACGGTGAAATTGATCAATGGGAGTGGTTGACAAATCGCCATTGTTGTTCTTGCCACCACTTCCTGACTCACTCGGAAGAAAGGCAATAAGGGACATGGCGATGGCTGGGATAGTGGGGACCCGGTCGAGCCAACCCTATTGAAGGTGTTTTACCACCCCAACGGTGAACATTCAATCGAAGCAGTAGGGAGCTTGGAGACGAGTGACCCCATTCCAAGTCACTCGGTTGGTGCGCCCGGTGAGGGGGAAACTCCCTCCACCTGCGGCAAGGTCGGAGGATCTGAGATGACTCCTAACGAATCAAGGAGGCGAAGTAGAGAAAATACAAACACAAGAAGAACGAGTAAGTTGCCATCAACGAAGCTCGGACAGTTGAGACTGTCTCGGTGAGAGTGTCAGCTACTACGAAGGCTAATGACGCTGCCGATGCGGTCGAGGCACGAGGAAGGAACAACCCTGGGAGTTAACACTGGCGATGAAAGTGCAATCCATGGGGTTGAGACTCCAATGGATGCCACATGAGAAGACCCTAAGACAGTGACACTTTGTCGCCGGGAGGACCAAGGCCTCATTTGCGCAGAGAGACTGCTGGAGGTAATGAAGGCCCACGGGAGGTTGAGACTTCCGGGGTAAAGAAGTTGAAGTAGAGAACATCCCTCCTGCTATCATCGACCCATCGAGAAGGAGATAAGCGCACTTCATGATTCCCTGGATAATCGATGTAACCTTTCGGGATCGGAAGGCGAAGAAGAAGCGAGTCATCCCCGTGCCAGATCCAAAAGACTTTGCGGATGTTCCAAGCACGAGCAAGTCGATCCCAAGACTACTCGTCAAACATTTAATTTTGATGATGAGCCACCAATGGAAATCTCATCATCGTCCGATGACGCTTCCGATAAGGCCGGGGACGTCTACTCGATTGGAAAAAATTTGAGACCAACGAATTTGTTGAGACAAGCCGAGGCTCAAAAAGTCGGGTCCACTTCACAACAAAACCCGGTGAACCGAGTCCACTCGCGAGGCTTCTCAAAGGCTGCAGCAGGTCGACTCAAAAAAAGAACCTCACGCGCACCGCTCATCATCGAACAAATCCCGGTTGGCGGTGATGAATCCTTTATAGAATCTTTTCCTTTTTCCCTGGAGTACCCGACCTCCATGAATAGTCGAGAGAACGAATCGCGCACGCTACCAGACCAGCTCCGTTTTCCATCAGGCACCATTGTTCGATTGATTATGATTTTGACGTTGCATGGCCATCACCGCAGCGGAAGAATCGGTGAAGTCCGCGAAGTGTTCAAGGCATTATTCGGCCGATATTGAGCGGATGGAGAAGCATCGAGGCCTCTATGGACATGCGATGGACAACGAGAGATGCCAATCTCACTGCGATTTAAGAGGCATAATGATCGGATCGGGGAATGGTGGCAATGACAAACAATGCGTGTGGAACAAGTTAGATACTTCAGGACATTGTTCAACAATTTCTGGTATGGAGAGTGAAAATCTTTGATGCAAAAACAAAGTGAGAGAACATATTGAGCACATGCATGAAGCTCACATTGCCGAGATTAAGGCTACGTGAGCAAAATAAGAGTGATCTACGCGTTTGGAAGAAACCATTAATACAAAATTCAGCCTTCTCATGGTGAGATGAAAGCGATTTGCAGAGTCCAACGCTACTCGATCCGAATTTCGTGCGCATACTCTGCAGCGGACTCGAGACAAAACTCAACTATCGCAGGCTCGACTTCACCTTGCAAAGTCTGTTTCGGCGTTCCTCTCTCCTTTGATGATGCCAAAAAGGGGGAAGAGGAATACCTAAAGCGCAAGAGGATACGAAGTTGAGAAGGAAGGAAGCATTGCGAAGGGAAAATCGGTGAGAAAGTGTTGAAACAAAAGAAAGGAAAATCTTTGAGGGGGAAGGATCGAAAGATGTGACCTTGATGATTGCACAAACCCCTCAAAGGTCTGTCACGGTGACATTATCGCAGACAAACTCCTGTGACTCGCCACTCCAACACTCTGCTATATCATGGTGAAAAGAGAAAAACAATTGAAGGCGGGGATGAAGGAAGTGGAAGGAAGAATGGATGCCCGAGTTATGAACATCTTGAAAGAACATGGAGGCATTCCAAAGCGAAGACACTTATGCCATCTCGGATGTCGGGACATGAGCCACGATCAGTTGATGAATTTAAAACGCCGCATCCGAAGGATACTTTGCAAAAATGTCTATGGCTCAAGCTTGGGACTTGTCTTGGGAAAAGGGTCTCACGTTATGTGAAGAAGGCGACAAGCGGCCAGGACTAAGCGATCGCTCTCTTTGGTCACTCGTGGTCAATCATTTGGAAAGAAGAACCCCAAAGTACAATACACGCCCCAGAGGTAAAGGAAAAAGTAGTTGTGGAGGAAGAGGTTTGGACAGGCCTCGCCCCAAAAATATTGAATACGTAGATCCGGGGAAAGAAAGGAGGGATCTCTTTACAAACTTGACCAAGTAGCAAATTTGCAAGTGGCTAAAAAGTAGAGTATGCAAAAAGAATAGAAGAAGAAAACAAGAGACAAACTTAGCTATGGGAGGAAAGAAGGAAAGAATAAGAAGAGATGAAGGCTGCCGAGGAAGGCATATGAAAAGAAAAAGAAAGCGGTGACGATGAGAAAAAAGAAGAAGAGAGAAGAAGATCTTGAACAAGATGAAAGACGGAGACAATGAAGGAGATGAAGTGTTCTTTGTCCACCCCTTCGTGTATTTTATTATGTAAATACATACAATGTAAGTCTTCGTAATAAAGCTATAAATTCTTTTTTTTTTGTAGACAAATATGTGCTCTAATACACCTTTAATGTGATTGTGTAAAAGAACAATAATGTTATGATCAATAAAAGGATTGATTATGCGCATACATTCTATGTCAATACACTATCTGTATGTATCTTTGCTATTTGCATTTTTGAATGGTTTAAGTTTTGGCATCATCAAAAGGGGAAATTGTTAGGAAATTTATTGTTTAAGATTTTGATGAATGCCATGTAAAACTTAGAATAGAAAGTTGGCACCCCAATTCTTGTTGTAAAATGCATTGTAATAAATAGAGTGGCCAAGGTGAGTTAAGTCACTCACGCCCTAACATGCAAGAAGACAATGAAGACTAGAAGGAAGACTCATTGCGAGGCAGTGAGTATGGCAAAGAAGAGTAGACGGGAACTCTATCGAAGAAGCGGTGAGATGCGGTGAGTGGAGTATCGTCAAGTCAACTCAAGAAAAGCCAAGTATCAAATTAAAGTGAAGGAAGAGTCACCCAATGATTGGAAGTCGACTCTAAGTCACCTGGTGAAAGCAAAGAAATGCGATCAAGTCGAGATAAGCGTAAAAGATCCGTTCGAGAAATCAAGAGAATTACTTAAACAAGTAATATCTCCATACCACCTTTCTCGGAGTGCTCAGTCCCCAGGAAGCGTGCAAAAAGAATGAACCAATGGGAAGCACTACACCGTGTCGAACTCGAAAAGGTGAAAGAACAATTCATACGAGGAAATGGCAATTCAAGGATCGCAACAAGACAAGCCAACGATCGCAAGTGACTTTCAAAAACAAGCCTATCTCTTCAACGGGCAAATTTTTGAAAGATCAATATAAAAAGGTGAGGAGTTTGTTTGAGAATAAGTGAGACACAAGATACAAGTGACAAGCGACATAAGTCACGAGACCGAACTAAAAACGTTCAAGCAATTATTAAAAAATCTGAAACATTCTCAATCCTCAAGCTACACTACGAAGAACATCAATCCAACACTCACCTGTGAAGGAAAGATAACTTCAATCGGTTGAAGAGGAAAATCTTGAAAAATCAAGGGGTCTACATTCCACGAAGGATTGTAGGAAGGTTCAAGGTCGAACCAAGTCTTAAGCTTTTGGAGGGCTTCGTGATCAAATCCAAAGAGCTTGAGCAAGTGAGTCATGAAAGCAAAGCGCCACATTTTGCCTGTGAAGAAGGCCGAGTCATACGAGAAGCCGGTGAGTGATCAAGGCGTCTCATCGAGTCCCAAAGGATCAAGTCATTTGTGTGATCAAGACTTGTATCTGGACTGTTACCACTTTGTATATTGATCATTACCTAGTGGATTCCTCCGGGAGTTGGAGAAGAGAGGAGTAGAAGAATTACCCCATCTTGAACCTCTATAAAAATTTCATTGTGTCATTTACATTTCAAACACTTTAATTCTGCATTTTTAATCGCTTATATATTTGATAAATTTGCTATCCACTTGATAATTTATAAGTACTAAACCAAGCACTAAACTCTTGCTTAATCAAATTTAAGGGTGTTAAGTCTTCGCTGAAAAACAAAACCACATTGAGTTAATTTAGAGCCAAATTTGAGTTATTCCATCAACGGCTCGATTGAGTCATTGAGAGATTAACTCTCTTGAGTGGCTAAATTGATTTATCCATCAAGGACACAGTTGTGTAGTATCAACTCGTATATTTAAAAGGACTAAATCGAAAATTTGGTAAGGTTTATTCAACCCCCCTTCTAAACCTTACACTTACACCCCTTGGGACCTACACCTCTTCATCGTCACTTTGAGGTAACCTTGCGATTTCATAAGTTCGTTTACTCGAACTTTCTTCTTTCCTTTCTTTATTCGAAAAGATATTCTCGAAGAATACAATATTCCTTGATTCAACGATCATACCTTCATTTATATCAGGAATAGCTGACTTGTGCACTAAAAAGCTATATGCACTACTGTTGTTAGCATATCCAATGAAAAGGCAATCGATCGTCTTTGGACCGATTCTAACTTGTTTAAGCTTAGGTACTTCTACTTTAGCCAAACACCCCCATATTTTAAGGTATTTGTATGACGGTTTATGTCCTTTCCATAACTCATATGGAGTTCTGTTTTTGCCTTTGTGTGGGATCTTATTAAGAATGTAATTTGCAGAAAGTATGACTTTCACCCCACAAGTTTTGGGGTAAGCCAGAGCTTATTAACATCACATTCATCATCTTCTTAATATTACGATTTTTGCGTTCTGCTATGCCATTTGATTGAGGTGAGTACGGAGCTATCGTTTGATGAATAATACCCACTTCCGAGTAGAATTCTTCAAACGGAGGAACATATTGTCTGCCTATATTACTTCGAATCATCTTAATTTTCAAATTAAGCTGATTTTCAACTTCATTCTTATAAGTTTTAAAAGCTACTAAAGCTTCATCTTTGCTTTTCAAAAGATATACATAGCAATATCTTGTGCAATTGTCAATAAATGTTATAAAGTACTTTTTCCCACCTAGAGTTTGCGCAAGTTTTAAATCACATATCGATATGAATTAACTCGAGTGGTTTAGTACTTCTCGTTACCGAATGAAACGGTGCTTTGGCAACACAAATTTTGCATTTGTTTTGTGAATCGCTTTTAAACGTAGGTATTAATTCCAGATTCACTAACCTTTTAATTGTGTTTAAGTTTACGTGTCCTAATCTATCATGCCATAAATTAGAACAATCCAACAAGTAAACAAAAGTAATAGTTTTATTCTTCGCCTCTTGGGCTCTTGGCGGAAAATAGAAATTACAGACATCATAAAGAGCCCTTTATTAAGATAGCCCTTACAAAGAAACTGGCCATTCTTGGTTATTACAAACTTATCGGACTCAAACACTAGTCTAAACCTGGTCTTACTAAGCAAAGGACCGAAAGCTAAATTCTTGTGGATGTCCGGGACATGCAGTACATCCACAAGTGTAAGCTAATTTCTGAAAGTCATCTTGAACATAACCTTCCCAAGCCCCACAATGTTGGAAGTCGAAGAGTTTCTATGAAAAGCTTCCTTCCATTTATCGGAGTGTAGAAGGAGAACATCTCCTTGTCGGCACTAATGTGATGAGTAGCCTCGATATCTATCCACCACTCCCTTGGGTTATCCAACATATTGGCTTCAAACACAACAACAGTGAGATCGAGCTCCGACATGTCTATTGGAACAGACTTCTCCTCCGTCATATTGGCTTGTTGGTTCCCACTTTGATTGCCCCTTTTTTGGGTGTTGGCAATCATTGGCCATGTGGTTCGGTTTGCCACAGTTTGTAGTGATTCCCCTTGAATTTCTTGGCTTTTCCCTTATCTTTTCCGAAATGCTTGCATTTCTTGCTAGTGCTCGATTCAGCAAAATTGGACTTAGCCTCCATTCCAGACTTACTGAACTTCACTTTGGATTTTCGGTTATATTTCTTAATCTGAAGTCGAACAATCAAATCTTCAAGCCCCATTTCTTTTCACTTGTGCTTGAGGTAGTTCTTGAAATCCTTCCACAATGGCGATAATTTTTCGATTATTGCAGCCACTTGGAAAGACTCGTTCAGAATCATCCCTTCAGACACTAAGTCGTGAAGTATGATCTGAATCTCTTGGACTTGGTTGATCACTGGTTTGGTGTCAACCATCTTGTAATCTAGAAATTTTCCGACAATAAATTTCTTTGTGTCGACATCTTCCGTTTTCTACTTTTACTCCAAAGAGTCCCACAACTCTTTGGATGTTTTGAACGAACTATAGACGTTATAGAGGGTGTCGTCTAGCCCCTTCAAAATATAGTTCTGACAGAAGAAATCATTGTGATGCCAAACATCCACAGCGATTCTCCGTTGGTTGTCGGATTCTTCATCACCAATGGCAGGGTTCCTCTTTCAGGAACCGGGACAGACCCATCGTAGTGAGGTAAAACAACATATTTTGTTGCCAGCGTTTAAAGTCAATGCCGGAGAACTTGGTCGGCTTTTCGCCGTGAGTGGGACTAGCAGCCAATGCAGTGAATGAAGCGGATGCCATCATCATGAAAACAGAAACAAAAAAGTTTTCGTCTTGAGATTGTTGGTAGGTGGTTTACTGTTTTTGAGAAACGACTAAGTGTATAGAAGATTTAGGCTAGTCGAGGCATGTATTCGATATAGTCTCCGCAAGATGAAAATGCCCCATATTCGAAGTGCTTACGGTTCCGCCATTCGTCCCTAATATACAATGACTTTTATCTGTTTCGACTTAGCAGCACTTTGCAAAAGTCGAATCTACAGCGAACTAAAGTGTCTGAAACTTTCAAGCTATGGAAATGAAATCAATATGTTTATGCAAATGACTCGTTTTTTTGGGCTTGTATTTTTTTGTATCTAATTTCATCTGCAGGGGTTTGTACTTATAGGCATCAAGGTGCCCGGATAGAAAAAACATGTATTTTGGCTCGAAAAGACATCGATGCGCTCCGCGCGTAGCTGCGCGCAATAATAATTAATATTTTAAAAGGGTTTTAAATAAATTTGGTCCAAAAAGTATATGGGCCTTGAAGCCCAAGTCCACGGCCCGGGCCGTGCCGGCCGGCGACGGCGCGCGCGTGTTTTGAACCAAACATCCAAGCATGTAAGTCATCACCCCTTTAAAAACTTTGGTGCCCCTAAGGGCCCAGACCCATATGTCCTACTTCGGATTTATTAAATGAGCAAACTTTGGCTATCTACTCTATGTGGGATGGATCATTTCTCATTCCCCACATTTTCTATTTTTCATACCATTTTCTAGTTTTAAGTGGCTAACTTCTAGCATTAATTTCTCATTCACTCAGAATTGGTTTTAAGAAATTTCAAATGTTATTCTCATCTACTCACTTAGTAGAATTTTTACAAATAATTTAATTTCATTTTTCACTAATGAAAACAACTTAAATATTTGGCCAAAATCGGATCAATACACATTTTCCACAAACAAAATTCCAACAATGCATACTTCACCGAGTAGCATATTTTCATCATCAAATGCCAAGGCCAGTTAGAAGAATATGGGGTTATTTGTTTCCCATTTTAAGGAGCTTTTTTTCTTAGTTTTTAAAAAAAATAAGAAAATACATTTTTTTTGTCCATTTTCATTACAAATACCATTTATTGTTATTGTCGAAAAGTCATTTATAGTCCTATTTTACATCTTTTTATGTACCTATCAAATTCATTTTCAAACTTACTAATGTTGGAGGCCTTTTTTTTTTTTTACAATAAGTATCATTATATAAGTATATTTCTATTTTCAAATCTATATGTAGTGATTTGTAGAGATAGTGCGTGTGGAAAGCATGTTGTTTATTTTCTTGTTATGATTTCCACAATAGACTTGGTAAGCTCACAAAAAATAGCCAAGCGATATATTCGGATGCATCAGTTGTTTCAAAAATACTTGTTGTGTAAAATAGTCTCACCATATAATTCATGAGACGGATCTTATATTTAAATGGAATTTCGACCCAAACACATATCCATAAAGATAATCCATATTATTGTATGTGTTTAGAATCCATCTCATGATTCATGAACGTAGATCCATGAGACGGTCTCATGGACTAAAATTCATGGGGTGGATCCTACAAAGCACAAAAACCATGGGTCATTTCTATGGATTTAGATTTGGGTTGGAATTTTAGTTACATGTATGATCCGTCTCATGGACGATGCCAATGAGACCGTCTCATACAAGTTTTTGTCATTCCTATATATTGTTATCTAGAGTTGAAAAAATCAAATTTTATTTATTTTCAAAAAGTATTATTATTAGACGTATTTCAGAGAAATAGTGACGTCACGTCATTATTTTTAACTGTAATTTATCTCAAAATACCCGAAAATGAAATTAATGACTAAAGACAACAAAAACATTATTTATAATTAAAAACTTCTTAGATGATGATTTGGCTACGCTATTACCTAAAGGCTAAACTAGACTAATGCCCAATTGGAATTATTTCTTGTCTACTGATTAGGTATAATTTAGAATTTGGAACCAATAGATAACATGTATGCAGTATGCAGCCCACATCTTTATCCACCTTTAAATTTAAGTTACATGTCAAAATCTGTCTTCATATTAATCAAACAATATATCTGAACGAATTAACTCTCTCACCATATCCATAATCCAATCTTACAATTTTGCCAAAACCCAGAGAGCACATCCGGCCGAAAGGCTTTTTCATCTCAATGAAGTAAGAAAGTTTCAAAGGCCCATTAGGATACACAGATATGTATATACATGTAAAGTTTATGGGCTTTTGGTACAATAGTCCATTTTTTGGAGATAATGACAGTTTTTTCCATTTCTCGGTATTGTTTTGGACAAATTAACGTTTCCGCCCTTTTTTCTACAAAAACTTACGCTCCTGCTAAAATTTTCGGTTTTTTTTACGTTGTTGTTTCAAGATTGTTACGAACATGTTTCAAACATTTTTCTTCCAATAAAATTTCAGTGAAATTTTTTGCCCTCGTTAAATAATTCATTTTATACTCGGAATCTTATAAAAAATCAAGAAATATACACATAAAGCAACACATATTAAAACCAACAAATTGAAAATATTATAGAAACAACATGAATAAAAAAACACAATTCAATTTTTGATCCAATGCATGAAAACGTAAAAAACATGGAAACAACTAAAAAACAATATAGAAACAAACCAAAAACAATATAGAAAACACCATATGAGCAAAAAGAGTTAAAAATAGGTAAAACAAATTGTATGTAAACATCGAAAACTACGTGTAAACAAAAAAAAACATCAGAACAATATTAAAAACGATATGGAAACCCAATAATAACATAAAAAATATTAAAAACACCACATGAATACAAAGAGCTTAGAAATAGATAAAAACTATATTTACACACTGAACACTACATGAAAACACCAAAAATAATTCTTAGAACAATATTAAAAATATTATAGAACCACACAGAAACAATAGAAACAATGTACAAAATAATACATGAACAAAAAGCGCCTAAAAATAGGTAAAAATTGTTTTGAAACATCTAAACAACAAAGAAACCACAAATAAACAACAAAAGAAACAAATTTAAACAACATATATAACATATAAAGCAATACAAGGACAAAAAATAACGTAAAAATAATCAAAAAAATATTCGAGGATAGGAACAAATTTTGTAGTATGTTTTAGAAAAGAGAGTATTTTATGTAATTTCCCCAATATTTTTTTTTGATGCCATATATATATATATATATATATATATATATATATATATATAGGGATTGGTTCAAATGAGACCAATCCTTGTTTATTTTTTGGGTTAGTTGAATTGTATTTTTGGTTAGATGAAAACACCAAAAAATATGTACGATTTGCGATGACATGTATAAATAGATATGTCGAATTGTATATTTAATGTGTATCATTTGTTTATTTTGGATTAGATGAATTGTATTATTTGATTAGTAGATTAATATATTTGTTTACTTAGTTAAGTTGAATTGCATATTTATTTGGTGGATTTGTATATTTAGTTTTATGGGTGATTTATTTGATTTTAGTTTCGATTGAATTGTATTTAGGTGCTTATGGACTTGTATAAATAGATGTGTAGAATTGTATGTTTAATGTGTTGCATTTGTCTATTTTGTTGGATTAGTTGAATTGTATTATTTATTGGATAACTAGATTAATACATTTGTATGAATCTTAAGGTATAGATTGCAAAGATATCTGATGTAATTGTATACATAATAAAACAATTATGTATGCTTAGCATTTTTTTTTTTGCATATTTAGTTGAATGTAATTTTTATATGCAATACATGTTTAGGGAGAAAAAATAACATTAAAGATAAATTAATAGTTCACACAATGTTACAAAAAAAAATAAAAATTCATTAAACAATAAAGTAACGGGTTTCACTTTGTTTCACCCATTGTTTTTTTTTGCAAAAATAGAAACATTGCACTAGGGTGTGGTGTCGCAGTTTTTGACACGTTTTATTGTTATGCGTTCGATCTCACCGCATGTTCCACATCATCTTTTGAGTTTTGTGCTTGCTTTAATGGTTCCATAGTTTCGGTAAAATTGTACACCGGTTTTCAACGTAGCGAAATGCATTCCCACTCGTGGAATCTTTTCTTGTTCCACCTCTGGTATCCAATATTTTGTTGATCCCGCGAGATTTCGAGCCGTTGTCCTACGTTTTTTTTTACATCACGAAAGTTATTACACAATAATACAAAATGGATATATTATACATACAGTTATATAATTTCATTCATACACGTTTGTTACCTAATAATACAAAATGCATCCTCTCTGTTCTCAAAGACTTGTTAGAATACAATAATCAATCTGTATAAAATATACGTTTTAATGATCTATTTATGCACGTTTTGATTTATAAGTATACAAAGAAGCGTTTAGTTGATATTCAATTTTTTGGATCAAACTGATTAATTTATTATGATGAGACAATTTCCACCATACAATGAAATAAGCATGAGTAGATTCTTAATTGAATAAATTACAGAGGCGATTTAAAATATACAAGTGTTATATTATAAATATACAACGAATAAATGAATATATACATGTTGTAAATACTAAATAAACAAAAACTAATTTGGTAACAAATGTACTATATGCGAGATAAGGCGTAAGTATGCATATACATAATTCTATATACGCAAAGGCTTATATTCTAAACATGTGCAAACTATCCTGTACTAAACATACAAACTATTAATTGAGATGCAATCTTCATACAAGTCGTTGATCCACAAAAATATAAAACTATATATACAATGTTGACACACTAAATAGACAACATTTGTATACTAAACATACAAACCAACAATAAGAGGTGGATATATTTCATAATCAATTTGTTGATTGAAGCGTGTGAATATTGTAGCAAGTTTTCGTTAGAAATTACGAAGGACATTCTTGATTGCGTTGAAATCAATATTTTTGCCATTGTATAAATCTTTCCAATCGAGATGGATGATAACTCCTTGCAAATTGTTAGAAATCATCGCGTTTAATTTTTTGTGGATCAATTGGAAGCCGATTTTTGAGTGATAATGGTGATTCTGAGGTTTTGATAATGGCGATGCAATGTTTACGTTGAGAAGGAGACATACATTTGATTGTATATGGTGAATTGCGTGATTTATGGGGACGCGATCAATTTGATCACGTCCCCTATAATGTAGGAGGAGGTTACCATGCGATTTTATGGATTCCAATTTTACCCCTTCTATTGTATAGTTACTTTAAAATTTGTATAGATTGTAATCATCTCGGCCATTGATTTACTATTTAGATGGTTTAGATTCGGTCTTATGGACTAACCAGGAGGGTGGTCTCACGTAATCATGTCCTATATATATATATATATATATATATATATATATATATATATATATATATGTAGGGGAGGGTTATATAGGACCCTCTATTATATGAGTACATAGGACTAGATCCAAGCCACAAATCTACTAATTTCGATGGTTTAGATTAAACCTGATTAATGTTGATAAATTATTGATAAAGTCAACGTGAGGGTAAACCAGTCCACATAAGAAAAGGGTTGTTGGCTAAATCTAGTAAATTCCATTAAAATAAGATAAGTTACCATCAAATTTGCAATCACAATCCACCAAATCTGTTATTGGAAAATCGTTCCAGCCATAATCATCTTCTCCACGAATCTGAAACGAAAATCTTCTCCCACAGTACACAAAGTCGACATTTTGAGAGTTCAAGCAAGAAAAAAAATGGATGACACCTATGAAGAATGCTTCAACACTAATAAACAAAAAGGTAACCAATTTTCTCACCTTTCGATTGTTTATATTGTCCATTTTTATTGAATCCAATTAAAATTTGATTCGCATTTTCTAAAACAATCATTCGATTCATCATTTCATTTTTTTTTGTATGTTCACCAGAAAGTTGCATATGCGTGTCTATAATCTTGCTTATTTGTGCCAATGAATATGCTTATAATTATGAACATACTTGCTAATCCAGGAAAAAATCAATTCTTCATCCCCATTTTTTTTGTATGTTTACCCGAGGAAAGTTGCTTATGCGTGTCTATAATCTTGTTTATTCGTGCCAAAAAATATGCTTATAATTATGAACATACTTGCGAATCCAGGAAAAATTCAATTCTTCATCCCTGTTCTTTTGTATGTTTACCCAGAAAGTTGCTTATTCGTGTCTATAATCTTGCTTGTTTGTGGCTATGAATATGCTTATAAGTATGAACAAACTTGCGAATGCAGAAAATTCAATTCTTGAAGAAGCGATGAGTCAAAGCCGACTTAGTCGAAAGAGAAAGCAACAAGGCCCAGAAATTGAAGAGATGTTATGGGAAATGTGGAGAAATAGGTTTGCACAATAAGCGAGCGTGCGACAAGTGGAATTCACTCTTATTGAGCGTTATTGTTGAAGTGCATGTTTGATACTGCTTATTAAAGCATTTGATACTGCTTATTAAGGCATATTTTACCGCTTAATATTTATGTTTATTTCAAATTTTGTAATTATTTGTTTGGTACAATCGTAAAAATTGTTCCTAACAAATGAAAAAAGGGCATGTGCTCGATAAAAAATGTTGTGACTGCCTGTTTATTTATTTTTAACACCACTTATTCACATATTACAAATTGCATATGATTTCTTATTGTAATGCTTTTTAATACTTTGTACTTTGCTTATTTGTTACTGTTGTAATGCTTTTCGACTAAAAGAAAAAAATGAATATAATTGATATTGCTAACAGTATAAATTGTCATGAAGATAATTGCTTACAAGTCAATTGACTTACGCTTCTGAAGCATTTGAATCTTGCTTACAAAATATTTGAATTTGCTAAAAGTATAAGATACTTGAAAAAATAAAAATGTGTGCAAGGCAATTGACTTCTTGCTTACAATAAAGTTGAATTCTGCTTATAGACGAGTTGAATTTTGCTTACACAAGCAACTGATTTCTGCTTTGCAGAAATATAACAACCATGAACTAACACAACGGTAATAATAAAAAAATTCAACATCAACTACAAGTACGTCAAAAACCAACTAAATTTAAAGTGGCTATAAAACACTCCAATAATCAACACTTTGATCAAAAAACGAAGCAACAAACGTTTGAATGATCCTATTTCATTTTGGCAAACTCCTTCGCCCGATCCCAAGACCGCCTCCCTTGCTCATTCATTGTATCCAAACATATTGCATGTGATACTTTCTACGCATCATCAATAGTTGCGCCTCATTTTTTTTGTTTTGTCCCAGTTTTTGTCCTTGCATCTCTTCAATTTTTGTTGGGTCTTGATTGCTTTCTCTTTCGACTCACGAAGTCGACTCTTGACTCGATTGCTCTTCAAGAATTGAATTTTTCGCATTCGCAAGTTTGTTCATACTTATAAGCATATTCATAGCCACAAACAAGCAAGATTATAGACACGAACAAGCAATTTTAAGGTAAACATACAAAAAAAAATAGGGATGAAAAATTGAATTTTCTGTATTCGCAAGTATGTTAATAATTATAAGCATATTCTTTGGCACAAATAAGCGAGATTATAGACACGCATAAGCAACTGCAGGTAAACATACAAAAAAAATGGGGATGAAGAATTGAATTTTTCGGTTTTACGGGCGCTTTTCCGAGGAAATTTCAAGATGCCCGATCCCGAGTGATGTTCAACTCCTACTTGATTTTTGACCAATTGATGAGATTGAGTTTTGATTTTCGAGCGAAAGGTTTTACGGCAATTTGTGGTTTTTCACTTTCTTTGGTATTTTCTCACGGTAGGGATGACCAAGAATTTTCGTGGTAAGGATGAGTTTGGAGACGGTTTGCGGGGAGAAAAACCCTTGAAAATGAAAATGGAGATGGATTTTCTCACGGTAGGGATTATTTGGGAGACGGTTTGCGAGAGAGTTACGGTGTTTGCGGGGAGAATAACTCTTCGACTCTTCATTTACCAAGTTGGAGAAGATATGGAAGATTTGGGATAAAACACGTTTCCTAAAACCGTTCCTAAATTATAGCTCACTCCCAAAAATAACTTCCTCCCAAAATCGATTTTAATTAAATTACCAAAACAACCCTTTTTTATTAAGTTATATGTTAAAAAATGGTAAAATCTAATTAATCTCAACCGTTTAAAAATTAAATAAAGGTCTCGATTTGGTCTCGTGTACTCACCTAAGATATGTGGACTCACGATCCAAAATATATATATATATATATATATATATATGTATATATAAATATATGTATTGGGTATGTACATACTTGAAATTCTTATTTTACATATGAATGATATATGAGTAATAATTAGGGGTGTCAATCGTGTCGTATTTCGTGTGTTGCGGGTCGTGTTCGACACAGGTATTACAGGTCTGACATGAACACGAACACGACCCGTTGAATTATTTGTGTCAAGATACACGACATGAACACGACTCGTTTATGACACGGGTAACACGACATGACACAAAAAACCTATATGATTTAAAGTTGACTTTAAAAAATAAAAACAAATGGAGAAAAAACCGAATTTACAAATGAAAAATACATGAAATATCAAAAAATTACTAAAAAATGCATTTAATATTTTTCCATCATCATATAACCAACTAAAACATCACAAAGTATTATAATAATATATCACTATAAAATTAAATGGGTTACATAGGTCAATTGTGTCGACACGCGGGTCGACCTGGCCTGGCCTATTTATTTTTCGTGTTAACCGTGTCCGACCTGATTTTGACCGGAACCTGTTAAGGTTATACCAGTACCTACTAAATTCGTGTTAGGTTCGTATCGGGTTATCGTGTCGTGTCACAAATTGACGCCCCTAGTAATAATCACATGTAATTACCTTTTGAAATTTTAATGTAAATTAGTCTAAATGCATGCTACACCCATCAAACATGTTAATAATTGATAAGTGTCTTACTTCATCAATTTATATACCAAAAAAAATTATTTATCTAAAAGAATTTAAGTTAATTTATCGGATAACTAGGTAAATAGCACCAGTTAGCATAAAACTTTGAAGCAAACTTCTCTACATATTTCAAGAATTTCAAAGATTACACCGTAATTTTTTTTTTTTTGAGAAGAAGGCTACACAGTAATTGAATAATTGATAGCCAGGCATTCTTAGGTCTATTGCCAAAACCAGAATTAAGGTGGTGGGACCCATTGCCCCATTCTCCTAATTGCATTTTGTTAGAATAAGGACATTAAAATGGTTTCAATCCATATTCCCCAATTTTTATTTTTCTAATTTATGCATTAACTTAAACAAATACTCCATTAATCCTAAATTAAATTCTATTTTTACCATATTAAAATAAATCTATAATTTTTAAAAATGAAAATCAATTCTCCCCTTAAAACCACCCCCGACTCAAATAAGTAAATACGATGCTATTAACTTGTGCGGGTTTGGATTACATACGAGGATGTTACTATTTCACGCTATTATGTAGTATGTATACATCAAAAAGAAAAAGTATACATCAAATATCCATAAATCACACTTAACAATTAACATTATAATCCAAATGTAAATATTCATTATAAAATTTGTGACACCATTAACTTTGTTATTTCGGCTTTGACTTCCATTATGATACGCAAGTAACATGACTTAATATAAAAGTGTACAAAATTCTTACTTGTTCAATTCTACTTAAAAAATTTATGGAGGCAAATGAAGACCATTTTCTTTAAAAAGAAAAATGCAAAAGGGAGTTGCTAAATAAACCAATCTATAGTCAAACCACAACATTATTCAATGAAGAAATAAATATCAGACTTGGAGATGTGAAAGTAGAATTAATGAAGATTAGCACACCTCCACATAGGGCTGCAAATGAACCAAGCCGCTCGCGAGCTATTCGGGTCTCGGTTCGACAAAATATTCGTTCGAGATCGTTCGTCAAGCTTAACGAGCCGAACTCGAGCCTAAAATTCGAGCTCGAACTTTTAAACGAGCCGAACTCGAGCTCACAAGTATTCGACTCGAAAGTTCGCGAACATATTCGTTTCTGATGGCTCGCGAGCTTAGGCTCGAGTTCGGTTCGTTTATAGGCTCGTGAGCCTAGGCTCGAGTTCGGTTCGTTTACAGGCTCGCGAGCCTAGGCTCGAGTTCGGTTCGTTAATTGAGCTCGTGAACGTGTTCGTTTACAGGCTCGTTAGCTTGTGTTCGAGCTCGGTTCGATAATTAAGCTCGCGAACATGTTCGTTTATAGGCTCGTGATTTATAGGCTCATGAGTCTATGTTCAAACTCGTTTGTAAAATAATATTATTCCTTGTAACAAACTATATATCTAAGGATTAAGGCTAGATAAAAAATTAATCAAACTTACAAAATTAAAATCGAACGAATCCAATAGTATAATATAAAATAATATAGTCTATATAGAATCACATATATAATAATGAGGTGTACTTATAAAAGTGCTGGTTTTGGATATTTTAAAATTATTTGGTTTTGTTAAAATTAAAATACTAAGAAAATAGTTTAGGGAACTAAGAAGTGTCTAAACAAACCAACAAAATTCGTATACGAGACATATCTGGTAATAATTATAAATTTAGAATTAGTAATTAATGTGATAATCAACCAGTATTTATCATAAAATCATAAGCATATTACAAATGTTTAAAAGAGTATGTCTTGGAAATGTGTCAACTTCTCATTCTCTTAATCTCACGTGGCTATTTCACATTTATCCATGTGGCATTCTATGAACAATTTTTAAGATAATAAATAATCCAAAAATTAAATCAGGATTCATCTTTGAAATTTAATTTCTTTTAATTATATTTACCATATTAAATAAACTGCAAAAAACAAACAAGAAAGAAAAATATTTGACATTGATAATTTTTTAATAATCGAGAATATGAAAAAAAATAATTCACTCAAATTTGTACACAACTCACAAATAATTTAGAAAAGTTAATGTCGAGCCATTTATCTCCTCTGCTTATTTTATTAACAAAGATTGTATTAGTTCAACATATATATTTTTTATAGAAGATATTCTCTCATTTGAATTGATAATATATTTGAATTTAGAAGACAACAAATTTAAAAGACAAATAATCCAAAAATCAATTATTCTGTCTATACTATTTTTATATTATATTATACGTACAAATATATAGAGAACGAGAAAGGAAAAAAAATAAAAAGATTATAGTCCAAATATATATTATTTATTGAATATATTTCTCATTTGAATTAATAATATAATTTTGAATTTAAAAGATAATAATTTGAAAGATAACAAATAATTCAAAATCAAGGATTCTATCTACGCTATATTTTGAAATTTATTTGTGAACAAATCCCATGTAACACGCGGGTGTTACTCTAATTGAGGTATATCTAAAAAAGCGTTAGTTTGGAATATTTTTAAATTATTTGATTTTATTTAAAATTAAATTATTTTAAAAAAATGAATTGTTTGGTGAGAACTAAAAATATATAGTCTAAAAAAACCAACAAAACTCGTGTATCATATGAGAGTTACCTAGTATTAATTATAGATTTTGACTTAATAATTTATATAATTATTTTATCATAAAGTCATGAGCATATTACAAATGTTTAAAACATCACATATAAATTTTAAAATATTAATGTTATTAATAATTATCCAAAACTAAAATTTATTAGTTAATTATGATTCTAAAAACTTATGGTAATTTCATTTATGGTTTACCTTTTAGTAATATGTAATATTTTTAATAACTCTTATACATTTGATTTTTACTTTTTAATGCTACCACAAGTGATTTAGTCTTAATATGAAATTTGATTAAAAAATAAGGACAATTTAACATATATTTTAAGCTTTAACGAACTCGAACTCGATCTTTAACGAGCTCGAGTTTGTTTTTGAGCTTCGTCGAGCATAACCATATAACGAGCCTTTACGAGTCGAGCTCGAACTAAGCTCTTTAAAATTTAAATGAGCCTTCAACGAGCCGAGCTCGTTTAAGGTTAAACGAGCCTTTAACGAGCCGAGCTCGTTTAAGCTTAAACGAGCCTTTAACGAACCGAACTCGAGCTAATTATAAACGAGCCTTTAACGAGCCGAGCTCGTTTAAGCTTAAACGAGCCTTTAACGAACCGAGCTCGAGCTAATTATAAATGAGCCTTTAACGAGCCGAGCTCAAGCTAAGCTCGTCGAATATGTTAAGCGAGCTTTTTACGAGCCGAACTCGAACTGTTCGCGAACTACATAATTCTTAAATAATTCTTAAGCGAGCCGAGCTCGAACTCCATTAGGAAAGCTCGAATCGAACTCGAGCCGAACTCGAACCGATCCAAAAACTAAACGAGCCGAACTCGAGCCTGTTCCTATTCGGCTCGGTTCGGCTCGTTTGCAAGCCTACCTCCACACAAGCCAAAACACAAAAGTTTTTGATCAAAATGTGATGATGTGTGAAGGAAATTTCAAAAACATCAAGGGAGCAGGATGGCCCTCGTCCTTGATCATTACCCCTCAATCTTGACTTTTTAAGCATCCCCATAAAATTAATCGAAAAATCCTGTCCGAGTTTGGTGGTGGCAACATTACATTAATTAATGGAGAACTTTCAAAGACTCGGCAAGGATTTTGTACATACAAGCGATGTCGAATACCAAGAGATTATTATATGACGTAAATGATTTTTCAGACTGTAATTTTTTATTTTATTTTTCGGTTTTTGGTCTAAAGATGGATTAAGTGGAGAGCATTTGAATATTGTTTTATACTCGACTTTCTTTGTATGCATCTAAATACGCAAGTGCTAAGACATTCCTCAATTTGTGCCACTTATAATGCAAATAATTTGAGACAAAAGAAAAAGAAGACAATAATTCTCATGAAGAGTCTATTGTAAGTGGTAACTAGATATTATATCTTGTATTATATTTTACCAATACACATCAATTATAATCAATTATTTTAGTGCTGCAATATGAAATGCCTTACCATCTACAATAATAGATTTACCTCACATTTGAAATAAAGTGAAATATCATCCCCATGATTACAATAGAATATGAGGGTTCAAAAAATAGAATAAAGCACTTTGATGTATAATAATGCATGTAATTAAAGAAATAAGAAGTGCATTAGAATAGAAATAAGATCACCTTTAGTTCAATAATTGAAAGAAATACCAAACGGGGGCAGGCAGTTGGCAGTCTGAAAAGTCGAAAAACTTTGGCGGAGTCAAGCTGTATATACTTTTACTACCCCACCCCCGCCCATCATTGCGCACCTCCTATTCTCACCTGAGATTTCAGAGGAAAAAAAAGAAAGGCAACAAAGTTTTCAGTTCTTGAGACTTCAAAGCACAGATTTTGTTGATTTTCACGTGAAGTCTTGAAAAGGTACTTACTACTTAGTCGATTTACTATGTTATTTAATCACATAATCATTAGCTCATGCTCAGAGAGACGGCAAGAGAACTTACTCAAAATCTTCTTCATTTTACTGATTTTGCCCGTCACATTTGCTTCCTGAATAAAACAAGAAAATATTAGTATTCAATTTGATCACAGATGAAAGTTGTGCCCTCGAGCCCTGTGCTAAAGCAAAGAATGCTAAAAAAACCATAGAATGCTTGGATGTAGTTGGGAAGAGTTCTTTATTACAGATAGTTTACTCTTGTGCATCAGAAGTTAATTTAGTCCCATGTCTCAATTCGGCCAAATGCACAATGATATGTTTTTCCTTTACTAAAATCATGGGTGACTGAAATTTAGATTACGGCCATATTTTCAGTACTAGAAACCATTTCGAGATTCAGAAAATGGAACTTTCAGCTTCGAAATAAATGTCATACACTGTATCTATCTTATTTATCTGTTCCTGGTTTCGCTTGTCTTTCTACTTTGTCCAGCTCAAGCTTGAAAGTACAGCCTCCAAATGGGATGCATATCTTCAAAGGCGATCGCTCGAACGATGAGCATTAGAGAAGAGCTAAATCATGGCTTCCAGAATACATCGTCAACATGGGAAGAATTATTAGCTTCCCATAATGGCAGCGACCATCTCTTTGCCTTTGTTTGCTCGGCCAACACAAAGACAACTAAACTGAGGACAAGTAGTTTCACTTTGCCATTAACAGATCCCGAAACAGCTCCAGAGATCAAGTATCCTGCCAATGCGTGGGATCTACTCCCAGACATCAACGGGAAAGCAGAGGTACAATCAGCCCCTGTTTCTGTTGGCAAACCCGATTCAGGCAGATTTACAAGATCGAAAAGCTGTCAGATAATAAGGGAGACTGAAACTCACGGGCTCGATGAAAATAAGTTAGATTGGAAAGATAAGAACCTGATTGGCTCCAGAAGCTTCCACACAGTTGAGGAATACGACGCCTTGCTTGAGAGAATTCGTAATTTCAGTATAGAATCCTTCGAAGATTATTGTCCATGGGAAGATGTGAAATCAGAACAAACAAATGATTTAGATGAAAATCAGAATGATAAGTGCATTCAGAGAACTAATAAAGATTCTTCGAAGAAGGGACCTGGCATTAAAGACGGCTTCGTTGAGGAATTTGTTCAAACAGATGGCACGCGTGAAATGGGTTGGAAAAGGAAAGCCGTGGCAAAGGGGCTCAAAACACTTGATGTATCGACCGTTGAATTTCCAGCCATTGCGAGATTCAAGCAACGGATTCATGTGGAGGGCCAAATTTACTCTCCTGGAACATACATTACTCCCAAATTTGGCAGCTATAACGCTAGGGTTACTCCTGAAACACAAGGAAAAGATGGTGGAGAGAATTCGGTATTTAGTCCAGAACTCTTGGCTGCCTTTGAAGATTGTGTGCAACAGTTACAAGACGAAGAAGATAACATTCTCAGGAATATGGATGGAGATTCGCCAATTGATGATGGAAATGGAGAATCAAGTTGGAGTTCTATCAAACATGAAAATTGATATCTGACCAACTGAAAGGATGGTTGTTGCGCTCTTTGGCCAAGATTGAACCACCTCATGTCAAGTAGAGAGCATATAGTGTGTAACGCCCTAATTTTCGAAATGTGATTATTTTTTTTAACGTTACTAAAATATAAAAAACTACATTTTAAAAATATCACTATATTTTTTTTAAGCAAGTATCTATTATAGCGGAAGCATAAATTAAAACGGGTTGATCATAAACTAGAAATCTGAAAACCCATCGTATTGAATAAATAAATAAAAATGCAACATTTATCGTTTCATAAAAAAAAAATTAGAATAACTAAGTTGCTAATAGAAAATAATGATAACGAAAAACTTGTTTTATCCCTAACATGTGAATAGTAGTAAATAGAAAAATTCTCATTGGCTTCCCCTGCATCGGCTCCGCACCAATCCGAAAAAACTGAAAAAAAAATAGTAATAGGGGGGTGAGTAACACATACTCAGTAGGGATCCTAACTGTCCAAATTAAATATATACAAGCATAATTTCACAAATTTAAGCACATATACTTTGTGATTTGGCCGAATCCATCACATATACTTTGCCATTTGGCCGAAGCCATCACATATAATTTGCCATTGGCCGAAGCCATCACATATAATTTGCCATTTGGCTGAAGCCATCACATATACTTTGCCATTGGCCGAAGTCATCACATACATTGGCGAAACCATCACATACACTTTGCCATTAGCGAAGCGCACATATACTTTCCCGTTGGCGTTTGAAGAAAGCCTCTTTGCCATTGGCCGAAGTCATACTTTGTCATTGGCCGAAGCCACACATATACTTTGCCATTGGCCGAAGCCACACATATACTTTGCCATTTTACATAAATAAATACAAATTCTTCATATATAATAGGCACATCAAGTTCAACAATTATAATCACATTGTCAATTACAGAATTTATAAAATTATACATGTACATATTTAATAAAGACAATTAAACTTCACACTTAAAAAGTGTAAAGAAAAATCTCTACCTCAAACGTAGTTGATAGTCGTAAGAAGCGTGAGCTAGAAAGCCTAAACGTCTAGTTCCTCGTCACCTACAATAAATATTGGTATAATTAAGTAATTGAAAAATAAATCCCAATTCTAATTTTAAGTAAAAGTGCTTATGAAATAAGTTAAAGCTCCTAATAGGTGAAATTTAACCAAAATATAAGTTTCGGGGCTAATTTGAAAGAAAACAGAAATAAATTTGAGTTTTTTGGATCATACTGAAAAGTGGCGGGGCTGAAATGAAATTTTCAGAAATTTTAACTTAGTCCCTAGGGCTGAAATATAATTTCTGAAAATAAACTAGGATTTGGGGGGTTAAACTGAAAACACCTGGGACTAAATTGAAAAGGGACAAAAACTTTAGGGAACTAATTTTAAAATACTATAATTGCAAACAAGGACAAATCTTCATTAAATTTCCTAAAAATTAGTCTCTGCTCTCAGAACTCCAACACATAACCCATCTAATCCGACGACGACGAACGACCAACCACCCGCCAGGAGTACTCGGGTGACCACCTCCCTCACCTTCTCCAAAACTAAAGACCACACACACACCTCAGACACAAACACACACACCCACACCAAACCAGAACTCACGCACACACATACCAAACACACACATACACACAAACACACACCAGACCCACAACACACAACAAATACACTCGCACACCATAACACACACACACATCATACACACAACACACGCACCAGACCCACCACACCACAAACACACACACGCACCCATAACACACACACACACATAAATCGAAAATCGATTTCCTCTAGAGGACGATAGCCCCAACACCGGTGAAACTCCGGTGGACCCCAAACTTCCACATCGAATCATCAATTCCTCAAAAAATGCATCTCATATCCGAGTCGGCGACCGAAACAAAGTTTCATATCTTTCCTTAAATCATTCCGGTAAAAAGTAACTACAATATTTCTAAGGATAAGAAGTAACTTACTATTGAATTTCCCTATTGTGTGCAACACTGAGATTTTGTGGTTTAAAGTGAGGGAAAAGAGTTTTTCATCAAGTTTTGAATGTGTGTGGCCAAAATACACGGAGAAGGAAAATCTGTAGAAATAAAGTCTTGGGCGTTTCTTTGTGAACCGCCTGGCAAAATAACGTGGGATTGAGGGATTGTGGGTTTTGAGAGTGGGAGGATTTGGTGGGATACAAGCCTATCTAATTGAGTTTTGAAAAAAATATAAATCTTTAACCCCATTAATAGCTTTATTATAAAAATTATATTATAAAATATATATTAGATAAAAAAATATATTTTTAAATAGAATAAATAAATAGGAAATTAATAAACAAATAATATATATATATAATAAATATCGGTTATTACATCCTCTCCTTCTTACAATAAATTTCGTCCTCGAAATTTGGCTTACCCCATTGATCGAATAATTCCGGATACTTGGCTCGAACTTCCGCTTTCCGCTCCCAAGTCGCTTCTTCTTGGCTATGTCTATTCCACTGGATCGTTCTTTCAGACTGCCCGTCCGTTTGGGGGTGGAAAGTTTGTTAGGAATTTTATTGTTTAGATTTTGATGAATGCCATGTAAAACTTAGAATAAAAAGTTGGCACCCCAATTCTTCTTTGTAAAATGTATTGTAACAATTAGAGTGGCCAAGCTAAGTTAAGTCTACGCCTAACATGCAAGAAGGCATTTGACTGGAAGGAAGACTTCTTGTGAAAAGCATTTGAATATGGCAAAAGAGTAGACGGAACTCTATGAAGAAGCGGTGAGATGCGGGTGAGTGGAGCATCGTCAAGTCAACTCAAGAAAAGCCAAGTCTCGAGTTGAAGTGACGAGAAGAGTCATCCGATGATTGGAAGGCGACTCTAAGTCACACCTGGGGAAAGCAAGGAAATGCGGTCAAGTCGAGATAATCGTAAAAGAAGCGTTGCCTGAGAAATCAAGAGATTTACTTAAACAAGTAATATCTCCATACCACCTTTCTTGGAGTGCTCGGTCCCAGGAAGCGTGCAAAAGGAATGAACGATGGGAAGCACTACACCGTGTCGAACTGCGAAAAGGTGAAAGAACAATTCATACGAGGAAACGGCAATTCCAAGAAGCGCAACAAGACAAGCCAACGGCGCAAGTGACTTTCGAGAAATAAGCTATCTCTTCAACGGGCAAATTTTTGAAAGTTCACTATAAAAAGTGAGGAGTTTGTTTGAGAAAAGGTGTGATGCAAGACACACACGTGAGATATACAAGCACATTAGAAAAATGAAACATTCTCAATCCTCAAGCTAAATTACGAAGTACATCAATCCAACACTCACTGTGAAGGAAAGAGAACTTCAATCGGTTGAAGAGGAAACTTTTGAAGAAAAGGGGTCTACATTCCGGGAAGGATTGTAGAAAGGTTCAAGGTTGAACCAAGTCTTAAGCTTTTGGAGGGCTTCGTGATCAAATCCAAAGAGCTTGAGCAAGTGAGTGAGTAACAAGCGCATTTTGCCTGTGAAGAAGGCGAAATGCAGTCGTCACGAGAAGCCCGGTGAGTGATCAAGGCGTCTCGGTGAGTCGAGTCCTGGGATCAAGTCGGCCATTTGTTGTGATCAAGACTTGTATACGGGACTATTACCACTTTGTAAACCGATCATTACTTAGTGGATTCCTCCGGGAGTTGGAGAAGAGAGGAGTAGAAGAATTACCCCGTCTTCGAACCTCTATAAAAACTTCTTCTTTGTGTCATTTACATTTCAAACATTTAAATTCATGCACTTTTAATCGCTTATATCTCTTTGATAAATTTGCTATCCATTTGATAATTTATAAGTACTAAATCAAGCTCTAAAATCTTGCTTAATCAAACTTAAGGGTGTTAAGTCTTGGTGAAAAAACAAAACCACAAGTTGAGTTAAATTATAGCCAAAGTGAGTTACTCCATCAAACGGCTCAAATTTGAGTCATTGAGAGATTAACTCTCTTGAGTGACTAATTCGATTGTCCATCAAGGACACGGCATTTGTGTAGAATCAACTCTGTAGATTTAAAAGGACTAAATCGAAAATTTGGTAAGGTTTATTCAACCCCCCCTTCTAAACCTTACACTTACACCCCCAGGACCTACAAAGTTGTATTGAATTTGAGTTTCGTCCCCATTGCTTTTTGTAAACTACCCTAAAATTTCGATGTAAAGCTCGGATCCATATCTGAGACTATAGATACGAGTACCCCATGCAATCTTACAATTTCTCGGATATAAAGTTGAGCCATTTGTTCCATGTCATATGTCATTTTGATTGGTATGAAGTGTCTTGATTTAGTCAAACGACACTACGCAAAAAATAGTTCGGATAACACATTTGGATAGCGCTTTTATATGAATGTGTTATTGAAAAATTCACATATATTTGGATAACACTTTTGTAGGAAAGCGCTATCACAATAAATCATATAATAGCGTTTTATCAACAAAGTGTTATATAAAGAAAACTTAAGATAACGTTTAATCAAATAAGTGTTATATATGTTCTTGGAATAACGTACAACAAAGCGTTATCTAATTCAATTGAGTCAATTTAGTTAGATAGCGCTAATTAAAGAAAGCGTTTTATATTTTCTCATATTAACGCTCTGTACGACAAGCGTTATCTCAAAGTGTTATCTGTGAAAAACAATTTGAAAAATGATTTCCCTCCGACACATCTATTTCTTCATAATCCATTTCTCAATAAAACTTCTCACCTCTTTCAAACAAAACCTCGGGAATTTATTTTTGAGAATATTTTTCGAACCAACCAGTGGGTTAGATAGGAGAATATTTTTCGAACCAGAATCGTCGGAAACCCAACATATTAGTCCGCCGGAGGATGACGGAGAAAATCCAGGTGGAATTATGGAAATCGAAAGACGGTACCATTTTAGGTTTTAGGATCGAAAAGGTAACCTTCGTGATTTTGTTAGCGCTAATACTGTTATTTATGTAGATATAGCTTTTTAGGCTTTGTTGCTTGAAGAAGATGAACCAATGGCGGTGGGGAGAGATGGGAATATTAGAGGTAAATGTATAGGGAATTATGGGTATGCTTATTGGGGTACTGTGAAAAGGCTCCATGGTTTATCGATAAATTTTGAAGGTTTATTTGGGCAAAATAACTTAACTTTCTCAATTTTAGTGGAAAAATTGGAAGAAAAAGACACTCTCAAAAAATAGGTCGCGATGGAGAGCTGGTGGTTTGGCGAGGGGTTAGTAGGTTTCATTTATTTTGCAATCATTTGATGATTTTTGCATATGTAAAACTTCTAGAATTAAAATTTTTGGAAAGACATGTGAATGTTTTGTATCCCTTTTTCTTTGCAGGTTGGTGTAAAACAAAAAGAGAAGATTGCTTCATTTAAAAATTCTATTGATGTGCTCACGCTTTCAGCAACGCCCATCCCAAGAACACTTTATTTAGTATTGACTGGGTTCCGTGATGCCAGGTAATCTCACTCAAAGTGACAATTTTTTTATTTGTTCTTGTACTTGATATGCCTTAGAAAACATGCAATGTCATATGCAAGTAAATGTGGGGCTGAGTAAAGAATAATGAGACAGAAGAAAAAGAGATAGAGTTCTGTTTATTGAAATGAACTCAATACTTGATTAGATTCAGGAATTCTTTGGTTTAGATTGATGGATATTAGTGTAATCGTGTAACAGAGATGGTGGGTAAATATGAACCTACCTAGCTGATGGAGTAAAAATTTTCAACTATTGGCTTGTTTGATGGATATTAGTGTAATCATGTAACAGAGATGGTGGGTAAATCATGACTAGTACTTTGCTTAAAACTTAATTGACTGATAATGGATTTTGATTACTAAGGCTTTTGCTTAAAAGAAGTGTGTTTTGGTGTACAATTAAATGCGTTGCATACTAGCTGTTTGATATAAGTATTTAACGAAGAGGAGTTCCTGGACCATGTTTACTAAAACTCATCTATTCTTTAGCTTCTCATATTTGAAAATGGTCGCTGCATTGGCTCCGTCAAAAGATTATTTATTATTATTTTTTTTCATTTTTAAATACTTTGGTGTTTGATGAAGAAAAGAATACTAAGTACAGTCAAATGTGTCTCGAATGCACATGCCAACTGCTTGAAGTTAGATTTTTAAATGGAGATTGTGCGTTTTCTTAGATAGCAATCGTTTTTTTTTTTTTTGATTTTCTGTTATTTTCTTCTCTGCGGTTTTTCGCTGTTGGGCAAGAAATATGCAATTTGAATGGCGAATCTGTAGAATGAAAGAATACTTTTCATTGCATTGGTATTATATTTAATCTTAGAGTGGTCAGTGCATTGGTATTATATTTAATCAATGTTGTAAAAAGCGCTAGGCGCTAGCTAGGCGACAGGTTGGGGCCCTAGCGCCTAGTCTAGGCGGGGTTAGGTGGGTCTAACCAGAAAAAAATCGTAGGCGGATAAGGGGGGCCTAGCGCCTCGGAAAGGTGTCGGGGTTAAGTGGGGATTTTTACAACATAATTTAATCTTAGAGTGGTCGGGACATCGAGATCGATTTTAGCATTGTAAGCACAATTAGCTTTCATTACTTTACCATGTCATTTTGATTTGGTTGCAGATTTTGAACTCCCATGGTTTCTATGTCAAGTTTGTATTCATGTATGGATATGTTTGAAATGAGAGTTTGACAGTTTTACACAAGTAACTTTGTATAATAAGCAATTTGGTTCTTGTACTCTAATCGTTTGTTGTATTCGTTTGCCCACTTTGTTTCAACAAGTCTACTCATGTACGATAAGTTTTTATTTCTACTTAGAATCTAATTTGTAATTTCAAGTGTTATTGTTCAGTAAACTCAACTTGTACTAGATTAGTAGCTACATTAGGATTTGTACTTGTGTAGTTTCTTTTGTTGTTTTATCCTCCCATGAGAATCTTACAGTTTGTCATATCCATCAAATGACTTGTCCCATGGATATTTTCTAATTTTTTTTTAATCTAAATTTTAGCTTGACTCTGTTTTTTTTGATAGTTGGAGAGGGGCCTTCATGGTCTTGAGCCGCTCGTTGTAGCCAATTTTCCGAGCAAAAGTATAAAGAAGTGTGCTTGGCGTCGAAGGAAAACACTCAGTAAGTTATTCTCTTACAATTGTTGTGATGGTATACGACGATTAGTATTTATTCTTACAATTTGAATGTATGATCATGTTTTGTTGTTGAGAACTCAAAAGTAGCAAGTGGATTCTGAGGTGTCCATCATATTGATGAGTTCATGATGAGGTTGATTCACACTATTTTAGTCACCTTTTGAGATTACTACCACTTTGAGAGTAGTAGATAGTTGAATATAATTATATATCTTGCTCATCAGCGATCATTGTGCATCACATATTAACATTAATGTGTTGATTTCTCGGTTTATTTTGTGTTTTTGTATATGTTGCAATATATGTATAATGATATTTTAAATTAGTATTTGTTACTTGTCTTATTTTCTTTTTTTAAAACACAGGTATATGGTTCTTGATCCCGGACGAAGGTTGAGAAAGTGAATGGCACACATAATGTTCTTCAGTAGAAGCTACCTTAGCATAACTCTTGTTCTAAAACTACCAGATAATTGTTTGAATTCTAAGATTTATTAGCTTTATTTCGGAGATGCGAGCTACTCTTATCACATTATATTGAGATACTTTTATTTTAGTTTCATGTGAATTATATTATGGAGTGTTCAATATTATTATACTATTCAAATAATATTTTAGGATAAATTTTATCTCTTTGTTTTTTAATTTTATGATTTATGAATTTTGTTGCCGCTCTCCTGTTGCGTTTTGTTCGCTCTTGTTGGTCACATGATTAAATGGTGGGAAACATAAGTTTGGTTGAATATTGAAAGCATAAAAATCATCGTAAGATAACACTTCTTTTATGAAGTGTGATCTACTGAATACAAACATGGGATAACGCTTCTTCCCAAAACCGCTATCAATTTAATGTCGGATAACGCTTCTTTTTATGGAGTGCTATCATATGAATACAAATATGGGATAGCGCTTCCTCGGAAAAAAGCGTTATCAAATATGCATCTCGAGATAGCGCTTTATAAGCGCTATCTACGAGATAGGAGCTTGGATAACGGTGGTTCCAATAGCACTTTGTAATCTTTATCTAAAGGGGAAAAAAACGTTATCCGAGTGATTTTTGGCGTAGTGCGATCCACTACGACCAATATAGCTTGGTTTCCTCGTCTTGACCTCGGAAGCCCCACTACGAAGTCCATATTCACGTGTTCCCATTTTCATTCGGGAATCTGAAGTGGTTTGAGTAAACCAGAAGGTCGTTGGTGTTCGGCTTTTACTTTCTGACATGTTAAACACTTTTCCACGAATTCTCCAATGCTCCTTTTCATGCTTCTCCACCAAAAATCTCTTTGAGATCACGGTACATTTTAGTCCCTCCTGGGTGTGCGGTAAAAGGTGTGCAATGTGCCTCTTCTAAAATCCGCTTCCTTATTTCCCCATCTTTAGGCACGCACAGTCGTCCCTCATATACCAGTGCACCATCATCAGCTATGGTGAACCCTTTAATTTCCCCCATCGACACCTTCTTCCTCATTTTGCATAGAAACTTGTCGTTAGCTTGTGCTTCTTTGATGCTACTATGCAGTGTCGGTTGCACTACTAAAGCTGCTAGTACCGCCTCGGTTTTAGCAGGTGGAGTCACAATCTCAATTCTCATTTTGGCAAATTCCTCAATGAGGTTCTCCTATGTTGTGAGTAAACTTGCAACTGTCCCTCTGGGCATACGGCTAAGTGCATCCGCTACTACATTTGCTTTACCGGGGTGGTAATGGATTGTACAATCGTAGTCTTTCACGAGTTCCAACCATCTTCTCTGTCTCATGTTCAACTCTTTTTGTGTGAAAAAATACTTCAAACTCTTGTGATCGGTGTAAATTTCACACTTTCCCCCATATAGATAGTGACGCCATATCTTTAGGGCATGTACGACTGCTGCCAACTCTAAATCGTGTGTCGGGTAATTGAGTTCATGTCATTTCAATTGCCTTGAAGCATAAGCGACCACTTTACCGTTTTGCATCAACACACCCCAGTCCTTGTTTCGACGCGTCACTGTAGATTATAAAGCTTTCTGAAGTGTTCGGGATTGTTAGAACTGGCGCCGAAACTAGACGTTGTTTTAGTTTTTAGAAACTCTATTCGCACTTCTCGGTCCACATGAACTTTTCACCTTTCCTTGTAAGTTGGGTCATCGGGCCTGCTATTTTCGAAAATTCCTTGATGAATCTTCTATAATATCAAGACCCAAGAAACTACGCACCTCATTTGCATTTGTAGGAGCCGACCATTTCTCAACGGCTTCAACTTTTGCAGGGTCGACTTCTATACCCTTCGATGTGACTACGTGGCCAAGAAAGACGACTCGATCAAGCCAAAACTCGCACTTCTTGAATTTGGCGAATAACTTCTCCTTGCGAGAGTCTCTAACACTATGTTGAAGTGTTTCTCGTGTTGCTCCCCGTCTTTTGAGTACACCAAAATATCATCTATGAACACAATCACGAATTTATCCAGGTATGGGTGAAAAACTCGATTCATCAAATCCATAAATACTGTTGGAGCATTACTAAGCCCAAAAGGCATCACTGTGAACTCATAGTGCCCATATCGTGTCCTAAAAGTTGTCTTGGGTATATCTCCTTCTTTAACCTTCAGTTGATGGTACACAGACCTCAGATCAAACTTAGAAAAGACGTTTGTCCCGTTCAGTTGATCAAAAAGATCTTCAATATATTCTCGGTAAGGGATACTTGTTCTTGATAGTAAGTTTGTCCAACTCTCTGTAGTCAATGCACATCCTCATGCTCCCATCTTTTTTCTTCACAAAAAGGACTGGTGCTCCCCAAGGCAGCACACTGGGTCGTATAAAACCGGTATCCAAAAGTTCTTGTAGCTGAACCTTTAACTCTTGAAGTTTCTTGGGGGCCATTCTGTATGGTGCTTTTGATACAGGAGCGGCTCCCGGAATTAGATCAATCGTAAACTCCACTTGCCGATTTGGAGGTATTCCAGGCAAATCCTCTGGTAATACGTCGACATACTTGTTCGCCTTATTTTTTAGCTTCACAGCAAGTGTACGATGCAGTTTATAGAATAGGGTTATCAAGGTAGAATCCGAGGGACTAATAAATTAATGTACTAAGTAATCTTGGATTATAATAGCTTGTTTTTATCTAGGCGATCGAAAGTGAGTGATTTGGTTTTATAGACACTAAAGCAGAAATTTATCCTAAACGAAACAAAGCAAATAGTGGATTAAAAGATCAAGTATGAATGAATGGATTCCTGGGTTATGGTTTCAGTTAATATCCCCTTTTATTATCAGATTAATCAAACCAAAGTTAAACGTATTCTTCCCTATAGACCGATCACAAAAGTAATTTACCCTATCTCTCGAGATGCATGTAAAAGCGTTGATTGGAATATTTATGCTAGCATCTCTACTCAACATGAGATATCCAACTCCCAAAAGTTCAAAAGATTATAAAGCCTCACGAATATTCACAGACTTCCCAATCATGCAAGATATTCATGTCAAGTACTCATAGATCTAGTATTGAAACTCATCGGTTAGAATTATGAATCAATACATCAAACAAGTTAAACCAAACGCGTTGAATAGGGTTGGAAAATATTAACTTCAATCGTCATTAATCATCAAATAAAAGTATCTATTAACCTACTCCCAAACCCAGGAATCACAAAGTGTTTAGCCAGACATAGAAAAGAAATAATCCATAGACAAATTATTAATGTTCATGTCTAACTAATTGAAAATAACGATACTATGGAATGAGTGAACTCGGGGATGATGACGATCTCTCGATCTATCCTCAATCCTCGAAGGTGTGGTTGCGGTCTTGATCGATCTCTCCAATTCTCCCATGGAAGATTACTCTTTTCTCTGCTTTCTAGGGCAAAAATCAGTGTCCCTTTGTTTGTGGCCGCCCCGTCTCTATCTGTACTCCGTTTTGGGTCAAAACCTAGTTGGAAATCTGTCAAACTCTGTTTCCCCGAGACACACGGGCGCGCGCCCGTCTTAGGTGCCGCAGGAAATTGTCTTTTGCTGAAGGGCGCACGGGTCGTGCGCTTACGCACGACCAGACCGTGCGTCACCCAAACGTTCGAATTTGCTTATGTGGTCTTCATAAGAGTTGTATCTCTCTCTCTTAGCTTTCCATAGCCACTTGAATCGGCTAAATATCAATTTTGTAGAGAGAGGTATGGCCAAAATACTAAACCCTGCAAGTGCTGGAAATTCCAGACGCGTTTGGACATTCCTTGAGATAAATCCCCTCGTTGTTTGATCATCCATGCTTCTTTTGACACACGAATCACTATTATGACTCTAAAATCAATATAATTGGCTTCCAATTGGGTGTAATCGCTCGATTCTTGATGCTTCTAGGTCGCAATGCTCGTATTTGTCACAAAATCACTCCAAATATCGTTAAATTCCTACAAAACGAGCAAAGCGTAATACCTTTTCCATAAAGAGCGAATATATACCATTACATATGAGTTATTGCATGTTTATAAATAATTATAACCATAAATATGCCCTAAAATACATGCAAAACTCACACTAAACAAACCCCCAAACTTAAAAGCTGTTGTGATCCGGGCAACGCTTTATAAACAAGACAAAACACAAATGGGAGTAATGAAAAGCAAATCAAGAATAACGCATCACAATTCATGTCGTTTATCCATAAACGTCAAGCAACAAATCAACCAAGCTTCAAATATCTAACACAGAGCACAAGTCAATTAAAACCATGGCAAATACTTCAAATCACGCCTCTCATAGATGAAGTGTATACTCTCCTCTCTAGAATAATAAGGGACGTGTATTTGCTCAAATCATATCAATGTTGAAGAATTACCATAGGCTTGCAAATCGTCTCACATCTCCATCACTCGATTGTATGCAATTCACAAATCGAAAGGACTTTGTTTATGGTTGTATTGAAGGCTCTTTGGTTAAGGTGGGGAAATATGGATAAAGTGACTCAAACTCAAGCGTATAGATTGGTAAGCACATCGTTTTTCTCAAACAATTATTCTTATTCAAATCAACTATGTACCCCCAATCAACTTTTATTCTATCACATCTCTATTTCTCCCTTCTTTTTCATACAATATTCTCCTACACCTTACATCACAATTTTCAGCTATATATGTTCTTTTTACGGCCAACTCACTTTTGCAATGATCGTGTTTTTTTTCAACTCTTTGTGAGTATTCTTCCTTTTCCTTTTTTTTCCTTTATTCCCAATCACCCAATATATACACCATTTTCTAACTTCTCAATACCCTTTCATTCAACCATTTATTCAATCCCTTTACTCAATGCTATACGCTCGAGCTCAGGATAACAGATATATCAAATTAAGGCTTAAGGCTAGAAATGTGGCTACCAAAAAATTAGGCAATAAGCTCAAATTGGCTAACTAGGGAAATTAAATATCATTAGTTAGGCAAAAGGCTTGAAAGGCTTAACAAAAATGGCCTAAAATCATTTTCATAAATTGCATACAACATGTGACTTCAACGGAGATACCATAGCAAGTTCTAGAATTCATATCAACATGAATGACACACTCAAATCAACAAACAAGATCGCATTTAATGAAAGCGATAAAGGCTCACAGGATTGCAATTGCATAATTCAAAGCATATCAACCATGATTTCAATATTCACATGCTCCATATCGTCTATTCTCAACCCGATCAACTCATGCTCAACACCCAATTCAAAACAACACAAACTATTCAACGAATGCTCCCAAGATCACAACAAGCACACAATAGCGGTCCACTCACTCCGTAAAAACCTAAGAAAGCAGTAAACGTGCTAAAGCAATAAACGTGCTAAAATCATAAATAAGCATCTAATGCAATGCAACCTATATGCTCTAAATGCAACTATATGAATGCAATTTTGTTTTCGCCACACCCTTAAAATCAAAATAACTATCTCTTCCCCCAAACTTGAATGAAATTATATCATATACAAGGAAATATAGAATTTAAATAAAGAAAAGTGTGGATTGAGAATGCATACCTGAATTTGTGACCTAATAATGCTTCAAATAATCGACGACGGGCCGTGCCTATGCGCGCACGGCCGCCCATGCGTCCTCGAGAAAAGGCCCTTTTTTATTTTTATTTTTTTTAGAGAAAGCAAAAAATCCTAACTTATGAAAGCAATAAGAAATCCTAACCTAGCAAAGGGAAAAAAACATGGGAAGAAATAAAACACCAAACCGTTGGGTTGCCTCCCAACAAGCGCTTCATTTAACGTCTATAGCTTGACACCTGTAACTCTCATGAATTTGTGCCTCCTTGGAATGCATATATTAGCTGCTTTGGGTCATGGTCAAGTGCCAAATTTGCATTGTTTGCACCTAATATTGCATACTTGGGATTTCCAAGTAAGGATTGGAGTCCTGGTTTTGGAACTTTTTGGTTTGAGTTACGCGCATGTTGTCCGTGTGCGTGCGTATAGTCTGTGCTCGTCTCATTCTGGAATAGTTTTCTTATGGCATCTCGCCCGCGCTGCTCGGGCGTACACGCACGGTTCGTGTGTTCCTTGTCCTGTTTTTGCTCGTTTTCAGTACCACACACGGGTTGAAAGTGCATAGACACACAGTCCGTGTTTGGTCCCGAATTTTCTTGCTTTTCCAGGATCTTTGACTCCTCGTGTTCGGTACCACCCCTTAGATGAATGTCACTAAATTGTTCCTTCGGGTTGACTTCAGTGTTGCTCGAAAACTGGCCCTTTGATGTTGTCCACCAACGATCGTGGCTAATTGGCTAATCTGGGTTCCACGATTTTCCAATTGTGTGCCCAGAGTGTTAGCCAATTGTACTATTTTATCCAACTTAGCCTCATGTTTGTTGAATCGGTTCCTTGTTTCATTCATAAATGAGGTGAGGACGTCCTCCATAGATGGGTTTGCCTCCGGATAATAGTACGTAGGAGTAGGATTATTCCAGTAATTATAGAAATTCCAATTATTGAAATAATTGGCTTCCTCCATCAGAGCGGGTGTTCGTACACTACCTGAACCAACTCAAAGAAATAAATCAAATAATGTAGGAGTGGAATTAAATAAAATGAAAAGAAAAAAAAATGTCTAAATTAAAAATAATTATATTTATCGCAATATTTAGTACTAAAAATTTAATTAGTCCCCGCCAACGGCGCCAAAAACTTGTTCGCCTTATTTTTTAGCTTCACCGCAAGTGTACGGTACAGTTTATAGAATAGGATTAGCAAGGTCGAATCCACAGGGACTAATAAATTAATGTACTAAGTACTGGATTATAATAGCCTTATTTTTATCTAGAGGATCGAAAGTGAGTGATTTGGTTTTATAGACACTAAAGCAGAAATTTATCCTAAACGAAACAAAGCAAAGAGTGGATTAAAAGATCAAGTATGAATGAATGGATTCCTGGGTTATGGTTTCAGTTAATATCCCCTTTTATTATCAGATTAATCAAACCAAAGTTAAACGTATTCTTCCCTATAGACCGATCACAAAAGTAATTTACCCTCTCTCTCGAGATCCATGTAAAAGCGTTGATTGGAATATCTATGCTAGCATCTCTACTCAACATGAGATATCCAACTCCCAAAAGTTCAAAAGATTATAAAGCCTCACGAATATTCACAGACTTCTCAATCATGCAAGATATTCATGTCAAGTACTCATAGATCTAGTATTGAAACTCATCGGTTAGAATTATGAATCAATACATCAAACAAGTTAAACCAAACGCGTTTTGATAAAAAAAGAATTAAAGCAAAGTACTTGAATAGGGTTGGAAAACATTAACTTCAATTGTCATTAATCATCAAATAAAAGTATCCATTAACCTACTCCCAAACCCGGGAATCACAAAGTGTTCAGCCAGACATAGAAAAGAAATAATCCATAGACAAATTATTAATGTTCATGTCTAACTAATTGAAAATAACGATACTATGGAATGAGTGAACTCGGGGATGATGACGATCTCTCGATCTATCCTCAATCCTCGAAGGTGTGGTTGCGGTCTTGATCGATCTCTCCAATTCTCCCGTGGAAGATTGCTCTTTTCTCTGCTTTCTAGGGCAAAAATCAGCGTCCCTTTGTTTGTGGCCGCCCCGTTTCTATTTGTACTCCGTTTTGGGTCAAAACCTAGTTGAAAATCTGTCACCGTGCTAGGTGCCGCAGGAAATTGTCTTTTGTTGAAGGGCGCACGGGCCGTGCGCTCACCCATGACCAGCCCGTGCGTCACCCAAACGTCTGAATTTGCTTATGTGGTCTACATAATAGTTGTAGCCCTCTCTCTTAGCTTTCCATAGCCACTTGAATCAGCTCAATACCAATTTTGTAGAGAGAGTTATGGCTAAAATACTAAACCCCGCCGATCTTTGGAAATTCCAGGACGCGTTTGGGCGTTCGAGATAAATCCCCTCGTTGTTTGATCATCCATGCTTCTTTTGACACACGAATCATTTCTATGACTCTAGACTCAATATAATTGTCTTCCAATTGGGTGTAATCGCTCGATTCTTGATGCTTCTAGGTCACAATGCTCGTATTTGTCACAAAATTACTCCAAATATCGTTAAATTCCTACAAAACGAGCAAAGCGTAATACCTTTTCCACATATATACCATTTCATATGAGTTATTGCATGTTTATAAACAATTATAACCATAAATATGCCCTAAAATACATGCAAAACTCACATTAAACAATACTCTCGTACAACTGGAACTTCCATGATTGTTTTCTCGGCAACCTGAGTGGCCATCACATTAACCAGAAATCCCTAACATTTTCCTTTCTTCAGCATTTTAACCGTCTTCATTGCCGATATAATTCGAGGCATTCCACTCACTCTTGCTCAGAAAAATATAAATTTGTCTCCCTTTGATGGTTCTAGAATTATTTCTCTGTCGTGACATTTGATGTGGGCCTTATACTTATTCAACCAGTCCATCCCTAGTATGATATCAAAATCCCTCATTCTAATCACATGCAAATCCGCTTCTAAATTCTTCCCATCAAAATCCATTGCCACATTGTTAGTCACTAGATCAGTACTTATTGTTTTTCCCGAATGAAGGCTTATTTCTAGTGTATCACTAACTATGCAACTCTCAAAACATGTTCTAGCATGAAAATCAACGGATATGAAAGAATGCGTAGCACCAGTATCAAATAACACTAAAGCAGGTATATTGGAAACTTGTATCATACTTGTCAGTGTTCCCGGGTTCTCTTGGGCTTCCTGTTGTGTCATGGCAAAAACATGTGCCTGACCCGTTGGTGTCTTTACCTTCTTGTCTGGAAATGTGGTGCAATAATCTGCGTGATGGCCAGGTTGGTGACAACGGAAACATTTTCCTTGTCGATAAGCATTCCCCATAATGATTTCTTCCACAGGTTGGACAAGTTGGCTTCACCTTCTCGCAAAATCGAATTGCATTTGCCCGGTCCCCGACTGTTTACTCGGCTACGATCGCTACTCCCTGACTCAGACCATTCCATTTCCTCTTTCTTGGAACATTGTCTATCTTCTTGGTAGGATAGTCCAATTTCAAACACGAAGCCACTTCCTGAGCTCGTGAAAGCAGTTCATTATAAGTCGTCGTTCCCAAACCAGCTAGCACACAACCTATTTCTGGACGGAGACCCCTCCGGAACCTCCTTGCTCTCTTCTCATCTGTGTCTACCAAGTGGGTGGCAAACCTTGCCAACTGATTGAACTTACGTTCATACTCGATGACTGTCATGTTGCCCTATTTCAACTCGAGGAACTCGGTCTCCTTCCGATCTCTATAAGACTGTGGAAAATACTGTTGCATGACCTCCTGTTTAAAGTTAGTCCAGGTCATGCCACGTAGTTGCTCATTTGTCCTTGAGCGAGAGAAAGCCTCCCACCAATGGTCCGCATCTTCTGTGAACTGAAAGGTGGTGCACGAGATTCGTTGCGCATCAGTGCTAGGGATACGGGCAAATATTCTCTCCATTGCGCGTAGCCACTCCTTGACTGCGAATGACCCATCGCGTCCATTAAAGGTTTGTGGTCTGAATCTCCGGAACTGTTCCAAAATATGCGCTTCCTCATTTCCACCAGCTGGGTGGCCTGGTGCAGGTGGTACAACATTCTGCTGGGGTAACCCTCGTTGTAAAGCAACGAGATTATTCAGCAAATCGTTGCGGCATGCCCTTGGCTTGAGTTAAGCGACGCATTTGATCCATCCCTTCGTGGAGCCATGATCTATAATACAATGGATTGTTTAGTTTTTAACTCATATGAGAAGTAAATATAACATCTATCCAACACATAAACACCACAAGACAAGGTAATTAAATCAAAAATATAATTCCACTATTTCAATAGAAATTGCCTTCAAGAGGGTACAATGCGAAATAAAATAAAATAAAAGATCATACTGAATCCTACTAATCTAGAAAAATGAAATAACTCTTACTAGAATAAAGAAGGAAAAGAAAAACGAAATTCAAAACAAAATCCGGCAGGCTAGAAAAACTAGTCATCTAACTAGATCCCTCGGATGAGAATAATCCATCTAAGTCTTCCTCCGGGTCTTCCTCTAGTTGCCCAAAAGCATCGTCATCTGAATCAACATATATTACATTAGGCATGATGGGTGGCCCACGCCGAAGTAGTTCGACTATAAATCTCTCGGGATCCAATGTGGTATGGGGCGGCACAGAACTGTAGTCCGTCATGTTGTCACGTACATCTCTTGCGAGGTCACTCTATTCTCTAGGTAGGGTACTGATTAGCTTATCATTTGCTTCGTCCCGGGTGATATTTCTTCAAGATGTTTTATCTCCAGCCACATTTCTCTCATTATTTCAATATGCTCCTCTACCGTGGCCCCTAGCTTTCTATCATAATTTAAAAACCTATATACCCTTCAATGAAAAATTCGATCTCTCATTCTCTTCCTAGCTGTTTTTATCTCACGCACCATCCTGGAGTATTTCGTGTTAGCATATAAGTTCATACATTATTTAATAAATTATGCAGTTCATTTTTCGTATAGCTCATCATGAATCACCACTTATAAGGGATATTTCTAACATGTTAAGCAGGTAAAAGTTTGTGAAGTACGGAAATACATTTATCACGCAGGAAAAAGTAATAATAATAATAATCACATTTTTTTTCAAGTAACTTCATAACACATTGTGCATTCCCAAGAATTCTCATATTGAAGCAATAAGTAAATTTTACCTGATTGGATGCAGCTCGATGGAGGAATAGCCATTTTTTTTATATTGCAAGTCTACAGGAAGGTAGACCTGCTCTGATACCACACTGTAACGCCCTAATTTCCGAAATGTGATTTTTTTTTAACGTTACTAAAATATAAAAAACTACATTTTAAAAATATCACTATATTTGTTTTAAAACAAGTATCTACTATAGCGGAAGCATAAATTAAAGCGGGTTGATCATAAACTAGAAATCCGAAAACCCATCGTATTGAATAAATAAAAAAAATTCAACATTTATCGTTTCATAAAAAAATTAGAATAACTAAGTTGCTAATAGAAAATAATGATAACAAAAAACTTGTTTTCTCCCTAACATACGAATACTAGTAAATAGAAAAATTCTCATTGGCTTCCCCTCCATCGGCTCCGCACCCATCCGAAAAATCTGAAAAAAATTAGTAATAGGGCGGGTGAGTAACACATACTCAGTAGGGATCCTAACTGTCCAAATTAAATATATACAAGCATAATTTCACAAATTTAAGCACATATACTTTGTCATTTGGCCGAAGCCATGACATATACTTTGCCATTTGGCCGAAGCCATCACATATACTTTGCCATTGGCTGAAGCCACACATATACTTTGTCATTGGCCGAAGCCATCACATATACTTTGCCATTGGCCGAAGCCGCACATATATTTTTCCATTGACCGAAGCCTACTTTGCCATTGGCCGAAGCCATACTTTGCCATTGGCCGAAGCCACATATATACTTTGCCATTGGCCGAAGCCATACATATACTTTGTCATTTCACATAAATAAATACAGATTCTTCATATATAATAGGCACTTCAAGTTCAACAATTATAATCACGTTGTTAATTATAGAATTTATAAAATTATACATGTACATATTTAATAAAGACAATTAAACTTCGCACTTAAAAAGTGTAAAGAAAAATCCCTACCTCAAACGTAGTTGATAGTTGTACGAAGCGTGAGCTAGAAAGCCTAAACGTCTAGTTCCTCGTCACCTACAATAAATATTGGTATAGTTAAGTGATTGAAAAATAAATCCCAATTTTAATTTTAAGTAAAAGTGCTTATGAAATAAGTTAAGGCTCCTAATAGGTGAAATTTAACCAAAATATAAGTTTCGGGGCTAATTTGAAAGAAAACAAAAATAAATTTGGGTTTTTTGGATCAAATTGAAAAGTGGCGGGGCTGAAATGAAATTTTCAGAAATTCTAACTTAGTCCGTAGGGCTGAAATATAATTTCTGAAAATAAACTAGGATTTGGAGGGTTAAACTAAAAACACCTGGGATTAAATTGAAAAGGGACAAAAACTTTAGGGAACTAATTTTAAAACACTATAATTACAAACAAGGACAAATCTTCATTAAACTTCCTAATGATTAGTCCCTGCTCTCAGAACTCCAACACATAACCCATCTAATCCGACGACGACGAACGACCAACCACCCGCCGGGAGTACTCGGGTGACCACCTCCCTCACCTTCTCCAAAACTAAAGACCACACACACACCTCGGACACAAACACACACACCCACACCAAACCAGAACTCACCCACACATATACCGGACACACACCTACACACAAACACACACCAGACCCACAACACACAACAAATATACACGCACACCATAACACACACACATCATACACACAACACACGCACCAGACCCACCACACCACAAACACACACACGCGCACCCATAACACACACACACATAAATCGAAAATCGATTTTCTCTAGAGGACGACAGCCCCAACACCGGTGAAACTCTGGTGGACCCCAAACTTTCACATCGAATCATCAATTCCTCAAAAAACGCATCCCATATCCGAGTCGGCGGCCGAAACAAAGTTTCATATCTTTTCTTAAATCATTTCGGTAAGAAGTAACTACAATATTTCTAAGGATAAGAAGTAACTTACTGTTGAATTTCCCTATTGCGTGCAACACTGAGATTTTGTGGTTTAAAGTGAGGGAAAAGAGTTTTTTATCAAGTTTTGAATGTGTGTGGCCAAAATAAACGGAGAAGGAAAATCTGTAGAAATAAAGTCTTGGGCGTTTCTTTGTGAACCGCCTGGCAAAATAACATGGGATTGAGGAATTGTGGGTTTTGAGAGTGGGACGATTTGATGGGATACAAGCCTATCTAATTGAGTTTTGAAAAAAATATAACTCTTTAACCCCATTAATAACTTTATTATAAAATATATATCGATAAAAAAATATATTTTTAAATAGAATAAATAAATAGGAAATTAATAATTTACACTATTTTTTACCACATTAATATATATTTTACTATTTTTTTACCACATTAACTTTCATCATTACATTTCGTCTCATATTCATTCGTTTTCCTCAACAATTTTTTTTCCACTATTCTCCAACGGAAATAATATTTCTCTAGCGAAAATATAACCAATCGCACCTTAGCCTTGTGCTCCAGTGAAATATCATTGCGGTTGCCCACAATCAATGCCTTTTATATTCACTTATCTGACATCGGCCAACATTATTTGAAGTAAGGGTGATTATAAAATTTTAGAAACCCGCCCAAACCGCATCACACTTTGCATCATTTAGATTTTTTTATTAAAATCTTGATTTAGAATATTGAAGCGAAAAACCGCATTTGTCTTATACAAATTTATGGATAAAATAAAAAGATTTATTCCATCTTTGGTTGAAGAAATAGACATTCATATATTAAAAACTTCACAAAAACTCCTGTCAGACCGTCTAACGGGTCTGACCTGTTAGGATCTTATTTGATAAATGGTTTTATCATGATTTTGATGATTTTGTTTCTATACCAAAACAATGGTTTTAAAGGTTGTCCAAATACTCCTAAATGATTTAAAATGATTTTAATATTTTAGGAGTATTTCTTCAAGTCCGACAAAATTGGACAACACATTTAATGATATTGCTTCAATGGATTTTTACATCAAAACTATGTTTTTAAATGTTGTCTTAATGCTTCCGATCAATTTAAAATGTTTTTACTATTTTTGGAGTATTTCTTGAAGTTTATTTTCGATATAAAATTGGACAACACTTTTGTTTTGAGGTCAACCTAGGTCGCCCCATAGGGCAACCCGCACTGAAAGTTGTGCAAAATAGAAAACTTCATGTTTGCGAGAAAATGGTGAGGGTGGCGGTCACCCTATAGGGCTGACCACCGGTGCACGAAGGTTGGTTCAAATTTGCAAACTTCTCTGTTTTGGTTTTTTTTTTTAAGAGGGCAACCGGTTGGACCCTAGGGTGATCGGTCGGACCCCGTCGGCCGGTTTCTGTGTGTACAAATGTGTTCTTATTTTCAAACGTCTATTTGTGTATGACCGGTCGCCCTATGTTTTTGACAAAGAAAATTCTAACCGTTGTGCGTGAGACAACTTTTCCCTAAATTGTGGGATTGATTTCTATGACTAAAATCATAATTTTAATTGCAATTTTTTTATAGATATCGATTCCAAGAGGAGCCTATCAAGTATCACATCATCTCCTATAAATAGAGGAAGATTTGAAGCACAACAACAAGAGAGAACAATACAACACAACAAGAAATACTCAAGCAAACACTTGGCCTTATATTGTCATTATTGTTGTTGTAATTTGCCTAGCTTATCACTTTCACATTCTTGAGGTCTAGGATATTCTTGATTACACTTGCACTCAATTGTATTATTCATTATCGAGTTGTAATCTTGAATTTTTGGGTTATCATTCAACACAAGATATCCTTGTGAGTGTTCTTGTGGTAAGAACACACTTGGGTGATCTAGGTGTTAGGTGTAAGAAGATTGTGGTAATCTTCTTGTTGAGGTGTTGAAGAATTTGGTATTCTTCAAGATTGAAGATTGTGGTAATCTTCACAAGGTGCCGTTGGAGATTGTGGTAATCTTCAAAAGAGATTGTGGTAATCTCAAAGGTGGTGTTGAAGAAGAGTGTGGTGCTCTTCAAGGTGTTGTTGTAAGTTGAATTTGTATTAATTGTGGTAATTAATAAAATTCTTTTTCTTTTTCGAAACCCATCCCGGATATACTGGGGTGGTAGAGCACGTAGTCCCTAGGTGGGGTGAAGCTCTATAAATCGACGCGTGTTGTTTACATTCCGCACCTTTATTATTGTCTTGGCTTGTTTTGTTCGAAAAAGAGGGCATTATCGAAAAGATGGAGATAATCTATTCACCCCCCTCTAGATTATCGTAGCCGCTTGGACTTACAAGTGGTATCAGAGCCAAACTCTTTGGCAAGCTCGTTTCACATCGCGAGTGAAGAGGAACGATCGTCGGCCACGAATAAAGCTCACCTTTCCGGCACTTCCACCACCAAGCCACCTCGATTTGATTCCAAAAATTTTACATTTTGGAAAGAAAGAATGGAATGCTATTTACAAGGTTGCGGGTTCGATATTTGGAACATCGTCATAAATAGAGAATCCATTCCGATGAAAGACACAAAGCTCAATGAGCTCAATGATGAAGAAAAAGAAAATCATCTCCTTAAATGGTAAAGCTCTCAATATTTTATATTGTTCACTTACCAATTTGGAATATGATCTTATTGTAGGAATTCGATCGGCTCATGAAGTATGGCAAAAATTAGAAGCCATTCATGAAGTATATGCAAATGATAAGAGCAACTCAAAAGCATCTACTTCTCAAAGGAATACAAGGTCAAATCTAAGGAACAAGCCTTTTACAACTTCCAACTATGAAGTAGTCGAACAATGTCTTATGGGCATCGAAGAAGAAAACGAGGTATGTCTTAAACCCTCTACTTCCTATGATATTGTTATACAAAATGATTATAGTGATTTACAAGATGATTTTGATGACCTTCAAAATGAATTCCAAAGTTTACTTGTTAAGTACAAAAATTTGAAAAAGGAATTCAATGTTTTGAAAAATAAAAAGGATAGTTTATCTACTTTCTATGAATCACTATCATGTGCTCACACCACCACACTTAACAAGGTTAGAAACCTTGAAAAAGAAAATAGTACTCTTGTTGAGGATATTAATTGATGAAAAAAGATTTATCAAAATCTAACTTGAGTACCGATAAAATGACCAAGATTATTGATAGTCATAATTGTGATAAAGGACTTGATCATAAGCCTAGTGTTGTTAATTATGTAAAAAGAAATCAAGTCCCTATGCATGTTGGTCATTATGCTCCAAAAATTATTACTTGCTTCTATTGCGGTAAAAAGGGTCATACGGTAAATACTTGTCGGGCTAGAAATAGTTCTAATTATGTTTGGAGACCTAAAAGTCTCAAAGCTAATCCCAAAGGACCCAAACACTTGAGGGTACCACAAAACAATGTCATATTAGGTACCCGGAGGAACAATAATCAAGGAAAATTCATACCGCCTAGAAGACATCAAATGACCATCTCATTTGATCAAAGAAGAAGACACCACCAAAATGAATTTTCAAGAAGGAAATATTATCAACAAAGGGAAGGATACAATCCTTGGAGATGGAGCAATTGGAGAAATCATTATCAACAAGACGATTTTCAAAGGGGAAGATATCATCAACAATGGGAACGGCACAACCCATGGAAATGGCGAAATTGGTAAACCGTATCTCCCTATTTAAATATGCATTTTATCTTTCTATGCATGTTTTTATTTGTGTCTAAATTGCAAAACGAGTTTTCATAATTTTAAAATTAAGGTCTTCAATATATATATTTGTGGTTTTAAATATTTTTGAAAAGAAGACCTTGCATGATGTTTTTAAAACTCTTGAGTATTTGCTTAGACTAAATTGTTTTATAATCTCTTATGGGTTTTTATGGCAAGAGCTTACTTATGATATCTTTTATTGTTTTTAGCCTACACTTGTATCATGTTCGTTTTGTGCTATACTTGTTTAAGATATGTGTAGGATATATTTTTCCTCATCCTCTTCAAGAGATGATTGAACTATCGAGGTATGCTCATCATTGGTATTCATCATATAGACTCGGTATGTTTTTGTCATATGCCTATGTGCTTGTCTTTCAAGTTATTTCAAAGTGTTTCATATAAGTGCCATTAAAAGGATTTTCTTTATTTTTTGAAAGGCATTATTCGATAATTGATTGCACATATTTGCTTTGCCAACTCTTGTTCAAATACTTCTTTTTAATGAGGTCTCAAATATTTGCTCTCGGATTTTCAAATTTTAAAAGAGACCTTATATAGCTTTCTATAAGCTTATTTGGACTTACACGTTGTATTATATTCTTGATGATTTTCTTTAAGCATAGTATGTGTTACTTGCTATAATGTTTCCATTATTCTATATTACTATGCTCTTGTGCAAAATTCTTGGTTGAGATTTTGTAGAATATTTTGGTATTTCGGAAGAAGTATGATGAACAAGGCAAGGTTAGTAGCTCAAAGGTATTGTCAAGAAGAAGGTATTGATTTTGATGAAACTTTTGCACTCATAGCACATTTAGAAGTTATTTGCATTTTACTTGCCCATTCTTGTTTTAAGAAAATTTCAAGCTTTACCAAATGGATGTTAAATCCAATTTTCTAAAATGGCTTTATTCAAATAGAAGTCTATGAAAAAAAATCGGGGTTTTGAAAATTCTTAGGCAAAAATATTTGGTATAAAAGGCCTTATTATGTTTAAAACAAGCACCCCATATATGGTTTGATAGACTTAGCTATTTTTGCAAAATATTTTTACAAGAGGTAAAGTTAATCTACTCTCTTTGTTTCTTAAAAAAGGGCAAGAATGCTTACTTGTACAAATTTATGATATCATTTATGGTGCTACTAATGAAGTTTTGTACAAGATATTTTCTAAGTTATTGCAAGGTAAATTCAAGATGACCATGATGGAGGAGCTCAATTCCTTCATTGGAATTCAAGTTCAACAATGCCAAGAAGGTGGTAATATTCTACACTCAAAGTATACAAAAGAAGAAGTGAGACATTGAAGAAGAAAGAACCATCTCAACCTCTATGGCTACCAATGTAAAGATTGACAAAGATTGAGGAAGGCATATCGGGTGACAAACAAATTCGAGGTATGTTTATCTTCGTTCATTACTCCCATAGACTCGACATTCCATATGCCTTATGTCTATATGCTCGAGCTCAAAAGCTATCCCAACGAATCTCATTAAAGTGCCGTTAAAAGAAATTTTCAAATATTTGAAAGGCACTTTTTCTTATGACTTGTTATATCCAAAGTCTTAAAAACGTTCTTATTTTCGGGATAACAAGTTCGGTGATAATAATTTTTCAAAATATGGTTCGTCATAATCGAACTAAACATATTAAGATTCGATATCTTTTTCTAAGGGATTGCATATTTAACAAAAACTTGAGATGTGTTTAAATCCGTCTCAAGGATAACTCGCGGACTTTTTAATCGTTAACCGCCGAGTCTTTTACCTCATTTCGAGCTTGATTAAGACATAATGCATATTGAATGAGGTCTACGTTTGCATTTTGCACGTTTTTAAAACTTAGGGGCGAAAAATTGGATTTTTGGATCAAATTTCGGATCTTCAAAACAGAAGTGAACCAGTGGGCTACCAGGGCAGGGGTCGACCGGTCGCCCAAGCCCTGGACCGGTCACCCTTAGGGATTTTTCAGATATATTACATTATGTTTCCAGACTTCGGCATTTTGGCCCTTTTTACTCTATTTTCGTCCCCTTTGACATTTTCACACACAATTCACTTCAAATGTGTTTTGTTGCATAATTTACACATTTTGGGGATTATCTAGCTCGATTATCATCATCATTGCTTGTCTTTACCGATCAAATGGTAAGAATTCTACTTCCTTTGCTCAATTGGGTTGAACCCTTGAGATTGTGACTTATTTGTTATATTGTTGATGGAAGTTTCATATGAATTTGATGAGCTTGTCATTTATGATGTATTGTATTGTGTTTGAACTGATTTTGGTGATGAAAAACTTGGCTTGATTACATTTACAAGGGCTATATATATCCTTTTCAATCTTTGGCCTTTGCCAGTGTTTGATAAAATGTTTCAATGAAAAATTCATCACCAACATGATTCTCTCGTTTTCAAATGTCTTATATATTTATAGAGATCATGTTTTTGCAAATCAAATGAGTTTTCATAAGCTTCTACAAGTAAATACGATCGACTTTTTCCTCCTATTTGGTTTATAAGCTTCAATGTTCAAATAGCTCGATACATCGGCTTAGTTGCGCACTTTGATATGATTATATGATGTTTTTATCATGCTAACATTATTTTTGATGATTCCAAAGGGGGAGAAACATGTTATAAGCTTATTAGCTCAAAGAAGCTAAAATAAGCTCGAGAAAGAAGCTATAAGTTGTGGCTATTAAAAGCCATAAGTTGTGGATTATACTTAGTCTATTTGGTGTATTATGGACTCATATTCATGTAAATGATGGCTTGTTGACAGGGGGAGCTTATAAGCTCTTGATACTTAAGATCAATATGTAAAAGCTAAGCTTTTAGCTTGTGGTTGATTGCTTTTATATTACTCTTGTTGTGCATATTGATAGGGGGAGCTTTTGCTATATGTGGTTGAATTTCTTTACTCCCATCCTTGTGATTATATTGCGTGGAATGTTGTCGCTCACAACGGATAGTTCTCTTTAACCGATAAAATTGTTTTGTTTTCAAAATCGACCTCGTTATAATTGTTTTGGTTTGTAATCATCAAAAAGGGGGAGATTGTTTGATAAATGGTTTTATCATGATTTTGATGATTTTGTTTCTATACCAAAACAATGGTTTTAAAGGTTGTCCAAATACTCCTAAATGATTTAAAATGATTTTAATATTTTCCGGAGTATTTCTTCAAGTCTGACAAAATTGGACAACACATTTAATGATATTGCTTCAATGGGTTTTTACATCAAAACTATGTTTCTAAATGTTGTCCTAATACTTCCGATCAATCTAAAATGTTTTTTACTATTTTTTGGAGTATTTCTTGAAGTTTGTTTTCGATATAAAATTGGACAACACTTTTGTTTTGAGGTCAACCGGTCGCCCTATAGGGAAACCCGCACTGAAAGTTGTGCAAAACAGAAAACTTCATGTTTGCGAGAAAATGGTGAGGGTGATTTGGTCACCCTATAGGCGACCGGTGGCGTCGGCCGGTCGACTATAGGGCGGCCAGACACTGAAGGTTGGTTCAAATTTGCAAACTTCTCTATTTTGGTTTTTTTAAGAGGGCAACCGGTTGGACCCTAGGGTGACCGGTCGGACCCTCGTCGACCGGTCGCCCTGTGTAAAAATGTGTTCTTATTTTCAAACGTCTATTTGTGCGCGACCGGTCGCACTATGTTTTTTTGACAAAATTCTAAGCTGTTGTCTGCAAATGCATGACTTTTCCCTAAATTGTGGGATTGATTTCTAACAGACTATAATCTTGATTTTAATTGCAATTTTTTTGTAGATATCAGATTCCAAGAGGAGCTTATCAAGTATCAAATCATCTCCTATAAATAGAGCAAGATTTGAAGCACAACAATAAGAGAGAACAATACAACACAACAAGAAATACTCAAGCAAACACTTGGTCTTATATTGTCATTATTCTTGTTGTAATTTGCCTAGCTTATCACTTTCACATTTTTGAGGTCTAGGCTACTTGATTACACTTGCACTCAATTGTATTATTCATTATCGAGTTGTAATCTTGAATTTTGGGATCATTCAACACAAGATATCCTTGTGAGTGTTCTTGTGGTAATAACACACTTGGGTGATCTAAGTGTTAGGTGTAAGAAGATTGTGGTAATCTTCTTGTTGAGGTGTTGAAGAATTTGGTATTCTTCAAGATTGAAGATTGTGGTAATCTTCACAAGGTGCCGTTGGAGATTGTGGTAATCTCAAAGGTGGTGTTGAAGAAGAGTATGGTGCTCTTCAAGGTGTTGTTGTAAGTTGAATTTGTATTAATTGTGGTAATTAATAAAATTCTTTTTCTTTTTCGAAACCCATCCAGGATATCTTTGGGGTGATAGAGCACGTAGTCCCTAGGTGGGGCGAAGCTCTATAAATCGACGCGTGTTGTTTACATTCCGCACCTTTATTATTGTCTTTGCTTGTTTTGTTCGAAAAAAGAGGGCATTATCGAAAAGATGGAGATAATCTATTCACCTCCCCTCTAGATTATCGTAGCGCTTGGACTTACAGATCGACGCGGACTCGGTGGCATTTCCGTAATATTAGCGGTGGTGTTTTAGTAGTTTTCGGGGATCATCGGTATTACCAATCTTACGAAAAGTATTAGTCATCCTTCTAAAAAGTATTAGCAGTTCTTCCGAAATGTATTAGTAGTTCCCTGAAGAGTATTTTAGTATTTTCCTAAATATACTCCCAAAATGTAATGTGATCTCAAAAAAGTATTAGTAGTTCTTGAAAAAGTATTAGTAGTTCCCTATAGAGTATTTTAGTAGTTTACTGAATATAATTAAATTTTTCTAGAAATGTATTAATGAGTCTTACGAAAAGTATTAGTTGTCATTCTAAAAAGTATTAGCGATTCTTCCGAAATGTATTAGTAGTCCCCCAAGAAGAGTTTTTAGTATTTCATGAATATACTCCCGAAATGTATTAGCGATCCTAAAAAAAGTATTAGTAGTTCCGAAAAAGTATTAGTAGTTCGCTGAGAGTATTTTTAGTAATTTCCTGAATATAATTACATTTTTCTTATAGAAATGTATTAGATGTCTCTCGGAAAAGTATTAGTAGTTTCTCGAAAAAGTATTAGTAATTTCCTAGAGAGTATTTAGTAGTGCTCCTGCAAAGTATTAGTTTTTCTTATAAAATGCATTATTATTTCTCCATATAAAAGTATTAGCTGATATTAATACTTGTCATTACGGATTTTTTCGGGTTTTTGATGCGGGTTAGAACAGAGATAACTTGTGAAGCTGCTTCTGGAGAGAAATGGTGTTTGTGCAGCAAAAATTTTGGGTGAGATGCAGTTTGCTTTTCCCCTGAGGTAGAGAAATTATGCAGAAAAATGGGAAAAGCAACATTAGAGTTGCAGAGAGATGATGAATTTTGAAACACAAACGGGTGAGATTTTCGTGTAGAATTGCTTTCCGAAATGGAAACAAAGGAAGAAAAAATGGCGGCAGTAATTTTCAAGAGGTTTGGTGATGATTCCAAGCGATTTCAAGAGGTTTGGAAACACAAACGGGTGAGGTTTTTTTCCCTTTTTGGAAGTTAGCTGATTCCATGGGAATTTGGGTCAATGGGACTTGTTGTAATTGTTTCTTGAATTTCAATGAATAAAGTTGTCGTTTCGTTAAAAAGAAAACAGAGCACTTTGCTGGATCAATACGAGCGGCTATCATTTGAGGTGCATCTCAACCAGGCCATGCTGTGCCGGATCCTGTCGGAGCCGGTGGTGGCGCCGTGTTGCCAGCCGCCACCTAAAGTTGCGGCGAAGCCTGGGAAACATGGGCGGCGCGTTCCTGGGTCATGTTTTAACAAGGTGATGAAGAAGCTGTTGAGCCCAATTCTTGGTAAAAAGGGAGCTGGAAAAGATGGGCCCGGCCCAGATGCTAAGGACCCAATGTTTTGGAAAACATTTAGCAAGTCTTTGAAATGTGTAGGATATTTAGACCCGTCTAACGGATCTTGATCCGTTAGACGGTCTGATAGGAGACTAGCTCAAAACTTTTTTGGTGATTATAAAATTTAGATTTATATTTCAAATTCCAAATAATATGCATTTAATTTTTTTCTTTAATGTTACAAATATACATTACATTCTGCATTTAAAGTAACATACTATTAATGTAGTTGAATTAAAAGATAATACAAGATGCATTTTATTGACAAATCATCTAATTTAAAACAAAAATTAAATCTTCAACTTTTTTACATTTTCTGGTTATTTTTCTTAGTATTTTAAAAATATATATTATTTATTAATTTCACAATATTTTCATTTATTAAAACCCACACAACGGTCCAAAGCCGTACATTTGATTTTATTTAATTAAATCGCAATTTGAACTTATTTTTTAAGAAAACCGCGTAAGTCAGTTCGGTTGGAATTGCACTGTCATCACCCCTGATTTGAAGAGAGAATTTTTAATTTTGACCGCCATGAGTGCTGCTGTGCTGATGCCGCTCACTAACCAGAACACCATGTTCAGCGACTTATCACACGTAGAAGAAAAACCTTGGTTTCGATCAGAAATTCGATGGTCATCGAGGCGACGGAGGAAGACCTCGGCGGAGTCGCCACTGGAATCCATCGCCCTAACACCAAGGGTTCGTGGAAAATCGTTTCCGCAGAGGTACTCATTTTGATTACTTTTGTATTCGAAATGAATGTAACAGTTTGTTTGTCGGTTATGCATTGCGAGGACGATTACGGATAATGCCCAGTTAAACAAAGCAAAGGAAAGAGCTGTCCGTAATGTTATCTGAGACGGCATTTTTTTTTTTTTTTTTTAGTGATGATTTTAGCCTTTAGGCATTGTGTTGCAGATGTTTTTTATTTGATGAGTTAGACTTTGTTTTGGAGATTGGCTGGAGGAGCTACATTTCACTCTCTCTTTTGGGTTTCTACGAAATTGATTATCTAAAGTAATCAAGGGAAGCGAAATGCTGGTAACATTTTGCTTGGCAAGCCATTTAGTAAGTTAGTTCTGTATAATTCCATCAGTTTTGTTTGATAAACCAATCGCCCTTTGTGTAAATACGGATGAGATGATGATGTCAAATTCTCACAGGACACCAGCAGTTGGGCTGGATTCCTGAACTTATTTTGTCAAGGTGGAAATTGCCTCTCAATTTAATTGTCATTTAATAAAATGAATCAGCAACTTCAATATTGTATTGCCTTTTTATGCAGGTAGATTTTATATCAAGCTTTTACCCAAAATTGCAGCCATGCTTGGACAAACTATGGAGCACCTCCAACAGGCTATCAGTAAATATGAGATCCTCACAATAACTCATTTTTTCATTGTCGCACACTGCCATCTGAAACAATTTATCAATCGAATAAAAGAAACAAAACGAAATATGTCGATTTTCTGGGAGAGTTTCTTGGTTTTCTTCTTCTGAAGTTCGTGTACCAGAAAATGACAACTTCATGAAAATCTGTATATGATTTTCCAATAATTGTGCAGGTGTATGAGGGCATTATAAGTTATGAGAGGAGGCAGCCCCCATATTTTCTGGTTCCTCCATATATCTGAAGACTTGCAATACTACTTTGCTGGAAACCGCAGGAAAATCATGGGATGAGTTCATGCATACTTTGTGATTGCAACTTATTCACTCCTATCATTTATTTTTTTCATTTAAAAATATTAGAACATGTGCAGTTGCTACAACGGATTGAAACTCACGGATGGCAATTAGGTCCTGCATTGTCATGTTAGCAAGAGTAATGACTCACTTTTGAATGTCTCTGTATATAAAGAACCACCTTTTGGAAACACTAGTATCACATAATTAATGGAATTGCGTTCCCATTTTTTTTTTTTGTTTAAATATGGGAAGTTTGTTTTGTCCTAATACATGGCTTTTGTAACGCCTGTGTTTGGTGCATGTATGCTCGAGCAAAGGGCTTATGAGATAGTTTCGGAAGGTATCATAAAATTCATATTGATCTGAGGTCCTTCTGGATGTATTTACTGCAACTAAGGCAATGTTGAGTTCAAAAATTAGTTCCATCTTTAACATGATAATTCTAGGCAATGTGATCTAAATAAATTAGGCATGATCAAATATACAGTTTGAGGAAAGAAGCATGCTTTAGATTAATACTAAGCTGTAATAATTCCTTTTAAAGCAAGTTGGAGTCTGTTCCCTTTCAGTTTGCTAATTTGCTTCTTTGTTCCCTTTCAGTTTGCTAATTTGCTTCTTTGTTTCCGTCCACTGTTTACTATTCCTCTTTGTAAGTTGTAACAGGGAATATTTTTACTGACCTTACAAGGAATGTGTTTAGTATACGAGGGAAGGACTAAAATCTTCAGCATGGACAATGAGATATCTGGCTATTTAAAGTATTAGTTGAAGTGTTTTCTTGTGTTTTAGTGTATTGCGGAGAGGAAGTCGAAGGAACTGAAATCGTTAAACTATATAACAGATCTATGTATATTATATAGACTGATATTTTAAGCTCTGAGTCCTCTCTTCAAGTCTTCTGCACTGCAATCGCAGGCTTCCAGGTTAGTAAAGTGAAAGACACCTATGTGATACATTGGCGGCCTTTGATATTTTTCTCGACTTCCTAAAAGCCTTTACAACTTTTATTCAAGGCCTTCCAATCTATAGTTTCATCCTTACTACACGCTTAATGAAATATATCCCATTTTCTAAATTTACTGCTCCCATTTCCATTTTGGTTTTAAATGCTAAGAAAATTATATATTGACCTGAAAAGGAACGAAAAATGAAAAACGAATTACAAAAGGTTATAGCTAGCTTTATCATATGCAGAATTGGGAGCTTTCCGGGCTAGCCCATCTGTCCCTTTCATTGAACCAAAGGGTCACGCAAGTTGTGCTGTTATAACAGATCAGCATAAAAATTGACTTCGCAATCTCAAGTTTGCTTTACGTGAAGGGAACTGCACTTTACTCCTACCTAAGCTTATCTCTCAAGACTTGAGACTATGACATTTCACTAATATTACCTAAGATATGAGCTACCTATTCATTTTCGCATATTTAATTCTCAAATTAATACACTTGTAATTTATTAAGGTTCCGGGGCAAAACATAGGGTGAAGATAAACAGGAAAGTGTACCTTCACATGCTTCAGTCCTTTTAAGTATATATGTTTGCCCTTTTGCCCTTATTTTGTTTTACATGGTTAGCATCAAATGATTGGGATTATTAGAATGGACTAATTTATGGAATAAGAATTAGTGAGTGCATGTGTAGGTGGAAGTGATTCCCTTGCCTGTTGTGAACAAATCATTTGAGACAATTTAGGTTGTAGTTAATGTAATTGATTTGTTAAAGAGGGGTTTATTAATTAATTAACTAAGGTGGCAAATTTTTGTTAAGTTGCACTTTGTGTTGAAACAGAAAGCTGAGGCAGGGGTGGTTTGTGATTCTCAACTGCTAGAATGCTAGCTTAACCAACATGTGACACTATGGGAGTATTTGTAAAAACTTGTACTTTTAGAAGAAGCCTTTTATTGTAGTAGAAGTGAAAATAGTTGAGAATCAAAAGTTGGTACTGATTGAAAATAGAATCAAAAGTTGAAAGTATTTGGTGAAAAAATTGTAAAAATCATTTTTTTTTTGTAAAAGTCAAATCGGGAAGTAGAAATAGAAATCTAAAGACATCTCTCTACTCTTAGATTTTATTAAATGAATATAATCAAAGTTGACGTTTTGCAAACATTTAAACAGTGATTTTTTCAATCAAAAACTAAGGAATGCCTTTTTTAGTGATTGCAAACACTCCGTGTAAACTTAAGAATTTGTGTTTCACTAAAATTCAAGTTTATTGACAATTCATCCCCTGAGTTATGCAACTAGGACCTTCTACTTTAAAACGGCGTTTTATCTCTTATTCTACCATACAAATAATTGCCACGTATTTTTTTAACGGCTATCACTTGCCTTATATAAACTTAGAATTTATGTTTCAAAATTAATATTATAATTTTTATGCATATGACAATCATCTGTGTAGTGGAATAAGAGATGAAACACTATTTTTTTTTCCAGTGATAAACTTCCATATAATAGAACCTCGAAAAAAATACAACGACCCACTGGCTAAATTCCGACTTGGCTAACAAGGAAACCAAGCGGGAAATTGGTTCATCAATTCGAATCCAAATCACAATCCAAAGCCAACCAAGCTAATCTATCACAATTAGTTTGACTTTTTTTTTATCTTAAAACTAAATATAAACACCATTCTAAAAGATTATATAATGGGTAGATGTATTCGGCTATTAAAAACATTCGGCTCAAAACGGATTTTTTTTGTTTAACTTAGCTTGCAATATCGTTGTCATCTACTTGTATGTAATGATTTTGACACAAATAGTGTTTAATTTCTAGTTACTTGTGCCAAGGCGGATTCCTTTACTCTAGTTACTCTTTCTACTTCAGATAATCGGCCGTTTTAATTAGTTGACATTCTGAGTTATGTGAGTTGCAAAATTTTAGTTTTGCAGCCTAACCCCAAAAAACGTGACATAATTATGAGTCAAAATTGTGAAGATGGTCTTAATTCCCACATGCTCTCCTCCAGTGCTGAGTTAATTCCTTGAAATTAAATTAAGTGTAAATATGCCTTTCTCATCTTATATCCCAAGAAAATTAATGACATTGCGGTTAAGTCATGAATTTTGTTATTACTTTATTAAATGTGAGGGCACGGCACATATAATATTGACCTTAATTTTTTTGTTTTTATTTTATTAATTATTCCAACATGTAAATAAAGTATACGATTATAAGTCCTTGGTGAGATAGATGACACAATGGAGTCGGGTGGATTTCCTGAGACCGAATGTCTCAAGTTAGAATCTCCACCTCTGCACCACTTGGTCATGACTTACCTAAGGCGATTACTTTGACTGACTTGGTTTGCAGCTAAAATATAAAAAGAAGATAATAAAAAAATAAATTTCATATTATTCAATAGCTATTTATTATAGTTAATATGAAATTATAAATAAAAATGGCAACAATCAACAATCAGGCAAATATAGATTTGTTTTTGTCACATGAAAAAGGAAAAAAAGAGAAGAAGAAAATATACTAAAAGAAGAAGAAAAGGCACAGGCGCACACTGTATACTTCAGGACTTGAGATAAAGTGATATGCAACTGTAACATAACAAAAATAACATAAGATAATTAAACCGGTTGGTTTGTCTTATGGGAAATTGTGGTCCGTAGCTGTAACGTTTCTACTTTTTTATGGAACACCAAACACCATATGAGAAAATCATAACCAGTTTTAGTAGCCCCCCCCACCACCACCACTACCGCAGCTCAGCAACTCCACCTTCCTCCGCCGTGGCCTGTAGGTGAATTTTTCAATCTCTACTACTCTTTGTTTACCTCGTCTTTCTTTGACCGCAAATCCCCTAAAATATCTCGTTCCTTTTGATTTTTTCAAATAGCAAAAAACTTGGTCCAAGCATTTTTTTGCCTTTTCTCTATCCTGCTTAATAAACTAACTAAAGCTTTTAGTGTAGGAAATAGAGCTCGTTTCTGGGTTCCGTTTTTTTCTTTTAACAGTGTTCATTTTCCAGTGAGTCGGATTATTATTGATTTAAATTAGAGTAATTTTGTCTCGCCTTGGGCTCTGGTTTTTTAGATCGAGCCCTTGGTTTTACTTCTTGCTTTCTTTGCTTTTTCCTTCTTTCGCTTTTTTGGTGTTTTTTTTTTTCTTTCTTTTTGGGGATTCAAAAACTAGTAGCATTCTTCTGGGCAGTTCAACTTTCAAGATCTGTCTATATTAAGCTCAATTTTAACTTTCTATGGGTGATACTTAATTTACTATCTGCAACTCCAGATTCTTTATATTCCCTTTTCGTGTGTGATTCAGCCAGAACAGAAGCTCAGCTGTGAAGATTCATGTAAAAGAGGGAAAGGGATTATAGAAGTTGGAGCTTTAGGCATTTGAACTATCAGTAATCAGCTGTTGAAGTTTTATTTATTATCCCAAGATTCAGATTTTGCATTTTAAGACTTGCTCTTGAGGGTGTTGCTACTGTTGCCTCTTAATTTAGACAGTGACGATATATTCATATTACGGGTACAGGCATATGATCAAGAGGAGGAGAGGAGATTGTTAATTTAGGTTACTTTTTTGTGGTTTTATACTCATTTCCACAAACCCTTTGGAATTTTCCTCGCCTGCACACAGTTTACATATAAAGTTACAGAAGTAGGGCATCCGCTGTGTGCAATGGGTGGAAAATGAATCCCATCATTTGGAAGGGGCTTTGTGATTTTATTTGCTCAAGATGATTGATCAATTTATTAATTTCGTCATTAGGCCGCCCAGGTATGTTTATTCTGCTTTCTTGTTCATTTCATTTTTCCTGTCATTTAATCTTCTTCTGATATTTGTAAATTGGTTTTTATAAAAAAGTAGATGGAAGTTTTGTTGCCCTCTCTGAATTGCATGCAAAACATTGAAATTTTAGACAGATTACTGCTCAAAATTAGTATCTTGATATAGCTACCACCCTGCGCCCCGATCCGTATAGCTACTTAAGGCATTTTTGGGGCAGTATTACATATCAGAATTCTGTGGGAAATAAATGTTTCTCTTACCGAAATGATTAAATTGTTTGGTCGCATCTACTACATCACCGCTTCATGATGTATTTGTTTTTATATTTTTTTCCCTAAAAATGGCCTGAGGAGGAACTGGAAAAGGTAATCATATGTAACCGAGCTCTTTTAGGTAGATCAGGAAATGAAGAAACAGGAGGACGAATGTATAAAGGTTGCGGGATTGATTTTTGGTAGATGGGTTATGGTTTATTGGACACAGATGACTGTATGCGTGTTTGCTTGCATGAGACTTATAATAAAATCTTAGGAAGCTCTGTACTCTATTTCAGTAATCTCTAATTTGTATGAAGATGTATGATTGATTTTGTGCCCTGTAAGTTTGAAGATTGACTCTGAATGGGATTGTTTGTGGTACCTCTCTAAATCAGAGTTTCAGTGAACTTGGATATAAACCATTGTTACGTTAATGAGTTTGTTCGCCCATTTACCTTTTTGTGTGTTTTACCTGTTCTTGAACTTAGATCTAGTAGAACCAAATGTCTAAACATTGGAATCTCTTCGTTAACAAATTGAAGATTCTTTGCTGGACATACATGTGTAGCTTTCCTTTCTGTTTTAGTGGAGGTTTGGAAATCTTTCCTGGGTGACTTTAGAAAGGGTCATCCAAAACTGAACTTTAAGTGCCAAGAAATATCTTTTAGTACTGAGTCTGTCATGTTTTTTGGCTCCTTGATTTCATGTGAGCATATATAGTAATAGCACTGAAACATTTATGCCAATAATTACTTTCACATTTTTGCTTACTGCCGGGGAACTTGGTTTGACATGGACTGTGTGTTTGCTTTTATGGACATAAGATTTAAGAGGATATTTTTATCTCCAATGTTATAAACCAGATTCTTTCATACATCTATGCTTGCTATTAAGTTATATGCCACGTTTCAGCTTCTTGTAGATTTATCCGCTGTTCTGCTATGTACAAAACCCTTTTAACTTGTTGCAGTGATTATTTCTTACCAAACCTGAAAAATGTTTAATTTTTTTTCTTAATCATGGACTTTTCCTCCTTGGATATTGGACAGTTTCAATATTCAAACTTCTACGACTTTGTCCATTTGCAAGTTTTCATTAACTAGTATCCTGTGCTAAGTAATGACCATCTACTCCTCTGCTATGAGAACAGGGCTGACTACAACCCAGATCAGTATCTGTGGGAGAAGGATTTTACTCTTGCAGGAAGGAAGTACAAAAGAGAAGACCTGGAGGCAAGTATGGGCATCAGTTACGAAAAACCTTCTTTAACATTGAATTAATGGGGTATTTGTTTCGGTTCAGTTATGAACCTAATCATATTCCTTAACTTTTGCAGCTTAGAAATGAAAGGGGCCATACCTTGAAGTGTAGTCATTATGTTCCTTCACAGTTCCCGGATGATTCTCCTCTTCCTTGTGTTATATATTGTCATGGAAATAGGTTTGTTTTTGTCGTTTAAGAAGTTTATTATATTAGTATGTAGTTGCTGCTGCATATCCATGAACTATATTATAAATGTACTCTCTTATTCATATGCTGAGTGTCATCCATAAGAAATTAAGAACTACGTTGGATTTGAGGATAACACAAGTATGATGTATACATTAAAAGGTAGGGGAAATTACAACTACACAGTCTGAGGTTTGGCCCAATTGCAAATAACTCCCGGCTGTTTGAAAATTTACATCCGCATCCCTTAGCATTTTGCTCCTTTATGAAACCAAAAAAGGGAGTAAAAAAATGACAACTTCACCATTCACCCTCACTAATATGAGACTGAAGAAAAAATTAAAAATCACAAAAATGATTTATAAACTAAATGAACCTTTGTACCCCAAAGGATACAAAAGAAGGACTATGTAATACTTTAATACTAAAAGGGAATTTACTGCAGTATTCACAAATATAAATTTTTGACCCTTGTTTGTAAAGAGATGTGGTAACTTTTACAACAAACAACGGGTATATAATTCTTGTATCATAAACGGGTAGTGTCACTATGTATTGATGATCTGATTTTCTTCTATATTTGAATATAATGCTGGTGTTTTTTGAAAGTTAAAACATTTCTTATTCTCATATTGCATAACTATGATTTTACTTATTTTAATTTATCTTTTCCTATTTCACATAAAATCCTTAACTAATATTAGTATATTTTCTTGCAAAGTTCCACAATATGCTGCCATCTCCTCATCCTCGTCTCTCCATTGACTAATTTCTATATGAAGTCCTTGATGGTGCAGCCTCTGTTGGGGCGTTGGCCATCGAACTATACATGAAACTAAAATTTCGGTTATAAACCAAACTGTAAAAGATTGAAAAAAAAATATTTGATTTAGTGTCCAGTTTTGATTTGTGACAAAATTTGAGTTTTGATTTGATTTTGTTGTTTAGTATCGATTAAATTAATAATCTTCAAGAGAAAATCATATACTTCTAGATATTGTTCTTAGTTAATTGTTGTCGATCCTATTTTGTTGACTGTTGCACCAAAGTAGTACTTAGAAAAATAATTTTAATTTACCATATAATTCTTACTATATGATATATATTCCATTTATTCTAGTACATTTAGTCATCTTTCCAAATTTAGCTATCACATTACTATAAGAAGTGTTTATGGTGAAACTATGTAAATGTTAAAGGCACGGAAATGACACATTCATGCCCGTATAAGTTTCATAAATTGCAATTATACCATTGTTAGACGTTTACCTTGAGGCCAAGGGGAATAATCATCATAAAACATTGGTTAACTCATTTTTGAAAAATCATGCGTCCTGTTGCTGACATCAACAAGATCTCCCAACATCGAGTGCCACTAGGGTGTAAATGTTGGACGGTGCAAACTGGTACAGGGTGTAGATTTAGTTTTTCAAATGACAAAAGTTTTTTTGTAATTAGACCAAGCCTTTCGGTTGCAGCTATAATTGACTCTAAATAGAACGAATAAGTAATATTGACGCTTAATTTGATTGTTTTGAAGTTTTAATTTGAGATTAGTTTTAGAAATTTTGGGCTCGTAACGGTGGTGTTTCCAATGAGATTTTCCATTTTCAATATTTCCACTGATTTTTTTGGATTGTATTGGTTTTTTGTGTGAAAATTTAGAATATGTTTGGTTGAATTCAAAAGAATATATAGGTTTATAAATGAGATGATGTTTGGCAGAATATTTTGAATAATGTTTTTTTTTTGCACGAAAGTATGGCATAGAAGTAAAAATATGTTTGTAAGTGTTTTCAAAATATATTTTTTCACTTATTTATTGAGTTGTATTAATTGGGAAGGTAAGAGATGGTGCTGTGATGGGATGGGATTGAATGACAATGTAGGGGAATATGTTTGAGAATAAATTTGAAAATTGTGGGAATAAGTGAATAGTTAATTTTTAGAGATAATATAGATTCAGTGGAAATACATCAAATAAACGTATTTCTAAATCTATGAATAGTATAAAATTGAAAATAGGGTTTTGAAAATGGGAACATATGAGCCCTGTGTTTTTGTAATGAATGTCTGCATCTTGTTGGAGCTGTAAGGAAGTCATTGAATGAAATCTACTATGGTTTACATATATATTATTATCTTGCATTGTTTATTTCAGAAAAAAGCAAAATCAATTCCTTTTTAGTGAGAAAGTGGTAGCTAAGCTTGGGAAAACTAGAATACATAGGATGAAGCCCACAATAGATAGAATAATTGACAAAACATTATATGTTTGCTGTGGTTATGCTCAAAGTTTTCACTTTTTTATTTGTTTATTTATCTTCTATTTTTTATAGAACGTATGTTTTTGTAAAAGTGTTCAATTAGATATTGCTACTCATACGAGCTAGTGGAAACTTATTGTTTTTAATCATGCAGTGGATGTCGAGCGGATGCAAATGAGGCAGCTGTAGTTCTTCTGCCTTCAAATATCACTGTATTCACTCTTGATTTTTCCGGCTCTGGCTTATCTGATGGAGATTATGTCAGTCTTGGTTGGCATGAGGTATTTTTCCTTGCTCATTCCATTTCCCTTTTTTTCTTCTTTTTTTTTTTTTTTTTTTGTGTGCTTTACTTGATTAGTGGGTTCCATGATTGATATGAAACTTCCTGTCTGAATTTCAGAAAAATGACCTCAAGGTTGTGCTATCATATTTGAGGAGCAATGAGAAAGTATCTCGTATTGGTCTCTGGGGGAGATCAATGGGTGCAGTGACGAGGTTAGTGATTCTCTCTGTGACTTACCATTATCAGACTGACAATTCATATGCCATCTTCTGAAATTCTTCGCGTAGTATGCTTGTTTTCTACTGTTTTTCTGGTTCTGTTTGATTGGAATGTCCAGTGCACAAAATAATTGCTTACTTCTCCGGTTTGTTCATGATTGAGTAGTCATTTAATCATTTTGTCTCTAAAAATGACACACAATCATACTATTGGTTGATTTAGGATAATTCAATTGCATTGGACAACCTTGATTGATGGCTTTAAGCAAAGTGTTTTGTTTAATTCTGATTGTTCTTTCTGGGCCTTCAGTGCCAGCAATTTAGGGTTGTGCGATTATGTAGTGAAGTTTGGGACTCACAAGAGAATCAAGTACTATATAATTGCAGAATATCTTAATAAGAGAAGAAGAAAGGACGAGGAGAAGGGAATAATGGTTTACTCATACAATTTTTAAAGCAAACCCAGAGAAATATAAAAGCTTATTTCTTATCAAAAGTGGATAATTATAAAAGAAAACAAACTTAGATGGCCTTCTACCAGAAATAAAAGGCCGTACCCTGCATAGTACATTAAATTCTAACTTATTAACATTTGATTTTCTGATTCTGGCCTCTGGTTAATGTTGATTTACATACAGGCTTTTGTAGAAATTGCTTTTGATAGAGTATTCTGATAGGACTTCTTTTCAATGTATCCAGATATTAATTCAAATGTTTTACAGACGCTAACTGCCAGATACTAATCCTTTCATCTAATGTGCTGCAGTCTTCTTTATGGGGCAGAAGATCCTTCTATAGCTGGAATGGTGTTGGACAGCGCCTTTTCTAATTTGTTCAATCTCATGCTGGAACTTGCAGATGTATACAAAATTCGGCTTCCCAAATTTACAGTAAGGGCCATCTGTAACTATCTTTTCCTTGCATTTCTGCGTCTAGAATATGCAGAGAGGTTTGTCTTTTGGTTTATCCATTTCTGTTATCTTAAGAATTTTGCTTCAGTAGTTTACAGCATGTCTTGTGATTTTACATAGTTCCTACTGAAAGTGTATGTATGTATATTATTATTATGCAGTGAGATGTCCACTGATTTTGCTTGGTGTTGTTTCTAGTTTTGTGACTTCATCTTTTGCTGTTTTTTATCGTGATGTTCACAAAATGTAGCTTCCAGAGTGTTATCTTATGTATTTGTATTTGCTACCTTAACTTTTGTTCAATTTCTCTTCCTCGGCTGTTCTGTCTGGATCTTACTTGTGGCTGTCTCATGGCATTCCGTATTCTGTTCTATCTTTTTGATTATTCCACGAAATGGTTCAGAGGATAGGCATAATTATGTATACAGAAGCTTCTCAAGAAACTACTTGTGAAACTAATTTCCTAGATGAAATTGTTATGTGATTTTGTTTTTCTTCTGTCTGCAAAATGATGCTGCTCACATATTATCAAGAATATTTTGGCATTCAGTACTCATCTAATTAGGGCTATTTTCTTGTGTCAAAAATAAATAGAAATATTAGGGCTATTTTCCCAATAGAAACTCTTCTTCCTGTATCCCCAAAATATGCACCGAGTACAAAGAAAGAAAGTTGTTCTTACAGAATTTCGTTACTGCTCTTCAACTTGTTTGGAAGAGAGTTCTAGCAAACAAAAAGTTCAACAAATCTTTGGACATTTTTAGGTCAAGATTTTCGAATGTCTTATTTTGGATAGGAGAAGTTAGCATATGGCCAACATCTCGTGCTATTCTATGGTGTATGGGTTATTGTCCATAACCTGTATTTTCTTGATATGCCAGATTTTTTATTTGTTTCAGTTTTTTGCTATACAAGATTTTGAAACTGTCCTGTCATTTGTCTTCACAAACAGCGTAACTTATTATTTTGTTTTAAAGCTTTTTTCTTTACTTTTCGTGGGATCTTCCCTTGTTTATTCGACCAGGACAAACAAACTTACTTCCATGGAAAGAGCACTTTTAGCTGTGTAGAGTTTCTAAAATTTAAATTATTCCTTCTAATCTGTTACCTCCCCCTCCCCAACCCAAATTACAGGTTAAGATGGCTGTTCAGTACATGCGTCGAATAATCCAGAAGAAGGCCAAATTTGATATCATGCGGCTTGATTGCGTACAGGTGTCTCTACTTATCATTTATCAATGAGATTATTGAGATTGTTGCTTTTGGTCATATCTTTTCTTTTACTCTTTCTTGGTGAATTTTTCTTTTAGCACACTCAATATATCAGTAAATGTTTAGGGATAATTACAAAAACTACCCTTGAGGTTTGACCTTATTACAAAAAACCGAACTAACTTCGAAACTTATAAAAACCACGGTTGAGGTTTACATACGTTTTACATTTTGCACCTGCTGTTAGTGGAGCTAACGGAAATTACTAATGTCATCCAATATTTTCACAATTACATCCCTCAACTTTTCTAAATATTGCAAATAACCCCAGCTTTTCATCTTACATTTTACATTTTCATCCCTCAACTTTTCTTAATATTACAAATAGCCACACAAAAAGTTGGGGCTATTTGTAATATTTAGAAAAGTTGAGGGGCGTAATTGTAAACTATTTGACGACCTTAGTAAATTCCGTCAGGTCAACTAGCGGTTGGGAAAAAATTTAGGACGGATGTAAACAGGGTGATGTTTGTAATATTTAAAGTTATCTAGGTTTTTTTGTAATTAGGTCATATCTCAAGGGTAGTTTTTGTAATTGTTCCTTATATTTACTGTGTAATGTATCGAGCTCTGAAATTTTTTGGTACTAATACTCTTCAATTTTTCCAAATCAGCAGGTTGCGCCCAAGACCTTTATTCCTGCTTTATTTGGGCATGCAAAGGATGACAAGTTCATTCAACCTCGGCACTCTGATGCTATCTTTAAGTCATACGCGGTGCGCTAACATTCTCTAGATCTGTGGTTATCAACATTTTGATATGCTATGTAGTAAATTTCTTGACTCTGCAGGGTGATAAAAATATTATCAAGTTTGAGGGTGACCACAACTCATCACGACCTCAATTTTATTATGATTCTGTATCTATTTTCTTCTATAATGTTCTTCATCCTCCTCGACCTCCGTCTTCATATGCATCGAAGATTGAAAAATATTACGATCTGGGAGACATGAAGGTTGGTGCTGGTGTGGAAGAGGTAATTATGTCTTGTATCTTCTTGCAATCTTGTCCACACTTATAACTTATAAGTCACCTGGAGCATCTATTTTCCTTAGACGCTCGTCTTTCTATATGTTGCTGATATTTGTTTTTCCCCAGAATATTTTATATGAAATAATTGCTGGGCTTCGGAATGTCAGTGCTGATGCACCAAGTTCTTCATCTGCACCACGTAAGCGTTTCAGCTACAAAGTCTGTGGGAGAACTACTCTCTGACGTTGCACCTGTTTGTAATGTAAATTTAGGAATCCCTCTCTTCTTTATTGGAAAATTTTCTCTGTTTTGCTACCTAATATAATAGCCTTATAATAAAAATGGTTAATTACAAAAACTACCCATGAAGTTTAGCTTAATTACAAAAAAAACCCTGTTATCTTTCATAATTACTATTACGCCATTGACATTTGTTTCTATTTTTCAAACTACACCCTCAAGAGGGGTATTTGCTCGGTAAATACAAACCTCAAGGGGGTGTTTGTAACAATTTAAGGGGGTAATTGTAATTTTGAAAGACAATTGGAGTTTTTGTAATTAGGCTAAACCTTAGGGGTAAATTTTGTAATTATCCCAGAACAATCAAGAATTCCAGATTTGGATGAAATATTCGGTTCTTATCAAATTATAATGCTTAAACCTTTTGTATAAACACTACGTGAATTTCTTGTTGAAAGATAAAAAAGTGTGTATCTTCATTGTTACTTGATTATTGCAGGAGGCTCTGACTATTGAAGATGCTGAACTTGATGGAAATGGAACATCACTTCTACAGGTATTTGCGTCTGTTGCTACTTTGAGTGAATCAACTTTGAACTGTGCTACTTTTTCGGATTTACAGCTATCAAATTTCAATTGAATAGGACAAGCCGAGAAGCCAAAACGAAGAGTGTTGCTCCTACACAAGCTCAAATAGAGAGAGTTGGGGAAGATGCTCGTCTCTGGGAAGTGATGATGTACCTTCTATGGATTGTACGAGTGTCAGCAACTATGATCAGGTCTCTCTCTCTCTGTGTGTGTGTGTGTGTGTGTGTGTTGGGAAGTGGGTGTTTGGTTTCTGGGGGGTAGCATTTGAAATTGGGATAATTACAAAACTTACGTTGAAGTTTAGCCTAATTGCAAAAAAAAACTTTTAAAGTCCAGTTATCTTTTATAATATCCCCCCCCCCCCAATAGGAAATAGGTGCAATTTGTACGGAACTCATGTAAATGGGGTATTTATAATTTTGAAAGATATTTTTTTTGGTAATTAGACTGAACCTCAAGGTTAGTATTGTATTTTTCCCGTTGAAATTTACAAGATCATTCTGACTGATGGTTATCACTGTTCGGGAGAAATAAAGGCCTATCGATCTGGGAAATTGGAGCAGCTGTTGATCTCTAGTCTATTTTTCTTCTCCAAAATTAACTGTTTACTATGCTTGTATGCTTTTCTTCTTTATTGCTTGTTGATGAGCAACTACAACTTTATTTGCCTGAATCCAATTGCCAGACAACTATAAAGGTGCTGGCGACGCCTCTTCGAAATCCTCAACAAAGTACATTAAGCTCTCCGAAAGATGATAGCAGTAAGAAGAAGAAGAAAGATCCGTCAGGCACAAAAAAGTCGAAACGCGAGAAGTTTGAAAAGCTGGAGGCTCTAAGCCAGCGCCTTCGTCTTTGCATCCTGAAGAGAGTTAATCATAGAAGACACTGCTCATCGTGATCAAACCCTGCCTTGCTATTATAGACTAGGATGTTGCTTTGTTAATCTCGGGTTTTTTCCCCCTCTGTTAGTCGTCCAAGTTCCATCCCCTAATTTTTTGCGCTTTTTTATTTTTTATTTTTATTTTCTTGTAATTTTCCTTCGTATTCTGAAGAAAAAGCCAAGTTTGATATATTATTGGGCCACCCAATTTGGTTATTGTTTCTAAACTTGTCACGCTTCTTATTGATCTGGTCTCGACCGCCACTGCCATCCCATTGCGTCAATAATGGGATTCTATTTGCTCTGGAAATTGGATTTGTAAAACAAATGAGGTTTTATGTATTCTTACAAAGATGTAGGCAGTGACTTTCAGGTCCTTTGGGCACACTATGATAGCATGCGCATTTGGAAAAACGAACACTCTGTGGTGTCAAATCTCCTTTGATTATACTCTATTTGCTCGGCAATGAAATTAAGGGATTCAATTCCACGCTTGTGGGTTGTACAGATTTTCCGAGACCGAAAAAAGTACCAAGAGAATTGTTCACAAGGTGAGTATCATAGGGTGGGTTTGCATATAAGGCTCCAAAAGTGGGTAATAAAAAAGGATTTTAAGTAGGGGTGACAATTTGTGTCCTGTTGGGGTTCATATGTCGTTCTGAGACATAAAATTACGTTATTTTTGTCAGATTTCTCAAACTTAACGGAATTGTTTAATTATTCATGTTAGATTTCTCAATTCTAACCTGATTTGTTTATTATTCGTGTTTTCCGGGTCCACCAATAATGACCTTAATATTTTAAAAATCTAGATAATTCATCTATTTATATGGCTTGTACGAGTAATTTTAAATCCGAAATTATATTTACATACATTTGATAATTTTTAAAAATTCATTCAAAGATACTAACAATATATTCAATCAATCAAAAATATATTACAAAAAGAAATATAATAGCAGCGCAATCATGTCAAACGAGTTAATCGTGTCATTATTGGTTGACCCTAACCCTACATGTTTATTACACGTTATTCGTGTCCGAACCAATTCTCACCCTAGCCTACCAAGCTTCAACCCTAACCCACTTATAATAGGTTTATGTCATGTCAGAAACCGTCACCTCTAATTTTAAGCATATAGGTGACAATACCTTTCAACTACCCAGGAGGAGCTTCCAAAACAGAGGGCCGAAAGGATGCAACAGAACTTCACGCAAAGCTACAACATCAGTGATATTAATGTCAATATTCACCCACTTAAAGTTTGAAGCATAACCTGAAATTAACTATTCTAAACCTCATATTCTCCTAACATCTAAATACAATAAGGTTCTTAATGCAGTTATGTATTTTCAGAGAGTACACATACAGGGTGACAATTGAGTGGTGGCCCAGAGATAGCTAGTACTACGCACGACTAAGAATTATAAGTTTCTACCAGAGACTTTTTCCAACTGATTTCCATCGCCAACAGGTAACTCCGATGAATGATCAAACTGCTCTCTTGTCAGGAAAAGCGAATGTGGCTGTTGTTGGTAAGGAGGGCTCAAGCTCGACTCCAGTATTGAATGGGTGATAACCATCTCCGGTTTAGTGAATGATGCTACATCAGTGTTCCCGCGTTGCTTTTTCCCTGACCTCCCACTCGGGCTCTCAACCGTTGACGTCACATGACAACCAGAATCGGGGGTTAGTGGCTCGTGATGAGAGGAGAAGGATTCGTCCAGAGAGAGACTCTTGGCAGGGGCTCGTTCTTTGGTGGGCTTGTCCAGAAAAGGTGATTCGGATGTTGGGCCTGGGGTTCCTGGGTCAGTTTTATTATCCGATTCTGGGGGAATGTCCTCTGTCCCAGGAGGCGCTTCTGAGAGGACTCCACTGAGGCGCTGTTGTTCTTCAATTATCTTTTTCAAGTACTTTCCTTGGGCTTCTATACGCAACTGTAACTGTCTTTGCACCTGTAATATCCATTAGAAGCCTCATTAAAGGACATACTTTTCACATCCTAAGAAGCAAGAACTTACTAGAATTCCAGAAATACACCCCACCCCTCTCACGTGGTAAAATAACACCATGCATCTGAAGTTCATATGAAACAACATTTTGGTGCTCTATATTTTACCTCAAGATACTGAAATGGAGTATACCATTAATATGTTTTACATGACATATTGTGGGTAGGTTAGGAATGCAGGTTACTGAAAAATCCCTGACAAATTAGCAATGAAACAAAGAGGGTTATACCTCCAATTGCTCATGCAGTCGCTTTTGAACCTCCATCTGCAGCTTGAGTGCTTCAGTTATTTGCATTCCACTACAAGAACAATTTTCTTGTATCAAATGGATTGTTTCATAATTATTATAATAACTCGATAGCAATCGGATAATAGGGTGATCAGTTAATCAAAAGAAATCAAAACAAACAATGAATTATCAGAACAGTAAAGAAGGATGTCTCAAATAGTTGCTAATTGAATATGTACTACAAATTAAAAAACAGTCAACTACCTCAATAAATTGTCCACAGAAAAGAACGAAAAAAATGAGAAAGGAGTTTCCACTTACGGTGAACCATCTAAGCTGGAAACCGTATCTCCAGATTCTTTCTTTTCGGCTTTTTTCCCTTATACATCAAATCAAGTCAAAATGTAAAATAAATAAATGGGCATGGTAAATTCAGCAATAAAAATTCTCAAAAATTTAAAAATTATAAGAACAAATATAACAATGATTAATATATAACCAAATATAAGCACAGTATTAGTAAGATAACCTACCATCAGATGAAGAATCTGGAAGGTACTTGGCAAGCCTGTACTTCTGTTTGTGACAATACAAATTAGTTCAAGCTGCAAGGGAGACAAAAAATGTCCACACAACGTTGAAAGGAATTCCACGGCATGCATACCTGTAAGTGGCTTTTTACATGGTAAATTGTTAGCCCTTGAACTCCCATAACTCTGAGAACACCTTTAGGAGTAGCTCCTGAAAAACAACACTAAAAATTCAGAAATTTTCTTATGTGAATGAAGATGTTCTAGACTTTCTCCGAAAAAGTCTTTCCATCCCTCAAGATAATATTGCAGAAAGTCAGATAATATTGCAGAAAGTCTTTGACAATATTTGGAGACTGAAATGCAGAAATAAGTTATCTTTTGACAACCAAACCAACAAATAATTGCTTCAGGCACAAAACTTAGGAGGCCAACACTGACAAGGTCCTTTTCAGGTCAGTACACTTATTGCCAACAAACCTTACGGTAATGCAATGTGTTTTTAGATACACAATAGAGGTTCTAATGTCCTCTTTTTCTGAATTACCCAACAAAACGGGCTATATCTACTATAAGCTATAGAACCTAACTTCACATGCGTGGACCATGGCAGAAACTGTAAAGAATCAATACATATTCCAAACAAAATCACCAAAAGCTAATTCAACTGATTTCGTTCAGCCTTTTCTATTTTTCCATCTTTATTACATTTCATTTGTGTTTTGAGTACTCATTTAGATTTTCTTTTTCTTTCTTTTTTTGTTAAATTCTTTAGCATGTGCGTGGGGTAGGAAGGGGAGGGCCAAAGTATCTAAACTGAAAAAGAACTCACGATCTGGCCCACCAAGTTGCGCTACAGCATCAACAAATCTCTCGTGAAGCTCATGTGTCCAGCGAAGCCGTTGCTTGGAGGCCAAATTCGAATTGTTGCTCGCATTGTTACCTCCCCCGATAGGATCCATTGCACTGCCACCACAGTCTAATGGCTGACTTCGAACAACTGGATTGCTGTGAACTAAGCTCGAACTAGGAACACCCTTGGGCTGATACATGTTTCATTAATCTATGGCAAAAAACAGAAATGACTAAAGTCGAAACTATACGACCCAATAAATCTAGAAATTCCAGGATAAACATTGATGACATGACTAGCAGAGGAAAACCATTTAGGAATAGCATCAAAGCAAATAATAACAACTTTTTGGTCATCATAGTTTTTGGAATTGTGCTAAATCACTTCTATTTCTTCCATAAGTGTGTGGTGCAGGGTGGGGAAGGTGATGCAATGAACACCAAGTTTTCTTCAAATGAGAGAATGATGAGCATTTGTTATTATTCAGTAAGTTGTCTTTCGAACATAGTTTTATTCTGCAGATTAATAATACTAAAACAAACACTTATGTAGTTTCAAAAACTTCATTAGTTTTTCACCTGAACAAAGTTAGAGGAACTTAATAAGACATTTTAATATGGTGAAGAATAACTAATGATTCTGAAACAGTCACACCAAAAGATGACGTAATGCACATTTACATCATCAGCATCAAAAGCTATAACAATGACCATTTAAGACATAAACCACATCAAGGAGAGGTCCAAATTTTATGAAAAGCTAGTGTTGAAGAATTGTTAACACACAAGTACAGATCAGTAAGACTGGAGAAGAAAAAATTCAGAAAACAGAATAAGTCCCAGGCGTTGCTAAGTGATTCGCAAGTTCATTCCTGGCAGTGACAGTAAAATACAAAATAACTCGCCACAACAATCAAAAAATTAGGGTCACATACACTGATACACATAACGAGATGGCTTGTTTTTTTCTTCCACAAAACAACGAGAATTTAGCAGTACTAATCAGAAATCAACATTCTTAAAATCCAAATGCTCCAGAAAAAATCGAAAAAGAGTTGACCAAACTATAAAACCACTACCAACATATAATTAATTCCCAAAAACCGGTTAAAAAATTTAGACAAAAACACGAGAAAGATGAGGAAAATCAGTACCCAGATCTATGAAACCCCAAGCTGCGATCCTCCAAATCTTTCAAGACCACCAACTTAACGTTAACCATACAAAAATCACGCTCCGGGACCTAAACCCCTCAGAAAAAAAATATCAGAATTCAGGTGACAAGAATAAATTACTCAATTATAGGACCTGATTCTTGGAAGGGCAATAAATGAAGACTGGAAATTAGTAGTACTGAGCTGATAGAGGAGCTCAAGGGCTCTGAATTCTGGAAATATTTTTTGTTTTCTCTTACAAAGGCTTATGAGGGGACCGGGGGGTGGGGTGGGGTTGGGCAAAACGGGAGTGTATTTATTAGTTTACTGTAAGTTGTTTATTTATGCATGCGTGAAGAAAAGTGTGACAGAATCTTTTACTAGTACTTCAATAATGATCTCTATTTTTCAATTATTTTGATGATTTATGAGATTATATTTATGTGTAAAATTGCTAATATCATATTGTTAATCGGGGATGTTGCGGATTAGAGATGGCAGCGGAACGGGGAATTTCTGTTTCTCGCGGGGATCTACCCCGAACGGGACGGGAATTCTCCGAAAATTTCCCCGTAGGGACGGGAATAGGGGATTTAATCTCCCCATTGGCGGAAACGGGATCATATTCATATTCCCCGCTCCGTGGGAATCCCCACTCATTTTCCCATGGAGAACCGAATATTATATATACAATATAATATTTTAAATGTATATAATATATTATAAATATATCCACATTAAATATAATAAAAAACAAAATCTTTAATTTATTTTATTTATTTTAAATAATGAGTGTTTTATTAGTGTTTTTATATAATTTATATATTATATAAATATTTAAAAATGATTAAATTTTTTAAAATATTATTTTTTGCAAAATATAAAAATAAATCAAAATATTATTTTTTCCCGTTTGTCTCACGAGGACGAGGATGAAAATTCCCCAAGACCGTGGAATGAGATTGCTCCCACACCCCACCCCGTTGACATCCCTTTTGTTTTTGTAGATGTGTCTTAAAAGCTTGTCCATAATGTTTTCGTTCAATGGTTTAATGTCTTGAAATTATTCTAATCACATAAAATTTGTTTGATACTCTAAGTTATGGAGATAAATATAGGGTATACTATTTAAAATTAAATTTGTACAATGCATTATTATGTTACGTTTTGATTTTGGATTTGTTCACATGGTATTTTACTTTTTTTAATGGAGTTAATAGGAAGCGTTATATTGACACGCCGCACTCATATGGAATCGAACATATCAACAACACAACTCAACTACTAGAATAAAACGTTGATCTCGTACTTAACTATAACAAATTATTATCACTAAACAAAATTATAATATTATACTATATTACTATTATGTTTAGTGATAATAATTTGTCAAGACCACATTTGTTAAGTGCAGTGGCGTATTTAAAAATATATTGGGGGGGGGGTGAGCTAATATATGGAAGTGGGTGGGATAGATAAGAAACTAAAAAATATTATATAACGATTATTATATGTTAAAAAATATGTACAATCCATAATTATCTATAAATAAAATTAATAATCGTAAAATTGTTGTAACTCGAATTTAATATTTTTAGAATATTGGAACCTCAATTTTACTATACACAACATTTGTAACATATTAATTTTCCAAATTTACCATTATGGAAAACTCTGACTGGTAAAATTTGGCCATATTTGTGAAATACCGTAAAAACATTAATTTCAAATGAAAGTTATAACGATTATGATGAAACATTGGAAAAGAAAAAAAGGAGGGCCCAAAGGACCACAGGCCTAAACCAGCCATTCATAAAAGAGACTGGTCTTCATGCCCACTGTTGGCTAGTCTCAGTGTCAGACAACCAAATTCAACCAATCAATTATCGCCACTGCAATTTCTCGGCTTTTTACCATTTGAGGAGAAAAGGAGAAGAGAGGGATTGTGAGGCGGAAATTTGGCGAGATTATTTGGCTTTTCTTTCACTTTCTTTTTAAATATGTTGGATACATTACATGGAAAAAAAAATATATAGTGTGATTTAATGTGAAATAAAAGTGTAAAGATAACTATATATGTGGTTATTTCAGTAAAATTGAATATATTCATGAGACGAAAGTATGATAATGATAATTCATTTGATTTTAACTTTTTTGTTAAATTATGATTGAATATAATTTATGAGTACTTTTTTAGAGCCAATGTTGTAGATAGTATATATATATATATATATATATATATATTTTCTTCACAAATAATCATTTATTGGAACACAATTCTTTTTCGAGGGGATCACCATCAGTCCTATAAGAGTAAAAACAAAAAAAAATTAATAGTTTTCTCATTTCCATCTCTTTCCTCCATTTCTTTCCTCGTTCTCCATGGAAGATGAAATAAGTGATTTTAACTGTTTTTAATCACTCTTTTTTCTAATAATTGTTATTTCATTGGTGGTTTTTGTTTGTCCCCAATAAGTGATTTTTATTCCAGTTAAATAAGTTGTCCCCATATGTGAGCTTTTGTTCAGAAAATTTAGACAAGTCATTACCCGATTATTTGTGACAAGAACGAGATCAATTTCATTTGTACGTGTTTTGTCCAGCGTCTTCGTTGCGATTTTATGACTCTACGAATCAGTAAGATCTGTCTTGATTTAAAATTTTATTTTAGAATATGTATATGTTTTTTTTCGTATGCCTTGAAACTGTTTCCTACTCGATATTGTAAATACAGTATAACCTTGATAGATTAATCGAGTATTATTTTATCTCATTTAAATAATATTTTTGGTCGCTCTGGACTTGGTGACAACAAGCAAAATTAATAATTCACTAATATAATATATCACTAAATTAATAAATATTGACAGATCTGCAAGTTATTAATTTATAGAGGTTAATCAGTAGTTGAACTTCCAATGCTACGCCTTAAACCAGTCGGCCATCTCTCGTACATAATGATTATTTAATTTTTTTTAAAAAAAAAGAAAAACAATCCGAAGCCTTACGGTCGCATTGTGATTTTGGCGAATAAAACTAAACTGCCCGGGGTCAGGTCCAGCTACTGCCCGCCCAAGGCCAAAACGGATGGAAAATGACAAAAATTAGGACATTGACCGGCCACGGAATCTTCTAGGTTATATTCCGGGTGGGGGCCTTTGTATACGAGACTATACAATACAAAACCTCTTTTGGTTTGTAGTCGTTGATTTTTTATACAACAACATAAAGAAAAATTATTATTTCGTGAATTTCTACCCAATTGGTGACTTTGTTAAGATCAGAGTTCGTAATAGATTATTATTCATTGATCTTTCACATCCCTGTTATTTTAATTTTTTGCATCTTTGTTTGAAGTGTGAGATATTGAATAAATCTAAATCATTTCTTCTTTAGGAGACTTGTTGCTTTCTTTTTCTCTTTTGTCAATGAGAATGCAAACATTCACCTCTGTCATTGCTCATTAAATTATTATTTAGTTTTTGTTAGTAACCTTTTTTTTTGTTTTAATAAATACTAATTCTTTAATAAATATCAAATCCATTGTTATCATTAACACTTTCATCTTATATCAAACTACACTCTTAAATTTGATTTTTAGAAGAAAACAAAGTTTATGCGACTATTATTTGTTGTTTGGGTGATTTACTGAACAAGAAAATGGCTGAAAGTGTTTGGATAATCTGGCTAAGTCGATGCCAGTATTGAATAATGTCTCTGTAAGAAGAAATTGCCCGTATACAAAATGCTTACGGTTTTGGCGATCGTCCCTAAGATACAACGACTTAAACGAGTACGATTTAGCAGCACTTGCAAAAATCGAACTATCAAACGAACTGTATAGTGTTTGAAACTTTCAAGCTTTTGAAGGGAGAATTCAATATGCAGATGCAAAATGGCTCAATTTTATTATCTGATTTTCGTATCTGATTTCATCTGCAGAGGCTCGTATATATAGGCATCAAGGTGTCTCATGGAAAGGATATGTCTTTTGGATCAAAAAGACATATGTCTACAGCCAAAAATGTACCTGGTTGCTCGAACATATGCATCGATTGGGCGTGCGCAAGACGTTGGCCTGGGCCATGTGTGTGCTCACAGACTGAAAGTGAGCGCCAAGACAAGACTGATTGGAATTAATTAAAAATAATTAATTAATATTTTAAAAAGATTTCAAATAAATTTGGTCCCGAAAAGTATAAGGGCCTTGAAGCTCCAGGCCCGCGACCCACGACCCAGACCCGGGCCGCGCCAAGCCGACGCGCTTGCGTGTGTGTTTTGAACTAAACCCACAAGCATGTTGGTCCCCACCCCTTTAAAAACTTTGGTGCCCCAAGGGCCCAAACCCAATTGTCCAACTTGGGATTTATAAATTGAGCAAACTTTGGCTTTCTACTCTATGTGGGATGGAACTTTTCTCATTCCCCACATTTTTCATTTTTCATATCATTTTCTAGTTTTAAGTGGCTAACTTCTAGCATTAATTTCTCATTCACCCGGAATTGGTTTTGAGAAATTTCAATTGTCAATCTCATCTACTCACTTTTTTTTTTGAAATCATCTCATCTACTCACTTAGTAGAATTTTAACAAATAATTTAATTCCAATTTTCACTAATGGAAATTACTTAAATATTAGGTCAAAATCGGGTCAATATCTAATTTCTATAAACCAAATTCCAACATTATCTAGTAAAAGAAATTTCTGAACAAAAATCAAGCAACCACACTCTTCTTTTGGACATTAAGGTTTCAAGACCAACTAAGAGGCTGTGTGGTTGATCTTTTTTAAAAGACTTAAGTTCATATATTTTATAAGATGTATTAAGAACTTATAATATGTTTTGAAAAAATTATAAGCTCAGCCAAATATTCTGCTTTCCAAAAAAAAAAAAAAAAAAACTCAGCCAAACATTTTCTAGGTCTTATTATGGGAATTGCTAAGGTTGTGGGTGCTTATATTCACATTGATGAGAAATCGTTGAACAGATCACTTGGGCATTTTGTGCGCGTTCTTGTGGATATTGATCTTGCTCAACCTCTACGAAATTATATTATGGTAGAACGTATGGGTCATTGCGTCTTTCTTTCGTTGAGTTACGAGAAATTACTGGAGTTTTGTTCAAATTATAAGATTACGGGTCATTCTCTTGCATCATGCCTTCGCAATTTATCTTCTATCCTATCCAAAATAGGCCTGGTAATGAGCACTCCTCCAAGAGGGGTAGGTCCCGAGTTAGAAAGACATTTCGTCCCATGGAAGAACCAGAGTCTGCTGATAAGGGCAATTCCTCCCTTAATTCGACTAAATAAAAAATATTTTGGAGATTAGTTCCGATTTACATGTCAGTTTTTTCTCCCAGGCCATGGTTTCGACTCCTATTGATGTCCCTCTAGGCAATTCTTTTGATATCTTAGCTAATGATGTTAATCATGAGACTTTTAAATCTTCTCTATGGTCCAAACGCCGAGTTCGGATGACAATGACGGATTTGTAGCCACAATAAAAAATCAGCTAGTAATAAATACCAACCCTTCATGCCCTCAAGAAAACATCTCTACTGCAATCCGTTTGATACTCTAAAGGAAAAAGATTGCAGTTCGTGTCTCATTTCAGAGATGTATGCTGAAACAATACAAATGATCACACTGTATCAACAACGCAAGATAATCCGCTAGCTGTTGTGGTTTATTCTAATGTTGTTGAATCAAGTTCGAATCTGAAAGAGAATGATGAAACAACTTTGACTTCAGCTCATGATTCAACATCTCTAACATCAAAGTATCCTCTTAACTTTGATTTTCAAGTTAATGCAGACGAATTTGAAGCTTTAAAGACCAGGCTAGGCGACTCTCCGTTTGTGATTCACTCATGTGATTCCTTAGAAGCTATTAAAGCTATGACAACTGCGGCTCAAGAATCCTGGGCCGACGTTGCATAGGCCACATCACAGTCAAATTTATCAGACCATCAAGACGATACTTGAGCACGTACTAAAAAAACAAATGATAATGCCATTCGAAAATACTTTAGAAATAGATGCCCTTAATTTAAATTGCATCTTTAAGTTATTTTTCGTTGTTTCTTTTTTCCAAAGTTTAACACTAGTTTTTCCTTTGATACCTGATCGGCTTGTGATCAAGACATTTCCTTTTTTTTATATTATATATATTTCCATTTATTTTAAGAAAAACATTCTTTAGTCTTAAAATAATAAATGTAAATAAATGAATTGAGATAAGCTTGCTTCCGTAACAATATACTTAACTTTAGCGGGGTTTCCTAAATAACACTCCTTTTTATAGTGCCTTTCCACATATACTGTTGACATTCCATTTTTCATTCTTCATAAATTAAGCCAAAGTACAACTAAAGTACTCTTTTTACAATTCTGTGTTCTGGCTTTAAAATTCTTTATTGGGTACAAAATCTTAAACTTGTTAGCTTCGATATCATGTTATTACAGTTCTTTCAGTCATGTTCTCCACATTTTAGAATACTTGCCTTGTCAAGAAATTGATTTTCACATAATTTTTAAAGACTTGGAAAAAAACTATTGAAAATATGTTATATTTAGAAATAAATAAAAATATGTCATTTAACCGTAATTAATGACGTGATATGATCCATATAGCCGACCACACGTAGTGGAATAAGGCTTAGTTTATTGTTGTTGTTAGAATTGACTTACATTACTTAATGTCAATTGCCATTGCTTGATTACAAGCCAATTTTATGGGTGCAGTTATTTTTTCTTTTCGCTTAGAAAAGGCATTTCATGGTTCTATATTAAGGGAGTGTTTGCGAACACCAAAAAATTCGCACATTTTAGAGAAAATGCCATTTTTCTGTTGTTTTAAATAGTAGTTTTTGTTTTTGCTTTAGCTTCTTTTAATCAAAATCTAAAAGTTGAGGATGATAATTTGCGAAACTTAAGCATTGAAATGTTGTAAATTCTCTCTCTATATTTCTCTCCCCCTTCTCTCTAAACCACCCCCCCCCAAAACCTAATCCATTTTTCTTTTCCCTCCCCCACCAGCCCCATCCACCCCCTTTCCCCCTCCCTTGATGCTTTCTTCTCATTTGAGATGGAAGCTTTAACAGTTGTGTGATTTGTCTGGTTTGGCTCATGCTCAACCACAAAGGTCGGGGACATCCAAATACTTTCTGGTCGCCGTATAAGAACCCATGTACGATGTTTTTCTTCTCTACTTCAAGATTCGGGCTTTGGGTGTTTTTTCGTGGTGGCGGGCCAACTGTTCGACGACGGCAGATTCGGGGGAGGGCTGGTGTTAGGATGTGGCTGTGAATTTGGGGGAGGGAGAGACCATTTGTTTCTTTGATTGCTAGGTTGTTGTTTTGTTTCTTTGTTTTTTATTTGTTGCTAGGTTGTAGTTTTCTTATTTTGTTTGTGTCTTTTTTTTCCGGTTGATTTGCTAAAACTCGTAGGCGGATCAATTTTGTATATTCTCGTAGTATGTAGTGGTTGCCCATGCCCGATTTTGATTGTTAGGAAATTTATTGAGTAGATTTTGATGATACCATGTAAAACTTAAACTAGAAAGTTGGCACCCCATTTTCCTTGTAGCTTGTATTGTAATAGATAGGGCTGGAAAAACTGAGTCAAGTCAGTTATACCAAGGATTGCAAGAAGTCAATTGCAGACTATGTGAATACTCTGATGTGTGTCAGCTAAGTATGGCCACGAAGAAAGTCAAGGACTCGACTGAAGAAGAGTCAGCTGGGGAACAACTGTAAGAAGAGTCAGTCAAGTCAACTCATGAAGCCAAGTCTACAAGTTGAAGTGACAAAGTGAAATGATTGGAGTAGATTCAAGTCACCTGGGGTATAAACAGCAGTCTAGTCAAGACAACCTACTTAGATTCGTTAATTAAAGTCAAGAATATTACTCAATATAGTAATATGTCAAAGCTGTCAGGTCTAAAGTGTTAGTTCCGTGAATTGTGCAAAAGGAATGAACCAATGGGAAAAGCGCACTTGGTCGCACCGCAATCCGCGAAGACATCTAATATGAGAAAAGGTCAACATCAAGGATCGCAGAGACCCGCACAAGACAAGCCAACGAACACAAAGTGACATTTGAATTAGCCTATCTCTTCAACGGGCAAAATTTCAAATATGCACTTAAAAGGCTGAGGAAGTTATTGAGAAGAGGTTACCTGAACCACGAACAAGCAAGCAATATTCAAGCATTTAACCTGCAATATTCTCATAAACATTCAAGCAATTCCTCAAGCCTGAAACTCGAAGAAAATCGATCCAACACAAGTTGTGAAGGAAACACAACTTCAAATCTGATGAAGAGGAAACTTTTGAAGAAAACAAATGGGTCTACTTTCCAAGTCAGGATTGTAGAAAGGTTCCAGGTCGAACCATCATCAAGTTTGTTGGAGGGCTTCGTGATCAAATCCAAGAACTTAAGAAGTGAGCTGAAGTAGCAAGGCAAACGCCTGCGTGAAGAAAGTCGAGTCGCAAGAGAAGCCAGCTGTGTGATCAAGGTTGTGTCCATATTGTTCACCGCTTTGTAAACTGATTTGTTACATAGTGGATTCCTCCAGGAGCTGGAGAAGATAGGATTAGAAGAATTACCCCATCTTCGAACCTCTATAAAATATTTGTGTTATTTACTTTCAGCAAACTTACTTTCCTGCATATTTACTTTATATCTGCTGTGAAGTATTATATTTGCTATCCAACTGATAAATAACCAAGTGCTAAAAATCAAGTGTTTAAAATAAGCTAATTCTAAACAAAGGGTGTTAAGTCTTCCTCTGTTACAAACCAATCAGCCCAGTTATACTATCAACAGCTCTATCGAGTCTGTTGAGTGGGTAACTTAGCTGAAAAGCCAACTTAGCTGTCCATCCAGGACACAACTTGAGTCAACTCTGTTGAATAATTTTAAAATGACTAAATTCAAAAATCTGGTAAGGTTTATTCAGCCCCCCTTCTAAACCTTACTTCACACCCCTTGGGACCTACAAGTGGTATCAGGGCGGTTGGTTCATTGAGCCTTCCGCACTGGTTACTGAACTAGATCTCTATCTTTTCTAAAAGGTTTTCAAACACTTGTGTTTCAAAGTCTTTCACTTTTAAGCAAAGTTGTTATCGTGGAAGCAAATCCAACACGCATTCCTATGTTCACTATGAAGAATTTGATGATTGAAAAATTCGTCAGATGCGTGCTCATCTATCGCATTACATGATGAAATGTTGTGATAGAGGATGGGCCATTGTAAATACTCAAAGTGAACACGATTGTAATAAGAGCAGCTGCAGCTGAAGAAGAAGAAGTTGTTTGAAGCAAGACCAACCATGATTGAAAAACCAAGGACTGAGTGGACTAATGAGGATAGAAAGAGATACAACTTGGACAATGTGGCCAAGGACCTACTCTACAAGACATTGGACAAAGCAATGTTTAATAAAGTCAAATCTTGCAAATCCGCAAAAGAAACGGAACAAGTCGACTTTAATTTGAGAAGGATAAGAACAAATTAAAGAAAATAAATTGTAATAATTCTTTGTTCAAAAATTTAAAAATTTCAAAATGATTACTGGTGAAACCTTGGATCATTGGATGATTCATTTTGAGATCACAAATTAGCTTTCAACTCTTGGGAAGGAATATACACAGAAGGAAATGTGTATGAAGATCTTAAGAAGCCTCCCAGCTGAATGGGAAATGAAGGTTATGGACCTGAGACATTCAATGGACCTCTCAAGAACATCTAACCATGAGATATGCTTAGACCTCAAAGCCTATGAGTTTGAGCTGAGAAGAAAAGTGCAAAAGGAGACAGATGTGCCTAAGACAGCTGCACTAATGGCAAGTGAAGGGAAAATAACTGAGCCAAAGAAAGCCATAGACCAAGAGGAGATTGCCTGATGGTCAAAAGATTCAACAAGTTCTTTAATAAGAATTATAAGAGAAATAATGGTGAAACTTCTAGAAGACATTTAGCACCTTCCAAGTCAAGGGAAGATAGGCCTCCTAAGAGAACTGAGCATCAAAGGGTTGAATATCAAAGAGCTGATAATCCAAGAGCAAACAGAGCTGATGAAAGAGCTGACAACATGTGTTGGAACTGCAGACAACCAGGACACTTTGCTGTTGACTGTTCTTATCCACCAGTCAACAAGTATAGAAATGAAGAAGAAAGAAAAGTCTTCAGTGAAAGAAGACATGAAAAGAAGAAAGCCATGTTAGCTGCTGAGACAGTCAAGTCCAAAGAAGCAACAGACTCAGATAGTAGTGAGGCTGACTACTCAAGTGACTCTGAGGAAGAGGCTATGATTTGCCTTATGGCTAAGGAACAAGATCAACCAGATCAAGAAGATGAGGTACACTCTAACTCATCTCATTCTTATTCAAGTGATAGTGATTGTGACACACATACGTCATCCACCACTGATCTTTATGATTCATTAGGCAAAATGATGAAAGATTTTGAACACATAAAATCCTCACACACTATTCAAAATGAGGAAAACAGCCAGCTTAAAAGCCAAAACTCATAGCTGACTAAAGAGCTGAGTACTCTGAGTTATATAGCTGATGAGAACACTAAGCTAAAGGCTGAAAATGCAAAGATCACAACAGAGTTAGCTGTTATAGAAAAGAGGGAAAAAGATCTCAAAAATGTGATTGCCTCATTTACAAAGGCATCTACATCATTGGATGATCTTATTACGAGCCAAAAAGTATGTGTAGATAAGACATGCATAGGATTTAATTCCTTTGTGCATATTCAAACTCCAAGAGTGATTTTGGAAAAAGGATCTTGAAGTAATGAAGCATCCCAAAAACTCAAAACACCAAATGCTGCACCCACATTCACTCCGAAGCACAATCACAAACAAACGGGCCTTGGATATAAAGGGAAAGGAAAACAGCGAGTCGAGTATGCTGAGAGGACAGCTGACAAGAAATCAAGCTGAGTTCCTCAGCAAACTCCAAACAGAAAATACTCTGTGAAAAGCAAACAGAGCTACCAAAAATCCCAGAAATTTCATCAAAGAAACACATATGATGGGAATGGTAGAAACTATCCAAACTATGTTGATTGGAATAATGTGAAATATCAACAAAGACCTATGGAATATAAGCCAAAATGGCAAAGACCTAAACCCCAACAAAGGTCATTCCAAAGCAAAAGAGCTATCATCAAGACACATACGCACACAAGCACTACACTCGTAAATACCATAACTACTCTAAGAAAGCAATTGCTAAAACACACACAGAGGCATACGGACAAAAGATACAAAGTGTATGAACCAAAAAACCCCAAGAAATTTGCTAATGTGCACTATGATTATGGTAATCGATAGATGGCAACCTCTTAGAGTCAAATCTTTTGGCTATAGGTTGGTTGGATCATCTTATAGCACTAACCCCTCAAGCAAGAATTATATGGATTCAAACAAGCACCAAGAGCCTGGTATGATACATTGTCTCATTTCTAACCGACAATGGATTCACCAAAGGCAAAGTTAATAGAACACTCTTCAGAATTCAAGATGGAGAGAGTATACTGCTTGTTCAAATAAATGTGGATGATATCATTTTTGGTTCCACAAATAAAGAGCTGTGAGACAAGTTCTCAAACCTCATGCAAGGTAAATTTGAGATGAGCATGATGGGAGAGCTAACTTTCTTCTTAGGACTTCAAGTCAAGCAATTGAAGGATGGAACCTTCATAAGTCAAACAAAATATACCAGAGATGTAATGAAGAAATTTGGTATGAAAGAGAAGTCTTCTGTAAAAATTTCAATGAATACTTCAGTCAAGATGGACATGGATGCAGATGACAAAGCTGTTGATCAAACCAGATATAGAGCACTCATTGGATATCTGCTCTATCTAACAGCAAGCAGGCCAGACATCACCTTTGCAGTAGGTGTATGTGCAAGATTTTAATCTGCACCAACGGAGAGCCACATGACTGCAACTAAGAGAATCCTAAGATATTTGAACGCATGCCCGGAAATTGGCTTATGGTATCCAAAGGAAGGTGGATTCAAGCGATTGGTTACTCGACTCGGACTATCTTTGGATGTAGAGTTGATGAGAAAGAGTACCTGGTACATGTCAAATGCTCGAGAAATAGATTGATTTCTTGGTTGAGAAGAAACAAAATTCAATAGCCACATTCACAATGGCAAGTGATACAATACATATTTTGCGGCATTTGTTGTAGCCCAAGTCTTATAGATGAGACAACAACTGAGAGATTATGATATTGAAGAAAGAGAGATTCCAATTATGTGTGATAACACTAGTGCTATTGCAATCACTCAAAATCCAGTGTTGCATTCAAGAACAAAACACATTGATGTCGACATCATTATATAAGGGATCATGTTGAAAAGAAAGACATCACATTGGAATACATCTCAACTGATAAACAAGATTTTGATATATTCACAAAGCCTTTATGTGAATCAAGATTTGAAGAGCTCAAGAATGAGTTAGGGTTAATTAAGTGAGTTTATGCTCGAGAAGACTCAATCACCGAGATAAAAGATGAGAAAATGGAAGTAAAGCAAGTTTCACAATTGACCAAGTGAAATAGCTTTATCGGGAAGTCAATCAGACGAGTTAGGCGACATTTGAGTTACATCATAAGAGAGAGAAGAAGGGTTAAGTCACAATGGAAATAAGTTGAATCATTTATGAGCTAAGTGACAAAAACGCAGTCATTTTTAATTGAGCGGGAATGTTTTTAAGGATGACGTTAGCGTAATAATGATGGTCATAGTAAAAACTGCATAGTAAACCATATGATTGGATATAAATGCTGCTGCATTTAATGTGTGGAATTAAATGCGGTTTTGAAGCTCCAATCTTAGTCGTTTCTCGATCAAAATTTCAAAAAGTAAAAACCATCCTTTCACGTCCCTTATATGCGAAACTTCAGTTTTCTCTCTCCTCATGCGAACTATTCATCTTCAAGCAAACAAAATGTATTCTATCTAAAACTAAACGAAAAACCCTAGTTCTTTCAAGCAAGTTTTCTCTCATTTCATTCGGTAAAGTCTCTGAAAATGGCTCCAAAATTTGATTACGTGAAGCTCTCAAAGCAAATCCACACCGGTGCTTCCGTGGATTTTGAAGGAATGATCAAGCAGGGTATCGATGAGACCCTTGTCAAGAAAATAGCTGAGAAGTTGGAGAAGTCCGTCCTGAAGGACTTTTTGACGATGGAGTTCACGCATACGTACCTTGAAGAGGTCGCTATGTTTTACGTGAACGCTGAAGTGCAGGACGATGAAATCTAGTCTTCCGTCCACAGCAAGGTCATTAAACGCAATGCCAAAGACCTTGCTGAGCACTGTTTGTTGCCCGCGGAGGGTTTGAAGGACATCACTGAGCAGGATGTCGACTTAGCTGCGGCTTGGAAAGAAGTTGCCAAGCCCGAGTGTGCTGCGAAAGTGATCTATACAGCCAAGAAAGATTCGTTGAAGAATGACTATCACAAGTTGATGGATGTCATCTCGAAGTGTGTTGACATGAAATTTGGAAGCTTCAATCAGCTGTCCAAAACTAAGCTGATCGTGATGGTTGTGATCCTGCAAGAAAAGAAAGGAAACTGGGCTGAGTTTGTTTACAGTAGACACTGCCAAAATGTGTTGAACAGGACATACAAGGAGGATGGGTCCTTTGGATGTTCCCTGGGCTATGGCCTAGTTATTGGCCATCTTATGGAGGTGAAGGGAATTGCATTACGCCATGGCAAGCCCTTCCATGTCAACAAAAAGATGTTTAGAGGCAATCTCTCAGCAACCCATAAGAGAGTTCATGCTAGAAGGGCTGATACCAGTGAGGGGGAATCAGCTGATCCTGAAGACACAGCTGAAACTCCTCTAGCTAAGAAGAGAGTTGCGGTATCAAGCCCGCTCGCCGCCCGCATGCCCAAAACAAATCTGACCCACTGCTCCCATGCCCAAGTTCAAAGCTCCTGCCCATGCAGCCGAGTCACCTACCCATGCAGCCGAGATAGAGGAGGAACACCATATTCCCTCCCCTATCGTAAAGAGAAAGAGAACTGCCAAGTCAAGAAATGGAGCTGCCTCTAAGAAAAGTCTAAAAGCTTTCACTTTTGAGGAACCTGAGAATGTGGAACCAGAGGTTCCCCTGCTCCCATCCAGAAAGAGACGGTTGTTCAGGCGATCTGAGCTTAAAAAGACATTTGAATCCGATACTCAGCTGGAGAAAGAAATTGAGACTGCTAATGTTCAGAAAAGCGATCTCTGAAGTTGTTAATAAGTCCACGCAGTCTGCTGATGATGATCAACAGAGGATTCACAAAGACCGAGCTTTGAGGAAGACAGCTGAGGAAGTTGATGCAGCCGAGACAATAGAGCCTGTTTTTGAAAAAGTTGTTTCCCCTCCTATAATCGATCTTCGCAAGATCTTAGGAAGAACAAGGTCTCTTAGCTCCCATTTTGGAAACTGGAGATGAAGTCGATGATGCGATTATGTACTCTCCAGTTTACCCTGACACTCAAAGGCGCTTGAGGGAATGGAGGGCATGGAAGCTGGATCACTCAAGGATGCAGTTCACTCGTCCTGAGTTCATCGAGGTAGAAGAAGATCTTCTCCAATTCCTTGGTGTTGATGATGTTCGATCTGCCCTAAATGAAGCCAACTTTCTGGACATTCTCCGTATTCTTAAGGAGGAGGAGAATGAGAGAGCTACCGAGCAAGCCCGAGCCTTGGAAAAATCTAAAATGTGCGCATTTACAGGCTCTCTAAAGCATACTCACGAACATCTTCCAGAGTTCACAGACGAGTGATGAAGACATGGATCCTGGCCGCAAAGAAAGTCGTCGAAGCTATGCAAGCTATGAAGGAATCCGAGTCATGCACGAGCTAAGTCTCTTTGGAGGGTCCAAGAGAGTCATCTCAAGCCCTTCTCACCGATCCCTTGGGAGTGGTGCAACACATTGTGACATGACATTGCTCTGACTACGCCCCCCGTGCAATCGGAGGATGGCTCTAAGGGAAATGGCAATGAAGTCGGGAATTTGGGCATCCAAGCCAAGCCAACCTTTGATGAAGGTGTTAACATGCCTACCCCTGCGGCTGTACACTTAGAGGAAAAATCCGCGTCTCAAGAGCAGAGTGACCCCACTATTAGTCACTCAGCTAGTGCGCAAGCTGAGGGGAAAACTCTCTCCACCATGGCTGGGTTGGAGGAAGGTGGGAGATAATGAAGTTAGGAGGCGAAGTTGAGAAGGAAATTACAACAGAATAGAGTGACATTAACGACGCTCAAACGATTAAACTGCATTTGAGATGTCGATTGTATTGAAGGTTGATGACGTTGCTGCCACAACTGAGGCAAATGATGGTGAAGCCCTGGGAGTTAACACTCTGGGATCTGAAAGTGCAATCCAAGGGGTTGAGACTCCTATGGATGCCACTGTCCAAGACCCTAAGACAACTGAGTCTGTCGAAGGGATGTTAGAAGACCCTAAGACAGTTAAAACTGTCGAAGGGATTGAAGAAGGCCCTGCAAGCAGTGGAGACTGCGGGGGTATTGAAGAACAAAGAGAGGTTGTGACTTCCTTGGTAAAGAGGATGGTAACAAGAACATCCATCTATTTGAAGGTGTAACCACAGAAGAAGTTATTGGTGCCCTTCATGACTCCGAAGAAAATATTGACACATCATTTCTAGGGTCAGAGGATGAAGCTGAGTCCACCCTGCCTGAAGATCCTTTAGTAGACCCAGTTGCCGATGTTCTAAAATCTTAGAGTCAAGCTAGTGATAAGACGACTCGGATGAGGTTCAATTTTGATGATGAGCCAACGCCACAGGTTTCATCATCCTCCGATGAAGCTGATGATACAGTTGAGGACAAGATTACTCAATTGGAAAAACCAACTGAGACCGAGGAAGCTGTTAAGACAGCTTAGGCTCAGTCAGCTAGGCAAAACGTGTCAACTACCCCAGCTGGAAATGAGTCATCTGTGCAGGTTCCCATAGCTAGAGCAGTAACGACTCCTACAGCTTAGTCACAGGCTCCCACAGTTGTGACCCCTGCGAATGAAGCTGCCGCGGCCGAGGCAAAACAAGCTGAATCATCGCAAGCACCTGAGCAACAAGATATTCCATACGTGCGCGATGATGCATTTCAATATATGTTCCCATTCTCTAAGGATCTGCCTGAATTGGAAGAAGAAACAATTCAAGAGAGGAAATACACGATCGAGGAAGACCGGTCATTTCTATAGACACGATTATTCCAGCAGACTTCAACTTTGACACAGATAGGCCATTAGCTGATCCAACACACAAGCTGAGTTCCATGACGTCTTCAAGAAAATCTGCGAAGAGATTGAGAAGATGGAATGTCATCAGGCCTCTCTGGATTTGCGTCTGGACAATCGCGATGCCACTCTCGCAGCCAATCTAAGAGGCATCGTGGTGAGACTAAGGGAATGGACTCAACAACAGACTGCAATGAGAATCGAGCAAGTCCGATATTTCAAAGCTTTGTATGGAATGATGCTCATATGGAGTGCTGATAAATCCATGTACAGGAAGAGGATGAAGGAGTACATTGAGAGGATTAACCATTCTCACAAAACGGATATGGAGCTGTTGCAACATTTCCACAAAAATGAAATTTCCAGACTCGAGAACAACATGAATGACAAATTCAGTCTTCTAATGGCTGAAATGAAGATCGTATCAGCCGAGTCCAAGGCCACACGCTCAGAATTTTGCATAGTATATGATGCAACAGACTCCAAGCACAACTCAACTATCAACCAACTGGACTTTATCCTTGGAGGTTTGTTCCCTGGGATACATCTCTCCTTTGGTGATGATGCCAAAAAGGCGGAAAAAGAGTCCCTCAAGGGATTGAAGGAAGAAAAATTGAAGCAAGGAGGTGACATGGCTAAGGGGGAAGGAAGTTCGAAAGATTTAAATTTGATGTTTGCTGAAACCCCTCAGCTAAGTGATGTCACTGCCTCTATTCTCAGCAAACTCCCTGTGACCTTACTTATCGAGAAAGTTGCAGTGTCAACAAAAGAAAGGTCATTGAAGCTGGATTTGAGGAGTTAGCTGAAAAGCAAGATGCTCGCGTTCAGGAGATCATGAAATACTTGATGATGTATCTGAGCCTAGATCAATTGAGGAGTTTAAAACTCTTGAATCAGAAGGCTACTTCCAAGGAATGGCTCTGTCTCAAGCCTGGGATTTGTACTGGGAGAAAGGTTTAGCCTTATGTAAAGAAGTTGATAAGCAGCAGATTCCAGTAGTCACTCGGCTGGAAAGCAGAAGACTCCAGTACAGTACACTCCCATAGGTGGAAGAACTGAGTCAGAAAAGGGAAAAAATGGTGGTGGAAGAGGCTCCCAGCCTCGACCAAAATCAAAAGATGTATCGTATGTGGATTCTGAGAAGAAAGGCATTATCTACTGGGCTAGATATGATCACTTTGCCAACCGAGAGGTTGAAAGAAAGAACGTTGAAGCTGCAAGAAGGCAAGAAGAAGAAAATATAAGGCAAACGAGAGAATGGCTCGATAGGAAGCAAAGGGATGACCCTGCTGCCAAACGGGTATATGAAAAGAAGAAGAAAGAAGAAGAGGAAAGAAAAAGGAAAAGGGATGATCCAGACAGAAGAAGAGCTGATGAAGAAAGAGGAAGGAAGAAGCAAAGGCGTTGAAGTGTTGTTGCAAACCCATTCGTGTATTTTTGTTGTAAATACATCTATATAAGTCTTCTGTAATAAGCCTAGTGAATTTCCCTGTTATTTTCACTCTTTACGTATCTTAGCTTAGATATAATGTGTATTGACATGTATACACTTATATTGCTCTAATACCGAATGTAAATAGCTGTGTAAAGGACAAGAATGCTATGATCAATAAAATGATCCATTCAAGCATACATTATTTGTTACTGCATTGTCTGTATGTATCTTTGTTGTTTACTTACTTTAAATATTTTTTAAAGTTTTGGCATCATCAAAAGGGGGAAGATTGTTAGGAAATTTATTGAGTAGATTTTAATGATACCATGTAAAACATAAACTAGAAAGTTGGCACCCCATTTTCCTTGTAACTTGTATTGTAATAGATAGGTGGAAAAGCTGAGTCAAGTCAGCTATGCCAAGGATTACAAGAAGTCAACGACAGACTATGTGAAGACTCTGTTGTATGTCAGCTGAGTATGGCCACGAAGGAAGTCAAGGACTCGACTGAAGAAAAGTCAGCTGGGGAACAACTGTAAGAAGAGTCAGTCAACTCAACTCAAGAAGCCAAGTCTACAAGTTGAAGTGACAAAGTGACAGTTAAGTCAATCCAATGATTGGAGCAGATTCAAGTCACATGTGGTATAGACATCAGTCAAGTCAAGACAACTGACTTAGATCCATTAATTAAAGTCAAGAAGATTACTCAAGATAGTAATATGTCAAAGTTGTCACGTCTAAAGTGTTAGTCCCAGAATTGTGCAAAAGGAATGAACCAATGGGAAACAATGCACCTTGTGTCAGGCATGTGCAATGCTGCGAAGACATTTAATACAAGGAAAGATCAATATCTAGAATTGTAGACCAAGACAAGACAAGCCAACAAACACAAAGTGACATTTGAAATTAGCCTATCTCTTCAACGGGCAAAATTTCAAATGTGCACTATAAAAGGCTGAGGAAGTTATTGAGAAGAGGTTACCTGAACCACGAACAAGCAAGCAATATTCAAGCATTTAACCTACAATATTCTCATAAACATTCAAGCAATTCCTCAAGCCTGAAACTCGAAGGAAATCGATCCAACACAAGTTGTGAAGGAAAGACAACTTCAAATCTGTTGAAGAGGAAACTTTTGAAGAAAACAAAGGGGTCTACTTTCCAAGTCAGGATTGTAGAAAGGTTCCAGGTCGAACCATCATCAAGTTTGTTGGAGGGCTTCGTGATCAAATCCAAGAGCTTGAGAAGTGAGCTGAAGTAGCAAGGCAACTGCTCTGTGAAGAAGGTTTAGTCGCAAGAGAATCCAATTTGTGTGATCAATTTGTCTCGATCGTTCACCGCTTTGTAAATTGATCTGTTACATAGTGGATTCCTCCAGGAGTTGGAAAAGAAAGGATTAGAAGAATTACCCCATCTTTGAACCTCTATAAAATATTTGTCTCATTTACTTTCAGCAAACTTACTTTCCTGCATATTTACTTTATATCTGTTGTCAAGTATTATATTTGCTATCCAACTGATAAATAACCAAGTGCTAAAAATCAAATGTTTAAACTAAGTTAATTCTAAACAAAGGGTGTTAAGTCTTTCGATGTTAAAAACCAATCATCCAAGTTAAGTATTAGGCTTGAGCAGTTGAGTTATACTATCAACAACTCTATCGAGTCTGTTGAATGGGTAACTTAGCTGAAAAGCCTAGTTGTCCATCCAGGACACAACTGTTTGAGTCAACTCTGTTGAATAATTTTAAAAGGACTAAATTCGAAAATCTGGTAAGGTTTATTCAATCCCCTCTTCTAAACCTTACTTCACACCCCTTGGGACCTACATCGATTTTCTAGTGTTTTGCAATCTCCATTAAGGAATGCTGAAGTTTTCCAGCGTGGGAGTATTCTTAATTTTGGGTGTGGAGTTTTTGTTTGTGAAGTGGATTTGAAATGGTCTTACCAATTCCTCACTTGACTTTTCTTTAGTCAAGTCGGCTCTTAGTTGTAATTCCAGTTTTTGAGTTGTTCTAATAAAAAACTATCGTTCAAAAAAAAAGCTGAGGGTGAGATGTTTTTTTTTTTTGGAAAAGTGCTTATGGTATTTTTGGAAATAAGAAGTTTGATTTTTTTACATTCTTATACTCAATATTTGTTTTCAATAATCCACAATTGCTCTTTCTCTACCTATATCCATATCATTCATGTATGAGTATTTTTATCTTTCTATTCAAAAAAGCTAATTTTGACAGTATTTTTTTTTCTTCTAAACACTAACTTTTGTTTTTTTTTTTTTTTCAGTTTTTAGATTTTATTTGCAAATACTATCAACTTTTGATTTTGAACTATATTTTCTTTTACTACGATAAATTACTTCTTAAAAAAGCATAAGTGTTTGCAAACAATGCCTAACGCTAGTTGCTCTAATTGGGATTTCCAACAATTTAAGATCCTTTCTCACTAAATAAAAATATCTAAAATATAAATAACTAAGATTTTCTCACTAAAATTCTAAATTTAAACCGAATAAATGAGACTTTACTCTTTTATTTTTTCTTCTTCTCGTCGCTCGCTTTTGTTGGGAATTGGGTTGTGGAAAATACGGGGTTTGACCCATATTGGACCACTTTGGGAAATGAAAATAAAATAGATAATAAAATTCTACTAAGTGAGCAGATGAGATTAACATTTGAAATTTCTCAAAATCAATTTCGGGTGAAAGAGAAATTAATGCAATAGGTTGTCCACTCAAAACTAGAAAAATGATATGGTAATTCAAAATTGTGAGGATGGAGTAAACTCCATACCACATAGGATAAGAAGCCAAAATGAGCTCTCTTTATTAAGTCCAAGTTTGAGTAATGAGTTTGTGCCCTTGGGCACCAAATTTTTAAAAGCGGGAGGACCTCCTCGTTCAAAATACATACGCCTGGGTTCGGGTCGTGGGCCTGAGCTTGGGCCTCAAAGCCCTTATCGTTTTGGACCCTGACATAGTTTGTGGGGCGCGTAATCGCACGCTTTGGACAACAAACGTGCGCGCAGTCGCACACTTTAGTCAGAGAATCGTGAAGCGTACCGGTTGTGCGGGGAATGCATGATCGCGTCTTCGAATTGATGCACTGTTCGAGCTAGGGATGGCAATTCGACCCGCTCCGAGCAAGACCGGACCCGGCACCTGCCCCGTCCCATGACCCATTGCGGGATGGGGTGGGTCTGGGTATCACCTCTGCCCCGTGGGCACCTGCCCTACCCTACCTCGTACAGTTTTTTTTAAATATATTTAATATGTATGTTATATGTATATTATATAAGATAATATAATTTTGTGCACTTAATATTATATTTAACATATATATTGACAAATTTCATGAATAATATGCATTTCTAATACAAAAAATAAGAGTAAATAATTATTAATAATATAAAATATAAGATAAAATATTAAAATAATAAAATTATTTCCAACACGGACGACCCAACCCGACCCACAACCCATGGTGGGTTGGGTTTGGATATTGAGATACCCATTTTGCCCCATTGTCATCCCTAGTTTGAGCTAACCGAGGCATTTTTTGTTGTTAGACAAGTCTTTTCGAGCCAAAATACATTTCGATATTCATAAGGAATGTAGATGCCTATAAATAATAAGACTTTTTACCAGAGATAAAAATTCAAATTCATTTATGCATTTTCAGCATATTGAGCAATCTACTTCAAATCTTGAAAGTTCTAAGCACTTGGTTTGTTCGTTGTAAGTTCGACTCTTGCAAGTGTTGCTAAGTTGAACAAGAAAGTCATTGTATCTTAGAAAAGATCGCCATAACCTTTAGTAATTTGTATGGAATAGTTTCGTCTTGCGGAGATAGAACCAAGTTCTAGCCTCGACTTTATTTCAGCCCCATTTTTCTAAACCATTTTCTTGAAAGCCAATACCACACAGGCAACAATCACAAGATGAAATCGACATTTTCAAGATTATAGCAAGCATATCATTCACTCTGCTAGCTACTGCTCCCGCTCACAGCAAAAAACCTCCAGAAGTTCTCAGGCGTGGACTTCAAAAGGTGGCGACATAAAATGTTTTTCTATCTAATACTTTGAGTATGTCTCGATTTTTGAATGAAGATTCGCCGACCGCTGCCAAAGATGACACTGATACCCAACGTTGAATGGGGTTGTGGATGCTTGACATCACAACGATTTTTCGCCCAAACTATGTTTTGAATGGGTGAAAAGACACGAATGTCTGATTCATTCAAAACATCCAAAGAGTTGTGGGACTCTTTAGAGAAAATGTACAAAACAGAAGATGCCGACACAAAGAAATTTGTTGTTGACAAATTTCTGGATTTTAAGATGGGTGATACCAAAATGGTAATCACCTAAGTTCAGGAAATTCAAATCATACTTCATGACTTAGTGTTCAAAGGGATGATAGTGAATGAGTCATTTCAAGTGGCTGCAATTATCGAGAAATCGTCGCCATTGTGGAAAGACTTTAAGAACTATTTCAAGTACAAACGCAAGTAAATAAGGCTTGAGGATTTGATAGTTCAGCTTCGGATTGAAGAAGATAACCAAAAATCTGAAGTCAAAACCAGCAAAACTGGAATGGAGGCCAATGTCAATCCTGCAGAATCAAGCACTAGCAAGAAACGGAAGTATTCCAGAACTGATAAAAGGAAGGCCAAAAAGTTTAAAGGGAGTTGCTATAATTATGGCAAGCCGAATCACATAGCCAATGATTGCCAACAACCTAAGAAAGTCAATAAAAATGGCAACCAACAAGTCAATGTGATCGAGGATAAGTTTATTCCAATAGAGATGTTGGAGCTCGATCTCACTGTCGTTGTGTTTGAGCCAATATGGTGGATAATCGAAGAGAATGGTGGATAGATACTCGGAGATACTCATCATATGTGTCTTTGGCAAGGAGATGTTTTTCTTTTACACTCCGATAAATAAAAGGAAATTGTTGATGGATTCCAACATCGTGGGCGTAGAAAGGTTGTGCTAAAGATGAGTTAGAAAAAGAGCTTACACTTGCGGATGTGAAGCAAGTCCGAATATCCGCAAGAACTTAGTTTTCGAGATCATGTTAAGCAAGGCCGGATTTTTACTAGTGTTTTGAGTCGATAAGTTAGTAATGACCAAGAATGGTCAGGTTTTGTGTAAAGGGTACCTTGATAAATGACTCTTCAAAATGTTGTAATGAATGTTTTCTGTCAAGAGGTGAAGAATAAAACTATTACTTCAGTTTACTTGTTAGATTATTCTAATTTATGGTATGAAATATTAGGACATTTATATTTCAACACAATTAAAAGGTTAGTGAATTTGGATTTAATATCGATGTTTAAAACCGATTGAAGATACATGTGAAGTTTGTATTGAAGCAAAATCATCTAAAGCACCATTTTATTCGGTAGCAAAAAATACCAAACCACTTGAGTTAATCCACACAAATGTGTGTGATTTAAATCTTCTGCAAACTCGAGGTGGGGAACAGTACTTTAAATGTATATTAATGATTGCACAAGATATTGTTATGTGTATCTTTTGAAAAGTAAATATGAAGCTTAAGTAGATTTTAATACTTATAAGAATGTAGTTGAAAATCAGCTTAATTTAAAATTAAGATGTTCGCATGATAGAGGCAGAGAGTATGTTGCTCCATTTGAAGAATTGTATCAAAAAACATACATAATTCATCAAAATCCAGCTCCCTACTCATCTCAATCAAATGGTGTCGCATAACGAAAAAATCGAACCTTAAGGAAATGATGAATGCGATGTTAATAAGCTCTGGCTTACCCCAAAACCTGTGGGGGAAGCTATACAGTTTTGGGGTAAGCTATACTTTTTGTAAACTATATTCTTATTAGGATACCATACAAAGATAAAAATCAAACTCCATATAAGTTATGGAAAGGTAAAAAACCATCATACAAATACCTTAAGGTGTGAGGGTGTTTGGCTAAGGTTGAAGTACCTAAGCCAAAACAAGTTAGAAACGGTCTTAAAATGATAATTGGGTTTTCATTAGATATACAAACAATAGTAGTGCATATTGTTTTCCAGTACCCAAGTCAACAATTCCTGATATAATTATGGAATGATCATAGAATCTAAAAATGTTGTATTCTTCGAGAATATATTTCCTTGTAAAGAAAGGAAAGAAGAAAGTTCAAATAAAATAACCTATGAAAGCGGAGGGTTACCTCAACATGATGATGAAGAGGAACCAATACGGAGTAAAAAGAAGTTTTGTCTAGTCTAGAAGCTCGTCTCTGGCAAGAAGTTATCAACAATGAAATTGATTCCACCATGCAAAATGATACTTGGAAGTTGGTTGATCTCGCACCGGGTTACAAATCTTTAGAATGCAAGTGGATCCTTAAAAGAAAGTACACAAGCGATGGGTTTATTGATAAGTACAAAGCCCGATTTCTAGTCAAAGGGTTTATACAAAAAGAAGGGATATGACTTTTTCATTATATATTCTTCACATTTAGGATCACGCCCATTTATGTTCTCATTGCTATTGCGATTTGCATAACCTTGAGATACATCAAATGGATGTGAATACTACCTTCTTGAATGGTAAGCTTGAAGAGTAGATTTATATGGAACAACCTGAGGGGTTCGTTGCACCCGGACAAGAGAAAAATGTGTGTAAACTTGTTAATTCACTTTATGAACTAAAACAAGCACGTAAACAATGGCAAGAAAAGTTTGACTCGACTATGAAACCAAATAGTTCCAAAATCAATGAACGTGACAAGTTTGTCTACATTAAAGGTACTACAAATTATTATGTCATTGTATGCCTTTATGTAGATAATATGTTGATTATGGGTAATAGTCATGATTTAATCACAAATACTAAGAATATGTTAAGAAAGAACTTTGACATGAAAAATATGGGATTACCTGATGTTATTCTAGGAATTAAAATCTCTAGAACCTCAGATGGATTATTTTGTCACAATCTCATTATGTCAAAAGTGTACTTAGAAAGTTTTAATAGTTTCGACAGTCCTCCAACTAAAACACTGGTAGATTTAAGTCTACACTTAGCTACGAATAGAGGAAGACCAGTTTCTCAGCTAGAATATGCATGGATAATTGGCAGTCTTATGTACTTTATTAATTGTAAACATCCAGACATTACATATATTGTGAGTACGTTAAGTAGGTTCACAAGTAACCCGAGTAAGGACCATTGGAAAGCCTTGGTAAGGGTGTTAAGATACTTAAAGTATACCATGAATATGGAAAACTTTATACGAGATATTCATCAGTATTTGAAGAATACAGTGATGCCAATTGGATATCAGACACAAAAGACTCAAGTCCACGAGTGGATATGTATTCACAATAGGTGGATGAGTGATGTCATAGAAATCTTCTAAGCAAACTTGTATATCTCCATCCATTATGGAATCCGAGTTCATTGCTTTAGATAAAGCTGGAGAATAAGTTGAATGGCTTAGAAATTTATTAAAAGATATTTCTTATTGAAATAAATCAGTGCCAGCTGTATTGATACATTGTGATAACCAATCAGCAATTAGAAGGGCACAAAATAATATGTATAATGATAAGTCTAAACATATTCGTCGACAACATAATACCGTTAGACAATTGATTTCAAATGGGCTTATTCCAGTTGACTACGTGAAGTCAAAGGAAAACCTGGCGGATCCGCTAACAAAACAAATAAATCGAGATCAATTGTATAAGTTGTTAAGAAGAATGAGTTTAAAATTCATAAATGAAGAATGTTCATAGCGGTAACCCAGCCTTGTGAATTGGAGATCCCAAGACATTGGTTCAATGGGCAACTAAGTTATCAATGTTCAGTTGAACACTTGGAAAATGTATTCAACTCATTAAACTTAAAAGTGCAAAACCCTGCTAATTGTCGTGAGATTAAGTTTAGACTTTTAATGATTCATATACCGGAAAAGTTGAGTATGACATGATACTCTTCAATAGGAGATTACCTATATACGTGAGAAGTGATGGCCGCTTTAGGGAACAGTTATGAATCTAAATGTGGTCCAGGGCCGAAATGGAAACAACATGAAAATAATAAGTGTTATAATTGTTATTGTGTAAATATCATAGTCTCTATTTACACAAACGACCGAGTAGTTCAAAACATTGTGTCTTTAAGCAGCTAGTTCGATAGTATTTTACTAAAGAAGGTTCAAATCCACAAGCCACCTACCTTGATGCAATAATACTTCGCCGAGACTTTTGAGCGAATTTGCATGCATGCATGCATGAATTTCTTTCGTGCGTGGGATTGTTGGAATTTCATTTTGGAAAATACAGGTTTTGACCATATTGGACCAAATATTTATGTGGTTTCCATTCTTGGGAAATAAAATAGATAATCAAATTCTACTGAGTAGATGAGATTAACATTTGGAATTTCTCAAAACCAATTTCGGGTGAATGAAAAATCAGTGCAACAAGTTGGTCACTTAAAACTAGTAAAATGATATGAAATTGGAAAATGCGGATGGAGTGAAACTCCATCCCACATAGGATAAAAAACCAAAATGAGCTCTCTTAATTAAGTCCAAGTTTGAGTAATGGGTTTGGGCCCTTAGGGCACCAAAGTTTTTAAAGGAGTGAAGACTTACATGCTTGTGGGTTTAGTTCAAACACACGAGCACACGCCGCCATCCGGCTCAACTTGGCTCGGGGGCCTGGGCTTAGACCTCAAAGCCCTTATAGTTTTGGACAACTTTTATTTGACCCTCTAATATTTGTTTTACTCAAAACGACCCTTGGCACAATAGTGCACCTCGTGTGTGGTCGTGCGACTTGGACAGCAAACCTGCATGCGGTTTCTTACCTTGGTCAGAGAACTGCGCACGCAGTCACACATGGGAGTGCAGTCGCCACTCTTCTTCGAATCGATGCACTGTTCGAGCTAACATAGACATTTTTTGTTGTTAGACATATTTTTTCGAGCCAAAAGACAAGTCGATTTACATAAGGCACGCAAATACCTATAAATAATATTCCCTGATATTTGAAATTCAGACTTTTAACCAGATATAAAAATTCGAATTCATTTATGCATTTTCAACATATTGAGCAATTTCCTTCAAAGTTTGAAAGTTCTAAACACTTAGTTTGTTCACTGTTAGTTCGACTTTTGCAAGTGATGCTAAGTCGAATAAGAAAATTGTTGTATCTTAGAGATGATTGCCAAAACTATTAGCATTTTATACAGGACAATTATGTCTTGCGGAGATAGAACCATTTTCTAGCCTCGACTTCATTTATGTCCTGTTTATCCAAACCATTGTCTTGAAAACCAATACCACAACTTTCACATGTTTTCTAGTCGAATCAACGTAGCAAAACTAGCATTCCACTTGTTGCAGTTAACTATTAGAGACTTTGAGCTAGCATCATAAATGTTTTCCCATGTTTTTTTTGTTTGAGATAATGATCCTCAGATTATTGTTTAATGCTAACTGCAAATGGCTAATTCATGTTATCTTAAACAAACTACTATGATATTCAAACCCTCAAATTGATAAATTCTATGCAACACTAGAATACTAGATGAATTAGTCATACTTAGCACATACACAACTATATATGTCAAGAAGCCCATAAAAGTGCACATTGCTAATGCGTTTCCATCGGTAACTAATGTTGCATTTGGATAAGAGGATTTAGATTTTGGAAGGAGATTTGGGGGAATGATTTCAAATGACTCCATCTAAGATTGATTTGAAATTCTCCAAAATGACTACAAAAATAGCTTTCAAGGATTTGAACTCCATTATAGAATTACTACATTAAAACAACCTCAATGTATTTGTTATTATAATGTAATGTAATCAATGAATGGTATATTCCAAGAGTTACAAGGTACAATTATATACAAGTTGGAGAGCAACCAAAACAAAGAAAGTAAATCAATAGGCTAATCTACGGGATTCTAATAATCTCTTAATTGATTCTAAGTATCTCCTAATTGATATACCATATACACATTAATTATATTAACACTCTCTCAAGTTGAAGCATATATATCAATAATGCGACTTGTTACAAATATTGTTCATTCTTACTCCATCCATGTTTTAGTGAATATGTCTCCCAACCGGTCTTCTGATTTGACGTACCCCGCAGAGATGAGTCCTTCTTTGACTTTATCACGAATAAAATGGCAGTCTATATCAATATGCTTGGTTCGTTCATGAAATACAGGATTTGATGCAATGTGAAGTGCAACTTGGTTGTCACACAAAGTTTAGTAGGAAGAGTAAGATCATACCCCACTTACTTTAGTAACCGATGTATCCATACAATTTCACAAACTGAATTAGCCATGGATCTATATTATGTTTGAAGAATCGATGAGAGAAACAACATTTTGTTTCTTTCTTCTTCATGAGACTAGATTACCTCCCACAAAGATACAATACCCTGAAGTGGACCTTCTATCATCTTTACAACCTACATAGTTGACATCAGAATATGACTCAATTAACCCAGTATAACATTCCACTTTTGAATGACCATGTCACCCATAGAACAATCCACGACAAGGAACCCCTTTCAGATAACACAAATTTGCTCAAGAAGTGCCCAATGACTAACAATAGGAGTGACATAAATTGGCTAGCAACACTTATCGCAAATGCAATTTTAGGACGTGTTACAGTAAGATAAATTCAACTTTTCCACAAGTCTTCGATACCAATCGGGATCATGGAATGGAGCACTCTGTCCTTTTCAAGTTGTAAGTTGGGAGCCATTGGGGTTCTGCAAGGTTTAGGCCTTAGTTTCCCAGAGTAAGTCAAGTACATACTTTCTCTGAGAGAGGAAGATTCCTCTTTTGCTTCTCATTATTTCCACCCCAAAAAAATATTTGAGAGATCCCAAGTCCTTTTGTCTGAAAGTGGGCGTGGAGGAATGACTTTATCCCCTGAAATCCCAACACTTTGTCATTCCTCGTAATTACAATATCATCAACATAAATGACCAAAGCAAAATTATCCCATGCTCGGATGTAGGTCCCAAGGGGTGTAAGTGTAAGGTTTAGAAGGGGGTTGAATAAACCTTACCAAATTTTCGATTTAGTCCTTTTAAATCTCTGAGAGTTGATTCTACACAATTTGTGTCCTTGATGGACCGATCGAATTAGTCACTCAAGAGAGTTAATCTCTCAATAGACTCTTTGAGTGTTGATGGAGTAACTCGGTTGTTGGCTATAATTTAACTCAATTGTGGTTTTATTTTTATTGGAAGACTTAACACCCTTAAGTTTGATTAAGTAAGATTTTAGAGCTTGATTTAGTACTTATAAATTATCAAATGGATAGCAAATTTATCGTGAGATATAAGCGATTAAAAGTGCGAGGAATTTAAATCTTTGAAATGTAAATGACACAGTGAAGTTTTTATAGAGGTTCGAAGATGGGGTAATTCTTCTACTCCTCTCTTCTCCAACTCCTGGAGGAATCCACTAAGTAATGATCGGTTCTGAGTGGTAGCAGTCCGGATACAAGTCTTGATCACAACACGGCCGACTTGATCCTTAGGGGACTCGCCTCCGGAGATGCGCTTGATCACTCACCATGGTGGCTTCTCGTGACGACTCGCCTTCTTCACAGGCATTTTGCCTTGTTACTTCTGACTCACTTGCTCAAGCTCTTTGGATTTGATCACGAAGCCCTCCAAAAGCTTAAGACTTGGTTCAACCTTGAACCTTCCTACAATCCTTCCTGGAATGTAGACCCCTAGTTTTCAAAAGTTTCCTCTTCAACCGATTGAAGTTCTCTTTCCTTCACGGGTGAGTGTTGGATTGATGTACTTCGTAATGTAGGCTTGAGGATTGAGAATGTTTCGAGTTTTTACGATGTGCTTGTATATCTCACGTGTGTGTCATTCATATATCTCTTTTTTTTTTCTCAAACAAACTCCTCGGCCTTTTATAGTGAACTTTCAAAATTTTGCCCGTTGAAGAGATAGGCTTAATTTTTGAAAGTCACTTGCGATCGTTGGCTTGTCTTGTTGCGAGTTCTTGGAATTGCCGTTTCCTCGTATGAATTGTTCTTTCACCTTTTCGGTGTTCGACACGGTGTAGTGCTTCCCATTGGTTCATTCCTTTTGCACGCTTCGGGACCGAGCACTCCAAGAAAGGTGGTATGGAGATATTACTTGTTTAAGTAAATCTCTTGATTTCGTGCAACGGTTCTTTTCTGATTATCTCGACTTGACCGCATTTCCTTGCTTTTCCCAGGTGACTTAGAGTCGCCTTCCAATCATTGGATGACTCTCCTGTCACTTCAACTTGAGACTTGGCTTTTCTTGAGTTGACTTGATCGATCTTTACACTCACCGTTGCATCTCAATTGTTTCTTGATAGAGTTCCGTCTACTCTTCTTTGCCATATTAATTGTTTCACAAAGAAGGTCTTCCTTCCGGTCTTGGTGTCTTCTTGCATGTTAGGGCGTAGGTGACTTAACTCGGACTTGGCCTGGCCACTCTAATTGTTACAATGCATTTTACAGAAGAAGAATGGGGTGCCAACTTTCTATTCTAAGATTTACATGGCATTCATCAAAATCTAAACAATAAAATTCCTAACAATTTCCCCCTTTTTGATGATGCCAAAACTTAAATTATTCAAAAATGCAAACATCAAAGATACATACGATAGTGTATTGACATAGAATGTATCGTGAGAATAGATCTGTTTATTGATCATATCATTCTGTTCTTTTACACAATGCTTGTTTTACAAGGTGTATCGAGCACATATTTGTCTACACTGAAAATAAAGAATTTATAGCTTTATTACGAGAAGACTTACATTGTATGTATTTACATGATAAAATACACGAAGGGTTGGACAAAGAACACTTCATCTCCTTCACTTGTCTCCTTCTTTCATCTTGATCGGCATCTTCTTTCTTCTTCTCTTTTTTCGTCGTCACCGCTTCTTTTTCTTCTCATATGCCTTCCGGCAGCCTTCATCTTTTCTTATTCTTTCTGTCTCTCCCGCCATAGCCGAGTTTGTCTCTTGTTTTCTTCTTCTATTCTTTGTGCATACTCGGCGTTAGTTTTAGCCACTCGCAAATTCGCTACTTGGTCAAGCCCACCAAGAGATCCCTCCTTTCTTTCCCGGATCCACGTATTCAATGTTTTTGGCGAGAGGCTGGAGTCCAAGCTTCTTCCTCCACTCATCGCTTCTTCCTCCACTCATCGCTTCTTCCTCTACCTGCGGGCGTATATTGTCGGGTCTTCTTCTTTCCGGTGAGTGACCGGCGGAGTGACCAGCAGAGAGATTGCCGGTTGTCTTTGCTGTCGGCCTTCTTCACATAACGTGAGACCCTTTTCCCAAGACAGTCCCAAGCTTGAGCCATAGACATATTTGCAAAGTATCCCTCGATTCGAGCGTTTTAAATTCATCGATCGATCGTGGCTCTGTCCGACATCCGAGATGGCATAAGTGTCTCTCGCTTCACCGGAATGCCTCCATGTTCTTTCAAGATGTTCATCACCCTGGCATCCATTCTTCCTTCCACTTCCTTCATCCCCGCTTCAATTGTTTTTCTCTTTTCACCATAGATACAAAGCAGAGTGTTGGAGTGGCAGAGTCACGGGAGTTTCCGCTTATAATGTCACCAGTGACGAGGACCTTGTTGGGGGTTTGTGCAATCATCAATGTCACATCCGTTGATCATTCCCCCTCAACAAGCTTTCCGTTCTTCTCGTTTCAAGACTTCCTCGGTGATTTTCCCTTCTCCGCTTGCTCCTTTCTTTTCAAACTTGATTTTCTTTGCTTTAAGGTATTCCTCTTCCCCCTTTTGGCATCATCAAAGGATAGAGGAACCCCAGGAACATCTTGGCAAGCATGAAGTCGAGCTGCGGATAGTCGAAGTTCTGCTTCAAGTCGCTGCGTTGTATGCGGCATGGAATTGGATCGAGTAGCGTTGGATTCTCTGAAATCGGCTTCATCTCGGCCATGAGGAGGCTGAATTTTCTAGTCATGTGTTCTTCCAAACTTTGTAGATCATTCGTATGTTGCTCACGCAGAGCTTTTATCTCAGCCATATGAGCTTCATGCATGTGCTCAATATGCTCTCTCGCCTTCGTTTTTGCATCAAGCATTTTTAGCTCTCCACACAGCCAGACTTGTTGAACAATGTCCTGGAAGTATCTCACTGTTCCACACGCATTGTTTCTTCTTTTGTTGCCACCATTCCCTTATCTCGATTTGTTATGCCTCTCAAGTCGGTGTGGTGGTGGCATCTCTGTTGTCGATCTCATATCCAAAGAGGCTCGATGCCTCTCCATCCGTGCGACTAATTCTTCATTGTACATTGCGGTGATGGCCATACAACATCAAAGTCATAATCACCGAACAATGGTGTCCGATGGAAGAACAGAGTGGTTTGTAATAGCGTGCTTGTTCGTTTCGACTCTTCGTGGAGTTCGGTATCTCCAAAGTGAAAAAGGGAAAGATTCTACAAAAGATTCATCACCGCCAACCGGGATATGTTCGATGATGAGCGGTGCGCGTGAAGTTCTTTTGGGAATCGATCTCGCTGCAGCCTTGAGGAGCCCGAGCGGTGGTCTCTTGTTGGTGGGTTTTGTTGTGAAGAGACCCGCTTGCCGAGCCTCGGTTGCCTTAAACCCGTTGGTCTCGGTGATTTTTCCATTTGATGAGACTTGTCCTCGACCTTATCGAAGCGTCATCGGACGATGATGAGATTTCCATCGGTGGCTCATCATCAAAATTAAAGGTTTGACGAGTAGTCTTAGGGATCGACTTGCTCGTGCTTGGAACATCCGCCTTGTGAGTCTTTTGGATTTGTCATGGGGATGACTAAAACTTTTCTTCGCCTTCCGATCCCGAGAAAAGTGACATCGTGGTTGTCCTGGGAATCATGAAGTGCGCCGATCTCCTTCTCGGATGGGTCGATGATAGCGGGAGGATGTTCTCTACCGGCCTCTTTACCCCGGAAGTCTCAACCTCCCGTGGGCCTTCATTACCTCCGGCCCAGGTCTCTCTCTGCTGCGAGGCTCTTGGTCCTCCCTTTCGACAAAGTGTCACTGTCTTAGGGTCTTCTACTGATGGCATCCATTAGAGTCTCAACCCCATGGATTGCACTTTCATCGCCTGCAGTGTTAACTCCTGTACATTCCTTCGTGCCTCGATCGCATCATCCAAAGATCATTAGCCTTCAGAGCGATTTGGCACCTCACCGAGACAGTCTCAATCGTCTCCGAGCTTCGTTGATGGCAACTTTTGTTCTTCTTGTGATTGTAATTTCTCTTCTTCGCCTCCTTGATTCTTTGTGGAGTCATCTGCAAAGATCCTCCGACCTTTGCCGGTGGAGGAGTTTTCCCCACCGGGCGCACCACCGAGTGACTTGAATGGGGTCACTCGTCTCCAAACTCCCATTGTTTCGATTGATGGTTCAGCCGTTGGGGTGTGGTAGCACACCTTCAATAGGGGTTGGCTCGATGGGGTCCCCACTATCCTAGTTTCATCGCCATCTCCTTATCGCTTTGCCTCGAGTGAGTGGGGAAGTGGTAGCAAAGAACAACGGTGGCTATTTGTGAACCACTCCCATTGGATCGATTTCAGTGTGTTGGAGGACTCTCTGGTCCCTCCATTAGTCTTTGCTCGTGAAGGATTCTTGATTCGTGCAATGCTTGCCTGCATTTGCAACTCTTTACGGGCGAAGATTCTCTCGGTTCCTCGTCACTTTCGGAGAAGACATCAAGGAGAGGATGTGTGTGTTATTGGGTGCGGAGATAGGCGGATGCTTGCCTTCTCATGTGCTTGGCTTCTTTGACTTGCTTTTTTCTCTCCTTGTCCTTGTAGATCTGCAGGATATCCGTGCGATTGTCTTCATCCAGCCGGGAGCACAAGAGTTAATCCAAGGAAATTTAGCAGTTCCTCTTCTTCTTCTATGAACTCAGGCCGTTGGAACTGTTCCTTGACTTACTCAACTTCCATTTCCTCCACTCACGCAGACGATTTTGGATGTCGGGTAAGGTGGAGATAGGATCATTACATCACTATCCGCTCGCGGCAGTTCTTTTCAGGCTTCAGCCAATTTGTGTGAGCTACCGTGTGTCTTCGGGTTGCCTCTGCGATCGCCTTGGCCAGACTTGGCTATTTCATCAACTACATCGGAGACTCTACTTCTCCAAAGAGTCTCCGTATTTGTGCTAGCCGAAAATCGACTCAATTGGTTTTTCCTGCTCGACCGCTGACGAAGTCTTCTTCGTCTCCTGGTTTGTACCAGGGGAATTTCTCGGTTCGAGAGATGTTGTCTCGAGTCTTGTGCGCGGGGCGGTCTTTGGTGTTTGTTTCTCGAGAGAGCCGCCGTCTTGGCTTGTCGGGCTTCTCCTCCTTTTGACGATCGGAGAAGGTATTTGTGAGTCCTTTCGATCGCCGCTGCAGGGGCAGGAGACACGGCTGCAGGGCGGTGACTCTGCTGCAGGGCGGGAGCATGTTTAGTTTTTTTCTTTGCCGCAAGGGCGTGATCTTCTTAGCGGTGCAGGGGCGCTTTCTTCTTGGCTGGAGAGGAAGCGGTTACATTTGTATCTTGGGTCGGTGATTCCCCCTCATCAGTGTCGCCTCTCTTGGCGTAAGCTCGCACGAGCGCCTGAGAGGTTAGCTCAACATCCTCTTGTTAACATGGAAAGCCTTCCCATGTCTAAGAGGACTCCTTTCACCTCCAATAGCCGCCAATCACCAAGCCATATCCCAGGGATCCTCCAAATGAGCCATCTTCTTTGAAGGACTTGTTCCCCACGCTCGCAGAGTCTGTGCAGACAAACTCAGCCCGAGTTTATGATTTATCTTTTTCTTCGATGATTGCGGCCATTACAATCGCTTTGCCTTTGATGATTGGTCAAAGTCGCCAAATTTGATGTCGATACATTTGGCAACTATATCCAACAACTTGTGATAATCCTCCTCATCTCTTGTTTGCTATGTATATTATTTTATCAAAGCAAAGTTGGACTTGGCTATTTCTTTCCATCGTCGGCCCAAGTTTACATCGCCTTCTTTAATCTCGATGCTCCTTCCATGGTAGTGAGCAATGTTCACCAAATCCATGGCGATTATAGTCACCGCTTCGTGAAGATGACTTGATTCCTTCATCGTGAATCTCAAGCATTCACGTAGAATTGTGCGACCTCCTCCACATAGGTCATCGGATATTCTAGCGTTAGAAATGGTTTTAACCCGGACGTTTCCAACTTCTCGAGCGATTTTCTTCACCAGGGTGTCGCTTCGGACCCCGCTTCACCATTCCGTCAAAATCCACCGTCGAACCGGTGTGGATTTGCTTTCCTAACTTAGTAAAGTCATAAGTTGGTGCCATTTCTCGGGATTATATCAAGGAAAAGCTTAAATTGATTTGAAGGTTGATAGGGTTTGAGAAGAGTATTTTGCCTTTGCTTTTGAGAGAAAGAGATGAACAGTTTTTAGAAGTGTGAGAGAGAAACGGGACGAAAATGGTTTAAATATGGTTTGTGAAAGGACGTGCGGGTGTTTTTGAATTGTGATCGAAATCAACGGCTTGGATTTCGACGCCTATTGAGCATTTCACGTCTCGTATTTAATGCGGCAAAGATTTATATACAATCATAAGCTTGGTGTGGCTTTATGTCCGTACACATCATCATTATCTTTGACGTATTCCTTAAAACATTCCCGCTTAGTCAAAACGATGCGTTTTTGTCACTTTGCTCATAAGTTATTCACTTATCCCATAGCCGATTTAACTCTACTTCTCATAGATTCTCTTAGTGACTCACCTATCACCGACTTGGTGTAGTTGTCTTTCCGATCTGGTGATTTATCGAGTGATTTTGTTTTCACTCTTTTTCACTCCTTTTCTGTTCCATCTCTCTTCTTTGATTTGTCCGAGTGTCACTCAGCTCATTAGCCCCAACTCATGCTTGAGTTCTTCAAATCTTGACTCACATAGTGGTTTTGTGAAGATGTCGGCTAGTTGTTTATCGTTGAGATATATTCCAAGATAATGTCCTTTTCAACATGATCTCTTATGAAGTGATATCGACATCAATATGTTTTGTTCTTGAGTGCAACACAGATTTTGAGTGATTGCAATTGCACTTGTGTTATCACACATGATTGGAATTTCTTTTTCTTTAACTTCATAGTCTCTGTTCTTTGTCTCATCCATAGGACTTGGGCAACAAACCTTGCAGCCTATGTATTCTCCGCCTCACCAGTAGAGGTGGCTATTGAGTTTTGCTTCTTGCTAAACCAGGAAATTAGTCTGTTTCTAAAGCATTTGACATGTGCCTGAAGTGCTCTTCCCGTCCACTCGCATCCAAAGATAGTCGAATCGAATAGCCAATTAGCTTGAATCCACCTTCCTTTGGATACCATACGCCTACTTCTTGGCTTCCTTTCAAGTATCTCAATATTCTCTTAGTTTGTCATATGGCTCTCTTTTGGAGCAGATTGAAATCTTGCACATACACCTACAAAGAAAGGTGATGTCCGCCCCGCTTTTGTGAGATAGAGCATGATCCAATAAGTGCTTTGTATCTTGTTTGATCTACGGGCTTGCCATCTGCATCCATGTCCATTTTGATGATGTGTTCATTGGTATTTTTACGAAGACTTCTCCTCCATACCAAACTTCTTCATTAAGTCTCTCCGGTGTATTTTGTTTGACTTATGAAGGTTCCATCCTTCATTTGTTTCACTTGGAGTCCAAGGAAGAATGTCGACTCTCCCATCATGCTCATTTCAAATTTACTTTGCATGAGGTTTGAAAATTTTTCACATGACTCTTTGTTAGTGGATCCAAAGATGATGTCATCCACATATATTTGAACAAGCAAAGATACTCTTCTTGTCTTGAATTCTAAAAGTGTTCTATCTACTTTTCCTTTTATGAATCCATTTTCGTTAGGAATTGTGACAGGTGTCATACCATGCTCTGGGTGCCTGTTTCAATCCATACGGGGCTTTCTTGAGTTTGTATACCTTGTCTCCAAGAGTCTTCTCGCTCAAATCCTGGAGGTTGTTCAACATACACTTCTTCTTCCAATAAACCATTTAGGAATGCACTCTTTACATCCATCTCGATATACAATGAAATTCTTGTGAGTCTGATAGGCAAGAAACATCCTTATAGCTTCCAATCTTGCTACGAGGGCAAATGTTTCATCAAAATCTATCCCTTCTTCTTGGCAATATTCTTTGGCTACCAATCTTGCTTTGTTTCTTACCACAGAGCCTTCCTCGTTCATTTTATTTCGAATACCCATTTGGTGCCAATAACATTTTGATGCATGGGTCTTTGCACTAATTCCCACACTTTATTTCTTTCAAACCGATTGACTCTTCTTGCATAGCTTGAATCCAATGTGTGTCATCCAATGCTTGTGACACATCTTTTTGCTCTATTTGCGAGATGAAGCATGTGAACATAGCTTCTTGTTGAGTTCGATCTTGTTTTGACGCCTTCTCTTATATCTCCAATGACAAGTTCGTGGATGGTCTCTCACCATCTTACATCAAGGTTGGAGTAAGTTAGTCGATTGATCGACTTATTGTTGTTGTTGTCGGGACTCTCGTAATCACTTAGGCTGCAAATTTTCCATTGCTTTTGAGATTGACTATCTCATCTTCTTCTCGAATTGATAATTCCAAACTGACAAAGATAGGGACTCTTCTTCCGTATGGTTGGATGATTCGGCTTATCGGTGACTCTTCAATGTCTTCTCCATTTACATTTGGCTCATCGAATACTACATGAATGGATTCCTCTGTCACCATAGTTCTTTTGTTGAGTATTCTCAGAGGCTTTGCTTTCACCGGTGAGTATCCTAAGAAGATACCTTCATCCTTTAGCATCAAAAGCCTTTAGGTTGTCTTTGCCATTGTTGTGGATGAAGCATTTACATCCAAATATTCTCAAATATGAAACATTTGGTTTTCTTCGATCCGGATCTCATAGGGAGTCTTTGTCATTTGTCTATTTATCATACATCTGTTTTGGGTGTAGCAAGTGTGTTGATTGCTTGACCCAAAATCTTTTGGTAACCCCGCTTCTAACACATGGTCCTTGCCGCTTCTTTGAGGGTTCTGCTTTCTTTCTTTCTACAACTCCATTTTTTGTGGAGTTCTTGCTGCTTGATAGTTCATGACCAATACCATTCTCAATACAAATCGAGTTATTATTCCATTGACAAACTCGGTTCCTCTATCGATCTTATTTTGATAATGGTTTGACTCTTCTCATTTTGAATCCTCTTCATCATCCGTGGTAGTTTTTGTAGAGTTTCTTTCTTCTTGCACATGAATATTGTCCATGTATATCTTGAGTAGTCATCTACTACCACCAAGGTGTATTTCTTTCCACTTATCTTTGGCAGGTTCCATGGGCCAAATAGATCCATATGAAGTAGATGCAATATTCTTGTTGAGGATGGGCATGTCTTTTCTTTGAATGACGACTTGATTTGCTTTCCTTCGACATGCATCACATATACTCTCCTTCTTGTATAATCGAGTCCTGGAAGTCCTTCTACAAGATGACTTCTTGCCGCCTTGTTAATTGTTTTGAAATTCGGGTGACTCGGCTTTTTGTGCCACAACCAACTTGATTCATTTGTGCTCTTTGCTAGTAGACATGTCTTTGGGTGTTGCGTTGACCAATCCACTACATACATATTTTTTCTGTTCTACATCCTTGCAAAGACAACTTCATTTGATTCAATATCCTTGATTTGGCATATACCCATGTTGAATCCAACATTGTAGCCCTTGTCACGGAGCCGATCGATGCTTAGTAAGTTGAAGTTGAGTCCTTCAACATATGCAACATCCGTGATTTCTAATCCATTCCTCTTGATGGATCCAATGCCTCTTATTTCACCAGGAGCTTCATTTTCTCCAAATATGACTTTTGCTCCTTTGACTTCCTTGAATTTTGACAGATTTCTCTTATTTCTGTCATATATGTCCGGAATGACCACTATCCATGTACCAGGTTCCTTGGCACTCACTGCTCCTTGAACCCGCAATCAAGGAAATTAAGTTTTGGTACCCATACTTGTCCGGGTCCCGAGGGGTTAGAATTGTAAGATGATCCAACCAACCTATAGCCAAATGATTTGACTCTAAGGGGTTGCCATCTATCGTGCCATAATCATAATTAATCCTGGCAAATTGCTTGGGGATTCTAGGTTCATACAAATTGTGTCTCTTTTGTCTCGTATGCCTCGCATATGTGTTTTAGCAATTGCCTTCCTTGGGTGATTGTGGTGTCTTTGAGTGTAGTGCTAGGTGCATGTGTGTCTTGATGAAAGCTCTTATGCTTTTGGAATGGCCTTTTTTGAGTTCTAGGCCTTTGCCATTTGGGCTTATATTCCATAAGTCTATGCCGATAGTTCACATTATTCCAATCACTTGGCTTGGATATTTTCTACCATTCCCATCATATGTATTTCTTTTATGGATTTTCGAGGTTTTTGGTAGCTCTGTTTCTTCTTTACAGTAGTATTTTTGCTTGGAGTTTGCCGAGGGACTCGATCAATCTCTTCTCATTGCCCTTTCAAAGACACTCAATCGGTCGTTTTCCTTTTCCTTTGTAACCAAGGCCAGTTTGCTTAGTATTGTGCTTTGGAGTGAATGTGTGTGCAACATTTAGAGTTTTGGATTTTTCAGACTCTTCATGACTTGAAGATCCTTTTTCCAAAATTACTCTTGAGGTTTGACATGACACGGAGGAATTAAATCCTAAGCTTTGTCTTGTCTCCACACTCTCTTTGACTCATAATAAGATCATCCAATGATTTAGATGCCTTAGTGAATGAGGCAATAACATTCTTGAGGACATTCTCCTCTTTTCTATAGCAGCAATTTCGCTACTAATTTAGCATTTTCGGCCTTTAAACTTTCATTTTCAATGACTATTTGACTTAGAGTACTCGGCTCCTTAGTCACTTTGAGTTTTGACTTTTGAGCAGGCTGTTTTCCTCATTCAATAGTGTGTGTGAGGATTTAATGTGTTCAAAATCTTTCATCATTTTGCTTAATGAATCATAAAGATCAAGAGGTGATGAAGTTTGTGTGTCACGATCACTATCACTAGTGTCCGAGTTTGTTGAGTTAGATTGTACCTCATCTTCTTGATCTTGTTCTTTGGCCATCAAGCGGATCGGGCTTCTTCTTCGAGTCACTTGAGTAGTCACTTCACTTTGCTCTCAATCACTTGTCTCTCTTGACTTGGTTTTTCAGCATCTCTGCACCATCATTGCCTTTTTCCTTTCTTGTCTTCTTTCTCTCAAGACCTTCCTTTCTTCTTCATCTCTGTATTTGTTGACTACAGGATATGGACAAATCAATGGCATAGTGACTGGTTGTTGTCTGAGTTCAAAGATAGATATTCAACCTTTTGATCACTCTTTCCATTCTTGGATTGTCCCTTTGATACTCAACTTTTTGATGATTCTCTTGGTTGGCCTGTCTTTCCTTGATTTGGAGGGAGCCGAGTGTCTTCCGGAAGATTCACCCTTTCCTCTTTTGTAGTTCTTATTGAAGAACTTGTTGAACCTCTTAACCATCGTGGCTATTTCTTCCGGGTCAATGACTTCTTTGACCTCCTCTCTTCCCATCTTTAACAATTAGAGCAAATTGTTTTGGGTACAAATTGTCTCTTCTTGGTCTTTCCTTCGCTCAAACTCGTAGGCTTTGAGGTCCGAGAATAGTTCATGGTTGGATGTCTTTGATAGGTCCATGGAATGTCTCGGTGCCATGACCTTCATTTCCCATTCAAATTTGGAAGACTTTTAGGATCTTCATACACATTTTCATCGTGTATATTCCTTTCCAAGTGTAGATAGCTCATTTGTGATTTCGTAAACCGAGCATCCAGTTGATCCAGGTTTTCTCCGAGATCATTTTGAAGTTCTCAAATTTCTGCACCGCCACCGATAATTTGTTTTCTTTGATTTGCTCTCGAGCCTTCACAAATAAATGTCAACTTGTCCCCATTTCTTTAGCCGTTTTGCATGATTTGACTTTATTGAACATGGCTTTGTCCAAGGTTTTGTAAAGGATGTCCTTGGCTACATTGTCCAGGTTGTATCTTTTTTGTCATCATTTGTCCACTCAGTTCTTGGTTTTTCAACATGATGGTAGTGGGAGCAAAGATCTTCTTCTCCTTCACCAGAACTCTTCGTATAACCGTGTTCACCTTTAATATTTGCAGAGGCCCATCTTCTATCACTATCCACATCTCATCATGTAATCCGATAGATGAGCACGCATACGAATTTTCCAATCATCAAATTCTTCGATAGTGAACATAGGGATGCGTGTCAAATTTGCTTCCATGATAATGACTTTTAATAAAAAAGAGTTTTGAAGGTTTAAGTACTAAAGCGAGACTTTGAAAAGTTTGGAGATCTAGTTCAAGAACCGGTGCGGAGGATTCAATGAACCAACCGCTCCGATACCACTTGTAGGTCCCAAGGGGTGTAAGTGTAAGGTTTAGAAGGGGGTTGAATAAACCTTACCAAATTTTCGATTTAGTCCTTTTAAATCTCAGAGTTGATTCTACACAGTTGTGTCCTTGATGGACGGTCGAATTAGTCACACAAGAGAGTTAATCTCTCAATAGACTCGGTGAGTTGTTGATGGAGTAACTCGGTTGTTGGCTATAATTTAACTCATTTGTGGTTTTATTTTCATTGGAAGACTTAACACCCTTAAGTTTGATTAAGTAAGATTTTAGAGCTTGATTTAGTACTTATAAATTATCAAATGGATAGCAAATTTATCACAGATATAAGCGAGTTAAAAGTGCAGAATTTAAATCTTGAAATGTAAATGACACGGTGAAGTTTTTATAGAGGTTCGAAGATGGGGTAATTCTTCTACTCTCTCTTCTCCAACTCCCGGAGGAATCCACTAAGTAATGATCAGTTTACGAGTGGTAAGCAGTACCCGAGATACAAGTCTTGATCACAACAGCCGACTTGATCCTTAGGGACTCGACCGAGATGCCTTGATCACTCACCGGCTTCTCGTGACGACTCGGCCTTCTTCACAGGGCAGCCGCTTTGTTACTACAAACTCACTTGCTCAAGCTCTTTGGATTTGATCACGAAGCCCTCCAAAAGCTTAAGACTTGGTTCAACCTTGAACCTTCCTACAATCCTTCCCGGAATGTAGACCCCTAGTTTTCAAAAGTTTCCTATTCAACTCGATTGAAGTTCTCTTTCCTTCACGGTGAGTGTTGGATTGATGTACTCAGTAATGTAGGCTTGAGGATTGAGAATGTTTCGAGGTTTTTCGATGTGCTTGTATATCTCACGTGTGTGTCATTCATATATCTTTTTTTTTTTCTCAAACAAACTCCTCGGCCTTTTATAGTGAACTTTCAAAATTTTGCCCGTTGAAGAGATAGGCTTAATTTTTGAAAGTCACTTGCATCGATAGCGTTGGCTTGTCTTGTTGCGTTCTTGGAATTGCCGTTTCTCGTATGAATTGTTCTTTCACCTTTTCAATGTTCGACACGGTGTAGTGCTTCCCATTGGTTCATTCCTTTTGCACGCTTCCGGGATCGAGCACTCCAAGAAAGTGGTATGGAGATATTACTTGTTTAAGTAAATCTCTTGATTTCTCGGCAACGGTTCTTTTACGATTATCTCGACTTGACCGCATTTCCTTGCTTTTTCCAGGTGACTTAGTCACTTCCAATCATGGATGACTCTTCCGTCACTTCAACTTGAGACTTGGCTTTTCTTGAGTTGACTTGATCGATCTACACTCACCGCATCTCATTTGTTTCTTGAAGAGAGTTCCTATCTACTCTTTCTTTGCCATATTCAAATTGCTTCACAAAGAAGGTCTTCCTTCCGGTCTTCACTGTCTTCTTGCATGTTAGGGCGTAGCCGACTTAACTCGCCTTGGCCACTCTAATTGTTACAATGCATTTTACAGAACAAGAATGGGGTGCCAACTTTCTATTCTATGTTTTACATGGCATTCATCAAAATCTAAACAATAAAATTCCTAACATCGAGCATATGTAGAACACCGAATGATCAAATTTACATCTTAGTAATCCCTATTTCAAAATAATCTTACTAAATCTGTCAAACTAAGCCCGGGGACTCTGTTTCAAAGCATATAAGGATTTGCGAAGATAACATACTTTCCCATTCTCCCCCTGAGCAACAAAACCAGACGGTTGCTCCATATATACCTCCTCGTGAAGAAAACCACGAAGAAAGGCATTTTTAATTTCTAACTGGTGTAGAGGCCAATCAAAGGTGTCTGCGAGAGATGTGAACAGCCTAACCGAAGTGAGGTAGCCAAAGGAGAGAATGTCTCAGAGTAATAAGTGCCATAAGTCTGTGAATAGCCTCTAGCGACAAGTCAGGCTTTAAGGCGAGCCAGAGAACCATCAGAATTCACTTTAACTATGAACACCCACTTACACCCAATTGTCTTTTTTGCCAATAGGTAAATCTACCAAAGTCCAAGTGCCATCATGATCAAATGCATTCATTTCTTCAATCATAGCAGCATGCCAGCTAGAATGGGCCAAAGCTTCACCAACGGTTTTAGGAATAGAGATGGAATTTTTTTTAGCAATAAAGGAACTAGAAGAGGCATACAAATGGTCATAGGAAATAACAGAGGCAATAGGATAGGTACATGTTCGTTTACCTTTCCAAAGAGCAATGGGAAAATCATCAGTAGATTAAGAAGTGGTACCGGATCTCCCATCAAAGTAGTGGGCAAAGGACATGAATTTGCCTCAACCTCTGGAGTCAGATGTTGGCGTCAAGTGTAGACCTGAGTAATCGGCGGTCGAGGAGCTTTGTGTAACTGTTCAGACCCTAGAGAGGGAATGATAGGAACAGAGTAGACCAAAAATATCATTATCCCTCTCCAGACGATGGGACACAAACTCAGAAAAGAATGGTAGATGTTCATGGAACATAACATCCCGAGACACAACATAGTGATTTAGTGTAGGAGAAAAACAATGATACCCCTTTTGCACATGAGAGTACCCGAGGAAAACACACTTGAGAGACTTGTGATCTAATTAATTTGGTGAGATGAGGTCGTGTATCATGAACAAAGCATGTGCTACCAAACAACTTAGGTGCTATTGGAAAAATATTTTTGTCTGGAGAAAGGATGGAAAAAGGGACAACATCGTCTAAAACCACTGATGGCATATGGTTAATGAGGAAACAAGCAGTGGATACAACATCCGCCCAAAATGGTTTTGGAACTTTCATTTGAAACAATAAAGCTCGAGCAACCTCAAAGAGATGTGAATTCTTTCATTCATCAACACCATTTTGGGCGGATGTATCCGCACACGAAGTTTCATGTGAAACACCATGCTGAAGCATATAACACTGGAATGTAGCAGACAAGAATTCTTTAGCCTTATCACTATGAAACATTTGAATATTTGCGAAAAAGCGAGTTTTAATTTAACAAAAGGAACCTGAATCCAGACTTAGATGACACTGAACAAAGACTCCGAATATCAGAGTGAACTAAGCTAAAAGGGGATGCAACACACTTATTTATTTGAGGACTTAAATAAACACGAGAATGTTTGGCAAAACTTATACGACTGACAATATAAACACGAGAAATGAGAAAACTGAAGACACATCTTCTTGAGACTCTGGAGAGAGGGATGGCCTAGGCGACAATGCATCTTGAATGCGGATGATGAAGAAGTGCCAACAAGAGTCTTTGGTTTTGGGGTGTCAAGAATATATAGGCCATCATACTAACATCATTTACCAAGGATCTGCTTCGTCGAAAGATCCTATAACACAATAGTCATGGAAGAATAAGATGCTACAGTTTAAGGATCGTAAGTTTACAGGCCGAAATTAAGTTAAAGGAAAAATTAGGTAAACTCAATACGAGTGTAATGAAATAGACGGTGTGAGGTGAATAGAACCGAGAACTAAGGACGTGTGGGCTAGACCCATTATCAATAGTTATGTGAGTGGAGGGTGCATGAGAATGAAATGTGGAGAAAATATTTGAGTTACGTCATATGGTTCAAGCACCACCATAATCAATGACCCATTTAGATCCTTTAGAGAAAAGACATATAGCGAGTTACCTACGAAGCACCACTTTAATCAATGACCCATTTAGATCGTTTAGAGATAAGACATATAAGCGAGTTACTGTGTTGGCAAAAACAAGACTAGGTTGGTGATGGTTCACCGTCTTAGTAAGTCTAGCGTACTCCTCAGACAATTATACTTAGTGTGCCCATATTCATGACAAAGTAGAAACACTCCACCTCACCGATTCGGAGGTACGAGAACCACGAGAGGTCGACACTCCTCTCGAACAAGCTGCGATTACCACCACGAGAACCCCAATGGGAACTATCACAAAAACCACCACGAGTACCACTACGATTAATAAGAGCACTATTCTGAGGGGTGGGATGGGAAGGCTGAATATCATCAGTACGAAGAAAGCGAGAAAAGATCTTTTGTAATGATAGGATAACCGATTCAGAGAGAAGTTTACACTTGAAGGTGTCGAACTCAGGACGTAGCCCGGTTAAAAAACTCATAACTGCAATTTCTTCTCGTTGTTGCTGCATGTCTTTCACATCGGCGCTCAATGGAAGAAGTGAATTAAGCTCTTCATAAACATTGTTGAACTCCATAACATAAGCAGTGGGGGATTTATCATGTTGCTCCCACCGATAAAAAGATTTACAAACCGAGTAAATTCGAAAAATATTACTACGACCAGAGTATAAGAATGCCAAATAATCCATAAGCTCCTTGACAAATTCACATTGATTGATTAAAGAGAGTATCTATGGCTCAATAGAATTCCAAATCTGGACAAGTTTTGGCATCATCGCACAACAAAGCCCGGCGTTTATCATCCTTAGGAGGATCAGAGTCAAGGTTGTCATCTTTGTCAATACTTCGCAAGTGAACGATAACAGTCTTACTCCAACCAAGGTAATTGGAGCCATTAAGCTTAGCATCCATAATCTTATTCATCATGTGAATGACCTTAGAAACAAGTTTAGTAGTTATGCCCATGATAACAGCAAAACAAAGCAACACAATTGTTCAAAGAAAAAATTGCACACTGGGTTTGAGTCTCCCTTTGTAGGAGTGGTTATTTCTCTCTCTAGAAGAGGGAACCCTAGTTTTGTTGTCTTTCTTTCTTTTGTCTTCCTTTGAGTGAGCAGCCTCCATCTCAGCATTATTTTTACAGTACTTTTGCCATGGGAATCTTCTTAGTGGAATCCACTTGGTCTATGCTTGTGGTAGACAAATGTCCACATTTATGAGCCATTATGTGTTTTTTTTGTGTTTTTTTTATTGCATGTTCCCCCTCCCTTGTTGAAGTGTGGCTATGGTTGTACTCTTTGACTTCATTTAATCTCTTTCTACATGCCTAAAGAAATATCTGAGAGACTTAAATCATTTAAGCTTTCTAAAGAAGAACAGAAAGACATCCCCCTTGATATAGCTGATGTTGAAAAATGTAAAGCAGAGTGTGAAATGAGTCTTATAGGACGTGTCTATGGAACTAAGAAAGTAAATTTTGCGGGCCTAAAGAACATGGTCTCGAGCATTTGGCATACTAAGGAATCGTTCTGGTCCGTGAGATAGGCTTCAACCTCTTCCAATTTGTATTTTTCTCGCATGAAGATAAGAATAAGGTCAGAACTTGGAAAAATTGGAGTTTTGACAATCAATACATGATTCTAAATGAGTGGTCGAAGGAATTTTGGACAATGTTGAATTGTTGAACTCTGTCGAACTTTGGGTACAAGTCTGGAATTTGCCTTTCCATTGGCTAAGTGTGGAAGTAGGTAGGAAAATTGGGAGAAAATTTGGTAAGGTGGTGGACATAATTATACCAGATACATGGAGTGTTAAGGGTAGATTTATCAAGATTTTAGCGGAAATTAATTTGTAAAAACCTCTTCTCTGGTGTACTAATATCTCATTGGAGTCTGAAGCCTGCTGGGTCGACTTTACTTACGAAAATCTTCAAGGGTTTTGTTTCTACTGCGGTAAGATTGGTCACACAGAAAGAATATGCTAAGATAGGAAGGAGGATTTGCAAAAGGATAATCTTAAGGAATGGCAATTTGGTGAGTGGATGCGTGCTAGTGAATTTGGTAGTGGGAGACAGGGTAATAGAACAGTTAGATCTAATAATAATGTGGGAGCCAGAGGTCATGAAAAAGAAAACATTCTGGTAAAAAGAGATCCTCGAGAACCAGGTCAAAGTAGTATTCAAGTCGCCCATTTGAAGGATGGACATGGCATTGACTTGGCCCCAATTCCTAAGGATAGTTATGATAAATCTAGAAAAGAACAGAATGATGGGATTGAGTCAACCAACAAGAGTATTGGAAGTTCTGTTGGTAAGGTAGAAATTCCCAAATCCACTTCGGCACCGAGTCGGTATAAAGGGGAAGCATGAATGGAATAAAAAGAACAGAATGGACATTGATACTCTAGACCAAGTATAGAGGTTAGGAATCAGGAAAATGGTCGCACTCCATTGAAAGAAATTCATGAAAATGATCAAGAAATCAATGTTAAGAGTGAGCAGAAAGTGAGAGGATGGAGAAGATATGCCAAGAAAACCAAGGAAGGTACTTCTGGGTTAAACCTATGGAAATCGATTCGGTGTTGGAATTAATATTAGTAGCGTAAAGATGTTTTGGTCTTATGGACGAAGTTGATGAAAATTGTTGGGAAATTTATTTTATATTTTTGATGAATGTCATGTAAAACTTAAACTAGAAAGTTGGCACCCCATTTTCCTTGTAATTTTCATTGTAATAGATAGTAATGGAAAAGTCGAGTCAAGTCGCCTACGCCTGGAAATACAAGAAGTCAACCGAAGACTGAAGTGAAGACTCCACTGTGGAACAGCTGAGTATGGCCAAGATAGAAGAACAAGAACTCGACTGAAGGTGTATCAGCTGAGGAACAGCTGTGTAAAGAGTCAGTCAAAGTCAACTCAAGAAGCCAAGTCTCAAGTTGAAGTGACAGATGAGTCTTCCAATGATTGGAGCAGACTCAAGTCACTGGGGAATAAGACAAAGCCCAAGAGGAGTTAATCAAATAAACCGTTGCCAAGTCAAGAACATTACTTAAATAAGTAATACTTCCATACTGCCAGGTCTTAAAGTGCTCATCCCAGAAGCGTGCAAAAAGAATAAACCAATGAGACGCACTACACCTCGTGTCAGAACCTGAAAAGCTGCACATTCATTTAATACGAGGAATGTTCTACATCTCAAGATTGAGGACCAAGAAAAGACAAGCCAACGAACACAAGTGACTTTTGAAAATCAGCCTATCTCTTGGGGCAGATTTTTGAAAGTTCACTATAAAGGCTGAGGAAACTCATTGAGAAAAAGTGACTGAACCACGAACAAGCAAGCATTATTCAAGCTATTAACCTACAAATATTCTCAAAAAGATATTCAAGCAAATCATCAAGCCTCGAATCTCGAAGGAATCGGTCCAACACAAGTTGTGAAGGAAAGACAACTTCAAACTGTTGAAGAGGAAACTTTTGAAGAAAAAAAGGGGTCTACTATCCAAGGAGGATTGTAGGAAGGTTCAAGGTCGAACCGATTATCAAGTTATTGGAGGGCTTTGTGATCAAATCCAAGAGCTTGAGAAAGTGAGTCAAGTAGCAAAGCAAGTTTTGCCTGTGAAGAAGTTCCGAGTCGAAAGAGAAGCCACGGTGTGTGATCAAGGCTGTCTCTAGACTGTTGACCACTTTGTAAGCAGATCTTTTACATAGTGGATTCCTCCAGGAGTTGGAGAAGAGAGGATTAGAAGAATTATCCCATCTTCGAACCTCTATAAAAATTAATTGTGTCATTTATTTTTCAAAGACATTTACATTTCGCATACTTACATTATATCCACGATAAACCTATTTGCTATCCAACTGTTTAATAACCAAGTGCTAAAATTAAGTGTTAAAACTAGTTTAAAATAAATCAAAGGGTGTTAAGTCTTCCACGATAAAACCAACATATCAAGTTAAGGTTTAGGTTAAACAATCGAAGTTATTCTATCAACAACTCTATCAGTCCGTTGATTGGCTAACTCTACTGAATAACCAACCTAGTTGTCCCTCAAGGACTTAGTTGTTTGTGTTAACTCTGTAATATTTTAAAAGGACTAAAATCGAAAAGTTGGTAAGGTTTATTCAACCCCCTATTCTAAACCTTACTCACACCCCTTGGGACCTACAAGTGGTATCAGAGCGGTTGGTTCATTGAGCCTTCCGCACTGGTTACTAAACTAGATCTCTATCTTTTCTAAAAGGTTTCAAACACTTGTATTTTCAAAATCTTTCATTTTTAGCAAAGTTATTATCATGGAAGCAAATTTGACACGCATTCCTATGTTCATTGTTGAGGAATTTGATGACTGAAAAATTCGTATGCCGTGCTCATCTATATGCTCTACATGATGAAATGTGGCTTGTGATAGAGGATGGGCCACTGCAAATATTGAAAGTGAACACAGCTGTGAGGAGAGCAGCTGCAGTTGAAGGGGAAGAAAGTCATTTGAAGAAAGAGACCACTGGTTGAAAAAGCAAGGATCGAGCGGACAAACGATGATAGAAAGAGATACAACTTGGACAATGTGGCCAAGGACATACTCTACAAGACTTTGGACAAAGCAATGTTCAATAAAGTCAAATCCTGCAAAACAACAAAAGAGATAAATTAACTATAATTTGTGAAGGATCAAAGCAAATTAAAGAAAATAAATTATCTATTGCCGTTCAAAAATTTGAAAATTTCAAAATGTTTGCAGGAGAATCTATGGATCAGTTGGAAGCAAGATTCACTGAGATCACAAATGAGCTTTTAGCTCTTGGGAAGGAATACACAGGAAGGAGATGTGTACGAAGATCCGAGGAGCCTCCCGGTGAATGGGGAAATGAAGACTATGACTCTAAGACATTCAATGGACCTATCAAAAACATCCAATCATGAGCTATTCTCAGACCTCAAAGCCTATGAGTTTGAGCTGAGAAGAAAAGATCAAGAGAAGACAGTTGTACCCAAGACAGCTGCATTGATAGTCAAGGATGGAAAGAGAGTTGAACCCAAGGAAGCCATAGACCAGGAAGAAATAGCCTAATGGTTAAAAGATTCAACAAGTTCCTCAATAAGAACTACAAAAGAAACAAGGGTGAAACCTCCAGGAGACATTCAGCACCCTCTAAGTCAAGGGAAGATAGGCCACCCAAGAGAGTTGAGCATCCAAGGGTTGAATATCAGAGAGCTGATAACCCAAGGACAGAAAGAGCTGATCAGAGGGCTGAGAACCTGTGTTGGAATTGCAGACAACCAGAACATTTTGCCATTGACTGTTCCTATCCACCAGTCAATAAATACAGGAATGAAGAAGAGAGAAAGGTGTTCAGAGAAAGAAGACAGGAAAAAGGCTATGTTAGATGCGGAGACTGCTGAGACAGTCAAGTCTAAAGAAGCAGCAGACTCAGAGAGTAGTGAAGCTGACTACTCAAGTGATTCTGAAGAAGAAGCCTTGATTTGTCTTATGGCTAAAGAACAAGAACAATCAGACCAAGAAGATGAGGTACACTCTAACTCATCTCATTCAGATTCAGGTGATAGTGATTGTGACACACACACTTCATCACCCACTGATCTTTATGATTCATTAGGCAAAATGATGAAAGACTTTGAGCACATTAAATCCTCACACACACACTTCTAAATGAGGAAAATAGCCAGCTCAAAAGCCAAAACTCATAGCCGACTAAGAAGTTTGAGTAATCTAAGTCACATAGCCGACGAGAACACCGAAAGTCAAGGCCGAGAATGCTAAACTATTAGCAGAGACACATTTTTGTATAAAATAGAGAAAATGATCTTAAAAATGTGATTGCTCATTTACAAAGGCATCCAAATCATTGGATGATCTAATCATGAGTCAAAAAGAATGTGGAGATAAGACACGATAGATTCAACTCCTTTGTACACAAATAAACTCCTAGAGTGATTTTGGAAAAAGGATCTTCAAGCAATGAAGCATCTCAAAAATCCAAAACACCAAATGTTGCACCACATTCATCCCAAAGCACAATCACAAACAAATTGGCCTTGGATATAAAGGAAAGGGAAACGGCCGATTGAGTATGCCGAGAGGACAACTGAGAAGAAATCTAGCAAAGTTCCTCAGCAAATTCCAAATAGAAAGTACTCTGTGACGAATAAACAGAGCTACCAAAAACACTAGAAGTTTCATCAGAGAAACACACATGATGGGAATGGTAGAAACTACCCAAGCCAAGTGATTGGAACAATGCAAAATATCAAAGAAAAAACCAATGGAATACAAGCCAAGATGGCAAAGACCTAAACCTCGGCAAAGGTCATTCCAAAGGCAAAAGAGCTATTATCAGCACACATATGCACCCAGGCACTACACTCAAAAATATCATAACTACCCCAAGAAAGAAATTGCTAAAACACACACACAGGCATACATACAAAAGAGACAGGTTGTATGAACCTAAAACACCCAAGCAATTTGCTAATGTGCACTATGACTATGACACCGATAGATGGCAACCTCTTGAGTCAAGTCATTTGGGTATAGGTTGGTTGGATCATCTTACAAAGACTAACCCCTCGGGACCAGGCAAGTATGGGTACCTAAAAACTAATTTCCTTGTTTGCAGGTTCAAGGAATGATGAGTGCCAAGGAACCTGGTACATGGATAGTGGTCATTCGACACATGACAGGGAACAAGAAAAACTCACAAGATTCAAGGAGATTAGAGGTACAAAAGTCATATTTGGAGGAAATGAAGCTCGGGAAATCAAAGGCACATGATCTATCAAGAAAAATGGATTGGAAATCAAAGATGTTGCATATGTTGAAGGCCTCAACATCAACCTCGTTAAGCATCAACCAACTCGTGACAAAGGCTATAATGTTGGATTCGATATGGGAGTGTGCCAGATAAAGATATTTGAATCAAATGAAATAGTGTTGCAAGGATCAAGAGACGAGAAGAACATGTATGTGGTAGATTGGTCTTTGCTACACCAAGCACTTGTCTGCTAGCAAAAAGTACAGCCGAATCAAGTTGGATGTGGCAGAAGAAGCTGCGTCATCTGAACTTCAAGACAATTAACAAGCTTGCAATGAGTCATCTTGGTGGAATGACCGCGGACTCAAATGTACAAGAAAGAAAGTGTGTGTGATGCATGCCGATGGAGAAGCAAATCAAATCTTCATTCAAGGATAAGCCTAGTCCTTCTTCAACAAGGATATTGCATCTCGTTGCATATGGATCTATTTGGTCGATTGAACCAGCCAAAGACATAAGTGGAAAGAAATACACCTTAGTGATGGTAGATGATTATTCAAGATATACATGGACAATCTTCATGTGAAAAAAGAAGGAAACTTTGCAGAAGTTACCTCAGCTGATTAAAAGAGTTCAAAATGAAAAGAGTCAAACCATTATAAAGATAAGATCTGATAGAGAAACTGAGTTTGTCAATGGAATAATAACTCAGTATTGTGTTGAAAATGGCATTGCTCATGAGTTATCAGCAGCAAGGACTCCACAAACAGAATGGAGAGTAGCCGAAGAAAGAAAACAGAACTCTCAAGGAAGCTGCAAGAACCATGTTAGCTGAAGCTGGATTGCCTAAGAGATTTTGGGCTGAAGCCATTAAGCTATACTCAAAATAGGTGCATGATTAACAGGCAATTGACCAAAACTCCCTATGAAATCTGGACAGGGAGAAAGCCAAAAGTTGGGTACTTCAGGATATTTGGATGTCAATGCTTCATCCTCAACAATGGCAAAGATAATTTGAAGGCTTTCATTCCTAAAGCTGATAAAGGTATATTTTTGGGATACTCAGCTGAGAGCAAAGCCTATAGAGTGCTGAACAAGAGGACTATGGTCACAAAAGAGTCTATTCATGTGGTTTTTGATGAACCTAATGTGAGTGGAGAAGACATTGAAGAGTTAACTGATAAGCTGAATTGGCCAACTATGCAGAAGAGTCCTTATGTTGAAGCTGAAGTAAGAGCAATCAACCCAGATGAAGATGAGATAGCTGAATCTCAAAGACTAGCTGGAAAGTCTACAACTGAATGATGGTGAAGAAGCTGTTCAAGACAACTTAGCTGCGAGACGGCTGAATCCAGCTAACTTACTCCAACCTGATGTGAGATGGCTGAGGGACCATCCACCAGAGCTAGTTATTAGAGATGTTAGAGAAGGTGTTAGAACCAGATCCAGAGCTCAGCAAGAAGCAATGTTCACTTGTTTTATTTCCCAAATAGAGCCAAAAGATGTGTCTCAAGCATTGGATGACACACATTGGATTCAAGCCATGCAAGAAGAGCTGAATCAGTTTGAAAGGAACAAAGTATGGGAATTGGTGCAGAGACCTACCCATCAAAATGTTATTGGCACAAAATGGGCTTTTAGAAAGAAGATGAATGAGGAAGGATATGTGGTAAGAAACAAAGCAAGACTGGTAGCCAAAGGGTATTGCCAAGAAGTGGAATAGATTTTGATGAAACATTTGCTCTTGTTGCTAGATTGGAATCAATAAGGATGTTTCTTGCCTATGTTGCACACAAAAACTTCATCGTATATCAAATGGATGTGAAAAGTGCATTTCTAAATAGACTATTAGAGGAAGAAGTCTATGTTGAACAACCTCCGGTTTTGAGAAGAAGACTATTGGAGATAAGGTGTACAAGCTCAAGAAAGCACTATATGGATTGAAACAAGCACCAAGAGCATGGTATGATACATTGTCTCAATTTCTCGATCGATAACGGATTCACCAAAGACAAAGTTAAAAACACTCTTGTAATTCAAGATGGAGAGAGTATATCGCTTGTTCAAATATATGTGGATGACATCATTTTTGGATCCACAAATAAAGAGTTGTGTGATAAGTTCTCAAACCTCATGCAAGGCAAATTTGAAATGAGCATGATGGGAGAGCTAACTTTCTTCCTAGGACTTCAAGTTAAGCAACTGAATGATGGAACTTTCATAAGTCAAACAAAGTACACAAGAGATTTAATGAAGAAATTTGGTATGGAAGAGAAGTCTTCTGTGAAAATACCAATGAACACATCAGTCAAGATGGACATGGATGCAGATGGCAAGGATGTAGATCAAACCAGATATAGAGCACTTATTGGATCATTGCTCTACTTAACAGCCAGCAGACCAGACATCACCTTTGCAGTAGGTGTATGTGCAAGATTTCAATATGCACCAAAGGAGAGCCACATGACTGCAGCTAAGAGAATCCTAAGGTATTTGAAGGATGCCAGTAAGTTGGCTTATGGTATCCAAAGGAAGGTGGATTCAAGCTTATTGGTTACTCAGACTCAGACTATGCTGGATGTAGAGTTGACAGGAAGAGTACTTCAGGTATATGTCAAATGCTTGGAAATAGATTGGTTTCCTGGTTTAGCAAGAAGCAAAACTCAATAGCCACATTCATAGCTAAAGCAGAGTACATAGTTGCGGGCAGCTGTTGTGCCCAAGTCTTATGGATGAGACAGCAGCTGAGAGATTATGAGATTGAAGAAAAAGAGATTCCAATTATGTGTGATAACACAAGTGCTATTGCAATCACTCAAAATCCTCTGTTGCATTCAAGAACAAAGCACATTGATGTCAGATATCATTTCATAAGAGATCATGTTGAAAAGAAAGACATCACTTTGGAATATATCTCAACTGATAAGCAGTTAGCTGATATATTCACTAAACTCCTATGTGAGACAAGATTTGAAGAGCTTAAGAATGAGCTAGGGTTAATTGAGCTGAGTTGACACTCAGAAGACTCAACCAGAAGAGATGGAAGATGAGAAGATGAAAATTGAACAAGTTTCACGAATCAACCATGTGAAACAGCTATGTCGGAAAGTCAGTTGTATCAAGTTAGCTGACAGCAGAGTCGCTTAAAGAAAGGAGAGAACCAGAGTTAAGTCATTTTTTATATAAGCCGAGTCATTTATGAGCTAAGTGACAAAAACGCAGTCGTTTTTAACAAGTGGGAATGTTTTTAAGGAAGACGTCAGCATAATAATGACGGGTACAGTAAAAAGCTGCACAGTAAGCATATGATTGGATATAAATGTTGCCGCATTAAATGCGGTTTAACGTGCTAAATCTGAACCATTGATCTTGATCAAAATTTCAAAATCCGAAGACATGTCCTTTCATAACCCTTATATATTCATTTTTCCAGTTTTCTCTCTCTCATTTGGAAACTGTTCATCTTCAAGCAAAAAGAAAGCAAGTCATTTCTCTCTCGAAAAACCCTAAGTGTCCTCAAGCAAGTTCGTCAAGTTTTAATCGGTGAAAATCTCTAAAAATGACACCTAAGTTTGATTTTGTCAAGTTATCAAGCAAATCCACTCAGGATCTTGAGTGGATTTCAAGGTATGGTAAAGAGGTTCGATGAAACCCTAGTGAAGAAGATTGCTGAGATGCTAGAGAAGTCAGGTCTCAAGGCTTTTCTGACTTTGGAATACTCGCATACCTATCTCGAGGAGGTAGCGCAGTTCTATGTTAACGCAGAAGTGCAGGACGAAGGAATCAAGTCTTTTGTCCACCGCAAGGATATTTTAATAAAGGCTAAGGACCTTGCGGAGCACTGTTTATTGTTGTCTGATGTCATGAAGGAGATAAATGAAGCTGATGTTGATTTGGCTGCTGCGTGGAAAGAGGTAGCCAAACCAGTCTTGTTGCTAAGTGGTGGTCTACACACGGTGATAAGAAGTCGCATTGAAGGACGACTATCATAAGTTGATGGATGTCATCTCAAAGTTTGTAGACATGAAGTTTGGAAGCTTTATTCACTGGCCCAAGACAAAGCCGATCGTCATGGTTGCGATCATGCAGGGCAAGAAAGTCAACTGGGCTGAGTTCGTGTACAACAGACTCTGCCTAAATGTGATGAATAAGTCCTTCACGGAAGACGAATCCTTTGGAGGATCTCTTGGATATGGCCCACTTGATGGAAATGAAGGGTATTCCCCTTCGACATGGAAAACCCTTCCATGTCAACAAGAAGATGTTAGAAGAGAGCCCACGCGAAGAAGGCGGAAACAAGTGAGGGAGAATCAGTTGAACCTGAGGAACACCTGCCACTAGAGCTGGCAATTTGAGCCCGGCCCAATGGTCCGCCTGAGCTTAGCCAGTGTGTTCGGCTAGGTTGGGCCCCTGAATTTAGAGGCCCAAAAAGACCAGGCCTATTTTTGGCCCGCCAACAGTCGACTGGCTGCTCAAGCCAATTTTGGCCCGATTTTTAGGGATTTTTTTGGCCCGACAACTTCCTTTTTTGGTGTGTATATATTATATGTAGAAAATAAAAACCTAAAAATTAAGAGAGCTTTATTACGGGGAGACACAAACTCGGTGTTGTGACCAGCGACCAACATTTATATTTTATACTCAAAATAATTATTTTAAACCCACTTCAAAAAAAAGAATAATTATTTTAAACAGGAAGGAGGAGGAGCTGTGAGTGGGGATCGATTTTGAGGATGGCCATGTCACATGTGGTTGAATCTGACCATATACTTGAGTCATAGTATTATAATCATGAAATGCCTGTCTTTTATTATTTAAGAGTTGGTATCTTTGTTATTTTAATTTTACTTTAAAGGTGTGGTCCCAAGTTGTAGTGCTCAAATAGAAAACGTTTTGGGAGAAAAGAATTATGAAAAAGCTATTACAAACTTCATCTTCCCCAAATTTTCTCTATTTTTCCCCCATTTCTCTTTGTTACATTTCCTTGAACCTTAAGCAATATAATTTAAAACCAGATTGAGAATATTACAGAATATTAATATATATATTTTAAAAAAAAATTGTATCTCGGGCCATTTTGGCCCGATGGCCCGACAATGACCCATGCAAGCCAGCCGAGCCTCAAAATTAGAGGCTGCTGAGATCTCGGTCGGCCCGACCGACGAAAAATTGGTGTTGGCCCGATGGGCGATAAGAGCAGGCCGAGCCGGCCGCCCATTGCTATTAGTTAACTCTCTAGCTACCACCTCTCCACCAAAGAAGAAAGTTGCCAGCGTGCGAAGAAGGTTGCCCTGCAGCCTAAGAAAAGGATGCACCGCCCGTAGCCGAGTCACATGCCCATGCGGCCGTGTCTCCCCGCTCCCGCAGCCGAGGCCGAGAAGGAAACCCAAATCCCTTCTCCATCCATACGGAAGAAAAAGAACTACAGGCCAAGGAAGGCAATGGGCCTCCAAGGAAATTGAAAGCCTTCACTTTTGAGGAACCGAGGATATTGAACTGCAGGTTTCCCTCGCTACCAAAGAGAAGACGATAGTTAGGCGGTCTAAATTGGAGAAGACAGTGAGCCGCCACTCACCGAGAAAGCATCTCGAGCTCACAAACTCAAGAAGTGAGTCTCCAAGTCATTGATGTACTCGCCAAGTCTGCCGAGGAGATCGCAGAGGCCATCAAGAGACTCGATTAGGCGTCGAGATAGTGAGGAAGCAAAGCAAAGCGAGAGACAATCGAACATCTTGTTGAAAAAGTTGTCTCTCCACTCACATCGATGTCTTTCTTTGAAGGAGAAGAGCAGCAGAGTGTCTTGCCTTCAATCCTAGAAAAAGAAGGACAAGAAGAAGACGATGACGACGATGTTATCATGTACTCTCCAATATATCCATACATTCAGCGCCGTCTTAGAGAATGGAGAGCATGGAAGCTCAATCTCTCAAGGGAGCAGTTCGCTCACCCTGAGTATATCAAAGAAGAAGAAGAGTTGTTGCAATTTCTCGGTGTTTCCACGGTACGCCAAGCTCTTGATGAAGAAAATTGCATGGATATTCTTCGAATCATCAAGGAAGAAGAGAAAGAAAAGGCAACTGAGGAAGCCTGTGTCCTTGAAAAGGCCAAGATGTGTGAATTCACAAAATCTCCATCTCACACTCATACACATCTAGACATATACTCAGAGAGTGATGAGGAACCCATTGATGCATCAAAGAAGTCAGACATGCATCAAGCAATGAAAGAATCCAGGCAATTGCATGAGCAACAGTTATTTGAAGGACCAGGAGAGTCGTCTCAATCTCTCCTGCAAATCGACCCATTGGGAGTGGTGCAACAAATTTCCACAGACATCGCTGCAGCTACGTCCCCTGTACTTTCAGAGAATGGGTCCAAGGGAATTGGCAATGAAACTGGGATCTTGGGCACCCAAGTTGAGCCAACCTCTAATGAAGGTATTTTACCACCTGCCCCAGTGGCTGAGCACTCAATGGAAAAGCCGCGAGTCAGGAGAAGAGTGACCCCACCATTCGTCACTCGGGTGCGCGATTGATTGAGGAAACTCACTCCATCGTAGCGAGGGTTGGAGGATGTTGCAGATGACTCCCTTTTGAAGAAAGGTGGCAAATGGAATCTAAGAAACAACCACAAAGCAGAGTGACATTGATTTGAGGCTCGGACGGTTGAGTCTGTGCCCTAGCTAAAGTGTCGGCCTACTTTGAAGGTCGATGACACTATTCCCGCAATCGAGACACGAGGATGGAGATGCCCGGAGTTAACACTGGGGCGGTGAAAGTGCAATCCTATGGGTTGAGACTCCTATGGATGCCATGGTCCAAGACCCAAGAGAGTTGCGACCGTCGAAGGGAATATTGAAGGCCTCGCTGCAGCTTGAGATCGCCGGAGGTAGTGAAGGCCCAAGAGAGGTTGAGACTTCCCTAGGTAAAGTTCAAGAGCCACGAGAACATTCCTCCTGTTCAAACCACCAAAATAGAAGAGGAGATAAGTGCACTCCATGACTCCCAAGAGAACTTTGATACATCACTCTTGGGGTCCAAGATGAAGCTTCGATCCCACCCCCATTTGCGATCAAATGGACCCGGTGAGGATGTTCTCAAAACCACGAGTCATCCAAGTGATAAAGTTGCTCGTCAAAAATTTAACGATGATGAGCCAACTCAAATCTCATCATCATCCGATGACACGATGATGCGGCGAGAGGATCAGGTAATTCATTTAGAGAAATCTATCGAGACCGAAGACGCATTAAGACGATTGAGGCTCGAGGCATACCGGGCAAAATATCTCCTTTCGCCCGGTTGAGACACGATCCACTACGCAGCTTCCACACAACGCAGCAGAAGAACGACTACACACCCAGCTCCATAATCGGTTCCCACAGATTGTGACCACTACCGATTTAAGCTATCCGGTGAGGTACATCGAAATGAGTCAACAAAGGTACATCCCTAACAAATCCCTTATGTGAGTGATGATTCATTTCCAAAGATATTCCCTTTCACGCCGATCCTACCAGACTTGGAGGAAGAGATCGCTGCTGAACAACGAATATTCATCGTGAGAGAAGATCCAATCATCCCTACTGGCACAATTATTCCAGCCGAGTTCAACTTTGTTGAAGAGTGGCATGCGGTGAAACAAGTGAGACAATCGATTTCGTGAGATCTTCAAGAAGATCTGTGAAGAGATTGAGAAGATCGAAAGACATCAGGCCTCACTCGACTTAAGACTGGACAATAGGGATGCTACCCTCATAGCAGATTTGAGAGGGATAGTGGTGAGGATTCGAGAATGGTCTCAACAGCAATCTGCCATGAGAATCGAGCAAGTTTGTTATCTTAAGGCACTGTATGGCAAAATGCTTGTCTGGATGGCTGATAATGCTGATTTGAAGCAAAGGATGCAGGCATATATTGAGAGGTTGCATGCCTCTCACAAAACAGAAATGGGCTACTGCATGAATTTCAGAGAAAAGAAGTTCTGCAACTTGAGGAGACTATGAATACAAAATTCAACCTTCTCATGGCTGAAATGAAATTGGTGGTAGCCTAGTCCAAAGCTACTCGTTAATTTCGGACAGCTTATGCCGCAGCAGACTCCAAATAATTCGGCTCTCAATAGACTCGACTTTATGCTCACAGGCATGTTCCCTGGGATCCCACTTTCCTTTGATGATGCCAAAAAGGGGGAAGAGGAGTCTCTAAGGAGTTTAAAAGAAAAAAAGTTGAAAGAGCCTGCAGCTATGATGAAGACAGCTGAGAAGAAGGGAAAAGCAGCTGAGGGGGAACTTTCGAAGGACTTGACGTTAATGATTGTTGAAACCCCTCAGCAGGGTCATGTTACGGCCTCAATTATCAGCAAACTTCCAGTGAATCTGCCGATCGAACACTCTGCTATGCCAATGTCAGAGAAAAGGCGAATCGTAGAAGAAGATGGATGCCCGCATCGAAGAAGTGTTGAAACAATATGGTGGCATTCTGGCAGGAAAGGATCAAGATGCCATTCCTGACAACGGATCCGAGCCAAGATCAGTTGAAGAATTCAAGACACTCGATTGAAGGCTATTTCCAAAAGATGTCACCTAGGATCCCTTGGGAGAAGGGTTTTAAATTGTGCGAAGAAGTCGATAAGTAGCAGATTACTACAAGCCTATTCAAACCGGGTAAGAAGACTTCCGTGGCAAAGACACACACCCAGAGGAGGAGGAAGAAGTGGTGGAGGAAGAGGTTCTCGACCTCTCCCAAGACCCAAGAATATCATAAATGTAGATCCCGGAAAGAAGGGAAGACTCTACTGGGCTGGGTATGATGAAGTGGCGAATCTGGAGTGGCAAGAAAGAATGCTGAGGCCGTGAAAACACAAGAAGAGTAAAACGAAAGACAAACTCAACTATGACTCAAGAGGAAGAAGAAGGATGATGTTGCGAAGAGAGCCTATTAGAAGAAGAAGAAAGTTGAGGAAGAAGAAAGAAAGAGAAAAAGAGTTGATGACTTCGACAGAGCTGAAGAGAAAAGAAAGAGGCAGCGAAGGTGATGAAGTGTTGTTGCGAACCCTTCATGTAGTTTACTTATGTAAATACATTTTTGTAAGTCATATGTATACTTAGTGAAGTGTTCTGTAATTTTTCACTTTGTATTTATATCCTAGCATAGATGTTTGTACTTTGCTTTGATATAGAATGCTCTGATACTAAATGTAAACAACTATGTAAAGGACAAGAATGTTATGATCAATGAAACGATCAATTCCACGCATACATTCTTCGTTACTACATTGTCTGTATGTATCTTTTCTTTGTTTATATTTCTTGAATGTTTTTAAGTTTTGGCATCATCAAAAAGGGGGAAATTGTTGGGAATTTTATTTTATAGATTTTGATGAATGCCATGTAAAACTTAAACTAGAAAGTTGGCACCCCATTTTCCTTGTAATTTTCATTGTAATAGATAATTTGGAAAAGTTAGGTCAAGTCACTATGCCTCTGAAATACAAGAAGTCAATCAAGATCGAAGTGAAGACTCATTTGTGGAACATTTGAGTATGGCCAAGATAGAAGAACAAGAACTCGATGAAGGTGTATCACCTGAGAAACAGTGTGTAAAGAAAGAGTCACCAAAGTCAACTCAAGAAGCCAAGTCTCAAGTTGAAGTGACGGATGAGTCTTCCGATGATTGCAAGTTGAAGTGACAGATGAGTCAAGTCACCTGGGGAAACAGGGAAAAAGCTGAAGATGAGTTAATCGAAATAAATTCGTTGCATTTAAGTCAAAAACATTACTTAAATAAGTAAGAATTCCATGTCGCCAGTCTTAAAGTGCTCATCCCGAAGCGTGCAAAAGGAATAAACCAATGGGGACGACCGCACCTCGTGTCGAACACGAAAAGCTCGCACATTCATTTAATACGATGAAAGGTCTACATCTCAAGATTGAGGACCAAGAAAAGACAAGCCAACGAACACAAGTGACTTTTGAAAATCAGCCTATCTCTTTAACGGGCAGATTTTTGAAAGTTCACTATAAAAGGCTGAGGAGATCATTGAGAAAAGGTGACCTGAACCACGAACAAGCAAGCATTATTCAAGGTATTAACCTGCAAATATTCTCAAAAAGATATTCAAGCAAATTCTCAAGCCTGAATCTCGAAGGAAATCGATCCAAATCAAGCTGTGAAGGAAAGACAACTTCAAACGTGTTGAAGAGGAAACTTTTGAAGAATCAAAAAGGTGTATACTATCCAAGGAGGATTGTAGGAAGGTTCAAGGTCGAACCAAAATCAAGTTATTGGAGGGCTTCGTGATCAAATCCAAGAGCTTGAGAAAGTGAGCTGAAGTAGCAAGGCAGCTGCCCTGTGAAGAAGCTGAGTCGGAAGAGAAGCCAGTTGTGTGATCAAGGCTGTATCTAGACTGTTGACCACTTTGTAAACAGATATTTTCCATAGTGGATTCCTCCAGGAGTTGGAGAAGAGAGGATTAGAAGAATTACCCCATCTTCGAACCTCTATGAAAATTAACCGTGTCGTTTATTTTTCAACACATTTACATTTCTGCATACTTACATTATATATGCTGATAACCTATTTGCTATCCAACTGTTTAATAACCAAGTGCTAAAATCAAAGTGTTAAAACTAGTTTAAAACAAATCAAGGGGTGTTAAGTCTTCCGCTGATAGCCAAGTTAAGGTTAAGGTTAAACAGTTGAGTTATTCTATCAACAGCTCTATCGAGTCTGTTGAGTGGCTAACTCTGCTGAATAACCAACCTAGTTGTCCCTCAAGGACTTAGTTGTTTGTGTTAACTCTGTAATATTTTAAAAGGACTAAAATCGAAAAGTTGGTAAGGTTTATTCAACCCCCCCTTCTAAACCTTACTCACACCCCTTGGGACCTACAAAAATGTTAGTAACAACTTGAAGAAGATTAAGTGATCTAGGCTGAATGATAGTGATCCACGTGTTAACAATGAGGTGGAGGTGGCCAGCCTTAAGTGGGCCCAAATTGATCACTGAGTATTTATTTTTGGAATTGTAGAGGAGGGAGAGCCCTCTACCATTCCACAACTCAAGGAGTCTTTAAGACTCCAACTCCCGATGTGCTATTTTTATGTAAGACAATGAAAAAAAGGTTTTTATTAATACTTGTGTATAGGAAACTTAAGATGGAAGAGAGATGGTTCTGCTTGGATCATGTGGGCAGAAGTGGAGGCATTTTGGTTTACTAGTCGAATAGAATTAAGATTCTGAAGAGTATATTATCTCAGGTCTGTGTGGAGATTGAGTGTGGTTTCATTGATTGATGAGTCTTTTTGGGTGATTTGTGTCTATGCTAGTATGCATAGAGTTGTTAGAAAGAGATCAATGGAAATATATTATTGATTCTAAGAGCAACCTGGGGATAAATGGCTGATGGGGGATGATTTTAATGACCTTATTGGTAGTGAGGAGAAGAGAGGGGGCATTTTTTAGAGGCGGTAGTACAAGTTTTCAGGACTTTAAGGATTTCATCCTTGAGCTTGGCATGGGGAGATTAGCTTCAAAGGTCACCCTTTTACATGGGCTAATGAGAGGAGGGAGAGGCTTTTGTGGAGGAAAGATTGGACGGGGTTTTTGGCTCCCCGATGGTTTCTTAATCATCCCGAGGCATGTGTACCATGTGGATAAACATTCATCCGACCATTGTATGTTACATCTGGTATTATCACCTCCTAAGGAGAAAAAAACAAGAGGTTTTGCTTTGATAAACTTTGGGTGTAGTGGGATGGGGTAGAGTCTGTGGTTCGGCATGCTTGGGATCAGAATGTGGGTGGGACTCCGCTCTTTCAAGTTCAGAAGAAAATGGCTAATTGCAGAATGACTCTTTTAGGTTGGAGCAAACCTTAAAGATATAATTGTTCTAGGATCATTGAAGAAAGCTCTAAAAGGTTGTCTGAGTTAAAAAGTGATGGTAACCAGAGGAATCGAAAAGAGTGGATGAACCTTAGAAATTTGCTTGATAAAGCATACAAGGAGGATGAATTGTTTTGGAGTCAGAAGGCTAGAGTTTGTTGGCTTAAAGAGGGTGATAGAAACTCAAAGTTCTTTCATGCATGTACTTTGCAGAGAAGGAAAATTAGCTGTATTGAAAGGCTCAACCAAGAGGATGGCAATATCTGTGAAACTCAGGACTCTATAGAAGCTGAAGTTTGCAAGGCCTATAAGTCTCTATTTCAGTCATCTTGCCCAAGTGGTGATCAGTTTATTCTAGAGGGAATTCCAAGGACAATTTCAGACTCAGTGAATCATATTCTTACCAGAATGTGGAGGACTCGAGAAATTAAGAAGGCTCTCTTTGAGTTCACTCGAACAAAGCCCTGGTATGGATGGTATGACCCCTTTTTCCAGACTTTTGGTCTGTGATTGGTGAGAAACTTTGTTGTGCTGTGAAAGACTTCTTCCTTTTTCAGAAAATGCTTAAAAGTGTTAATCATACACTAATCACCTTGATTCCTAAAGTTAAAAATCCCACCTCTATTGCTCATTATAGACCTATTAGCTTATGTGGTGTGGTTTACAAAGTGATTTACAAAGTTATTGCCAATAGATTAAAACATGTTCTCGCATCTTTCCATTAGTGTGAATCAATCGCTTTCATTCCTGGTAGGCAAATCATCGACAATGTTGTACTTACTCATGAGTGCATTCATTTTCTTAATGGCACTATAAAAGGCAAAAAAGTATTTATGGCTCTTAAATTGGACATGTCTAAGGCATATGACCGTGTTGAATGGAGATTCATTGCATCTGTGTTGTGTAAAATGGGCTTTGATTGGAGGTTTCTGAATTGGATTTTTGTCTACATTAGTTCTTCTTCTTTCTCTTTTAATATTAATGGACAGGTTTCTGGCTACATTACTCCTTCAAGAGGTATTCCCCCAACCTGTTTATCCTACTGCCCCGAGGTACTCTCTGATTTAATTCATCATGCCCAAACTCAGACTTTGTTCAAAGGTTTTAGAATTGGCAGAAATTGTCATGTTCTTACCCATCTTTTCTTTGTTGATGATTCTATCGTTTTTTGTGAGGCTTCTCCTTTTCAGGCTTTGTGTGTCAAAACTATTCTTGATTGTTTTTGTTCAGCTTCTGGCCAACAATTAATTTGGAAAAATCCTCTGTTATTTTTAGTAAAAATGCTGACCAGAACTTGAAAAATGTCATTTATAATATCCTCAATGGAATTTCTAAGCAACATAACTCTAGGTATTTAGGTCTTCCCATGGTTATTGGAAAATCCAAAAAGGAAATTTTTAAATATGTGATTGAGTGTGTTAGTAGGAGAGTTTGTTGCTGGAATAATGCTTTTGTTTCATTTGCTGGTAAAGAAATCCTAATCAAGACGGTTATCAATGCTCTTCCTACATATGTGATGTCTTGTTTTAGACTTCATGTCCATGTGTGTAAAGAAATCTGCAAAATTGCAACAAAGTTTTGGTGGGGGGAGTCAGCTTGGGGTGGTATGAAAATGGCTTGGGTGGCTTGGGACAAACTGATTCTTCCTAAGGAGAGAGGGGGTTTAAGCTTTTAGGATATGGATTTATCCAATGAAGCTCTCTTACAAAGCAACTCGAGGATTCTTACACAACCAAACCTCTCCTTAGCAAAGTTTTAAAAGGGAAATACTTTCATGTAGGGGGTCTTTTGGGCTGTGAGGCGCAAAATAGTGATTCCTGGCTGTGGAAAAGTTGGATCAAGGCGAAGGCAACTCTTTTAATGGGGCTGAGGTATAGTGTAGGGGATGGAAGATCAATTAGAGTCTGGGATTCACCTTGGATTCCAACTACTCCCTGCTTTAAACCTAGAAGGGTGAGCAGCAGCAAATCTCAGGAAACTTGGGTCTGGGAACTTTTTGCTGAGGATGGAAAATCATGGAATAGAGACCTTGTTCTGAATTCTTTTTGCTCCAAATATGCAGGGGTTATTTTATAGATTCCTATTGATCTAAATGGAGGGAAAGATAGGCTTGTTTGGCATTGGGAGAATAAAGGGATTTTTACTGTGCATTCAACATATTCTCAGTTGTTAAGAATTAAACAGTGGAGGGCTGATAAACCTGAAACTAGTGAGGGTTCGAGATCTCTTAGAATTGTATGGAAAAAGTGTTGGAAGCTGGAGGTGAAAAATAAGCTCAAACATTTCATTTGGAGGTGCCTACACAATTGCCTTCCAACTGTTGTTATGTTAAAAAGAAGAGGCATGAATGTGGATGTTGTTTGTAAATTGTGTGGGGAAGCGGAAGAGAGGTTAGAGCATCTGTTGTTTCATTGCTATAGAGCTAAGATGGCATGGAAGTTGGCACCTATTCAATGGACTGAAGTTTCTCATCAGCATTTCTCTGTGGCAGGGTGGTGGTCTAGTATCAATGGTTGTGGGGATAACTCTAACATGCAATATAGGATCCATCTTTTGGTTTACATATTATGGTGGTTGTGGAAGACAAGAAACTTATGAGTGGTTCAAGAATCCAAAGTGTCCAAGTTGAAAATGTTAGAGGTGTTGTTAGAGAGTAGCAATAATTTCTAATGATCTCCGCAGTGGTAAGAAAGGGAACCGAGCAATGGGAATCTTGGTGAGGGCCATACTTCTATCCCACATATAGTAGGATCATCACGGTGGTGGTGGTCAGTGCTATGGGGTGGGAGGGAGTCAAGGCTGGGATTAGAGCTTGGATTCGTGATACTAGTGGTGTTTTGGTACAAGCTTGGGTTACCTCTAGGAATGACATTAGTGATCCAGTGGAGGCTCTTTTGATTTGTATCAGACAGGCCATGTGTATTGTATACAAGCTAGAAATCAAGAACATTGCCATACATTTAGATGATAAGGATATTATGTGCAGAAACACCAAAAAATTGTCGTTCCGTGCAAAGTGGTGCAAGAATAGCCAAAGACATCTATCTTCTATGGTATCTTTTTGATAATTGTTCCTTTGTGCTTCAAAACGTAGCGATTCAAGCTAATTGTAATAGATTAGTGAATTTGGTGTTGGATGGTTCTGTTGATTTGAATTGGGTTTGCCAATTCCCCACTTGGTTAAGCTAGCTTCCAAGTTGGTTCCAAGCCAGTTGGCTTCGTTGTAATCGTTTAGTTGCTTGAGTTATTCTTAATAAAATTCTATCGTTAGATATAAAAAAAAAAATTGCACATTGAATAGTAACAAAAAAACAGAGATTGAAACCCTAGAAATCTGAAACGAACCCAAACCGTGCAAGGAAACACCAAAGCGAGCCCAGAAATGAGAACCCCAGGAAATTCCGAGTCAACTCTCGCTGGCCGAAAAAATTTCCAGCGACTCATGCGCCGGCGCGTGGGAGAAAGCTGAAATTGACTGTGCGTGCGTGAGGGCCACACCCGTCGACGTTGGTGGTTGGGATCGGCCCGAAGGTGCACCAGAGAAGACTGAAGACAGTGGGAGGGGCAGAGAGATTTATATCTCACTCGGAACGTGTCACCCGAAAGCCCTAATAAAACTCCCTCTTTGAAACAAATAGTGGCTGGAAAAAAAAATTTAAAACTTGGCTCTTATACCATGTAGTGTAATGTAATGTAATATGAATGAATTGTATATTTCAAGAGTTACAAGGTACAATTATATACAAGTTGGAGAGCAACCAAAACAAGGAAAGTAAATCAATAGGATATCTCCTAATTCATATACCATATATACATTAATTATATTAACAATTATTATGGATTTGAAATCTTTAACTCCAAATCCATCAATCCAAATGGAGCCTAAGATTCTGCACCTTTCAATGATCAATTAGACAATTAAAAAAATGGCAACAATGAAACGGAAGAATGATTAAAATGAAAGAGGTCCTTTCTTGACGGTGAAAACATCAGTAGCTTAGCTTTGATTTACAGCTTGAGACAAGTTAGACCTAATACGTTTCTTCTGCCATTTCCCCTAAACAAGCAATTGAAGTCAAATGGCAAAACCAGGTGACAAGAATTTTAAAAACATTTTTATACACCACATTCTGCTATTCCATGAGAACTAACTTGTACCATATGCAAATCTGGGGTGTACACATCAGACTCACCCCACACGAACGAGGCATTTGTCGAGTCCACATTCAGCATCGCTCGTTTTACTCCAGGCGAAGAACCTTCTGGAGGCAATCCTCCCACAGGGCTCTCGTGGGAAGTGAGGCAGCTTTCGGCCGAACAATCACCGCATTGTTGATGGAGATTTGGAGGACTTCTACAGTGCCAGGGACTACCAACGTGTCGGCAGATTGGGATGGATATGACAACAATGGATTGGGAGAACCATTATTGTGTGCTGCTTTTAATCCATTTTCTTGATAGCCGTCTCCATCATCATCTGTGACTGCAGATCCGAGAATCTGATCAGCCAGCATCTTGCAGGCTCGTTCCAGCATAGCCATGTATCTTTTTTCAGCATCCTGACGTATCTGCAAATGTTTTTCAGCCTGTGTAACCAATTTAAAGGCATAATCAACCCACTGAAGCATACGGTGGATGATTGCTGATCATATATATATTACTGGAAACTTATTGCCCGTTTTCATTTTATTTAAGAACCTATTTCTAGCATTTCTACAGTTATGCCACTGTTAGTACATGGCACGATCATGCACATATTAATGGCACGATCGTGCCAAATTTTAATACATGGCACGATCGTGCCCAATTAAAATACATATCTTGTAGAAATGAAGGTACATTTGGATTAATTTTGTCTGTATTTTGACGATATATTTGGAAATAAAAATATATATATATATTTTACAGTGTTCTCTACATGACAATATGTGAAATGTTAGTACTCAGTCCAGATCCACTATTTCAAACTGTGTTTCATCTCATATTCCAAGTTATCTTAAATGAAGTCATCAATACACTTGGCTTGTAAGGATGATATTCTTTTAGAATCCGAGATGATACATAGTTTGGTATCCAATCGCTACCGTAGTTTCTGATTTGATATTTAAAACAATTTCTGAAATCGCAGTCTAAATTATAAAAAGTCAGATGGGGAATGCTTACTTCAACTTGCAAGTGAAGTTTGCTTTGAACTTCCATTTGTGCTCTTAATGCCTCCTTGACTTCATAACCCCTATGCATATCGCCCAATCATTTTCTTAACTTTAGATTGCGACAATTAATTAAAGCACACACCACAGACTTTCAGGAAAATAACTCAAACTCTTACTCATTCACATCTGATGCTTGTATGTTTTGAGGAGAATTGCCGCACGAGGGCTATCCAAAAGGCATGCACCTGAAAGTCCATCATTGGTAAATAAAAAGTGAGTTCAATATTTGGATTTCCAAATAGAAAAACTCTTGCTTATAAGTTTTCATAGCCCAATTTATAAAAATCAATACGATGACATGTCTTTTTGGCTGAAAGATGTGTTTATATTTTTTACCATTCCATCTCCCTCTTGGGTCAGATGTAACTTCACAACAAAGATATATTATGTTATTTCACAGGAAATAGATCAACTGAAGTAACCCTAATGTAGACAGCCAAAGGGAAATGGACATACCATCTTTTGAATTCTCGCCAAATTCTTTCCCAGATTGCTTGCCTAGTCTGTATTTCTGCAAGGAATTATGAAATATCTAGTCAAACAAATTGGACGAGTAGGGCTAAAGACACAAGCTCTACGGGAGACCTAATGCACATACAATCAAAAGGATTGCATAACCAATACAAGAAAAAGAAGCAAAACCTGGAGATGACTCTTCAAATGAAAAAGAGTCAATCCCTTAACACCCATTGTACGCATTATAGCCTTTGGAGTAGCTTCTGCAAAAAGAGCCAAAGTCAGTTAATCGAAAATTTTGAAATTCCTGTTCAAGGTAACTCTTAGAATGAGAAGTTTCAGATTTACGAGCCCAAAGTAAAAATTACATAGCAACAAATATATCCTTCTTTTTATTGCTCCTAGAACTGGTTCATAAGTGAAAAGTTAATGAGCTATTGGTCACATTGCCTAGTCAAATTCACGATACAGAGGTAAAAACGTAAAGCAAACACATGCAATGGCATGTTACAGCCTCCTTGTAGCCACACAGTAATTAAAATTGCATATATCAAATGCACAATGGATTGGACTTGTTTAACTTGGTGATTTGGCAAAGAACGCATTGCATACCGCCTAACATGCGCAGCATAAACCAACCACAAGATTGGTAATGTTTTTCTGAATGAACAACTCAATCTAGCTTTACATGACTAGTTACTTGTTCTATTCACAACTGGGAAGACAGCGGCTCCAACCCACAAATACAACTAAATTACATATCTGCACAAATGTTGTATGATGGAAAAAAAAGGGCAACAATCATTTTCGTAGAACTGGAAAAGGAGGTAAGACTAGAGCTAAAATGCTATTAACAAAATATTATGTCTAGCTGATGTGGCATGAAGAGTGATCACAAGATTGAGACCAGTAGAAACTAGCTTACATTACTAATGCACTTAAATAAGATGGTAGAGCTAAAACAAGTATCTTGAAACATGCTTGATGATTACAAGCCTGCACCAGAACAGAGCCCATCTCTTCCAATAGGGAGATTTTCAACAATTTATGCAAGAAATAAAATATTCTTAAGCCTATAGAGAAAAACAAATGAAAACCATTCATAAGTGGAGCTCCTCATTTCATATGCATGCATTACTAAGAACTAATAGATGTTATGTTAGCCACTGATTTCCTAATACCACATGTTGATTGGCCAGCAAAATATGAAAAGAATAAATTAAACTACCAAACTTTAACAAGGTTGTACATAACTCCTAAACAAAGTCAGCACAGATATAGTTACAAATTGGTAGAGTGCAACACCAAAATTATTTGGACAAATATATAATTAAGAAGAACTTAAATTTTTTTCACATTCTTCCTAATCTGAAACTCATGAGCTTCCAAGTTTCACACTATCCTAAATAAACAAGTCATCTTTTACACTTCATGAACTCAACAATTCAAATAACTAATACAGATCCACATTCACTAAGAAAGACATTCACGTTACAATCAAACGTCCTTTCCAGTCAGGAACACATAAAAAAAAACAAAAAAAAAAACTCTATTCTCATAATCAACCAATAAATTCTGAAGGGTCGAAAATGATGTTACTATTCGCAAACGAAGGGGAAAAACACAAAAATGATATAAAAAAGAATAGGGAAAATGAATGCTGACTGCTGGCGCCACCAAGCTGAGTAACGGCATCGACAAAGCGCTCATGGAGGTCAGCAGTCCACCGAAGGCGGGCTTCGGGTCGGACGTAAGAACCAAACACGGGTCACCACCACTCCGTTGACCATACCCGCCACTGTTTGTAACCTGAATATTTTCCGGGCTTAAAATGGCTTCACGGGGTTGAATCAATCTCGGGAACATTGGAGATGGCTAGTCGTGGAAAGAGGGGAAAAAGTGGTGGTTGGGGGAAGACTTTGGACTTGTAAAGCGAAGAGATCTCAGTTTCTTTTAACTTTCTCAGCTGCTTATTAATATGGGCAATGATAGGACTATCCTTTTCGTTCTTGGTATTGTTTATTTGCTGCCATTAGAGAAAAATGATGGAAATGGAAAAGGATTTAACTCGGGACCAACCTAATGCGAGTTAGTGTAATTGCGATTTACCACTGTGGTATAACTACAAGGGTAAAACTGCACGGAACAGGGTCACGGGCAGATAGAAGGGTGAAACAAAGTGAAAAAGTGAATAAAATTTACAGTGAAAAGACAGGCCGTAGACTGTCTGCTGGAGCTGGCAGGCAGCTGTAGGCTCCAATATTCGAACTTTTCAGTTTTCACCTATATCAAGCAACTCATACGGATATGTGACACCGGATATGATCGGTATGAAATATGGTATTGAAAATTTAAGGACACGGGTACAATATTTATATACATATAAAATTGTATATTTTTATATTATTGAAAATACAGGCGTACTAAACATTAGGGGTGTTCATCGAATCGAATTCCGAATTCTTCGACTTCCTCGAATCGAATTTAATCGAATGAACATTTTAAACCTCGATTCGAAATTCGATCCTAATTCGATTAATTCGAATCGAATTTAAACGAATTGAATTTCTCGATTTCCGAATCGAATTCGAGTCAATCCAAAAATCCAAATTTATCGATAAAGTGAATAAGGTTTGGATTCATAACATAATACTTTTGGACTATACCCAATAAAATTCCAGATTTTGTTTTTTCAAAATTTCAAATTATCGACTAACCATTTTTCATTGTTTAATTTAACTAAAGACTGTCATAAATTCATAACGAACTCTCTTATATAAATTTTAATAAATTATTTTGTGCCGATTTTATACCAGCACTAATTACTTGATAAATAACTTTTATACTCAAATATGTGGTATCAAATTGACAAAGTGTATGTATGTAGATAAAGAGATATAGTTTGTGTGTCATATAATTTATTATTTTAATATGATCTGATGATAAATATATGTAATATAGTGTACAAATGTAATGTATAATGCATATTGTAATAAGAATTTAAAACAAAGGAAAAAAGTCAAAGACTATATTGTATAAATATATAATGTATGTTGTATAGTGTATTTTTCCATACAATGGACATATTTCAGTGGAATATTCTTATAGATTATTTCACTACATCCCCTCCACGTGAGGCCAAAGAAGATAAAAGCAGTTTTACCTAAAATATATTTTTAGCACAAAAATGATTATATGAATATGGTCTAAAGATAAAAATTTGAAGTAATGTAAAATGTATTTCATACAATATTAAGTATAATTATTCCTAACAAAAACTAAAAAAACAAGAAGGAAAGAGCATATATTTATAATTTTACATTTTCATTTAAACATTAGTGTTTTATTCATATATATATATATATATATATATATATATATATATAGGATATGGATCAAATAGGTCCTCCTACTTGGGGTGAGTCCATGGGGACACATTCTAATCATAGATCAATAATTTTGGGTGGTCCAGGATTTTTAGGGTTTTTTTATGTTTTTTTTTTTGTTTCAAAGAATTAAAAAGGGTAAGGTGGTAATTTGGCACATTAGAATCGATTCTAAGATTTCATTCCCTCTTTCACACGATTTCACCCACTCTTCACGCATACTCTCTCTCCGGCGTTTCAGTTTCAAAAAAAATTCTCTGTTGCTTATGTAGTATATAGGGTTGTTGCTTATGACTTGCTTATGTAGTTAATGTATCTGTGATGCATGTGTAGTGTATATTCGTGCTTATGTAGTATATGCTTATCGCTTATGTAGTATGTGTTTGTTGTTTATGACTTGCTTATGTAGTTAATGTATTCGTGGTACATATATGGTGTATATTTGTTGCTTATCTAATATAGACTTGTTGCTTATGTAATATGAGTTTGTTGCTTATGATTTGCTTATGTAGTTAATGTATAAGTGGTGCATACGTAGTGTATATTCGTTGTAGTATATAGACTTGTTGCTTATGTAGTATGGGTTTGTTGCTATGATTTGCTTATGTAGCTAATGATTTTGTGGTGCGTACGTAGTGTATATTTGTTGCTTATGTAGTATATGATTGTTCTTATGTAGTATGGATTTGTTGCTTATGACTTGCTTATGTAGCTAATGGTATATAAAAACACAATGACACATCTACACAAGCAACACATTACATCTTCAAATGCAAACTTCGAATCAAGTCGTTTATAAAGCAACTATGGCAAATTGTCGCAACTTTTTTCACAAAATAGTGCATTGAAGAAGAAGGATGAATGATTTATGTGAGTTGAAAAAGGAGGATGATTAAGGAAGATGAGATTTGTTCACGTTTAATTTGATGTGAGATTTGGATAGATTGTGTGATCATAATGTAAAACAGAATCCATGAATATTGGGTAATTTTGTAGGATGACTAACTTACCCATTTCTCTAATTACCAACATTTAATCAATTTTTAGCTCTAAAATGACAACCATTGAAAAATCTAGATATGTGGTTTAGGATTGGTCCCCTATGGACTTACCCTATGAGGTGGTCTCATATAACCCTCTCCATATATATATATATATATATATATATATATATATTAAATGCATGTGTATAATTTACATATATACAATAAATAATTATGTATATGTGAAATATATACATATAAATTTTGGGTTCGAAAAAAACATTAATTCGTTATTCGATTCAAATATTCATATTCGAAATTCGAGTTGATTCAAATCCGATTCAAATTCAAAAATCATAATTCAAAATTAAAATTGAATTCAACCGAATCGAATTTCGGATCCATTTGAAAAATGAACACCCTACTAAACATCATAGAAGAAGTGTCCGTACTTCCTAGGTTTTCACATCATTTTCTTCCTTTCCATAGTAGTATTTAAATTTATCAACTCCTTACATATTATAATTTATTACTGAGAAATTTTGTCTCAATAAAAACAAAATTTATATATTTTTATGCCCTCTAAATTTTAAATTTATGTATAAAATTTCTTATTATATGGATTTTTCAAATTTAGAATACTTTTATAATTAATTTTTCTATGTCTCAAGTTCATGGCTTCGCGGGATTAATATTGAGTCAGAAGTAGGTCTCCTGTCAGACCATCTGACGGATCTAATCTGGCAGACGGATCTCTAACAATCAACCCATACTCGTACCCAACACCGACCCGAATCCAACCCAACTAAAAATAGAGACATACATTAAACAATAAGACTCATACTGATCAATCGATTCTCTCTAGCATTCGTCTACATCTACCACAACCTCTTCACCTACCCCTACCCCTTGCCTCTTCCCTTGTTGCTGGCACCACATGTCTCATGCTTCAGTATCATTCACCTACGACCACAACATCATCCAACGGTGGCTTGATGGCGGCAAACCACGTACCCAAGCTGTGCACGATATTTTTTGATAACTTGGCTAACTTGGAATTAGTTTAGAATAAACTAATGAAGAGATTGGGGTGGTGGGTTATAAAAATATAGAGCAGGTTGAGTGTGGTTATTTGGTTTTGAAGGTTTGTGGTCTGTGTTAGCTCTGTTCTCATTTTCACGTTTGTTGGTACTTGTGGAGCAATTAAGCATAAATTGATATTGACTCATAATTTGTAGAATTTTTGGTTCTTAATAGTCGTCTTTTATGTTTCTTTAAATTTGGTGTAAACTGATTTGCTCTGTTTTTTTCTTTTCAGGTGATCTGAAGCATGAATATTACAAAGATGAGAAAGTATTTGAAGACGAAGACTAAATGATACAAGTATTAGATATCCTAATACTTTTATGGAGAAATACTAATACATTTTATAAGAAAAACTAATACTTTGCAGAAAGCACTACTAAAGTTCTCTAGGAAATTACTAATACGTTTTCGAGAAACTACTAATACTTTTTCGAGGGACACTAATACATTTTGGGAGAAAAATTTAATTATATTCAGGAAACTACTAAAATACTCTTCGGGAGTTACTAATACTTTTTTCGAGGAACTACTAATACCTTTTTAGTGATCGCTAATATATTTCGGGAGTATATTCGGAGAAATACTAAAATACTTCCAGAACTACTAATACATTTCGTAAGAATCGCTAATACTTTGTAGAAGGACGACTAATACTTTTCGGATGATTTATTATCTAGGTGGTCCCTTGTTAGAGATTTTTCTAACCGCAAGTCTACGGTGTCAAGTTTTAATATAGTGATATGAGTAGGGTTGTCGTATCACAGAGGAATGCCCGTATAAGTACAAGTATAAATTACCTATGTTATATTTGTGAGATCAATAATAGGTGGATGTCTCAATTTATAAATAAAAATAACTAGATATAACTAATCAAAATATAAACATCTAAATCTATGGGAGAATGAATTACAGAGGTGTGATGAATCTAGTTTTTCCTTATATTATCAATATGGTATACCAATCACAAATTACCAATTTATAAGTCTAGATTCCTACAATAATCATTTTCTCTCTCGAGTGCTAAACGATTTTAGATCACAATTGGGAAATCAATATCTCTATAAAAATCACCAATTGAAATCTCAATAAAAACTATGAATCTTGGTTGATGACTTCAAAGGATTCACAAATCTCTCAATTCTATGAAATCCTGGGTTATGCTATTTCAAGGCCATGTATTCAATTACCTCTCTCAGTGTCAAATCAAATACACCAAACACTCTAAATTATTGATCAAGTAATTTAGAAGAAATAAATCCAAATAGCACAAATAGATTGGGAAATCTAGATTGACAAACCACAATATCAAAACATAAGTTCAAACATAGATTACATCATCCCTCTAGAATTATAAAGTTTAGCTCATGATGAAAATACAAATACCCATAATCAAATGAGAATGCATCTCAAATGATATACAAGAAACAACAAAGAAAGAATTAAAGAGATTAAAGAAGAATCTTATCTATTTCTAGATGATAAATATCTTCAATCCTCTTCCCCAACTCTTCCCTTGTGTATTGGTGGTGTTGGTTTCCATCCCCAAGTGTCCTCCATCCCTAGTTCAAGCCTACCATGTATATATTTATAGTACCCTCCTTTTAGATCCAAAAATCGGACATTTCTTGTTTTGTCCGCCCCAAGCGGCGCTCGAAAATGGCAGCTAGGCCAAAACACAAACCCAGACTGCCCATTTTTCGTACCGGGCGCTGCAGCTAAGGAGGGGCTGCAGCGCACGAGAACACTCCCCGGGCCTGCGGCGTTTCGTTTGGCGCCGGCGCGCAGCCATTTTGCAGCCGCTAGCGCCTATTCTTCGCGCTGTAGCGCCATCCAAACGTCCGAATTTTCTTTTTGTGTCTTCATAATAGTTGTAGCCCTATCTCTTAGCTTTTCCGTAGCCACTTGAATCAACTCAATATCAATTTTGTGGAGAGAGTTATGGCCAAAATACTAAAACCCGCCAGTCTGGAAATTCTAGACACGCGTTTGGACATTTCTTGATATCAATCCCCTTTTTTGTTTGATCATCCTTGCTTCTTTTGACATGAGACTCATTGTTATGACTCTAGACTCAATATACGTGGCCCAAAATATGTCTTGGCCACTCAAATGACTCGAAACAATAGAAATTAATGCTTAACCTATGAGATATAACAAAAATGACTCAAAATACTCAAAAACAACACAAAACTCAAGTCTAGGTTTCAAATCAATGGTATAAAACCAAGTGAACATCCCCGAAAACTACTAAAACACCACCGCTAATATTACGGAAATATCATCGGGTCCGAATGGTCGATTCGTCTAACAGTCGGGCATTAGACGTTTGAATGGAGTTTTGTGCGAGTCCATAAACCGTCTTTAGAGTCTTGAAGGATGAATCCGTCTCTAAAGCCTCGAAGGATATACATGGTGAGATGTGTCTCAATTAATCTTTATCCAAAATGTAAATGGCAGAATATATTTTAACTAGTCTTAGGTTCCCAGATATAAATTGCAGGAAGTGTCTCAACCAACCTTAAATCCCCAAAAAACTTGTATTTCTAATTGGTCAATCAGTATATACGTGCTTAGGAGAATTGAACCGAGGATACTTGTGTCCTGGCCTTCTCCTTACCACTTGCCCCCACTGGGCCAAGGGCCCATTTGCTTGTAATTAATTAATTGTTTATATATGTGGTGTGTTCCCAAAGAACCCGCGTTGAGCTAGGGCGGGTAGAACTTGGAACGGCCCAATCCCAATAACCAAATTTATCTGGCCTTCTATGAAATAATATGAATACACGACTTAGTTGGAATTGGAGAAAATTAGAGGGATGAAACTGGAGAGGAGAGACCGCGCTGCAAAGTCGATTCAATTTGTAAGGTTGTGATTGGATGTCTTTGTTCTGGCCCATTTTCATTTTCTCGATAGAATAATGGTGAATTTTTTTTAAAAGTGAAAGTTGGATGTGTAAAGGAAAGGTAATGATTTGTGTTGATGTGATGGAATTTTTTTAAAGATGTTGATTGTTTGTGAAAATTTTGTAAAATAAATAGTGTATAACATAATGCAAGAAAATTGAAAAAAATGAAAAATTGATCAACAAATAGGCAATATAGATCTTATTTTATACCTTTTGTTATCAAGATTAAGAGAAAATAATAAAAATATTGATAAATTAAAGAAATTATCGAATTCTTTCTATGAATATGGAGAGAGAGAGGAAAAAAAATAGTATTATTGGGATTGGAAAGTGTGAGAGATAATGAGAAAAATGAGTTAATTTTGAAAAGAAATGAGATTTTCTTTGAAAAAAATTCATTTTCTTCCACAAACAATCGCACCTCCAAAAAAGTTGAGCAAGTCTCTTGTGAGACGGCCTCACTGGGATCTAAACCGTGAGACGGACCTCCTAAGGGCTCCGTTTTGAGAACATGAACCATGAAAATAAATTTAAAAATAATAATGAACCATGAAGAAACAAAATAAACCCTAAAAACATGAACCATGAAGAATAAACCCAAAAAACAAAAATAAACCCAAAAATAAAAAATAAACCCTAAAAAAACTAAAAATCCTAAAAACCAAATCAATTAAAAATAAACCCAAGAAACAAAATAAACCCTAAAAAACAAATATAAACCCTAAAAAAAATAAAATATGAAAAAAAAAACCTTTAAAACTTTCAAGAAGCTCATAAGTTTTTGTCAAAAAAGTTTCACTCAAAATGAAAATTTGTAAAACAATCTCACAAACAATCACAAACTAAAAGTTTTACAGTCTTACAGTTTTACCTTCCACGGCAAAAAATCAAGACATTTACCCAAGATCACCAGGAAGAATAAAAAACCTTCCAAACACTCACAGCGCTTCTTCCCGCCACCCTTGCATAAGTCTAAACAAGTCGAGGCTGCTCTCTTATAGGCTCTATCTCGACATTCCACTGGTAGTCAAAAGAAATAATTGCGATCGGATTTTTTCTTCTGCCTATGTTTATGATTGTATCTGCTTTATTTTCATTTATAAGTGGTTATTGTCGTCTTTGTTTTGTGATTTTTTTTTCTTTATTATATACTTTTCGACTACCCCTTTATACCTCAATGGGTTGGATGCCCCTTTTGTTGTTTGGGTTTGTCTGAAACGTTTAATTTGATGATGAATTAAAGAGTAGAGATACATGCCATCCGCTCTTAGTCACCTTTATTTTGCTCCGTATAACTGGAATGGAATTGACGAGATATTCTCACATAGATTAATCATGATTCCTTTGATTGAATTAAAGATTTACCCTTTTGCAATGGGTGCCAAATAATTGAAGCTAATGGCGCATTCTGAATTTTTGAGACGATTTATGTAGGCTGTTGAAAGTCGAGTTTATAGTGGGGTTGGGTACGGTTGGTTTGAAGCTGCTTCTTTCCCATTATTCAAATTGTGCGAATTCTTACATCATTACCTGATGTAGGATAAGAGTGATAGCAGCTGACATAAATCTATATGCTTTTGGTTTGTTTTGGTTTGGTGTGTGTGTTGTGGATAAACATAGAAAATAGGAAAAGTAGAACCTCATTGTAGATAACAAATTGGCTTTGCTTGTGTGCACTTCCTTTCAAGGGGTTGTGAACTGTGAATAAATTTTTGAGTCTGGGAATAAATAATGTGTTATAACAATACTGGATGTAATTCAAGTCCGTTGCAGCACCTCCATTTATTTCACAACTCATTTTGATTAATTCAACGTTATGGATGGTTGCTCTTTGGATGGAGCATGCTCATCATAACTTCTATCAATTTGTTACCCGATTTATTCTATTCATCCTGAGTGATATATATTTGAAAATGCTGCTGGCTCACGACAAGGGCGGAGGAGCCCTCTATGTTCAGTTCCATGCGGTGGTCCAATATATGTCCCTCACATGGTTGGTCTGTATTTCAGGAACTTCAGGTACATTCATATGCTGTAAGTTCATTTTCTTTCTTTCCTATTTGAATGCATTACTGATATTATCCAAAAGATTCTCTATGATTTTACCATTCTGTAATTTTTCTCTTCATGTATAGTCTGAAAGCATAGTTACCCGGGTACTCATTAGAGACATTCGAAGATGAAACTATGTAAGCATTTTTTCCTTCCTTTTCATTTTTCTCTTTAATGATGATCAAATGGATTTAATTTGGGTTTACCATACAGTTTCATGCTTGTTGCAGCAGCTATTATTAGTCTGAAAACAACCTTCTTGAGAAAAATGGAAAAAAATGAATTATTCAAGCCGTACAGTACCTCTAGGTGCGAGAGTTCCCTTCTATATTATATGTTTGACTTTGTTTTGTGAGTTTTTAGTTATAACATAGAGCCTTTGATGTAAGATATATAACAAAATAATGTATTAAACTGCATAGTGCTTATTATGATCTATCAAGTATCTCCGTCGGTATTGAACTGGTTAACTGTAGCATGTACACTGAAAATTGCCTGTAATGAATTCATAGGCTGCTCGATCTATCTTAGAAGTTGTACCACCAAGTAATGATGTTGTAATTTAGATTTGCCTTTTTGATGATTATTTTGGTCTTATTAGTTATATATGTGTTTTGTTTTATTATTTGATTGTTATGTATGCCGACTTTTTCTGGGCTACCGTAGTTCCTTTATTTATGTCATCTTCATTTTTCTTGTCTATTTTTGTGAGAAAAAATGAAACTTTGCCATGCTTTCTTCTTCTCGTTTTGTTTTAGCCAATCTATTTTCCTTAAATGTGTAAGCTGGTGAATTTTCCAAATATCTGTATTAATTGTATGTTTGATGATCTGAGTAAGCTTGACACTGAATGTCCAGATAACTGGTTAGCATCATTGGACATTCCATGTGTTTAACTGAGTGTTGTACTATTTTATTACCGTATCCCTTCTTCGGAGCCTGACAATTTACACCTCTCTTTGTAGCATGGTAGATGAGCTGAAAGTAATTATGGAGGACGAGTGGGTAAACAAAGCATTTGAAGAAGCTTTCAAGGTGACTGCTCTATATTTCATTTTACGTGCCTTGAAGCTCATCTGACCAGATAACGCATTATATGACGTGGTAGGATGGCTAGTTGGCTGTATGCTTCACTATTTTTTTAAATCGTTAAAGATTGAAATTTTATAAATGAAATGAAAATTTACAACTACGGCATACCCAGGCGGTGTAAACAAGTTGGAGATGCGTCAGTCCTTCAGAATCATCAGTATCCCTCTAACCACCACTAGAGATCATGAACAAAACGCATCAAGCCAAAAACAACAAAACAATCATGATCCAAGAGTCTCATAAAAAATCAAAACATTAGGATACAAGGCAAATATAATCTTGTATACATGTGTTTTTTCCATCTTATTGTTTTGTTTGGATCATTTTTTAAAATAATTTGTTCATTGTACGCAAATTACAATACACCTATTTTTGGATGGGGCTTGCCTTTCTTCCATTTTCTTCACTTCTTTCAACAAGTTTCCTTTTCCATTTAGATTATGTGGCTAGAGCAAAGTGATGGCAGTTATCCTTGTTTTGTACTTTGGACTCTATTATGCCATGAAGTGAAAGCATGAATTTTAAGTAAGTGATAGGCCTGTGTATGTATTATTGAATAAACTGTGAATTTTATGCCATTTCACGGGGGGACTGCAAACATGTGACTGTGATACGTGACTTGAGGCCGATTCATCCAGAGGTCATGCAAAACCGAGCAGTTGATTCCCTAGTCATGTTCCGGCTGAAGCTCCGTCGCAGGAAATGTTTTGTTTGCAAAATGCTCAAGGTACGAAAGATGACAAATGATACTCGTTGAGACCCTGTTATCTCTGTGATGTTTTCTTTATTACATGCTTCACTGTGTAAATGGATCTCTGCTGTACAGATTTTTCTTTCCCTGATTATCATCATGAATAGTTGGTAAATGAAAAAGGAATTTATGCTACAAAAGCCGTATTTTGTGTTCAGCAGTAATTGCCTCATCATCTGCCCTTAATGTTGTCGTGGTTGGTGAGGCTACTGAAGATTTATAGACATGAAATACCTTATAAGACAATACGATTCTCTACTTTCTATTGAATCCAAGGGAACTTTTGGCTTTTCGCTGTTTTATGGAGAGAGTCAGCTTGTCCCTGGCGCGAATAAGACCCTTTTGCGAGCTAATCCCTCTATCAAGTAAGCTAGTGAATAAGGAAGGTTCTAGTAATCTAACCGGCTAAGCTATCAACACTCCTATTCTCGATGTACTTGTAATGTAATAGTTAATGTTAGTTGCCACCAGTATTATCTAGTTGCAATAGAGTTTCTATTTCACATGACTTCAAATATTACAATTATGATACTTAAAAAATTAATACGCATGTTGGGTGAAAAGAAGAATGAAATTATGCTTGATATATTCAAATTGGACGACCAGTTTAACCTCTTTTATTTTTCCTGATCATTGTTATAATTTTTCAACATTGTTTCCAAACTTTCTACACCAAAAAAGAAAAACAACTGGAAACAAGTTATACTTCAACTTTGGTGCTTGTGAGGGCTGTTAAGCAAATCCAAGACATGAACAGAAACAATATTAACTGATAAATCAAATCAATAACTAGCTGTGTATATAGAATTACAATTGAATGTGTAACATAACAATTTATAGCCTATAGCCATGCAAATGCTTGGCCCATCTTCTAGCCATGAATGGATCATGATAATCCCAATTCTCAACACTGCTCATCCTTCCACCAATAGGGACACCATCTCCATTCTCACTTCTATCTCCCTTATCCTCTAAACCAACAACAACTTCACCTCTTCTAACACATTCACCATCTCCACCTTCAACATAGCTATACTCGACGCATACGGGCCCACACTCGCCTAAATATACCGGTATATTCCTTTCCTCACCACCTCTCAGTTCCCCAATCCTAACAATCCTCGTCCCATCTTCGATCCTCATCTGGATATCTCTGATTGCGCCACCTAGCGTTCTCGCAAGGAACTCCTCAAATTGCATAACGAACCCATTTGAAGCCCCAAACCCGAATCCAACATGAAACCGATGGATCGTAAATTGAGCTTCCATGTCGAACTGGTGGTAGGATCCCGACGGGCTGTCGGTCAGATGTAAAATACAAGACTGTGTATTCTTGTGAACACGATCGCCGAGTATTTTCACTCCTTTCTTTAGCCCTTCCATCGGATCCGCCTGGCCCATATAGAATAGACGATCGATGACTTGCAACGCAGTTCTTTTCCCGCACGAAGTCATGCGCCTGAGCGGAAAAACACGCTGCGGCTGAAGAGTAAGTAACGATAGCTAATCGATCGATGGGGCGAGTGAGAACACCACTAAGGCCATCGCTTGCTTCATGAGCCTCAGGTGGGGCCCGTTGGGGCTAGCGACTAAGACCAAATCGGTCGCGGGTTGGTGCGCTAATTTAACGCGAAGATAAGCTCGGTTGTTTGGGGATAAATGTTGCGCTGCAAGTGGTGATTCCGCCATTGAGGACGAGCTAGACGAGTGATGACCGAGAGGGACGGTCAAAAGAGAGAGATGGAGACGGGGTTGATCACTAGCACCATCAGGCTCGATCGGATCGTCATCGTCGTATCGGGCAGAACGCAGAAAGGAACGTCGGTGGACACGAGAATTGGCGATGGAGTCGTCGAGGATCTGTAGAATGGGATCTGCTTTAGTGGAGTGAAGGGCACATTGTAAATTGAGGTTGCGAGGAAGTTGGGTCCAATGAGCCCGGCAAATGGGGCATGTGACGCTGCCATGGCGAACGTTGGAGGAAATGCAAGCGAAATGGAATGCGTGGGAGCATTGAGCCGTGAATATCGCCTCGCCTGGGCTGCTACCGGAGCTGTAATTTAGAGGGTCGAGACATATGGCGCACAAATTCTGCCAGAGACATCAAAGAAAAAGTGACAACTATGCTGTAAACAGAGTATTATGTGCAATTATGTGAATAAATCCATGCGCAGCCACCTGCCAAATATTATTCAGAGGAACTCTTTTATGGCAGAAATCATTTCAGTTCAGGACTGACAGTCTTTAGCTAGCCTTATGGCCAATAATACATATTCTAATAAGCTAATCCTTTCTCCAGTACATTTTTGTTCAAGTTTTATGCTGATAATATCTTTAATCACCAACTGATAGCCAAGGGATCTCAAAATCAAAATTGCACTCTTTCAACTTCAAAAATTTATCCAATCGAAGGGTCCATCAACTGATTCCAACCTTCAGCCCCTGACTGCTACTTGGTGGAATGTGAAACTTAGCAGGCACATACTAAGATCATAGTAACCGATTCCAGGTGAAAGCAATTTAAAATTAAATGCTTGAGAAAATTGAGGAATATGTATGAAAAGATAATGTGGGCAAATATTTCAGCCTTATGGTCTTTACATGCCATGGAATCTTTCAGAGGAAATGTACCAAAAGATAACCTCTTGTTCAACATATAAGGTTTTGAGGATGAACACTGTCAGAAAGGGGAAGTGATAGCAGATTAATTAAGAGTTTTTTTTTGTTGGGTAATTAAGAGTTTCCAGCAAAGAATATTAAAAAAACTGAATATATGATTCTCCAGGAAAGGTATAACATTAATGGCAAAAGGGTACCTTATTAGCAGGACTGGTACTTGAATTGCCTTGTGATGAGATCTTTTTGCACGAAATGTTCCTCCTTTGATTTTCCGGCGGATAAGAATAATTGGGTGAATCACAAAATATCTGTAAACAAAATCGCAAAATAGATTAGAAATTAAACAAATACCCGAACCCATTTTCAGAAAACAGAAAGACAGCAGAAAGACAAATCTTGAAATTTCCCAGCTTAAAAACAGCAAGAACATCAAACCACAGCAGATTCTTGGAAATAATTTCAATTTTTTTCTTTAAAAAAGAAAAAGAAAAACATCTTTTGTAATTCAAGTTTCTCAATGTCAAGAATGCGGTTGCCAGTGTGTGTGTGTATGTGTGAATGAGAGAGAGAGTTACAGAGGTGGCAGTGGAGTTGTCAACACGCGCTTCTTGTCTGTGACAGAAAGAGCCACATGTCTGCACAAATATTTTCTTGGCGGCTTTCTTCAACTTCCACGACGCGCCACCATCTCCTCCGCCCATCTCCGCCACCTCAATCTTGTATCTACCTGTATCTACACACACACACACACAAAATACCAAAAACCAGCACCTTTCTCACTGTTGCGTGAACCAAGATTTTCACGCAAATGGACTCTTATCAGGTGGAGAAACTTACAAAAAGCTTACAATTTTTTTTTTTCATTTTTTTCATCATCATTTATTATTTCTTCTCTATAGCTCCTCCCCCACATAGTTAATGCGCACTCTCAGCCTTCTCTCTTATGATTGAGATTGATGGGGTTCTATTCTACCATCTTTATCTGGTATCCACTTTTGTGGACTGCCACTCCTGCTAACATGTTATAAATACAATCCCACTGTCCCCTTTATTTTTTTACAGGGTATATGTCAAGTGAATTTGCTTTTTACCATTTATTTTACTTTTGATTTTCCAGTGTTCGATAACGATGGTGGAGTATGGCGTGTAACAAAGTATTTCACTTTTAAACATTTTTTTCCCTTTAGTTCCCAAGAAAGGGATCTTTCCAATAAGGAAGGGTTACCATTGTCATTTGTCACCCATCCACCACTAATAGCATATATTAGGGTTTTTTAATTGAATATTGTAATTGTGGAAATGTATTATTACACAATTATAGTGGATTTGGGGGATTTAAAATTTTAGGGATGGTCGTTGTTTGTATCAACGACTAAAGCTTAGTCGTTAATGCTATTCACGACCAAACAATAATTTTTTTTAAAAAAAAATCATGTAGTAACGACTGGGGAATATAATTTTTTTTTAAAAAAAACAAATCCAGTCGTTGTTTGCATCAACGACTGGAGAATCACATAATATTCAAAAAAAGGTCAGCCGGGTGGTCAAATCCACCGACGCGAATGCCTTTTTTCCGATTGCAGTTATTCTGCAGTAACGACGACGCAGCCTTTTTTTTTTTTTAAAAAAAAATAATTTTTGGAGCCGATTTTTTGTTATAAAACCAGCAGCATCTTGCACAATCCCTACCTCCCTCTCGGCTCTCTCCCTCTCTCGTTGCAGTCTCAAATATACACGCACACAAACACCTCCCTAGCAATGCAAAGCATCCCGACAAGCGGCCCCCGCACCTTAGGTGTCCCGAGAGTATTTTTAAAGGTAAATTGTTCATATATAATAACCAATCTTGTTTTTTCTTAATAACATGAAATTTTTAATTTTTGCATGAAATTTTTGTTATAATTATGTACATGTAATTTTGTTATATTTTGCATGTTTTTTATATTGTAAGTGATTTGGTATTATTTTGCTATATTTATGTTTGTGAAGAAGATATGTCAAATTCAGATAAAATTGGAATGATTGTTCATTACGGGGGTCGAATATTAATTAAAAATGTCTATCAAGTAGCATATAGTCGTCCTGCTATTGGAGCCACGAGAATTTCCCGAACGACAAATTTGGACAATTTAATATCTATATTACATGATATTCTGGGTTTGATAGAAATCGTTATTTGTTAAAACTATCTGGTAAATACTGTGATAACAACATGTCACAAGTCATTTCAATTCATACCAATCGGACTTCGGGTTTTTCTTTGATCCTGGACATTTTGAAAATAGAATTGTAGATATCTTTGTCGAGACGGAAAAAGTGCATCGTAATGTCGTGTCTGATATCCCTTTAGAAAATGAATATCATCAATACGCATCTTACCTTATGGGGGACAGTACACTTGAAGCTCCTGTTAAGATGCAAAGAACTAATAATATTGTTGTTAATGATTTGAACACACGACCTTCCTCGAATCCGATCCCTAATGTTGATAGATTATTCGAATCTAACCTCGATGATCGCGGGGCTCATGAAATTTTAAATTAACCGAGCGAAGATGGTACAGGCGATGAAAATGACACAGAGGATAATGAAGATGAAGATGGTGATACTTTACACCGATTTACAACCTATTGGAGGTGGCAATAAATCACAACATGTCATGGATTCCGCATGTGCACCATATAGAGACATACTTTTTTTAATGGATGAAATGTACAGACTATTGACACCTCGATTTTGACTCTTCAACATAAGCATCGGCCTAAGGATGTCTATCTGAGGATGTGGATAATGTTCTTTCGTACGTCGTCTTGGGGATTTTTTGGAGTTTTAGGATGGTGGATGGGTTGGTGTTGCATCCTCGTGTTTTAGCCATATTATATCGATGGGATTTCTACGGAGTTGCTCATTGTGGGTCGATGATTACCGATTGTCATCGACACAAAGACTAGTAGAGAGATGGAGACTAGAGACACATAAATTTCATTTTCATATTGGTGAGGCTACAATCATGTTACGGGATGTTGCTATCATTTGGGGATTACCTATTGAGGGTGATGCAGTGGTATCTAATGATCTCCGGTGTACTAAGTCGCAGTGGGCAGATTATGTTCATCAATATTTAGGGTTTAGACCTCATTTGCAAAATGACTTTAGAAATAAGTCGGCTATCTTAATTACAACACTTCGTAATCACTTTGAGGGGATATACATTGGGAATGACACACCTAGGGTTCAGGTTGAGTAGTATGCCCGAGGGTGTGCCTTGATTTTGTTAGGTAATTTGATGATACGAGATACCACTGTTAATAGCGTATCATTACTATATCTGCAACACTTTGAGGATGTTGGGACGGCTGGGAGGTTCAGTTGGGCTAGTGATGTGTTATCTTTTTTGTATCGTCAGTTGTGCAGTGCTTCTGAGACACAGAAGCACACTATAGGTGGATCCATGGCGTTGTTGTAGATTTGGGCTTGGTCTCGCATTTCAAGTATCGTGCCTCAGCCAGTACGATTTATGATATCGATGGGTCCTATGATTGTTGATGATGAGCTTGAGTTGCCTCTGCCGCATGCGGTCTAGGTATTACATGTTTCTTTTTTTTTTGCATTTTTGTTATATCTACATGTTCACAATGATGTATTTTACTTATTCAATTATTTGATTTATTTCAGATGAGTACAACATTACAACTTTACTCATACTGCTAGCCACTCAGTACGGATATATAGGGAGATGTTTGATCGGTTAACAGAGGCACAAGTAAGTGTTTAAATTATTTCTAAAATAAGTGTTTAAATTAATAATAATGTAAATTCATTTTTTGGGCAGTGGACTTGGGAACCATATGACTTGAACTCGCCCGATATATCTATTCTTGGTGAAAGATGCCTCACAGATAATTGGATGAGCCAGTGCCCACTTATTATATATGCCACAATGGAGATACACCATCCTAATCGAGTGACCCATCAGTTTGGTATACGACAGGGTATACCAGAGGCTATATCACATTCACATGAGATGTTACACGACGTAACTCGTAGGGGGAGAACTAGAGTGGCATGGTCGAATTACCATGATGGTTGGGTAACGTATTGGCAGAACAGAGTTACTTCAAGAATCCAGGGCTTCCAGATTAATGGTGGTAGTAGTATAGAGGAAGGATACATGGAGTGGTATCGTCGCATTACACGACTACGTATTACTCCATCACATCTTGATATGAAGATGCGATACCAACCATCAGATATTACAGCTCACGATGCCATTGTAAGATTATTTATATATATAATGTTTGCATCTAATTATGACATTCAAAATTACTTATATACAAAACTATATTTACTTTCAGAGTAACTGGATGAGACGATTGAGGCTTGGTGCAACACATGCGACAAATGACGATCCAGAGTCATGGCCACATCTATGGAGAGTTGTTATGGATATCAGTGATGAAATGGAGAAACATATTCGCTCGTCTCAAAACACTACATCACCTACTGGACAGGAGGGCCCTGCTGAAGATACCACGACGACCACTCAGTACATGCCTACACATTTGCACCCCCTGATATACACATAGCTGGTCCTTTGAGATCCACACCTCAGATGTATCTCGGTAAGAATATTAATACTAATTCATATACATTTGTAGATATATGTTTCATGTGTCATGATATTTTGATCTTATTTTCAGATATGGTTGGTCCATCTCATGGGTATGGTGGAGATTATTACGTTCCCCAGTATTCACAGACAGACACATATTTTTTTACGCCTCCAGTTAGTGGACCATCATGGACATTATATACATCACTTCTACAGTCCGATATTGGCATGTCATTCCAATATTTCTCAGGTTTTGATCAATTCGGATTTAGACGCCCTGAATTTCATACATCGTCTGTTGTATTTCGCCCGGTTAGCACTTAGCAGTGCCAGTACCACACATGATGATGATGATACATAGTCTGTTCAAGCGAATGAGCATGTAGATACATCTAGACGTAGAAGTATACGTCAGATACAACATCCTAGATGTGGCACTTTGGGGCATAGATATTAGGATTTTTATTGTGTCAAGACAAATATTGTATCATCCTATTATTGTGTATTCTCTTGGTATTTAGATTTCACCTCAATATTAACCAAGACAGAAGTATTTTCGATTCACGATTATTATTAACGAATAAAAAAATCTACTTGTAACACACACATTTTTTTAATTCTAATTTTTAGCCGTTAATTTGATTAATGACTATAGAATTAACTGATTCTCTAGTCGTAAATCAAATCAACGATTGGAATGAGTTTTTTTTTAAAAAAAATATTCTCCAGTCGTTACTGCCATTAACGACTGGAGTGGGTTTTTTTCTATAAAAAAAGCGTTTAGTCGTTAATGCAATTAACGACTAAGCTTTAGTCGTTTTTCGCATCAACGACTATCTTTAGAATTTTAAAACTTCTCAAGTTCACCACAATTGGGTAACAATTTCCCCCACATGCAATATTTAGTTAAAAAAAGCCCATATATTACTAGTAATGCAATTTAGATGCTTTGTTTTAAGGTAAATTGCAATTTTAGTCAAGTAACTGTAGGTGTTTGCAAAAAAAAAAATTATATTTTCAAAAAGTTCTCGACTTCAATACTTTGGTGGTCGAAATCGGAAAATTTGCAAAGCAAAAATACATGTGGATTTTTCGGCCAATTTTCTTATTATCAGTGAACAACGATCCAAATCGAGAACTATTTGAAAATTATAGGATCTTTTTGCAAATTGTGATTTCGCCAGGACTATTTTTACTAATCCCCTATAGATACATGATTGAAAATGCAATTTACCCATTTGTTTGAATATGATATTTCATATTTTATTATTATTATATATATATAGTAACACATATAAATAAGCATATATCAATGAGATAAAATAAAAATAAAAAATTAAATTTTCAGGAGGATCTACCAATAAATCAATAATGACAAATGGATCTTGTTTTACTTTTTCATAACTTGGTAAATCAATGAAATCTAATTGAACTTGAAAATTGAGTGCATATAAAAATGTTTAGCCCAAGTGTCAAAATATGTACTCTGTTAAAACAACTAATTTGTCTTATGTTAAAACTTTTATTTTTCCTTGTATTCATACTTGCAGACAAGACTTTAGTAATGGACAAACACAAGACGAGCAAAAGAAAGAGGCAAATGTAGCAACTCCGGACACTGTTGTCTCTCGAATCTAACGGCATTAAAGTTTTCTGTGCATCTTCTTATTTAATAATGCCAACTCCAATCCAACTTCAAATACCACACTATAACACCAAATATGTAAAAAAGCATCTCCAACCTAACTCTAAACACTACACCAAATTTGGTGTATTCATTTACACCAAATTTGGTGTAATACAATATCCCCCATTTGCCCTTCAATTCTCTTCTATTTCAAATTTATATTCCAATTGTATCCTCATTTTATATATAATTAATTTATATAATATAGGTCTAATAATTAATTAATATTTTTTATAAATAATAATAATAATTAATAAACAATGATAATTTAAACTAAAGAGATGCTAATATTAATTGTAATATTTTTTAATATAATTAATTAATTTAATATTAATTAAGTATATCTTTTAGTTAATTACATTAATAGTAATAAATTATAAGTAAATAAAATAATTGTATAAATGCATAAATTTGCTTACTATAAAATGAATAATAAAATATTCATTTGGTGTGAGATTTGGTGTAATGGGTTGGAGATGGTTTTGACAAAATTACACTAAAACATCAAATTTGGTGTAGTTTTTACACCAAATTTATTGTTATGGGTTGGAGATGGTCTAACTATTAACAAATTAAATTTTGTTCAAGATTTAAAATGTCTAATAATCACAATATTTAATATTATGATGTTTAAAAGTCCCGAAAATGAACAAATTTCATTTTCCTAATATGGCCCAAAGGCGCATTATTCACGGGCGGATGGGTACCACCAACCATGACTCGTCTTTCTACTTTCAAATTTGAAATAGAGGGATAAGCGATAAAAACCTGACCCGGCCTCTAAATTTTTTAAAAGAAAGCTAAAAAATTAGAATTTGATTAATTGTATTATGAATTTAGAAAGTGATTTAACTAAGTAAAACAATATACCGAATTCACATTGTTGCTTGAGTTTGAGTCACTTTGGCACTTTGTGTAGATGAACTAAAAACAGATAACACATGTTAAGCTTTGGGATGACTCATGGCTAAGACCCTCCAATGTTTAATAAGTTAGTTTAGATTGTGAGGTAAATAAAGTAAGAGAGTGAAATAATTAATATAATATTAAACTTAACCTCTTTGGAATGTATGCTCGACTTTTTATAATTTACCTTATCATATCCGTTCAATTAGTGCCACATGGCATATTTTTGGCATATATAGTAATTTCAAAGAAACCAACGTATAGGTGTAGCTCCGAGCTCGGGAGGGATCAGATTAGATTGGGTACGAACCTGGATAAAAGTTACGCGGATCCCGTCCTCATAAAACAGTTTTAGGGTATTCTAGAGGTTAAAGTGATAAAACCACTTTATTAGTTTATCATAAAGAAATTGAACATGGAACAAATTCAAACTTTTGAATACCAAACCGCATTGTGTGAAATTTGATTTTGCAAAGGACCCAATGTCATAAAATATTGAAATTGAGAAAACGGGTGCATAATAAGCTGTTTTTCCTTCTCTGGAGGGAACTAGTTAATAGTGATACCCCAAATTTTTATTTATTTATTATGTACCAATGCGAAGGTTTCGTGTAATCCGTAGTTCCATACTGATCACGATTTCGTCTCATAAATGATGGATTTTGAAAAATATATATATATATATATATATATATATGGGAGAATCCAATGAGACCATATTTTATGGTGAGACAAAGATAACTAATCTCAACCCTCCAATATTTACATCAAAGGTTAGGAATAATTTGAGATAATAATACATTAACCATTTAATTAAATCGCAGAAAAGACTAAAATTGCCAAACAACACATGTGGGGACCATCCAAATATGGAATCGATTATGGGGGAGAGAATCATCTGGGGAGAAAGAAAATCACGCATGTGCTTTGCGTATGCAAGATCTTGTATATTTAACATATATTTTCTTTGTATACTTAACACTTTTATATCTTTGTATGTTTAACATAAATTTCTGCATATTAAAATTGTCAAACAAAAACATGTGGGACCGTGAATTAAAGAATCAAGTATAGAAAGAGAGAGAATCACGCTCATTAACATGTGGGGACCGTGAATTAAGTAAATCGAGTTATAGAGAGAGTACCACGCTCATTATTATATCTTTGTATATTTAACATATATCTACTTGTATATTTAACACTATTATATCAGTATGTCAACATATATGTAATACATATTAAAATTGTCAAACAAAAACATGCGGGGATTAAGGAATCGGGTAACAAGATTATTCTCGGGCATACCAATAATTACGGTATACCAAATCAATTAACTAAATTATTATACGAAGAAACTATGTCTAACTATACAATAAAATCGGACTATGTATACAATAAACTATGTCTAACTATACAATAAAATCAGTTATTCATACAAGAAACTATGTCTAACTATACAATATAATCGACTATCTATCCAAAGAAATTATGTCTAACTATACAATAAAATTAGACTATGTATACGATCGCCCTCGACGCTATTTGTTCAATTTTTCTACCTCTTTTAGCCATGATTAACAAAACACCAGGACCGACACAAAAACCAAAAAAAAAAAGTGTCGGGCGAGAATATATAAAAAACATACGGTGAAAATTAACTAAATAAGCATCAAAACACATATAAGTATACATCAAAATCCTCCTAATGTTTTCAAAAACCATAAACCATCTTCTTCAACAAAAACAAAACATATAGAAAGCCAAAAAAAATATTGAAAAGAACACGACCTATCACTTCTAAGCCCCAAAACCACGCGATACAAAAAAAAAAAAAAGCAAAATAAGAACAAACAAAAAAAAAGGAAAAAATCACTTGGAGAATTTGAAGGGATCATAAAATCGAAGAAACAAAAATAAAAACCGAAGTCCAAAGACAAGGAGAGTGAAAGATGGGTTTCTCTTATCTTTGTCCTTTGACGCTTGAGATTTCCCGTTAAAAACCCATTTGCCCCTATTAGCTTTCAACATATGCTTGAGAGGAAACGAAGCGGCACGCGCCGATGGTACGTCGGTGGTGGTGCGACAAAGAGAGAGGGGATAATCGATTTGGGGAAATTACCAATTGGTGGTGAAAACTACTAATAAAAAAATGACCAACATGTCCTTATTTGATTTAAAATAAGAAAATAAAGGCCACTAAATCAACCAAATCTAAATAATCTAAGATTTTAAATTTCTCGACGTAATTAGTCCACATTGTCTTACCTATGAAATATGGTCTCATGTGATCCAATTTCTATATAATATATTTATATATATAGAATTTGGTTCAAATGAGACCACCCCTCCCTAGATGAGACAAGATGGACTCATCTTACCCATTGATCTTAAAAATGAAGGGATGTGATTAATTCAGTTTTTTTAATTATTTCCTAATTTTCGCTGATTTTAAGGGTAAGGTTGTAATTTTGTAATTCAAATTAGTGGTCCCAGCGGGTTTTATGGGCTGAGATTGAAACTGCCGGATTTTGTGGCGGAATTCAAGGAAGCTGTTTTCTTTCTAAATATTTTTATTTTACAGTATATTTAGGGTTCTTCTACTGCATAATTAGATATCAAATAATGCATATTTAGTTGTTTTGTTGGCACTGTTTTACGAAAACAAGACATTATTGAATATAACGTACTGCATATTTCGTTATTCTTAGACTGCATAAATAGGTTCAATGTAATGTATATTTAGTTATGAAAATGAGGTGTTGCTTTTGGAAATTATAAAAAAGGGATGTTACGTAATGTACTGCATATTTAGTTATTCCACACTACATAGATAATTTCTAGATAATGCATAGTTAGTTGATTTTGTTGCATAGTTTATGACGTCTTGCATGGTTGCGTATACTATTCTACATATTAGTTTTTTTACGATGCATAGATAGTTTTCGGATAATGCATATTTAATTGATTTTTGTTGCATATTTTCAAATATGTAATATCCTCTGAGATATATGCATCGTTTCATAAGTATTTATACATCATTTCATAAGTATCTATGCATCGTCTTATTCGTGAAAATTGCGGTTTTTAAGAGTTGATGTTAATGGATAGTTTCGGGTTCTCCATCGATGTCTACACCATTGATGCCGTTGGGTAGATTTTTTCCACGATTGATGATTCATCATGCATTATGTTTCAAACATAAGCGTATCTTCTTCTTCCTTTTTTTATTTTTTTCTGATTCGAGTTCTTCAAATTTGCGTTAATGGTGGAATGTGTGAGAGAGAGAGACGTGAGACAGGGAGAGAGAGAGATATAGAGAGAGAGAGGCGTGAGAGAGAGGGAGGGAGAGAGACACGTGAGATGAGAGATGCATGAGAGAGAAAGAGATTTGATTCCATTTTTGTAACTACCTTATTATGTTATTTTACCCTATTACCCTTATGTTGATTAAATTAATGTTTTAATATAATTTTTATCCATTAAATCACACTCATTGATTAATAGTGATGGATGGTTGAGATTAGTCCATTGTGTCTCACATAGAGACATGGTCTCACTTGATCCTCCCTATATATATATATATATATATATATATATATATATATGATATGGATCAAATAGGTCCTCCTTGGGGTGAGTCCATGGGGACACATCCTAACCATAGATCAACAATTTTGGGTGGTCCAGATTTTTAGGGCTTTTTTATGTTTATTTTTTTGTTTCAGCAATTGAAAAGTGTAGGGTGGTAATTTGGCACTTTAGAATCAGTTACTAAGATTTCATTTCCTCTTTCACGCGATTTCACCCACTCTTCACGCACACTCTCTCTCCAGCGTTTGGTTTCAAAAAAATTCTCTATTGCTTATGTAGTACGGGGTTCCGCTTATGTAGTTAATGTATCGTGATGCATGTGTAGTGTATGTTCATTGCTTATGTAGTATATGATTATCGCTTATGTAGTATGGGTTTGTTGCTTATGACTTGCTTATGTAGTTAATGTATTCGTGGTGCATACGTAGTGTATATTCGTTGCTTATGTAATATAGACTTTTGCTTATGTAATATGAGTTTGTTGCTTATGACTTGCTTCTGTAGTTAATGTATCCGTGGTGCATACGTAGTGTATATTCGTTGCTTATGCAGTATAGACTTGTTGCTTATGTAGTATGAGTTTGTTGATATGACTTGCTTATGTAGTTAATGTATTCGTGGTGCACACGTAGTATCGGATTGTTGCTTATGTAGTATGAATTTGTTGTTTATGACTTGCTTATATAGTTAATGGTATATAAAAGCACCATGACACATCTACACAAGCAACAAATTACATCTTCATAAGCAAACTTGAATCAAGTCAAGCTCTAGCAACTATGACAAATTTATCGCAATATTTTCACACAATAGTGCGTTGAAGAAGAATGATGAATGATTTCTCACAGTAGTTTGTTGAAGAAGAAGAAAGATGCGATTTGTTCACGTTGAATTTGATGTGAGATTTACATAGATTGAGTGATCATAATGTGAACAGAATTCCATGAATATTGGGTAATTTTGTAGGATGACTAATTTACCCATTTCTCTAATTACCAACATTTAATCTGAATTTTTAGCTCTAAAATCACAACCATTGAAAAATCTAGATATATGGCTAGGATTGGTCCCTATGGACTTACCCTATGAGTTGGTCTCATATAACCCTCTCCATATATATATATATATATATATATATATATATATATATATAGTGGCGCTATTCATACCCCAAAATTGATGAATACATCCACCTTCTAAATACACACCCACCCATTTTTTAAAATATAACATAGTTATTAAATACACCACTCATAATTTCCCATTTTACCCTTATACTATTTTCGCCCCAAATAAACCCAAAATGATACATCCCAAGGGACGCGACGGTGACGGGAGAAGTTCTGGCAATCTTCTAAATTTCAAATTTAATATTTTACTTTAATTTTGTACTTATAGTTGGATTAGTTTAGGTAATTGTGTGGCATAAGTATTCGGTAATTGTATTTGGTTTGGATTCTGAGTTACAATTTTTTTCCTAGTTTTATCCGAGTTTGGGGAAGAAGACGATGGATGACTTTAGGTAATGGTATACTCGATCGTACCACAAGGCATAGTCGAATTACTTTTTGATCGTGCCTTATGGCACGATCGAGTTGCAACTCTACGATCGTGCCATCGTGCCACATAAAGACGATGACACGACCAAGCCGCACAATGCGATTGTGCCGAGTGTCGCATTTTTGTTATTAAACAACAAGTTTTAAATTATAAAAATGAGTAAAAATAGAAAAATAACACACTTTAAGTTGTAAATTAAGGAAATGCTTATATTATTCGACACAATTAATTTTTTGTTGTCCATTTGCATCAATGTAGGTGTTTGAAAATCTATGGTTAAAAAAAAAAAAAAAAAAGTTTGACTTTTTGCAAGAATGTGGGTGGATATAAGGAAGATGGGGTGTATTAGAACTTCTTTATGTAAGTAAAGGTATCATAGTCTTTTAAACTAATGACATTTTTGAAATTATATGGAGGTGGGTGTATTTATCAATTTTGGGATGTGAGTATCATATATATATATATATATATTTCACATTAAGATCCTTCAATCAAAATTCAAAACAAAATAGAGTTTCAAGTTCTCATAATTAATTTGTGTTTGACCGGGCGTAGCAAGGATCCCACTTTTTTATCCCGTTTTTCTATGAAAAAAAAAAATAAAATTATATAGATTTTTAAGGGGTAAAAATAGTTGAGCTAAAGGAAAAAATTTTGGGCTAGGAGTAACCACACGGGATGGCTACGCCCTATGTTTGACTAAATGATGCGGAACTAGTTGTTGAATAGTTGAAGGTATGTATTGGACCGCAATATATTAAATGGTAAATGATAAAATTGCAAATGACGTAGCTTTCGAAACGAGGTTCAATTTTCTATTTATAGTTAAAGCTCATTTCTCAAATGAAACGATGAGATGGTTCAAACACAACAATTTTTGCTACTAACATAAGGTATTCATGCTCGAAATTCCTCCGTTTAGTCTTTTTCTGGCCCATTTTAGTTTCCTAGACAGGCTTTTAAGATTTTCTTTGCTTTTTAATTTTGATTTATTTTAGGGTCTTGGCTTCCTTTCAATACATTTTAGATCTTTATTTCGAGTTATTGAATCATAATTTCACATTATCAATAAAAGTTTTCTTTCTTTTAAAGCGTATTTGTCTTTCAAATTATCATTCGTCCGTGTCACTAAAATACATTTGGTATGGCATAAAAGGAACAATTTCGAGTCCGATAGAAAAGAATGATGAGCTTGATCAAATTGGTGAAAAGATTAAAACAAAAATAAAAAATAGAGGACCGTTAGGATTTGAATTTCAAGTTTTTGATTTTGGCATCAATTCTATAACAAATCACAATGATGGCTTGTGGTCATGCCCCGTTTATTTCCAACTTTAAACTCTAGCGCAAAGATAATCAACTAGTGTTCTAAAAAGTGCTAGACGCTAGTGGACGGCCGAGGCGATTGGGACCTATCGCCCAGGCGAAGTCTTGCGGGATAGGCGGGGTTAGACGGAGCCTAATCGAAAGAGTAATGTAGGCGGACAAAGGAGGCTTACCTAGTGGGGACTAATTGGGGTTAAGAGAGAATTTTTAGAACGAGTGTAATGAACACAAAGCGAAAAATATATTCCTCAAAAAAAAAAAGGAAGAAGAATATATATATGTGTGTATGTATATAGCCGTGGGGTGGGGATACCAAAATTCATTGCTTCCTCCCACATTTGTATTCTAATTTGGGGTTGGGGACTACCTAAAAGAGGGGAGTAGTTAGAAAGTCATTATATGATGTTCGTGATTATAATTATGATTGAATATCGTTATTATTTATTTTTTTCGATTAAGTACTAAAAGGAGCCAAATTTTGTGTGATCCAAATTATTCATTATAGTCGTGATTTGGAAGTTATTTTGAAAATTGATGGGCCAACGTGTTTGAAAGATTAGACCCATCGTTTCCACAATCAATATATTATGTATGGTAGTATTAGTCGCGAGACTCATTCATGGACTAAGCACATTTTGAGTGTCTTGTCTTTCTTCCACTTAATCAAAATCATTTTCAAAATTGATTTGGTGGAATTTTTTTTAGTACAATGCAAATAGTAGAGGAAGAGACACGTGCACTCATATAGAATCGAACCCGCATCAATTATTGTGACAAAGACAAACTCTATTATCAAGCACAACATTAATCCCAATTTGGTGGAAATCTTAGTTTACTCGGTTTGGGGTAATTTGAATTTGGAATGACATGAAGTAACAACTATCAAGACACATTAAGCTCGTTGCAATGACCCCCAAATAAAATCCTCTATTTAAGTTAGTTCACATCATGAGATCTTAGGGGCATTTGGATGGGGGAATTTGGGATGAGATTTGGGATGAGATTTGGGATGAGGGATTTGCAATCTTTAGCTAAATTCATACATTTGTTTGACATATAAATCCAAATCAATGAATTTCAAAATACATATTTAAGTTTTAGTTCATTTTCAAAGGATTTCAAATCCCTCCCAAAACCTAGTCATTTGAAATCCATTCTTTTTTTTCCCTTTATGCTCACTTGCAATTTACACACACTTACACACATCGCAATATTTACATACAATACACACACTACACACATTTACACACACCGCACATATTTACACACACTTACACACACACGCACATATTTATATACAATACACACATTTACACACACTTACATAAAGCGCACGCATTTATATACACTCACACTTGTACTACACACACACACTCACACATACTCTCTCTCACATATTCACACCGCACTATCTTCACATACACATACTCACACATTATAAAAGTTATTTCATATTTTTATTAGTGTATAAAATTATAATTATTTATAAAATAATAAGATTATATCTTTTATTTTTATTTATTAAATGTCAATTAAGAAATGAATAGAGCTTCTAAATTTTTTTATCAAATTTACGATAGGTTTGAAATCCCTACACAAATTCACATCATCCAAACAAGAGGTGAATTTTAAATCCAAGGAGTTTGAAATCCATTCATTTGAAATCCTTTAGAATTTCAAATCTCTCAGTCCAAATGAACTCTTAGTGAATTGAAATGTGAACTTAGCATTTGGAATACTGATGTTTATTCGTGTTCGTAAGTCTAACAATGAAAAAACGAAGCGTAATAAGCAACATGTCACATAAGCTACTCAAATCAAACTGGTCGGCCCAATTTGCGTTCAAGAATTGAGTTAGTGCTTAAGGAGGAGGCCCATGATCCATGTGGTCTTGGGTTCAAGTCCGTGGGGACACTTTTAACTAGTTGAACAATTATCATTGTAGTCTTGCTTTCAACAGCAAAGTGAGAGTTCGAATCCCACTAGAAGTTAGAAGGAGGCAGTGTGACATTACATTCCTTGTGCGGAGAAATGTACAGACTTTATTAGAAGAGCAAATGGTGGGATTTACTCACTTGGGATAGAGATAGACTTTTTTGACATGTAGGATTAAAAACATAGTTTTCTACCCACTTTTGGGGTTCTTTTACCACAATACCCTTGAGGCTTTAAATGCAAGCCTTTAAAGTAGGTAAGTTGTATTTCTCTCTCTTGTTAAATACATACATACATACGATTTGCCCTCATTTGCTTTTCATTTTTTTCTCTCTCTTCTTCTTCTTCAGAATATCAAGAAGTTCTTTTTGGTCTTTCGTAATCAAAATAGCACCAAAAAATCGAATAACAAGGTAATGTTGCTTCTCCTCTTAGTTACTTAACCTTGCTTAAATTGTTGAAGACCAATATATTTACAAGATATGTAAAATATATCGTGAAATGTGAAAATTTATGTTTCTAAGATGCACTGTGCACGATATATCGTGCCTATATTGGGCACGGGCACAATATCGTGCACAATATAGGCACGATATATCGTGCCTCGATAAAAATTGGCACGATATGTTGTGCCCTATATTGGGCACGATATCGTGCTTATGCCCAATATAGGCACGATATATATCGTGCACAAGAAAAAATAGGCACGATATATCATGCCCTATATATCGTGCCTTCGTTAAAATTAGGCCCTTTTTTCTTTAATATTTTTCTATATTTCTTGTCGTAGATGAACTCGGCTATGTTGTTGTTCGATTTGGGGGTCATTGGGAAGGTTTAGAATATAAAAATGGTGAAGAAGAAATTGTACGTATTAAACCGGGCAAAATGAATTATAGTGAAATATTGGAGGAGGTTTATGGTGTTGTTGAAGTTGATAGGGGCATATACAATTGTGTAATGCATGCTATTGTAGATATTTCTAGAAACAAACTTGGGAAGTTGAAGTTGGAAAACGACGATGACATTGAAAGTGCGTTTGAGAACACCGAGTTACCAGTTGTTTTTGTAACACCGAAAAGAAAAAGGATGGGTGAGACTAGTTCGCCTAATGTATTAGGAAGTCGATGGGGCATAATCGAGTTGAGAATGTTGAAGGTCAACAAGGTGTTGGTGGAAGTTTTATGCAACTAATAGCTACTCGAATGATATTTCAACAGCTTATTGGGCCTAATTATAAATTGTATCACGAAGAAGATTAAGAGGAAGCATGTGCAGGAGTCGATTCACGAAACCCCAATATAAGTACGATATATCGTGCCTAATTATATTGGGCACGATATCGTGCCCAATATTTGTGGATTTCTTATACTTCCATTTCGATTATGGTTTATTGTAAATTTTTGTGGATTTATTATCGCCATTTGGAATCCTACACATTGAAAAATATTTATAAATTAACAAGTATCATTTATTAAGTTTAAAGTAAAATGCGAGACACATAATAAATAAACTAACAGAAAATATCGTAGATACAATCCTATAAGTTCCCACTTGCTTCTCATGAGGCTCAACCCCAAGAAAGCGGGGATCGGTTTGTAGTATGGACATGTATGCATTTATATCTGTACATAAATGAAAGAAATCAATATTAATCAATATGAAATATATAAAATATTCATCAACAAAAAATAATACAAAAATTTAAGAAACTTACATCATTCTCCAACCTAGATTGGATCCGCCAATTCCTTAAAAAATGATGGCCCAACAGAAGAGTACAATAGCCCCACGTTCCTCCCGCATTGGACCTCAAATATTAAGACATTGCACTAATATAAGATGTTAAGACTAAGACGACAAGACAAATGCAAAAATCTTTAATACTTACTCTTGATGAGACTCTAAGAAGCGGGTATACTCCCTCTTCCTCGGGTCCACTTGCGAGTACTAGGATCCCCGAATGGGCTGCGAATGAGGCGCGACGGCTTCCTATCCCGAACCTGGATGAAGGGAGTAGACGGAGAGAGGCGCAAGCTGGAGAGGGCGCTTGTGGACTAAAGACCATGAGTGTCGGAGAGGGAGCTCGAATAGCGAGGACCAATGGCCTCGGAATCGTGGTGACACTCGTGGTCGCGGGGAATGTACTAACACGGGCAGAATATGAGTAGACAATGGCGGAAGAAAAGTCGACCTTTGTCGGAGAAGGAGTCGACACACCTGAAGAGTAGTTGAGACAGCGGACGAGGAGTCGACATCACCAAGAGGAGTCGTCTCTCTTAGAGGGGTGATCGTCGATGTACGATGTGGCATCGACGATGGCGCGTGGCCGAGATGATCGCTCGGATATCTCTAATCGCCATGCACGAAGTCATCGTACTAATCAATATATGGGAACATACGCTAATCAGTAAGTCAAGCGGCTACGATAATCTAGAGGGGGTGAATAGATTATCTCCGACTTTTCGATTTTGCCCTCTTTTTGAAACAAATACGCCAAAACAATAATAAAGGTGCGGAAAGTAAACAACACACATCGATTATAGAGCTTCACCCCACCTAGGGACTACGTGCTCTACCACCCCAGTATATCCAGGGATGGGTTTCGAAAAAGAAAAAGAATTTTATTAATTACCACAATTAATACAAATTCAACTTACAACAACACCTTCCTCAAGAGCACCACACTTTTCTTCAACACCACCTTTGAGATTACCATAATCTCTCTTGAAGATTACCACAATCTCCAACGGCACCTTGTGAAGATTACCACAATCTTCAACCTTGAAGAATACCAAATTCTTCAACACCTCGACAAGAAGATTACCACAATCTTCTTACACCTAACACCTAGATCACCCAAGTGTGTTCTTACCCACACGAACACTCACAAGGATATCTTGTGTTGAATGATTACCCAAAAATTCAAGATTACAACTCGATAATGAATTATACAATATGAGTGCAAGTGTAATCAAGAATAGCCTATACCTCAAGAATGTGAAAGTGATAAGCTAGGCAAATTACAACAAGAATAATGACAATATAAGACCAAGTGTTTGCTTGAGTATTTCTTGTTGTGTTGTATTGTTCTCTCTTTTTGTTGTGCTCCAAATCTTCCTCTATTTATAGAAGATGATTGATACTTGATAGACTCCTCTTGGAATCTGATATCTACAAAAAATTGCAATCAAAATCAAGATTATAGCTGTTAGAAATCAATCCCACAATTTAGGGAAAAGTCATCACGCACAACGGTTAGAATTTTGTTGTCAAACTTGAGGAGGCGACGGTCGCGCAGAAATAAGATTTGAAAAGAACACAACAAAAATCACACGGGAGAGGTCCAGGGGTGGTCGGCCAGGTCGCCAAGGGGTGCGACCGGTCGCCCCCTAGGTGGACCGGTCCCCCTGACCATTTTTGAGAGTCCCGTGAGTTCTGTTTCAAGAAACTCATTCCCAGGTACCGGTCGCCTTCTAGGTCGACCGGTCGACCTCCGAAATGAAATGTTGTCCGATTTTTGTCGAAAATAAACCTCAAGAAATACTCCGAAAAATTAGTAATAACATTTTAAACCGATCGGGAGTATTTTGACAACATTTAGGAACCTTGTTTTGATGTAAAAACTTATTAACACAAAATCATCAAAAGTGTTGTCCAATATAAACTCCAAGAAATACTCCGAGAAATAGTAAAAATATTTTAGACCGATCGGGAGTATTAGGACAACATTTAGAAACATAGTTTCGATGTAAAAACCCATTGACACAAAATCATTAAATGTGTTGTCCAATTTTGTCTAAAATAAACTTGAAGAAATACTCCGGAAAATATTAAAACTATTTTAAATTATTTAGGAGTATTTGGACAACCTTTTAAAAACATTGTTTTGGTATAAAAACAAAATCATCAATATCATGATAAAACCATTTATCAAACAATCTCCCCTTTTTGATGATTACAAACCAAAACAATTTTAACGAGGTCGATTTCAAAACAAAACAATTTTACCGGTTAAAAAGAACTATCAGTTGCCAGAGCGACAACATTCCACGCAATATAATCGCAAGGATGGGAGTATAGATATTAAACATAAATAGCAAAAGCTCCCCTATCAATATGCACAACAAGAGTAATGTAAAAGCAATCAACCACAAGCTAAAAGCTTAGCTTTTACATATTGATCTTAAGTACAAGAGCTTATTAGCTCCCTGTCAACAAAACATCATTAGACAAGTATATAAGTCCATAATACAACAAATGGACTAAGTATAATCCACAACTTATGGCTTTAAGAAGCCATAGCTTATAGCTTCTTTCGAGCTTATTTTAGATTTTATGAGCTAATAAGCTTATAACCTGTTTCTCCCCTTTGGAATCATCAAAAAGAATGTTAGCACGATAAAAACATCATATAATCATATCAAAGTGCGCAACTAAACCGATGTATCGAGCTATTTGAACATTGAAGCTTATAGACTAAATAGAGGGAAAAGTCGATCATACGACTTGTAGAAGCTTATGAAAACTCATTTGATTAGCAAAACATGATCTCTATAAATATATAAGACTTTTGAAATCGAGAGAATCATGTAGGTGATGAATTTTTCATTGAAACGTTTTATCGAACACTTGGCGGGCGTCAAAAATTGAAGAGGATATATAAAGCCCTTGTAAATGTAATCAAACCAAGTTTTTCATCACCAAAAGAAATTTTACAAATATCATCCATCAACAATTATCATGCTCAACACAAATATATAAGAATTGCATCAAGAAATATACATATATAGGCAAGTTCTCAATGGTTCAACCCAATTGAGATACGAGAGTAGAATTCTTACCATTCAATCGGTAAAGACGATCAATGATGATGATAATCGAGCTAGATAATCCCCAAAATATGAAATTTATGCAACAAAACTCATTTGGAGTGAATTGTGCGTGCAAATGACAAAGGGGTCGAAATAGAGGAAAACCTGTGAAAATGAGAAAAGCGAGGACGTAATGATTTTAACAACAAAAACTAGCTGGTCGATCGGTTGGAGGGTAGGTCGAGTGGTCGACCTCCCTTAAACCGGTACCTAGAGCAATCTGTTATAGTGTTGTCCGAATTTTGATCCAAAATTCGATTTATCGCCCCTAAGTTTTAAAAAACGTGCAAAATGCAAACGTAGACCTCATTCCATATAAATTATGTCATAATCAAGCTCGAAATAAGGTAAAAGACTCGGCGGTAAATGGTTGAAAAAAATGTCCACGAGTTATCCTTGAGACGGAATTAAACACATCTCAAATTTTCGTTTAAGAAAACGCAATCCCTTAGAAAAAGATATCGAATCTTAATATGTTTAGTTCGATTATGGTGAACCATATTTTGAGAAATTATAATTCGGACTTGTTATCCCAAAAATATAAACATTTTTAAAGACTATGGATAAACAAGCCAAAAGAAGAAGTGCCATTTAAATATTTGAAAATTTCTTTTAACGGCACTTTAATAAGATTCGTTGGGATTGTTTTTGAGCTCGAGCATATAGACATAAGGCATATGGAATGTCGAGTCTATGGGAGAAATAAAAGTGAATGAACATACCTCAAATATGTTTGTCGACCGATATGCCTTCCTCAACCTTTGTCAATCTTTACATGGTAGTCATAGAGGTTGAGATGGTTCTTTCTTATTCAATGTCTCACTTCTTCTTTTGTATACTTTGAGTGTGGAATATAACCACCTTCTTGGCATTGTTGAACTTGGATTCCAATGAAGAAATTGAGCTTCCCTCATCATGATCATCTTAGGTTCACCTTGCATTGACTTAGAAAAATATCTTGCACAAATATTCATAAGTAACACCAAAGATTATTTCATCAACATAAATTTGTACAAGTAAACATTCTTGCCCTTTTTTCAAAAAAACAAAGAAAGTAGATTAACTATACCTCTTGTAAAATCATTTTGCAAAAATAGCTAAGTCTATCAAACCATTGGGGTGCTTGTTTTAAACATAATAAGGCCTTTTATAAAAATCATTTTGGCCTATAAAAATCTTTCAAACCCCAGTTGATTTACATAGACTAGAATAAAAACCGTTTAGAAAATTGGATTTAACATCCATTTGGTAAAGCTTGAAATTTTCTTAAAACAAGAATGGGCAAGTAGAATGCGAATAGCTTCTAAATGTGCTACGGGTGCAAATGTATCATCAAAATCAATACCTTCTTCTTGACAATACCATTGAGCTACTAACCTTGTCTTGGTCATTTATCTTGTTCCAAAATACCAAAAATTCCTGCAAAATCTTATCAAGACATCTTGCACAAGAGCATAGTAATATCGAATAATAGAGACATTATAGCAAGTAACACATACTATGCTTAAAGAAAATCATCAAGAATATAATACAACATGTAAGTTCAAATAAGCTTATAGAAAGCTATATATAAGGTCTCTTTTAAAATTTGAAACTCCGAGAGCAAATAGTTGAGACCTCATTGAAAACAAGTATTTGAACAAGAGTTGGCAAAGCAAATATGTGCAAACAATTATCGAATAGTGCCTTTAAAAAAAATCAAAAAAATCCTTTTTGATGGCACTTGTGTGAAATACTTTGAAATAACTTGAAAAACAAGCACATAGGCATATGACAAACATATATCGAGTCTATGAGATGAATAACAATAATGAGCGTACCTCGATAGTTCATGTTCCTCTAGATATATTACAAGTAGATAACCATTGAAGAAGATGTGTAAATCCTACACAATACTTAAAACAGATTTTGAAAAATCATTTTACAATTATGACACAAATAAAAGCATGCATAATAATAAAATATATATTTAAATATGGAGATACGATTTACCAATTACGCCATTTCCATGGGTTGTGCCGTTTCCATTGTTGATGATATCTTCCCTTTGAAAATCATCTTGTTGATGATAGCTTCTCCAATTGCTCCATCTCCAAGGATTATGTCCTTCCCATTATTGATAATGTCTTTCTCTTGGAAATTCATTGTGGTGATGTCTTCTCCTTTGATCAAATGAGACGGTCATTTGATATCTCCTCAAGCGTCATGAATTTTCCTTGATCATTATTTCTCCGGTACCTAATATGACATTTCTTTGTGGTACCCTCAAATGTTCGGGGTCCTTTGGGATTAGCTTTGAGACTTTTAGATCTCCAACAATAATTAGAGCTATTTATAGCCCGACAAGTATTAACCGTGTGACCCGTTTTACCACAATAAAAACAAGTAGTAATTTTTGGAGCATAAAGGCCAATATGCATAGGGACTTGATTTCTTTTCACATAATTAACAACACTAGGCTTATGATCAAGTCCTTGTTTCAATTTATCACAACTATGAACATCAACAATCTTGGTCATTTTATTGGTACTCAAGTTGGATTTTAATAAATCCATTTTCATGCAATTAATATCCTCAACAAGAGTACTATTTTCTTTTTCAAGGTTTCTAACCTTATCAAGTGTGGTGGTGTGAGCACATGATAGTGATTCATAGGAAGTAAATAGACTATCCTTATCATTTTTCAAAACATTGAATTCCTTTTTCAAATTTTTGTATTTAACAAGTAAACTATGGAATTCATTTTGAAGGTCATCAAAATCATTTTGCAAATCACTATAATCATTTTGTATAACAATATCATAGGAAGTAGAGGGTTTAAGATATACCTCGTTTTCTTCTTCGATGCCCAAAAAACATTGTTCAACTACTTAATAGTTGGAAGTTGTAAAAGGCTTGTTCCTTAGATTTGACCTTGTATCCCTTTGAGAAGTAGATGCTTTTGAGTTGCTCCTATCATTTGCATATACTTCATGAATGGCTTCTAATTTTTTCCATACTTCATGAGCCGATCGAATTCCTACAATAAGATCATATTCCAAATTGGTAAGTGAACAATATAAAATATTGAGAGCTTTACCATTTAAGGAGATGATTTTCTTTTCTTTATCATTGAGCTTCTTGAGAGCTTTGGAGGTGTATGGTGTGTCTTTCATCGGAATGGATTATCCATTGATGACGATGTTCCAAATATCGAACCCGCAACCTTGTAAATAGCATTCCATTCTTTCTTTCCAAAATGCAAAATTTTTGGAATCAAATCGAGGTGGCTTGGTGGTGGAGGTGCCGGAAGGGTGAGCTTCATTCGTAGCCGACGATCGTTCCTCTTCACTCGCGATGTGAAACGAGCTTGCGAAAGTGTTTGGTTTTGATACCACTTGTAAGTCCAAGCGCTCACGATAATCTAGAGGGGGTGAATAGGTTATCTCCATCTTTTCGATTTCTCCTCTTTTGAAACAAATACGCCAAGACAATAATAAAGGTGCGGAAAGTAAACAACACACGTCGATTTATAGAGCTTCACCCCACCTAGGGACTACGTGATCTACAACCCCAGTATATTCGGGATGGGTTTTGAAAAAGAAATTTTTTATTATTAATTACCACAATTAATACAAATTCAACTTACAATAACACCTTGAAGAGCACCACACTTTTCTTCAACACCACATTTGAGATTACCACAATCTCTCTTGAAGATTACCACAATCTCCAACGGCACATTGTGACGATTACCACAATCTTCAACCTTGAAGAATACCAAATTCTTCAACACCTCGACAAGAAGATTACCACAATCTTCTTACACCTAACACCTAGATCACCCAAGTGTGTTCTTACCACAAGAACACTCACAAGGATATCTTGTGTTGAATGATTACCAAAAATTCAAGATTACAACTCGATAATGAATTATACAATATGAGTGCAAGTGTAATCAAGAATAGCCTAGACCTCAAGAATGTGAAAGTGATAAGCTAGGCAAATTACAACAAGAATAATGACAATATAAGACCAAGTGTTTGCTTGAGTATTTCTTGTTGTGTTGTATTGTTCTCTCTTGTTGTTGTGCTCCAAATCTTCCTCTATTTATAGAAGATGATTGATACTTGATAGGCTCCTCTTGGAATCTGATATCTACAAAAAATTGCAATTAAAATCAAGATTATAGCTGTTAGAAATCAATCCCACAATTTAGGGAAAAGTTGTCTGCTGCACAACGGTTAGAATTTTGTTGTCAAACTTGAGGGCGTCGGTCGCGCAGTAAATAAGATTTGAAAAGAACACAACAAAAATCACACGGGAGACCGATCCAGGGGTGGTCGGCCGATCGCCAGGTGCGACGGTCTGGGCCGCCCCTAGGTGGACCGGTCCCTCTCGACCATTTTTAGAGTCCCGTGAGTTGTTTCAAGAAACTCATTTGTGTACCGTTTGCCTACTTGGTCGACCGTGCCGACCTCCGAAATGAAATGTTGTCCGATTTTTGTCTAAAATAAACCTCAAGAAATACTTGAAAAATTAGTAAAAACATTTTAAACCGATCGGGAGTATTTTGACAATATTTAGGAACCTTGTTTTGATATAAAAACTTATTAACACAAAATCATCAAAAGTGTTGTCCAATATAAACTCCAAGAAATACTCCGAGAAATATTAAAAACATTTTAGACCGATCGGGAGTATTAGGACAACATTTAAAAACATAGTTTCGATGTAAAAATCCATTGACACAAAATCATTAAATGTGTTGTCCAATTTTGTCGAAAATAAACTTGAAGAAATACTCCGCAAAATATTAAAACTATTTTAAATCATTTAGGAGTATTTAAACAACCTTTTAAAAACATTGTTTTGGTATAAAAACAAAATCATCAAAATCATGATAAAACCATTTATCAAACATAATCTCCTCCCGAATAAGGTCCGGAACCCGACCTATCTACCGATCTAGCGTCGTCAAGCGAGAACCTCCTCTAAGATGAGAATCTCTAATCGAGAAACAACGACATCAACTCGTGACTCCAATCGAGAGAATCGCTCCTCTATGTGTATCTCGAATCAAGCAATCTCCCGTATAACCCCATAATCAACACCAACATATATATGTCCGCCAAAGTTGATCGATAGATCAACACGAGTATCCCGACGGATCGATGGATCATCGCGCATACTCCCCATGGACAGATGGATCAACACGCATATGTCCGCCGGTGATACGCGCATCCGTCCGACCATCTAAGGGATCATCATCCGGTGGGATGATGGGCCATCTGCCCCTACATCGCTTCTCCAGCCTCGAATCGTAGGTGTAGTAGTGGGGGTCTTTGAATCGTTCTACCTCTCCCCGCCCTAGCAAAGCAGACCCTGTCTCTGCCGTCTCGACACTCGCCTCCGCCAATAGGGGATGGGGCTGTCGAATCTGACTCGTATCTCTGCCCGCCCCGCCCCTCCCAAAGACCACCGCCTAAAAACCTGTTCTACTTCGGGGGTGAACCGAGGAGGACCTAACAAAATAATCGGATCATCGACTCGCTCCATATATATCTCGTTGGAGCTCCTCCTCACTCGGATCCAATATCTCATGACACACTAAAGTATGTAAATAAATATATAAATAAATTAATAAAAATAATTTAATAATTAAATAAATATATAAGTAAACAATGTTAATGCATACCGTGTCAAAAAAAAATCAATCATGTCAACGCAGTCTTCGGAAACCTCCAACGGAGGCACCTAGGCATCGGGTGTCGGATACTGAGTCGCCCAGGCATTACTCGGGCGAGGTATCGCCTAGAATGCCCAAATCTTTAACATTGATAAGTGTCAAAATAAGATTTTTTAAATTTTTAAAAAACTAAGTACAAATATCAATAAAGTAAAAAATATACGTATCAAAGAAGACATACGTGGGATAAAAATGATAAGTAGGTGGGCGATATCGAGGTGGAACGCCCTTAGTATAACGCCAGGTGGCGTAACATTATGTACCGCGAATATACGATCTCAAATGAGTATTTTCCCCAAGGAAAGCCTCCCATTGTGCATCATCCTTGATCAAAAATATAACCAACGGTCCATCATGATCTGTCGGCCATCGAAACACAAGACCATACAAAAGGCAAATAACACCTTCGCCACCTTTAGGGCATCGCCTGGTGAGTCACGGAAGGTGCCATCGGCAAATAAATCGCGAGAATCGCATACAAGCGGTAACACGATTACCTTAAGGCCAATACCGCCCATATATACCAGTCTCGGGTACCTCAAAAACACCGTTAGGGTCAAATGTGGACCCTGAAAATCGCAATTCAGATATCATAGCAAAATCACGCCGAGAGAATCTAATAGTCCGCTTCTCCGATGTGGAACCAACACTCCGATTCCCGGAGCATCCGCACATGCACCTCCATCGCAACAATGCATGAAGTGCCGCATTCAAACGAACTCCGTCATACCCAAAATCCATAAAATAGCCGAAAACCGACCGTCTAAACCGCCTATATAAACCACCACCGATCTCCCGCAACTCATCTCTCGATTATCTCGAATTATACTCGGCCGAACGTACCCGCGATTTGGGCTCTCTCTCGATGATATGAGGGTCTCCTCCATGTGGACCGACTTACAACAATAATTAATTATAATTTAGCAAGATGAATTGTTGAAAAATTGAAGAAATATAGTGATAAGGTACAAAAATTAAAGAACAGGCAGCATAGGCACGATATAGGCACGATTTCAAATAACCCTAAATAACCATACGACACGATATCGTGCCCAAATAATCCTACGGCACGATATGGTCCCCAAAAACAAACCTACGACACGATATTGTGCCTAAACAACCCCTACGGCACGATATCATGCCCAAATAAAACTACGACACGATATAGGCACGGTATGTGCACCATATCGTGCCTCGTATCTAGCCTCTTCATCTTCCCCATCTAATCGTGCCTAAATATACCCCATTTTCGAACACTAACCGAAAACACAACCAAAAACTTCTTCTATTTCGAACATTCTAACAACTACGATTTAAGAAAACGACTCTTTCGGTTTGAGAAGATGTGGCTAGGCGATGAATTGTGCCGACCTCTTGTACACGAAATTTGGACAAAGGACGCAATTGAACCAACCTCAAGGGCGATTAAATCTAAACTTAAAATGGGTCAATCATTATGGGCGTGGGAAAAGGAGCATTTTGGCAACATAACTCATCTTATCTCTCGCCACCCGCGAGCAACTCCAAAAAATTCAAAAATTGGCCCCAACTTCGGATAACATAGCAGCGGAAAAAAAGGTTGGAGAACAAAATTGAAATGCTTATGAAACGGGAGGAGACGATGTGGTTTCAAAGGGCCCGGTCAACTGGTTGAAAGACGGAGACAAAAACACCAATTTCTTTCACAAGGTGGCAAATGGCGAAAGAGAAGGAATACAATTGAATGGATAAAAATGACGAAGGTGTGACAATGGACGACCGGACCAAATCGCGCATATTCCGACTCAATTCTTCCACAATTTATTTAGCTCCACAACTAGCTTGAGAATGGACCAGGCCCTTCACGCCCTTGATAACAGAATTTGAACGATCTTAATGAGCAACTTAACGCCCCTTTTACCGGCCGAAATCACAGACGCCCTTTCTCGGATGCATCCTTCTAAAGCTCCTCCCGATGGTATGCCGGCTCTTTTCTACTAAACTTTCGGCCTTACATGCGCTCCGATATCTCTAGAGTTATCCTTGATATTTTAAATAATGGCGCCGATCCCTCCCCCGAACAACACACACATCGTTTTAATCCCAAAAATAAAAAACCCCGAGTTGCCGAAAGTGATATCCGACCTATTAGCTTGTGTAATGTTATTTTTAAAATAATCACAAAAACGATAGCAAATAGGTTGAAAAATATCCTCCCTCACATGATAAATCCTAGTCAATCGCCTTTTGTTCCCGGACGCCTCATTACCGATAATGCGCTAATAGCTTTTGAACCTTCCATCATATGAAACATAGTCGCTCAAAAAAGGGGCAATTTTGCACTAAAATTAGACATGAGTAAAGCCTATGACCGTGTTGAATGGATTTTTCTTGAGAATGCTATGTTGCGTATGGGAATTGGGCCTAATTTTTGTCTCTCTTATCATGCGTTGTGTTTCTTCGGTTTCTTATTCGGTGCTTACTAACGGTATCCCCTGGTTGCCCTTTACTCCGACTCGAGGCCTTAGACAAGGCGACCCTCTCTCCCCTATTTGTTTCTATTTTGTGCGAAGCTTTCTCGGCTCTAATTCGCAGCGTAACTCACGGAGCCAACTACATGGAGCAAAAATTTGTAGAAGAGCGCCACCAATATCGCACTTGTTCTTCGCGGATGATATCCTTACTTTTGGACAGCAAATACAAACGAAATAGAGGTGACGAAGGGCATAATTGCCAAATACAACGATGCATCGGCCAGATTGTAAATTTCGAGAAGTCGGAAATAAATTTTGGTAAAGGGTGCCGAGATGAAATAAATCAGATTGGCTAGACAATTGGGTGTGAATTTGGTTAAAAAGCATGCTATCTACCTTGGCCTCCCGACCACGGTGGTCGATCCAAAAGCTAATCTTCCAAACCTTACTCGACCGAATTCGAAAGAAACTTAAAGATTGGAAGTCAAAAACACTATCTATTGCGGGGAAGATGATTTTAATAAAAAGTGTAGCTCAAGCAATTCCTACGTTCATCATGAGTTGTTTCTTATTTCCCCTAAATATTTGCAAAACAATTGACTCTTTAATCGCAAATATTTGGTGGGGATAGAAAAACAAAGATAATAAAATACATTGGAAATCTTGGAAATATCTTTGCCACTCTAAGATGGATGGGGACTCGGCTTCAGGGAGCTACACTCTTTTAATAAAGCCATGCTTGCCAAACAAGGTTGGAGATTATAACACGACGAGACGTCTCTCTTGGCAAAAATTTCAAAGCTCGTTATTACCCGAATAGAGATTTTTTGACAAGCAAAAATTGGCTACAATCCAAGTTTCACATGGCGCAGTTGTTTTAGCTGGACAAGAGACCCTCCAAAAGGGAGTTCGATGGATTGTTGGCGATGGCAATAATATTCGAGTGTGGGCTGACCCATGGCTAGCGGACAATACAAATTTTCGACCTCAAGCCCGAGCCATAACTATAGATAACAACTTAAAAGTTGAGGACTTAATCAACTTCGAGGAGCATAACTGGGACGAGCCACTAATTCGGGACACATTTCATCCGGCAGATGCAACACAAATATTAAAAATTCCACTTCGGAACTTTTGGGGAAAGGATGAATTGGCATGGCATTTTACTACTAATGGGATTTATTCAAAGTGAAATCGGGCTATGCGGTTACGCTCCGTATGTTTGATTATCACGTAAATAACCGTCAACCTCCGGTATCGTCACCAATTTGGAAATGGATCGGGATTTAAAGGTGCAGCCCAAAATACAACTATTTATGTGGAAAGTCATATCGGGTAGCCTTCCTTAATACGATTGCTTGTTCGAAGGTCAATGGGAATCACCCAATATGCGGACGGTGTGGAACAACGGAGGAAACAATCGAGCACGCACTTAGGAACTGTCAATGGGGTAATTTTTTCGCGGGCGCGTTCTTGGTTAGACCATCAAACCGTAAACTCGAACGCCTCAATAACGGACACGGTAATGGAAATCGCAAAGCTAAAAGATGGGGTTGTTGAAGGCATGTTTGCTGTCCTACTTTGTACCATTTGGTACACCCGAAATCAGCTAGTGTTTCAGGGGAACGAATTATCACACTTAGACTGCTTCTCCATTGCTAATAAATGCTACTACTCCTACCGTGAAGCTAACCACACAAGCACTCCAACCTCGATGAAAGCACAAAGAACACCATCAAGCACAACAAATAGCCATATCCCACCAGGTGCAATTCGTATTCGATTGGATGCGTCAGTTATGCTAGGGAAATGAACTGGTATAGGAGCGTTTATGAGTGACCATGAAGGTAATGTACTTTGTACGATAGCCAAACATTTCCGTCACGAGTTCGAGGTGAACGTCGCTGAGGCGCTAGCATGCCGGGAAGCGCTTATTCTAGCTCCCCCTCATCAATCACTCCATGGTGGTGGTCGAGACGGATTGCCTCACGCTTGTCAATGGCATACGTAGGAACTCGGAGGACATCTCGTACTACGGAAGCATCATCAAAGACATTAAGTCTTATAGTTCTGTTTTTTCGTCTATTTCATTTTCTCACATTTCTAGGAAAGACAATGTTCTAGCTCACAATTTAGCGCGTTTTGCTTTTTCTATTAATTCGGTAGTGTTATATGGGAGAGGTTCCACCTACTCTCGAACAGTTTGTACTTCTTGAGGCCCCAACCTAATTTGCTCGGAATGATAATTTCATTCTTTTCCTCAAAAAAAAAACTCATAATTTCACATTATCAAGTATTTTCTACATATATTCGAACATTCCCAAATATATTTCGAAAATTATCAACTAAACTTCATATATTTCTAACAACCAAAACTTAATATTTCATATATTTCGAACATGAGAGGCACGATTTGAGAAATACATGTTCGTGAGCGGAGGAGGAGGGCGCGGAGGATTCGACGGCAGCGGTGGAGGCGGCGACGACAGCGGCGGACGACGGCACGTGTGACTCCATGGATTTTTCTTCAATTTTTCTTCTTTGCACGATATTGGGCACGATTAGGGTTTTACTTTTCTACTTTGCTTATCTTTTGCTTTTTGTTATATTTTGTCTTGGAGTGTGTGTAGTATACAGTTATTATACGGTTTTAATGTGTATAATGATGACTTCAATTTCAAAATTCAAAACCACCAACTTTAAGGAGGGGTAATTTGGTCAATTTAGATAAAAAAGAATTTTATTATCTAGATGGGTATAAAAGAGTACCCAATATCCATGGTGCGTGATTTCTTAAAATTTTTTCCTTATTAGAATCTATCACATCCCGCTATTCACATCCTTTCGGGACCTACGAACGAGTTTTTTCAAGTAGGGGTGATCAACAAAACCGAAAACCGCTAAAACCGACCGAATCAAACCGCACCACACCGCAAATGCTTATTTATTGGAAAAACCGCGATTAAAATTTTTAATCAAGACCGCACCTATAAAAAGATGGTGCAATTACGATTTCAAGTCTCAAACCGCACCGCAAGTAGAATACTATATATACGTATATATATTCAATATATATTATTACATTTCTCTCAATCTATAGTATATTTGTGTATAATTATGAATTGTTATATTAATTATTTTCATTGGTTTATTGTGGGTATATTAGTCAATTTACTTAATAATTTAATACATCAAAGCCTTCATTTCTTGTTATGGATGTAAATTGTATAACGAGATTTATTTTGGGAAATTTGTGATATGGAGATTGACATATTGAAGTTATCGGAGAGTTTGCAAAAACTTATGCTTTTAGAAAAAAATAATTTATTGTAGCAAAAGTAAGAGTAGTTGTGAATCAGAAGTTGATAGAGTTTGAAAATAAAATCAAAAGTTAAGAATCAGAAGTTAAGTTAGGTGAAAAAGTTGTAGAGGTGCTTATAATTTGTTTATAAAATTTAAACTAGGAGTAGAAGCACAAATCTAAAGCACATCTCTCCATACTTTTAGGTTATGATTAAATGAAGCAGAAGTTGATACTTGCAAACACAAAAAAGTGATTTTTTAAGCAAAAATGTAGGAAACATTTTTTTTTAGTAATTGCAAACACTCCCAATATCTATTATATTCAACTATTATATGTTATTTTTTTTTTTTTTTTTTTTGATAACTCGCCTTGCTTACGCCCGACTATGCCCGAGGACAACATCTCCGGCTCCTCATTGTTGCCGCCAAGGTAAACCGCGGATGTGCACGCACGGCAAGCGATGTTGAAAGCGCGGGGTGGCGACGTACAACAGATCCTCCTGTAAAGAGAACAATTATATTCGACCCCCAATCTACTAATAACGATCTCTCCCGAATCGAACCCACACGGATGCTATTCAAGATGAGTTCCCACCAAATCTTCACCAACTCGCATATGCCCCTTGGGAGCAATTTGATGAAGCGGGGATATGAACCCGACCTCCACCCCACAAACAATTTGATGGAGCAGGATTTGAACCCCGACCTCCATCCCACAATTGCTTGTGGTGGCGGGTGGGCTAAGCCACCTGGTTTATTATATGTTATTGTAGTTGTTATAATATTCAATTTAGACAACAACATATCATTAACTTTTTAGTTATCGAATTGATAAGTTTTTTTGCTCATTTTGATTGTTCCGCATAATATTCACGCATAATACGTTAAAACCGCAAAACCGCCCGAAACCGCCCGAAACCGTTGAAAAACCGCATGTTAGTTTTATTCTAAAAAACCGCGACTTAAAATCAAACTCTTGGCCGAACCGCACTTAGCAATTCGGTTTGAAAATATTGAAAAAACCGCCCAAACCGCATCGTGATCACCCCTATTCTCAAGGCCCATTTGGGCCCCAAGACATTAAGAAAAGGAATTGAGTGAGTGCTACGCGATTGTCGAGTCTCGAGACATGGTGTATGGAGTGACATTTAAACCGGGTTGAAGGATATTTTAGTAATTTCCGACCTTTGCACATCAAAGTCATATAGAAATATAATTAACCTTGTTTTTAGCTCTCTCATGTAATAAAGAATTTCCTCCAATACCCTTTTCTTTTTATGGATTAGAATTTTATATTATTAACTTGTCTCCTTTCAAACTAATCGCACTCTTAACAATTTTGATCTCAAAATACCAAAAAAGAAGATTATTTTCAAAAAGGAATAATATGTTTTTGGGCAAAAAGTCAGTAAATGGTGTGTCATATAAAGCATATATTGACAGAATTAAGTCTTTTGGGAACCCCTTTTTTTTTTCCCCTTTTTCTTTTTTTTTTTTTAATCATTATTGTTTTGAAACCGAGAAATGGGGGTAGCCTTGTCTTTGGTGGGGTGCGCCCACTCGTCTCCGTCCCTCAAAAGAAGAAAAAGGCCAAAGATTTGGCCTTGTTTTTTGATAGCCCGCAAAACAAACAAAATATATTTATGTTTTCATCGATGCATATAAAAGCTTGTGAAGTTTGACCAGGTCAAATCGTGCTTTAATTATTTTTTTCTTCTAGAGAGTGCGTGGATTTGGGGTTCAATTTTAAACTCAACTTTTGTCATTAACGTAATTGATAATTCTTCTCGAGGTTTTGATTTGATCAGATTCGTCTAATGATTGTTAGTCAGGGGTTGACTGTTTGAAAGAGCTTATCAAATAAAATATTTTTTTTTTTGAAAAGTTATAACTTCCCAAAAAAGCCAATGGCAGAGCTTAACACTTTATCAAGATAGAAAATCCAAAAATAAAAATAATATAAATTATAACTTTTTTTTAAATTCTCATGAATATTTTTTTTAAAAAAGTATCTGGCCAGGGCCCGGGTTGGCCCAGCCCTGTCTCCGCCATTGAAAAAAGCTGTTCTTACTAAATTAGTTTCAGAATAAAATTTAATTAACAACTTTTAGTTTTAATAACTTTCATTCAAAACATGATCATAAATATTTAAAAAGCTTTATTATTTTATTTTATGCGGAAAAAATAGTTTTAAATTAACATCTTAGGAGCTCTAAATTATCTTATAAAGATTTTTAAATAAAGTAAGCTAAACACCCTCACAAATCCATAATTTTTTTCTTTCCACCGACACTCAATGAAATTACTTTTATTTCTTCCCCCAAAATTTAGGAAAATAAGTGTTTACAAACATAGTACTTATTTTTAGCAACGCCATTGGCCCATAGGGCTTACCAAAGAAAAAGAAAAAGAAAAATGAAAAATAAAAGGAGTGGTAGAGAATGGGGTTATGGAGGCATGGATTGAACATGACTCACCATGCAACAGATTCAGGAAGTTAACAAGTTGTGGGCAAAGCCCAATGGGATCCTACATGGTTTCGAAGAACAACGGTTGGCCCACTTGTCCTACAACCGCAATCAAAGCAAACCTTCAAGTTTTAGGGCCCGATCCAACATGCAAGATCTCTTATGTTTCATTTGGTGTATTATTTATTACATAAATGTTGCGTGTATAAAATAATATTATTAATGTGCACCTCATATTTATTTAATGTTTGAAATATCATATGAAATATGAGATTTGAACTACGATTCATCAACAAGAGTTGCACTTCGTATTTATTGACTTCACACGATATAGTATTCCTTCTTATTACACTGTTTTGCAGCATGTATTTGGGCAACAATTCAAATTTTGCATATGCTACATTCAATATACATATATTACATAATAAAGCTCATAGAAATATTTGAACACCGATTGTACATTTATAATGAATCGATCTTTCTTCAAAAAAAAAAAAAAGAAATGAATCAGATTTTTGGACGCATTCGATAGAAACAATGATTCATTTTTAGAGAAAATTACGCCAAACTCCGTGTACTATTCGCTTTTACACTATCATGTAAATTATTTTTTATTATACTTTATCATATAAACTACATGAATTTGCACTTTGCCTATATGGACATCCAATTTATATAGTGTTAGCTACATTTCGATTAAACATATAATTTGGATTCAAGAAAAAAATTGAAATCCACTAAAATGACTCAAAAACATAGTTCAAAACAAGAGCTCAAGATTTAAAATCCATTGAGTTATGAAAATACAAAACAAACTCGCATTTGAATCTGTTATTATGAATTTGAAGTATTAACCTAGAATTCGTTGATCCAAATGAAGTTTAGTGAATATATTATTAGGGGTGTAAACGGATTGAGTAGAGGCGAACATAGTATTGTTGAAACTTTGTTTAATTTTTATCGAGTTTCAAAAATTATATTGAGATCATATGGTTATTAATCGATCGAATCAAGCTTGAACGAGTTTTAATCGAGCCCAATACGAATCGAACTAGAGTAACTTGATATTTTTACTCATTTTATGTTATTTTTCTTATTAATCGAGCTCGAGCTCGAGTTTAACTTTATATCATACAAAACATTGCTTTCAAACTTGGTTTGTTATGTTATTAAGTCGAGTTCAAACGAGCTCCTAGTAATCGATCTTGAGTCAAGTATCAAGTAGTTTGCTTGATTTTTACTCTATATTATATATATATATATATATATATATATATATAGGTATTGGTTCAAATGAGACCAATATCCTAGGGTGAGACCGTAGGGATTAATCAAGTGCGTTTATTTTTTTTTTATTGTAAGGCTTAGATTAATCCTATATTTTAGATAAATTTAATTAAAAACGCCAAAAAAGTCATTTATGTAATTGTACAACTTGGTCATTTGTTTATTTTAGGGAGGTTATATTTTGTTCCTTAATTTTCGCCCTTAATGCAATTATGGGGGAAATCTTTGGTGTATCCAAGATTCATTGGGAATCAAGTTATTCACTTTGTCACACGCCCATTCACTTTCAAACGCCATCTCCTCTTCGAACCTTTGGTTTCTTTCTCGGGAAAAAAAAACCGAAGAGCCCATTGCTTGAGAGTTGAAGTATTTTACAAAATTTCGGGGTTTTTGAAGATTATTCAAGAGGGCGATGAATATATCGTAAGTTCGATTTTGTTTTAATCTTAATATTTTTGCTACATTGGTGTTATTTGTTAAGTCCTTTTTCATGTTCTTCCGCAACTTTTTCTTGCATATACTTTTTTTTTATATAGATAATAAATAATGCAATTTCTTGTATATCCATAATCACTTGAATTTTTTATTAACTCATTAGGTGAGAATTTTTGATAGCCATTATAGAGAAGCTGTTTCTAGGGTTTTTATTTTGGATTTATTTTTTGTGGTTTTGATGTATAGATAGTTCATTTTTATACATACTTAGTAATTTTATGTAACCACTCTCATGTTCTTTATGTTTGTATTGAATGATGCATCACAAGTAAGTATGTATGCGTAAATATGAATATATTTATACACCATTTTTTCAAGCATTGTTCTTCATTGTTTTTGTTGTGAGAGTTTTTTTTTTGAGTTTGTTCCTATGCATTATAATGGATATAGTGAGAATAGTGTAATGTATGTATAAAACATGTTTATTGCATAGATATGACCTTTTTAATGTTTTTAGATGTTAAGTGTTTTGATTGTCATGTTATGTTTATGAATCATGCATCAGTCATGAAATATATATACATAATTATTGACTTATATATGCATACTTTTTCAGGGGGCAAGGTAGGACTGTGAGAGGCTGGGGATGTGGTGTCCAAAGGGGCAACGAGTCTCAGATTTTAAATCTTCAAATGAAGTATTGTCATGCCATTGTTGTTGATGAGTTTAATGAAGTATTGTCATGCCATGGCTAAGAGTCTCGATTTTATATATGGATTTTTTTTTGTTGTGATTATGATGTATAAATAGAACATTTTGTTGCATATTTAGTTTTGTTTATGTTCCTCACATAGGATTGTTTCTTGTGTTGATTTTTCAATACAAGTATGATGTATAGATAGAATTTTTTTGTTGCATATTTAAGCATATTTATGTGATTCGTAAAAGTTTTTTGTGCGTATAGGAATATGTGAACTGAATGCATAAAATATGCAACATATTATACATATAATACAATATTATAAACTAAATCAACAATTCGAGAATCATACATTTTGGATTCATACAATTTTACCACAAATCGAAATATGCAATATATTGTACATATAAATACATCATTTACATAGTTAATTAAGCATTAATATGATATGAATTTGCACAAGGCATTCTATGTGACTTCCTAGAATTTTTGCTAATTCATAAAATAATTTCAACATAATATCAACAAATTTCACATCAAATGCACCACAACAATGCTATAAATACATCAAATATAATACTCCCTCCTATTCACAATAAGTGTCCTTTTGGCACATGAAATTTTTTCCAAAAAGAATGTCCTTCTCACATTTCAATGTTGGTGAGAAAAAGATTTTCCAAATTACCCTTAAATATATTGTTTCCCAACTAACATTCCAAAGTAGCATTTATTATTAATTAAGGGTATATTTGACATTTTAACACAATTCTTAATATGTGTGTTTTTTTCCTAAAAAGACACTTATTTTGAATAGGAGGGAGTATTAACATAATTTTTGATTCAAATAATTTTACCACCAAGCAAAATATACAACATATAATACATATAAATACATCAATATATTATTAAATATGCATTAATACGATATTATACATATTTTACGTAAATATACATCAATACATAGTTAAATATACATCAATACATATTAGTACCAAACAAAATATGCAACATATTTTACGTAAATATACATCAAGACGTAGTTAAATATACACTGTTCGCCTTATTTTTAGCTTCACCGCAAGTGTACGGTGTAGTTTATAGAATAGGGTAAGCAAGGTCGTATCCACAGAGACTAATAAATTTATGCGCTAAGTATTGAACTAAGATAGTCTTATTTTTATTTAGACGATCGAAATTCGATAATTGTTGTAGAAGTAAAGACAAGATTAACCACAAAAACACAAGATACTAAGAATAGTGGAATTATCAAGGGAATGAAGTGGATTCAGGGTTATGGTTTCAATTAATATTCCTCTTGTTGTCCGATTTAATCAAAGTCAAAGTTATTATCACTACACCTATAAGACGATCACAACGGTATTTTATCCTCCCTCTTGAGATGTATATAAAGTGTAGATTGAAATATCTATGCTAGTATCTCTACTCAACATAAGATACACAACTCCCAAATGCACAAAAGATCAAATATCCTCACAAATATTCACAAACCTCTCGATTATGTAAATATTCATGTCAAGTACTCAAGATCTAATATTGAAACTCACCTCTCGAATTATGAATCAATATATCAAACAAGTTAAATCATTGGCCAAATGATAAAACAAGAATAAGAACAAAGCACTCAAATAGGCTTCAAGACAATAACTTCAACTAAGATTAAAACATTCAACAAGAGTTCAATTAATCTACTTCCAAAACCCGAAAATCACAAGAAGTTTAGCTACTCATTACAAATAAATAACTCATAGACAAATTGTTCATATTCATGACAAGCTAAAATGAAAGATTAAAGCACAAAGAATGAGAAAACTTAGGGAAATGGATAATCTCTCGATTAATCTTCAATCCTCAAGCTCCGATTTGACCCGATTCTTCCCTTGGTTCTTCCTTGATGAAGTTGATTTATTTCTTGTGTTCTTGGGTGTATTCTCAGCCTTTCCTTCATACCCTAGATCAAGCCTCCCCTTTATGTATTTATAGCCCCTAAAAAGTCCAAGAAAAAGGTGAAGAAACATAGTAATTTTCGCCTTCAGCGCATGGCGCCGGGATGCGTTGTGGCGCCCAGCAATTTCAAGCAAAAACTGAGCCGCCCGGCGCAGCAGCGGGCGTTGGCGCTGCAGCGCCCACCTAAAAAAATCAATAGCCAGCTGCCAGAACGGGCGCTGCAGCGCCGTGACGAGCGCTGCAGCGCCCACCCGAGTTTTTCACCCACCAAATGTTGGAATTTGCTTTTGAGCCCTTCTTAAAAGTTGTAGCTCTATCGCTTAGCTTTCCATAGCCACTTGAATCATCGCAATATCAATTTTGTAGAGAGAGTTATGGCCAAAATACAAAACGCTGCCAGTGATGGAAATTTAGGACGCGTTTGGACGCGTTTCTTCAAATCAATCTCTCTTTGTTTGCTCGTTTGTACTTCTTTTGATACACGATTCATTACTATGACTATAAACTCAATATAAGTGGCTCTCAACATGGCTTGGCTACTCAAATGACTCAAAATACTCAAAAACAACACAAAACTCAAGTCTTGGAAGCCCAAATCAATGGTATAAAACCAAGTGAACAAATACCCCCAAACTTAAACTGTTGGCCGTCCCGGTCAACACTTTTAAAAACAAGACAAAACATGACTGGGAGTAATGAAAAGTTGAACGCACAACAACTCCATAAAATTTTGTATTGTTCATTGTAGGTATCAAGCAACGAATTAACCAAGCCTCAAACATCTAACATAGAGCACATATTAAAGAAACCATGGTAAATGCTAAGAATTACACCTCACAAAGATCAAGTGTATACTCTCATCTCGAATGAATATAGGACGTGTTTACGCTCAATTCAATTCATTATTGCAGAATTACCATAGGCTTGCAAATCGTCTCATATCTCCGCCACTAGGATGTATGCAAAATTGTGAATCAAAAAGGACTTTTTCCTTTGGTTGTAATGAAGGCTCTTTGGTTGGGGTAGGAAAATATGGATAGAGTGACTCAAACTCGGGCGGCATGACGATGAGCATATAATTCATCTACATTAAAGCTCAATATGCTACTCAAATCACCTCTCATTTTCACCAACTCTTCTTATCTCCATCCCCTTTATTTTGTAAACTCAACCATTCACATTACAATTTTTAACCTCCAAGTTCATTCAAAGAAAACTCATTCATCGATCTATTTTTTTTTTTTTACTCTTATATGAGTTTTCAACATTTCATATCTCCTTTTTCTTTCTCTTTTGTTCTCATCAACCAACTATAACATCACCTTCTAACATTTTGATTTCACCCATTCACCCTTATTCAATTCCTTTACTCAATGCTATACGCTCAAGTGTTGGGTAAAAGATTTATCAAGTTAATGCTTGAATTGTGGCTATTAAAAATTAGGCAATAGGCTCAAGTTGGCTAACTAGGATTTCAATATCATCATTAGGTAAGCAAAAGGCTTGAAGGGCTAACAAAATGGCCTTTGATCATTTTCACATTCGCATACAACATGTGACCTTGTGAGAGATGCCAGAGCAAGTTCTAGAATTCTAACAACATGAATGATACACTCAAATTACAAACAAGATCGCACAAAATAGAAGCAGTAAAAGGCTCAAAATCTCACAAGCTTGTAAATACGTAATTCAAAGCATCATACCACGTTCTCAATATCCATATGCTTAAAGTCATCTATTCATGGCTCAATCAACTCATACTCGACACCCAATCCAAACAATACAAAATTTTCAAAAATAAAGCACGAGAATCTCAATATCGGTCAACTCACTCTCTAAACTCTATGAAAGCAATAAACGTGCTAAAGATGTAAACGTGCTTCTAATGCAATGCAACCTAAAATGCTCTACATGCAACTATATGAAAACACACAAAAATGCAAATTTTTTTTTTAATCCACACATTTCATATCAAAATAACTATCTCCTTCTCCCCCAAACTTAAATGAAATTATATCGCACGTAAGAGAAGATAGAATTTCAATATAAAACTGTGTGGATTTACCTGATTCATTGTGCGGGTGGTGGCCCTCCTTGGCATCTCCTCATATCGCTAGGACTTCTTCCTTCAACCATCACTTCAAATTTTGTACCTTAATATTATCTCAGCTGAAGGACGCACGGGTCGTGCGCTTTAAGACGGGCTGCCCGTGCTTCATGCCGAAGCCACATTATTCCTCCCTCCAGGCATGCACATGCGCCTAGCACACAGGTCACCCGTGCGTGATGCCGTACAACAACACTCAGTTTTTTTTTTTACAAAAAGAAAACAAACAAAAACAAAAATCACACCACAAACCGTTGGGTTGCCTCCCAACAAGCGCTATATTTAACGTCTTTAGCTTGACGCCTGTTTATTTCAGTTCGTACCACCTTTGAATGCATATATTAGCTGTTTTGGATCGTGGTCAAGAACCGTTTTTGCTCTGTTTGCATCTAGTAATGCATACTTGGGCTTTCCAAGCAAGTATTGGAGTCCTGATGTTGGAACACTTTGATTTGAATTATGCTCATGTTGTCCATGCGTGTACGCATATTCCGTGCTTGTCTCATTATGGAATAGTTTTCTTATATCTTGCACGCAATGCACGGGCGTACACACATGGTTCGTGTGTTCCTTGTCCTGTTTTTGCTCCTTTTCGGTACCACACACGGGCTGAAAGTGCATAAACACACAATCCGTATTTGGTTCCGAACTTTCTTGCTTTTCCAGGATCTTCATCTTCTCGTATTCGGTACCACTCATTTGATGAATGGCACTAGATTGTTCCTTCGAGTTGGCTTCAGTGGTGCTTAAAAATTGGCTCTTTTGATGTTGCCCACCAACAATTGTAACTAATGGCCCATTTGAGTATCGAGATTTTTCAATTGTGAGTCCATAGTATTGGCCAATTGTGTCAATTGCAACTTCATCTTGTCCATCTTTGATTCGTTTTTGGTAAGGCTATTTCTCATTTCCCTCATGAATAAATTTATTTGACTCATAAATGAAGTCGTTTGATTCATGAATGAAATGAGAGGCGTTTTCAAAGATGGTTTTGCCTCTTCCATCCGAATAGGTGTACCTATACCAATTCAAAGAAACAAATCAAGCATCGTAGAAGTAGAATTTACAAAAGAAAAATGAAAAAAATAAAAAAAATGTCTAAATTAAGAATAATTCTATCTATCGCAATATTAGCACCAAAAATTGTATTAGTCTCAAGAACGGCGCCAAAAACTTGTTCGCCTTATTTTTAGCTTCACCGCAAGTGTACGGTGTAGTTTATAGAATAGGGTAAGCAAGGTCATATCCACGGAGACTAATAAATTTATGCGCTAAGTATTGAACTAAGATAGTCTTATTTTTATTTAGACGATCGAAAATCGATAATTGTTGTAGAAGTAAAGACAAGATTAACCACAAAAAAAGAAGATACTAAGAATAGTGGAATTATCAAGGGAATGAAGTGGATTCCGGGTTATGGTTTCAATTAATATTCCTCTTGTTGTCCGATTTAATCAAAGTCAAAGTTATTATCACTACACATATAAGACGATCACAACGGTATTTCATCCTCCCTCTTGAGATGTATATAAAGTGTAGATTGAAATATCTATGCTAGCATCTCTACTCAACATAAGATACACAACTCCCAAATGCACAAAAGATCAAATATCCTCACAAATATTCACAAACCTCTCGATTATGTAAATATTCATGTCAAGTACTCAAGATCTAATATTGAAACTCATCTCTCGAATTATGAATCAATATATCAAACAAGTTAAATCATTGGCCAAATGATAAAACAAGAATAAGAACAAAGTACTCAAATAGGCTTCAAGATAATAACTTCAACTAAGATTAAAACATTCAACAAGAGTTCAATTAATCTACTTCCAAAACCCGAAAATCACAAGAAGTTTAGCTACTCATTACAAATAAATAACTCATAGACAAATTGTTCATATTCATGACAAGCTAAAATGAAAGATTAAAGCACAAAGAATGGGAAAACTTAGGGAAATGGATAATCTCTCGATTAATCTTCAATCCTCAAGCTCCGATTTGACCCGATTCTTCCCTTGGTTCTTCCTTGATGAAGTTGATGTATTTCTTGTGTTCTTGGGTGTATTCTCAACCTTTCCTTCATACCCTAGATCAAGCCTCCCCTTTATGTATTTATAGCCCATAAAAAGTCCAAGAAAAAGGTGAAGAAACATAGTAATTTTCCCGGCGCTGCGGCGCCCAGCAATTTCGCAAAACTGAGCCGCCGAGCTGGCGCCCACCTAAAAAAATCAATAGCCTTAGCAACAGAACGGCGCTGCAGCGCTGTGGACAAATGCTGCAGCGCCCACCCGAGTTTTTCACCCACCAAATGTTGGAATTTGTTTTTGATCCCTTCTTCAAAGTTGTAGCTCTATCTCTTAGCTTTCCATAGCCACTTGAATCATCTCAATATCAATTTTGTAGAGAGAGTTATAGCCAAAATACGAAACGCTGCCAGTGATGGAAATTTCAGACGCAGCGTTTGGACGCGTTTCTTCAAATCAATCTCTTTTCTGCTCGTTTGTACTTCTTTTGATACACGATTCATTACTATGACTATAAACTCAATATAATTGGCTCTCAACATGGCTTGGCTACTCAAATGACTCAAAATACTCAAAAACAACACAAAACTCAAGTCTTGGAAGCCCAAATCAATGGTATAAAACCAATTGAACAACACCAATACGATTTTTAAATGGAACAATCCCGGTTATCATATATATAAAAAATGATGACAAAAAAATTGGAAATGATGTATGAATTTTTTCGTTGGAAGCATTAAATGATTGATAAAAGGGATTTTTTTTGAGCATATTACCGATTTTTTGTTAGTGATTATAGGAAATCAAATTCCTAAAATATAGCTAATAGATAAGGTAAGTAGATATCATTAATTATCTACTTAATGGACGAAAATCATGCATTTTTGGATTAGACAATTTTGCCCTTTTTCTAATTAAATGACAACAAATATTCTATATTTAATCAGTAAATCTCATCCATCCATTGATTCGTTAAAACGGTCCGGATAAGTCCCTACGGTCTCACCCCAAGAGATGGTCTCACAAGAACCAACTCCTATATATATAGATATATACAGGGCCGTGCCTACGTGGAGGCCACTGAAAGTCAATTGACTCGAGGCCCAAAAAAATAATAAAATTTTAAGGGCCCAATTTTTTCTTTGATATTTTATATATAGATGTATAATAAATAAGAAATTGAAAAATAAGCTTCCAAATGTTAATTAAATTATTTTATGGGCCCAAAATTATTATTATATTTTTACTAATTTAAATGACAATTTATGTGAAAAGTATTTTGTAATGTTGATTGATATTGAATGAGAATTTGAATCTCTAACCCATTGCATATTTTGATTATTTGATATTCATCTATGCATGTCTTTATTTTATACTTGTTTGTTCTTGTTGATGGATGAGATATGATGTGAGGCCTCGATTTTTTCAACATATTCTACTATGATGTATAGTCAAAAATCTTGGCTAAGTGTCACAATATCTATTATAGATGAGATATGATACTCAATTATTTATTTCTTCCAACGACGATTACTCTTTCCCTATTTCGAGCATACCGGTTATATTCTTCCTCAAGTATTAACTCTTGATCGACTATAGACGACTTTAGAAATATTGGACCCTCGATAATTTAGGAGTACATTCCAACTCCGTATCAAATATTTAACCTTATTCGTAATACATTCCCAACCAACGCCAATCTATTTTGAGAAAAATACACATTTGTTATTTTACATCCTTAATTGTAAATTCGTAAAATATTTAATTATGAATATTTATACATTTTATTTTCCCTCAAAAAGAAAAAGAAAATAAATATTTTTTAAAATTCGACCATACCCTTTTTAAATGGGGAAAATAACTTAATTTTTTTCTTCTACTACTATTTTTATTATTTTGTATCTCCCAACTAGATAATTATTGGACAAAAAAATAAAAATTTTGATATTTCCCTCCCTTGAAATGATCCCCAAGAGGTTTTTAAAGGGTTGGTTATATTATTTTTTTCTTTCCAAGCCTACAACTAAAATTTTCCCTACAATTTCCACTACCCCATTAGTCAACAAAACAAAATTTATTTCCCCTCCTAAACATAACATTTTGGCCATATGTCCCTAGGAAAGGAGTCTAGTTCATTTTTATGTCCTAATGTTAGGAATTTTATTGTTTAGATTTTGATGAATGCCATGTAAAACTTAGAGTAGAAAGTTGGCACCCGATTCTTGTTGTAAAATGCATTGCAATGAATAGAGCTGGCCAAGTTTGAGTTAAGACACTACGCCCTAACATGCAAGAAGACAATCAAGACTGAAGGAAGACTCACGCGAGACAGTGAGTATGGCAAAGAAGAGTAGACAGAACTCTATGAAGAAGCGGTGAGATGCGGTGAGTGGAGCATCAGTCAAGTCAACTCAAGAAAAGCCAAGTCTCAAGTTGAAGTGACGGAAGAGTCATCCATGATTGGAAGTCGACTCTAAGTCACCTGGGGAAAGCAAGGAAATGCGGTCAAGTCGAGATAATCAGAAAAGAACCGCGTTAAATCAAGAGATTTACTTAAACAAGTAATATCTCCATATCACCTTTCTTGGAGTGCTCACCCCAGAAGCGTGCAAAAGGAATGAACCAATGGGAAGCACTACACCGTGTCGAACTCAAAAGGTGAAAGAACAATTCATACGAGGAAATGACAATTCCAAGAAGCGCAACAAGACAAGCCAACGACGCGCAAGTGACTTTCAAAAATAAGCCTATCTCTTCAACGGGCAAATTTTTGAAAGTTCACTATAAAAAGCTGAGGAGTTTGTTTGAGAAGAATGATGACACACATGTGAGATAAACAAGCATATCAGAAAAACTGAAATATTCTCAATCCTCAAGCCTACATTACGAAGTACATCAATCCAACACTCACCTGTGAAGGAAAGAGAACTTCAATCAGTTGAAGAGGAAACTTTTGAAGAAAAGGGGTCTACATTCCAGGAAGGATTGTAGAAAGGTTCAAGGTTGAACCAAGTCTTAAACTCTTGGAGGGCTTCGTGATCAAATCCAAAGAGTTTGAGCAAGTGAGTGAGTAGTAACAAGGCGGTGCCGCCTGTGAAGAAGCCGAGTCGCACGAGAAGCTTGGTGAGTGATCAAGGCGTCTCATCGAGTCCCTAAGGATCAAGTCAGTTGTTGTGATCAAGACTTGTATCTGGACTGTTACCACTTTGTAAACTGATCATTACTTAGTGGATTCCTCCAGGAGTTGGAGAAGAGAGGAGTAGAAGAATTACCCCATCTTCGAACCTCTATAAAAATTTCATTGTGTCATTTACTTTTCAGCACTTTAATTCTTGCATTATTAACTGCTTATATCTCTTTGATAAATTTGCTATCCCACGATAATTTATAAGTACTAAATCAAGCTCTAAAATCTTGCTTAATCAAACTTAAGGGTGTTAAGTCTTCAATGAAAATAAAACCACAAAGTTAAGTTAAATTATAGCCAACAGTGAGTTACTCCATCAACAAAGCTCAATCGAAGTGCATTTGAGAGATTAACTCTACTTGAGTGACTAATTCGATCGTCCATCAAGGACACGGTGTGTAGAATCAACTCAGAGATTTAAAAGGACTAAATCGAAAATTTGGTAAGGTTTATTCAACCCTCCCTTCTAAACCTTACACTTACACCCCTTGGGACCTACAAGTGGTATCGAGCGGTTGGTTCATTGAACCCTCCGCACCGGTTATGAACTAGATCTCCAAACTTTTCAAAGTCCGCTTTAGTACTTAAGTTTTCAAAACTTTTCTTATCATCAAAAGTTATTATCATGGAAGCAAATTTGACACGCATCCCTATGTTCACTATTGAAGAATTTGATGATTGGAAAATTCGTATGCGTGCTCATCTATCAAAGATTACATGATGAGATGTGGATAGTGATAGAAGATGGGCCTCTGCAAATATTAAAGGTGAACACACATTTGCATTCACGAAGAGTTGCGGTGAAGGAGAAGAAGATGTGCTCCCGCACCGGTCATGGTTGAAAAACCAAGAATCGAGTGGACAAATGATGACAGAAAAAGATACAACCTGGACAATGTAGCCAAGGACATTCTTTACAAAACCTTAGACAAAGCCATGTTCAATAAAGTCAAATCATGCAAAACGGCTAAGGAAATCTGGGGACAAGTCGACATTGATTTGTGAAGGCTCAGAGCAAATCAAAGAAAACAAATTGTCGTGTGTCTGTACATAAATTTGAGAACTTCAAAATGATCTCGGAGAAAACCTGGATCAACTGGATGCTCGGTTCACGTAAATCACAAATGAGCTATCTCGCACTTGGAAATGAATATACAGAAGGAAATGTGTATGAAGATCCTAAAAAGTCTTCCAATGAATGGGAAATGAAGGTCATGGCATGAGACATTCCATGGACCTATCAAAGACATCCAACCATGAACTATTCTCGACCTCAAAGCCTACGAGTTTGAGCCGAGAAGAAAAGATCGAGGAAGAGACAATTTGTACCCAAAAAGTTTGCTTCTAATTGTTAAAAATGGGAAGAGAGCCGAGGTCAAAAAGTCATTGACCCGGAAGAAATAGCCCGATGGTTAAAAGGTTCAACAAGTTCTTCAATAAGAACTACAAGAGAGGAAAGGGTGAATCTTCCAGAAGACAGACACTCAGCTCCCTCCAAATCAAGGGAGGACAAGGCCAACCAAGAGAACAGATCATCAAAAAGTTGAGTATCAAAGGGTCGACAACTCAAGAATGAAAAGAGCTGATCAAAAAGTGAATATCTATGTTGGAATCAGAGACAACCAGGTCACTATGCCATTGATCGCTCATATCCCCGTAGTCAACAAGACAGGATGAAGAAGAAAGGAAGGTCTTGAGAGAAAGAAGACAAGAAAAGAAAAAGGCAATGATGGGCTGCAGAGATGCTGAAACAGCCAAGTCAAGAGAGACACTGATTGAGAGAGCAGTGAAGTGACTACTCAAGTGACTCGAGGAAGAAGCCCCGATCCGCTTGATGGCCAAGGAACAAGATCAACCTAACCAAGAAGATGAGGTACAATCTAACTCAACAAACTCGACACTAGTGATAGTGATCGTGACACACACACCTCATCACCCACTCGATCTTTATGATTCATTAGGCAAAATGATGAAAGATTTTGAACACATTAAATCCTCACACACACACTATTGAATGAGGAAAACAGCCTACTCAAAAGTCAAAACTCAAAGTGACTAAGGAGCCGAGTACTCTAAGTCAAATAGCCGATGAGAATAAAAGTTTAAAAAATTTGAAATGCTAAATTAATAGCAGAAATTGCTGCTATAGAAAAGAGGGAGAATGACCTCAAGAATGTTATTGCCTCATTCACTAAGGCATCTAAATCATTGGATGATCTTATTATGAGTCAAAGAGAATGTGGAGACAAGACAAAGCTTAGATTTAATTCCTCTGTGCTATGTCAAACCTTAAGAGTAATTTTGGAAAAAGGATCTTCAAGTCATGAAGAGTTTGAAAAATCCAAAACTCTAAATGTTGCACACACATTCACTCCAAAGCACAATAATAAGCAAGCGCCTTGGTTATAAAGGAAAAGGAAAATGTTGATTGAGTGTCTTTGAAAGGACACCGGTGAGAAGAGATTCCGAGTCCTCAAAGAAACTCCAAACAGTAAAAATACTCTGTAAAGAAGAAGCGAGAGCTACCAAAAACCCCAGAAAATCCATAAAAGAAATACATATAATGGGAATGGTAGAAAATATCCAAGCCAAGTCTGATTGGAATAATGTGAACTATCAAAGATAGACTTATGGAATATAAGCCAAATGGCAAAGGCCAGAACTCAAAGAAAGGCCATTCCAAAAGTATAAGAGCTTTCATCAAAGACACATATGCACCTAGGCACTACACTCAAAAACACCACAATTACCCAAGGAAGGCAATTGCTAAAACACATATGCGGCATACGGACAAAAGAGACAATTTGTATGAACCTAGAATCCCCAAGCAATTTGCCAGGATTAATTATGATTATGGCATCGATAGATGGCAACCTCTTAGAGTCAAATCATTTGGCTATAGGTTGGTTGGATCATCTTACAATTCTAACCCCTCGGGACCCGGCACAAGTATGGGTACCTAAAACTTAATTTCCTTGATTGCGGAGTTCAAGGAACAGTGAGTGCCAAGGAACCTGGTACATGGATAGTGGTACATTCCCGGACATATGACAGAAATAAGAAAAATCTGTCAAAATTCAAGGAAGTTAAAGGAGCAAAAGTCGTATTTGGAGGAAATGAAGCTCCGGTGAAATAAGAGGCATTGGATCCATCAAGAGGAATGAATTAGAGATCACAGATGTTGCATATGTTGAAGGGCTAAACTTCAATTTACTAAGCATCATCAACTTTGTGACAAGGGCTACAATGTTGGATTCAATATGGGTATATGCCAAATCAAAGATATTGAATCAAATGAAGTGGTGTTGCAAGGATGTAGAGAGAAAAATATGTATGTAGTGGATTGGTCAATCGCAACACCCAAAGACTGTCTACTAGCAAAGAGCATTGAATCAAGTTGGTTGTGGCACAAAAAGCCGAGTCACCCGAATTTCAAAACGATCAACAAACTTGCAAGAAGTCATCTTGTGGAAGGACTTCCGGACTCGAGTATACAAGAAGGAGAGTATATGTGACGCATGTCGAAGGAAGGGAAAACAAATCAAGTCGTCATTCAAAGAAAAGACATGCCCATCATCAACAAGAATATTGCATCCGCTTCATATGGATCTATTTGGCCCAAAGTGGAACCGGCCAAAGATAAGTGGAAAGAAATACACCTTGGTGGTAGTAGATGACTACTCAAGATATACATGGACAATATTCATGTGTAAGAAGAAAGAAACTCTTCAAAAACTACCACAATCGATGAAGAGGATTCAAAATGAGAAGAGTCAAACCATTATCAAAATAATATCGGATAGAGGAACCGAGTTTGTCAATGGAATAATAACTCGATCTTGTATTGAGAATGGTATTGGTCATGAACTATCAAGCAACAAGGACTCCACAAAGAATGGAGTTGCGAGAAAGAAGGAATAGAACCCTCAAAGAAGCGCAAGGACCATGTTAGTCAAGCGAGTTACCAAAAAGATTTTGGATGAAGCAATCAACACGACTTGCTACACTCAAAACGGATGTATGATAAATAGACGGTGACAAAGACTCCTATGAGATGCAGTCCGGAAGAAAACCAAATGTTGCATACTTGAGAATATTTGGATGTAAATGCTTCATCCACAACAATGGCAAAGACAATCTAAAGGCTTTTAATGCTAAAGTCGATGAGGGTATCTTCTTAGGATACTCAATCGAAAGCAAAGCCTGGGATACTCAACAAAAGAACTATGGTTACAGAGGAATCCATTCATGTAGTATTCGATGAGCCAAATATAAATGGAGAAGACATTGAAGAGTCAATCGATAAGTGAATCATCCAACCATACGAGAAGAGTCCCTATCAAGTTGAAGTTTGGAATTATCAATTGAGAAGAAGATGAGATAGTTTGAATCTCAAAACAATTTGGAAAATTTGCGGCTAAGTGATTACGAGAGAGTGACCACAAAGAACAACACAAGTAAGTCGATTGAATCCATCTAACTTACTCCAACCTCGATGTAAGATGGGAAAGACCATCCACCGAGCTTGTCATTAGAGATATAAGAGAAGGTGTCAAGACAAGATCCGAACTCAACAAGAAGCCATGTTCACATGCTTCATCTCGCAAATAGAGCCCAAAGATGTGTCACAAGCATTGGATGACACACATTGGATTCGGCTATGCAAGAAGAGTGAATCGAGTTTGAGAGAAATAAAGTATGGGAATTAGTGCAAAGACCCATACATCAAAATGTTATTGGAACCAAATGGGTGTTTAGAAATAAGATGAACGAGGAAGGTTACGTGGTAAGAAACAAAGCAAGGCTAGTAGCCAAAGGATATTGCCAAGAAGAAGGGATAGATTTTGATGAAACATTTGCCCCTCGTAGCAAGATTGGAAGCTATAAGGATGTTTCTTGCCTATGCGACTCACAAGAATTTCATTGTATATCGATGGATGTAAAAAGTGCATTCCTAAACGGTTTATTGGAAGAAGAAGTGTATGTTGAACAACCTCCAGGATTTGAGCGAGGAAGACTCTTGGAGACAAGGTATACAAACTCAAGAAAGCCCTGTATGGATTGAAACAAGCACCCGGAGAGCATGGTATGATACCCTGTCACAATTCCTAACTAAAAATGGATTCACAAAAGGAAAAGTAGATAGAACACTTTTCAGAATTCAAGACAAGAAGAGTATTCTACTTGTTCAAATATATGTTGATGACATCATATTTGGATCCACAAACAAAGAGTTGTGTGAAAAGTTTTCAAACCTCATGCAAAGTAAATTTGAAATGAGCATGATGGGAGAGTCGACATTCTTCCTTGGACTCCAAGTGAAACGGTGAAGGATGGAACCTTCATAAGTCAAACAAAATACACCGAGAGATTTAATGAAGAAGTTTGGTATGGAGGAGAAGTCTTCTCAGTAAAAATACCAATGAACACATCATCAAAATGGACATGGATGCAGATGGCAAGCTTTGTAGATCAAACAAGATACAAAGCACTTATTGGATCACCGCTCTATCTCGGCTACTTGGCCGACATCACTTTCTTTGTCAGTAGGTGTATGTGCAAGATTTCAATCTGCTCCAAAAGAGAGCCACATGACAAAGAAAGACTAAGAAAATATTGAGATACTTGAAAGGAAGCCAAGAAGTAGGCCTATGGTATCCAAAGGAAGGTGGATTCAAGCTAATTGGCTATTCGATTCGACTATCTTTGGATGCGAGTGGAGTGGACAGAAGAGCACTTCAGGCACATGTCAAATGCTAGGAAACAGACTAATTTCCTGGTTTAGCAAGAAGCAAAACTCAATAGCCACCTACTGGTGAGGAGAATACATAGGCTGGCGGGCGTGTTGTGCCCAAGTCCTATGGATGAGACAAAGGTGAGAGACTATGAAGTTGAAGAAAGAGAAATTCCAATCATGTGTGATAACACAAGTGCAATTGCAATCACTCAAATCCCTGTGTTGCACTCAAGAACAAAACATATTGATGTCGATATCACTTCATAAGAGACCATGTTGAAAAGAAGGACATCATCCTGGAATATATCTCAACCGATAAACAACTAGCCGACATCTTCACAAAACCATTATGTGAGTCAAGATTTGAAGAACTCAAGCATGAGTTGGGGCTAATTGGGTGACACTCGGACAAATCAAAGAAGAGAAATGGAACAGAAAAGGGGTGAAAAAGAGTGAAAACAAAATCATTTCGATAAATGTTCATCGGAAGAAAAGACTACACCGAGTCGGTGATATTTGAGTCACTAAGAGAATCATGAGAAGTAGAGTTAAATCGGCTAAGGGATAAGTGAATAACTTATGAGCAAAGTGACAAAAACGCAAATCGTTTTGACTAAGCGGGAATGTTTTAAGGAACACGCCAAAGATAATGATGATGTGTACGGACATAAAGCCGCACACCAAGCCTATGATTGGATATAAATGCCGCATTAAATACGAGAAATGAAATGCTCAATAGGCGTGCGAAATCCAAGCCGTTGATTTCGACCACATTTCAAAAACCACCCGCACGCCCTTTCATAAACCATATTTAAACCATTTTTTCAGTTTCTCTCTCACACTTCTAAAAACTGTTCATCTCTTTCTCTCAAAAGCAAAGGCAAAATACTATCGAAACCCTATCAATCTTCAAATCATTTTCTCGAGTTTTTCCTTGATATAATCCGAGAAATGGCACCAACTTATGACTTTACCAAGTTAGGAAAGCAAATCCACACCGGTTAAGCCGGTGGATTTCGACGGAATGGTGAAGCAGGGTCCGACGACACCCTAGTGAAGAAAATCGCCGAGAAGTTGGAAACGTCCGGGCTAAAACCGTTTCTAACATTAGAATATCCGATGACCTATGTGGAAGAGGTCGCACAATTCACGTGAATGCTTTGAGATTCACGATGAAGGAATCAAGTCATCTGTTCACTAAAAGGTGACTATCTCGCAAGGGTTTGGTGAACATTGCTCACTACCGCCAGGAAGGAGCATCCGAGATTAAAGAAGCTGATGTAAACTTGGCCGACGCTGGAAAGAAATAGCCAAGTCCGACTTTTCCGATAAAATAATATACACAACAAACAAGAGATCTATTGAAGGAGGATTATCACAAGTTGTTGGACATAGTTGCCAAATGTATCGACATCAAATTGGCGACTTTGACCAACCAATCACAAAGGCAAAGTTGATTGTAATGGCCGCAATCATCGAAGAAAAGAAGATAAAGCGGTGTAGGTCCCAAGGGGTGTAAGTGTAAGGTTTAGAAGGGGGGTTGAATAAACCTTACCAAATTTTCGATTTAGGCCTTTTAAATCTACAGAGTTCTACATTTGTGTCCTTGATGGACATCGAATTAGTCACTCAAGAGAGTTAATCTCTCAATGAGACTCGGTGAAGTGTTAATAGAGTAACTCATTTTGTTGGCTATAAATTGACTGTTGTGGTTTTGTTTTTATTGGAAGACTTAACACCCTTAAGTTTGATTAAGCGAGTTTTTCTGACTTGATTTAGTACTTATAAATTATCAAATGGATAGCAAATTTATCGTGAGATATAAGCAATTAAAAGTGCGAGAAATTTAAATCTTTGAAATGTAAATGACACAAGAAAGTTTTTATAGAGGTTCGAAGATGGGGTAATTCTTTCTACTCCTCTCTTCTCCAACTCCTGGAGGAATCCACTAAGTAATGATCGGTTTACAAAGTGGTAGCAGTCCAGAGATACAAGTCTTGATCACAACGGCCGACTTGATCCTTTGGGACTCGATCCGAGACGCCTTGATCACTCGGCTTGCTTCTCGTCACGACTCGGCCTTCTTCTTCACAGGCGTTTGCTTGCTACTCTGACTCACTTGCTTAAGCACTTTGGATTTGATCACGAAGCCCTCCAAGAACTTAAGACTTGGTTCACCTTTTTGAACCTTTCTACAATCCTTCCTGGAATGTAGACCCCTTGTTTTCAGTATTTTCCTCTTCAAGCGATTGAAGTTCTCTTTCCTTCACAGGTAAGTGTTGGATCGATGTACTTGAGATGTAGGCTTGAGGATTGAGAGTGTTTGATTTTGATAAGCTTGTATATCTTTTCACGTGTGTGTCATTCATCCTTCTTCTCAAACAAATTCCTCGGCCTTTTATAGTGAACTTTCAAAAATTTGCCCGTTGAAGAGATAGGCTCATTTTTGAAAGTCACTTTGCGATCGTTGGCTTGCGTTCTTGGAATTGCCATTTCCCGTATGAATTGTTTTATCACCTTTTCGAGTTCGACACGGTGTAGTGCTTCCCATTGGTTCATTCCTTTTGCACGCTCGGGGTGAGCACTCCAAGAAAGGTAGTATGGAGATATTACTTGTTTAAGTAAATCTCTTGATTTCGTGCAACGGTTCTTTTCTGATTATCTCGACTTGATCGCATTTCCTTGCTTTCCCAGGTGACTTAGAGTCGACTTCCAATCATTGGATGACTCTTGTCGCTTCGACTTGAGACTTGGCTTCTCTTGAGTTGACTTGTGATGTTCCACTCAATTGCATCTCACCGCTTCTTGATCGAGTTCTGTCTGCTCTTCTTCTTTTTTACTACTGTTGTCTCACGCAGTGAGTTTTCCTTCAAGCCTTGATTGTCTTCTTGCATGTTGGGCGTAGGCGACTTAACTCGGCTTGGCGGCTCTAATTGTTACAATACATTTTGCCAAGAATTGGGGAGCCAACTTTCTATTCTAAGTTTTACATGGCATTCATCAAAATCTAAACAATAAAATTCCTAACAATTTCCCCCTTTTTGATGATGCCAAAACTTAAATCATACAAAGATGCAAATAACAAAGATACATACGAGATAGTGTATTGACATAGAATGTATGCGCATAATCAATCTTTTTATTGATCATATCATTCTTGTACTTAACACATTGTTTTTACAAGGTGTATCGTCAGTATGTAATTGTCTTCACAAAAAATAGAAAATTTATAGCTATATTACGAGAAGACTTACATTGTATGTATTTACATATAAAATACACGAAGGGTTGACAAACAACACTTCATCTCCTTATTGTCTCCTTCTTTCATCTTGATCAAAGATCTTCTTCTCTTCTTCTTCTTCTTCTCGTCATCATTTGCCTTCTTTTTCTTCTCATATGCCTTTCGCAGCGACTTCATCTTTCCTTATTCTTTCTGTCTCTCCCGCCATAGCCAGTGAGTTTGTCTCTTGTTTTCTTCTTCTATCCTTTTGCATACTCGGCGTTGGTTTTAGCCACTTGCAAGTTCGCCACATGGTCAAGCCCAGCCCAGTAGATCCCTCCTTTCTTTCCCCGGATCTACGTATTCAATATTCTTGGGCGGAGGCCTCAGTGCAAGCTTCTTCCTCCATCGCCGCTTCTTCTTCCTCTACCCTGGGCGTATCTTGTCTTGGGGCCTTCTTCTTTCGGTGAGTGCCGGCGGAGTGACAGAGATCGCCGGTTGTCTCATTGCCTGCGTCGCCTTCTTCACATAATGTGAGACCCTTTTCCCAAAAGAAGAGTCCCAAGCTTGAGCAAGGACATATTTGCAAAATATCCTTGATTCGAGCGTTTTGAATTCGTCAAGCGATCTTGGCTCTGTCCGGCATACGAAATGGCATACGTGTCTCTGTCAATGGAATGCCTCCGTGTTCTTTCAAGATGTTCATCACCCTGGCATCCATTCTTCCTTCCACCTCCTTCATCCCCGCTTCAATTGCTTTTCTCTTCTCGGCCATAGATACTGCAGAGTGTTGGAGTGGCGAGAGTCACGGGAGTTTTTGCTTATAATGTCATTTGTGAGGACCTGTTGAGGTGTTTGTGCAATCATCAAGGTCATATCTTTTGATCCTTCCCCCTCACAGATTTTCCTTTCTTGATTTCAAAATTTCCTCGGTGATTTTCCTTCAAAATTTTCCTCGGTGATTTTCCCTTCTCATTTGCTCCTTTCTTTTCAAACTTGATTTTTCTTTGCTTTAAGGTATTCCTCTTCCCCTTTTTGGCATCATCAAAGGATAGAGGAACCCCGGGAACATCTTTGGCAAGCATGAAGTCGAAGTCTTCGATGGTTGAATTTTGCTTCAAGTCTGCTGCGTTGTATCTTTGCCGGAATTGAGCCAGGAGTAGCGTTGGATTCTCTTTGAAATCGCTTCATCTCGGCCATGAGAAGGCTGAATTTTCTTGTCATGTGTTCTTCCAAACGCTGTATATCATTTGCATTTCCCCGCTCACGCAGCGGCCTTGATCTCGGCGGTGTGAGCTTCGTGCATATGTTCAATGTGTTCCCGCAGCCGTTTCGCATCAACATTTTCGACTCTCCACACCGACTTGTTGAATAAGGTTAAGTATCTCTGTTCCACACGCATTGATTCTTCTTTGTTGCCACCATTCCCTTACCCTAATGTGATTCCTCTCAAGTCAAATTTTGTAAGGTTGGCATCTCTGTTGTCCAATCGCATGTCCAAAGAGGCGATGCCTCTCCATCTTTTCAACTTCAAAGAAAGAGTGCCTTGAACACTTCGTACTTCAAACTTGGTGATTCTTCATTGCGGTGATGGCCATACAAACGTCGAAATCAAAGTCGAAATTTGGAACAATGGTGCCTGAGTGAAAAAGCAGAGCTGGATGCGTGATAGCGTGCTTGCTCATTTTTCGACTCTTCGTGGAGTTACGGTATCTCCGGTGAGAAAGGGAAAGATTCCACAAAAGATTCATCACCGCCAACCGGGATTTGTTCGATGATAAGCGGTGGGCGTGAAGTTCTTTTGGGAATCGATCCGGTGTAGCGTGAGGAGCCGGAGCGGTGGTTTCGGTTGGTGGGTTTGGTTGTGAAATAGACCCGCTTTGAGCCTCAATTGTCTTAAATGACCGTTGGTCTCGGTGATTTTTCCTTTCGATTGACTTATCCTCGGCTTTATCGGCGGCGTCATCGGACGATGATGAGATTTCTAGTGGTGGCTCATCATCAAAGTTAAACGTTTGACGAGTAGTCTTGGGATCGACTTGCTCGTGCTGGAACATCCGCATGGTTTGAGTCTTTTGGATTTGTCATGGGGTTGACTCGGCTTCTTCTTCGCCTTCCGATCCCGGAAAAGTGACATCGGGGTTGTCTGGGAATCATGAAGTGCGCGATTTCCTTCTCGGATGGGTCAATGATTGCGGGAGGGATGTTCTCTACTTTTGACCTCTTTACCCCGGGAAGTCTCAACCTCCGTGGGCCTTCATTTCCTCCGAGTCTCTCTTTGCTGCGAGGCTTAGTCCTCCCTTTCGGCAGTGTCACGGTTGTCTTAGGGTCTTCTGATGGCATCCATTGGAGTCTCAACCCCATGGATTGCACTTTCATCGCCAGTGTTAACTCGGGTCGTTCCTTCCGTGCCTCGACTGCATCGCGGCGTCATTAGCCTTCAGAGCGGTTGGCACCTCGGTGAGACAGTCTCAAGCATCGAGCTTCGTTGATGGCAACTCTTTGTTCTCCTTGCGTTTGAGTTTTCTCTACTTCGCCTCCTACATTCTTTGTGGAGTCATCTGCAGCATCCTCCGACCTTGCTGCGTGTGGAGGGAGTTTCCCCCTCGGTGGCGCACCACCGGTGAGTGACTTGGAGTGGGGTCACTCGTCTCCAAACTCCCATTGTTGCAATTGATGGTTCAGCCCCGTTGGGGCGGTGGTAGCACACCTTCAATAGGGGTTGGCTCATTGGGGTCCCCACTAGCCCGTTTCATCGCCATTTCCTTATTGCCTTCTTCCGAGTGAGTGGGGAAGTGGTAGCAAGAACATCGGTGGCTATTTTTGAACCACTCCCATTGGATCGATTTCGGTGTGTTTTGGAGGACTCTCCTGGTCCCTCCATTAATCTTTGCTCGTGAAGGATTCTTGATTCGTGCAATGCTTTCTTTGCATTTGCATTTCTTCCGTGGCGGAAGCATTCTCAGTTCCTCGTCACTTTCGGAGAAAACATCAAGGAGAGGATGGAAGTGTTCGTAGTGGGAGATAGAGGCGATATCTTGCCTTCTCACGTCTTCGGCTTCTTGACTTGCTTTGCTCTCTCCCCTGTCCTTGTAGATTTGCGGGATGTCTAGCGATTGTCCTCATCAAGTGAAATCTTTGGCCGGGAGCACAGAGTCGACCCAAGGAAATTTAGCAGTTCCTCTTCTTCTTCTATGAATTCAAAGCCGTTGGAACTGTTTCCTTGACTTGCTCAACTTCCATTTTCTCCACTCACGCAGACGATTTTGGATGTGCGGGTAAGGTGGAGATAGGATCATTACATCACTATCTGCTTGGGTTTGGTTCTTCTTGAGTTTGTTGTGTGAGCTACGTTGTGTCTTGGTTGCCTCTGTGATCACCTTGGCAGACTTGGGCTGTTTCATCACTACATCCGGAGACTCTACTTCTCCGAGTAGTCTCCGTATTTGTGCTAGGCCGAGTAGGCGACTCATTTGGTTTCTCTGTTCGGATCGCTTGACGAGTTTTCTTCGTCTCTGGTTTGTACCGGGGAATTTCAGTTCGGGGCGGTGTCCTCGAGTCTTGGGCGACAGGGCCGGTGCTTGTGTTTGTTTACGAGGAGGTGGCCGTCTAGGCTTGTCGTTCTCCTCCTTTTGACGATCGGAGAAGGTATTTGGGAGTCCTTCTCGATCGGCCGCAGGGCGAGTGACATGAGTTTCTGGGGGCGGTGACTCTGCTGAGGGGCGGGAGCATGTTTGGTTTTCTTTCTTTGCAGGGGGGGCGAGACTTCTTAGCAGTGCAGGGGCGCTTTCTTCTTGGTTGGAGAGGAGGCGTTTGTGTCTTCGGGTGGTGATTCCCCTCACCGGTGTCGCTCTCTTGGCGTAAGCTCGCTTCCGAGCACCGGAGAGAGGTTAGCTCTAAACATCCTCTTGTTAACATGGAATGCTTTCCCATGCGAGAGGGACTCCTTTCACCTCCAATAGTCGGCCAATCACTAGGCCATATCCCAGGATCCTCCAAATGACCCATCTTCTTTGAAGGACTTGTTCCCCACGTTCGGGCAGTCTGCTTTGTAGATAAACTCCGCCCGAGTTTATCTTCTTTTCCTCGATGATTGCAGCCATCACGATCGGCTTTGCCTTTGATAGTTGGTCAAAGTCGCCAAATTTGATGTCGATACATTTGGCAACTATGTCCAACAATTTGTGATAATCCTCCTTCTGCCAGTCTTTTGTTTCTTTGTGTATATAATTTTATCGGCAAAGGTCGGACTTGGCTATTTCTTTCCATGCATCACCCAAGTTTACATCAACTTCCTTAATCTCGAGTTGCTCCCTTCTGGTGGTAGTGAGCAATATTCACCAAATCCTTGGCGAGTGATAGTGTTGCTTCCGTGAACGGAAGACTTGATTCCTTCATCGTGAATCTCATCATTCACGTAGAATTGTGCGACCTCCTCCCACAGGTCATAGGATATTCCAGCGTTAGAAAGCGGTTTGATCGGCGTTTCTAACTTCTCCGCGATTTTCTTCACCAGGGTGTCGTCGGACCCGCTTCACCATTCCGCCGAAATCACGGTAACGGCGGTGTGGATTTGTTTTCCCAACTTGGTAAAGTCATACGTTGGTGCCATTTCTCGAGAATAATTTCAAGGAAAAGTTCGAGAAATTTGATTTGAAGGTTGATAGGGTTCGAGAGTATTTGCCTTTGCCTTTTGAGAGAAAGAGATTGAGCAGTTTTTAGAAGTGTGAGAGAGAAACAGGACGAAAATGGTTTAAATATGGTTTATGAAAGGGCGTGCAGACGGTTTTGAATTGTGATCGAAATCAACGGCTTGGATTTCGCACGCATATTGAGCGATTCATGTCTCGTATTTAATGCGGCAAAGGCATTTATATCCAATCATAGGCTTGGTGTGCGGCTTTATGTCCGTACACATCATCATTATCCGACGTATCTCTTAAAACATTCCCGCTAAGTCAAAGCATTTGCGTTTTTGTCACTTTGCTCATGAGTTATTCAACTTATCTCTTAGCCGATTTGACTGCTTCTCACATTTCTCTTAGTGACTCGGCTATCGGTGACTTGGTATAGTGACTTTCCGATCTGGTGATTCTTGAGCTAATTTTTGTTTTCACTCTTTTTCACCTTCTTTCCTGTTCCATTTCTTTTCTTTGATTCTTACGTATGTGTCTTAGCTTAGCTCAATTAGCCCCAACTCATGTTTGAGTTCTTCAAATCTTGACTCACATAATGGTTTTGTGAAGATGTCGGCTAGTTGTTTGTCGGTTGAGATATATTCCAAGATAATGTCCTTCTTTTCAACATGATCTCTTATGAAATGATATCGACATCAATATGTTTTGTTCTTGAGTGCAACACAGGATTTTGAGTGATTGCAATGGCACTTGTGTTATCACACATGATTGGAATTTCTTTTTCTTCAACTTCATAATCTCTCATTTCTTTGTCTCATCCATAGGACTTGGGCAATTGTTTGCCCATGACTATGTATTACGCCTCATTTTGTAGAGGTGGCTATTGAGTTTTGCTTCTTGCTAAACCAGGAAATTAGTCTGTTTCCTAGCATTTGACATGTGCACGAAGTACTTTTCTGTCCACTCTGCATCCAAAGATAGTCGAGTGCGAATAGCCAATTAGCTTGAATCCACCTTCCTTTGGATACCATAGGCCTCTTCTTGGCTTCCTTTCAAGTATCTCAATATTCTCTTAGCTTTGTCATATGGCTCTCTTTTGGAGCAGATTGAAATCTTGCACATACACCTACAAACAAAAGTGATGTACGGCTGCTAGGCATTTGTGAGATAGAGCAATGATCCAATAAGTGCTGCTCAGTATCTTGTTTGATCTACAGGCTTGCCATCCGCATCCATGTCCATTTTGGTGATGTGTTCATTGGTATTTTTTCTGAGAAGACTTCTCCTCCATACCAAATTTCTTCATTAAATCTCGGTGTATTTTGTTTGACTTATGAAGGTTCCATCCTTGTTTGTTTCACTTGAAGTCAAGGAAGAATGTCGACTCTCCCATCATGCTCATTTCAAATTTACTTTGCATGAGGTTTGAGAATTTTCACACGACTCTTTGTTAGTGGATCCAAAAATGATGTCATCCACATATATTTGAACAAGCAAAGTATACTCTTCTTGTCTTGAATTAAAGAAAAAGTGTTCTATCTACTTTTCCTTTTGTGAATCCATTTTGATCGGGAATTGTGACGAGGGTATCATACCATGCTCCTGGGGTGTCTGTTTCAATCCGTGGGGGCTTTCTTGAGTTTGTATACCTTGTCTCCAGAGTCTTCTGCTCAAATCCGGAGGTTGTTCAACATACACTTCTTCTTCCAATAAACCATTCAGAATGCACTTTTTACATCCATTTGATATACGGTGAAATTCTTGTGAGCGGCATAGGCAAGAAACATCCTTATAGCTTCCAATCTTGCTACGAGGAGCAAATGTTTCATCAAAATCTATTCCTTCTTCTTGGCAATATCCTTTGGCTACCAATCTTGCTTTGTTTCTTACTCTGAGAACCTTCCTCGTTCATCTTATTTCGAATACCCATTTGGTTCCAATGACATTTTGATGTATGGGTCTTTGTACTAATTCCCATACTTTATTTCTCTCAAGCGATTGACTCTTCTTGCATAGCTTGAATCCAATGTGTGTCGTCAATGCTTGTGACACATCTTTGGGCTCTATCTGCGAGATGAAGCATGTGAACATTGCTTCTTGTTGGGTTCTCGGATCTTGTCTTGACACCTTCTCTTATATCTCCAATGACAAGTTACGGTGGATGGTCTCTCGGCCATCTTACGTCGAGGTTGAAGTAAGTTATTTGGATTGATCGACTTGCGGTGTGTTCTTTGTGGTCGGCTCTCTCGTGATCACTCAAATTTTGCAGATTTTCACTGCTTTTGAGATTGAGCTATCTCATCTTCTTTGAATTGATAATCCCCTTCGGCTTCAAAGATAGGGACTCTTCGTAAGGTTGGATGATTGACTTATCGGTGACTCTTCAATGTCTTCCCCATTTACATTTGGCTCATCGAATACTACATGAATGGATTCTTCGTAACCATAGTTCTTTTGTTGAGTATTCTCAGGCTTTGCTTTGTTGAGTATCTAAGAAGATACCCTCATCGGCTTTAGCATCAAAAGCCTTTAGGTTGTCTTTGCCATTGTTGTGGATGAAGCATTTACATCCAAATATCCTGAAATATGCAACATTTGGTTTTCTTCGATCCGAGATCTCATAGGGAGTCTTTGTCATTTGTCTATTTATCATACATCTGTTTTGGGTGTAGCAATTTGTGTTGATTGCTTCCGCCCAAAATCTTTTTGGTAACCCCGCTTGACTAACATGGTCCTTTGCTTCTTTGGGTTCTGTTCCTTCTTTCGCAACTCCATTCTGTTTGTGGAGTCCTTGCTGTGACACTTCATGACCAATACCATTCTCAATACAATGCGAGTTATTATTCCATTGACAAACTCGGTTCCTCTATCCGATCTTATTTTGATAATGGTTTGACTCTTCTCATTTTGTATCCTCTTCATCAATTTGTGGTAGCTTTTGTAGAGTTTCTTTCTTCTTGCACATGAATATTGTCCATGTATATCTTGAGTAGTCATCTACTACCACCAAGGTGTATTTCTTTCCACTTATGCTTCTTTGGTTCCCTTTGGGCCAAATAGATCCATATGAAGCGGATGCAATATTCTAGTTGAGGATGGGCATGTCTTTTCTTTGAGCGCGACTTGATTTTTTTCCCTTCGACATGCGTCACATATACTCTCCTTCTTGTATAACGAGTCCTGGAAGTCCTTCTACAAGATGACTTCTTGCTAGCTTATTGATTGTTTTGAAGTTCGGGTGACTCGGCTTTTTGTGCCACAGCCAACTTGATTTTGTGCTCTTTTGCTAGTAGCAGTCTTTGGGTGTTGCGGTTGACCAATCCACTACATACATATTTTTTCTACATCCTTGCAAAAGACAACTTCATTTGATTCAATATTTTTGATTTGGCATATTCCCATGTTGAATCCAACATTGTAGCCCTTGTCAGAGAGTTGGTGATGCTTAGTAAATTGAAGTTTAGTCCTTCAACATATGCAACATCTGTGATTTCTAAACCATTCCTTTTGATGGTTCCAATGCCTCTTATTTCACCAGAGCTTCATTTCCTCCAAATATGACTTTTGCTCCTTTGACTTCCTTGAATTTTGTGATTTCTCTTATTTCTGTCATATGTCCGGAACAACCACTATCCATGTACCAGGTTCCTTGGCACTCATTTGTTCCTTGAACTGCAATCAAGGAAATTAAGTTTTAGGTACCCATTCTTTGCAGGTCACGAGGGGTTAGAATTATAAGATGATCCAACCAACCTATAGCCAAATGATTTGACTCACAAGAGGTTGCCATCTATCAGTGCCATAATCATAATTAATCCTGGCAAATTGCTTGGGGAGTCCAGTTCATACAAACTGTCTCTTTTGTCTGTATGCTGCATATGTGTTTTAGCAATTGCCTTTCTTGGGTAGTTGTGGTGTCTTTGAGTGTAGTGCCTAGGTGCATATGTGTCTTTGATGAAAGCTCTTGTGCTTTTGGAATGGCCTTTGTTGAGTTCTAGGCCTTTGCCATTTGGGCTTGTATTCCATAAGTCTGGCCGATAGTTCACATTATTCGATCGGCTTGGCTTGGATATTTTCTACCATTCCCATCATATGTATTTCTTTTATGAGTTTTTGGGATTTTTGGTAGCTCGCTTCTTCTTTTCTGAGTATTTTTGTTTGAGTCTATTTGAGGACTAATTTGAATCTCTTCTCGGTATCCTTTCGGCACTCTCAATATTAACATTTTCCTTTTCCTTTGTAACCAAGGCCGGTTTGCTTAGTATTGTGCTTTGGATTGAAAGTGTGTGCAACATTTAGAGTTTTGGATTTTTCGGACTCTTCATGACTTGAAGATCCTTTTTCCAAAATTACTTTTGAGGTTTGACATGGCACAAAGGAATTAAATCCTAAGCTTTGTTTTGTCTCCGCATTCTCTTTGACTCATAATAAGATCATCCAATGATTTAGATGCCTTAGTGAATGAGGCAATAACATTTTTGAGGTCATTCTCCCTCTTTTCTATAGCGGCAATTTCGCTATTAATTTAGCATTTTCGGCCTTTAAACTTTTATTCTCATCGGCTATTTGACTTAGAGTACTCGGCTCCTTAGTCGCTTTGAGTTTTGACTTTTGAGTAAAATTTGTTTTCCTCATTCAATAGTGTGTGTGAGGTTTTAATGTGCTCAAAATCTTTCATCATTTTGCCTAATGAATCATAAAGATCGAGTGGGTGATGAAGTGTGTGTGTGTCGATCACTATCACTAGTGTCCGAGCTTGTTGAGTTAGATTGTACCTCATCTTCTTGATCTTGTTCTTTGGCCATTAAGCGGATCGGGCTTCTTCTTGAGTCACTTGAGTAATCAACTTCTTTGCGCTTTACGAGTCATTTGTCTCTCTTGACTTGTTTGTCTCGGTGATCTCTGCGACCATCATTGCCTTTTTCTTCTCTTGTCTTATTTCTCGAAGACCTTTCTTTCTTCTTCGTTCGTACTTGTTGACTACGAGGATATGAGCGATCAATGGCATAGTGACCTGGTTGTCTACAATTCCAACATAGATATTGACCTTTTGATCGGCTCTTTCTGTTCTTGAGTTGTCCCTTTGATACTCAACTTGTTGATGATCATTCTCTTGGTTGGCCTATCATCCCTTGATTTGGAGGGAGGTGAGTGTCTTCGGAAGATTCACCCTTCCCTCTCTTGTAGTTCTTGTTAAAGAACTTGTTAAATCTTTTAACCATCGGGCTATTTATTTCTTACGGGTCAATTGCCTCTTTGACCTCGGCTCTCCTTCCATCTTTGACAATTAGAAATTTGTTTTGGGTACAACTGTCTCTTCCTGGTCTTTCCTTCTTAGCTCAAACTCGTAGGCTTTGAGGTCCGAGAATAACTCATGATTGGATGTCTTTGATAGGTCCATGGAGTGTCTCAATGCCATGACCTTCATTTCCCATTCGGTTGGAAGACTTTTTAGGATCTTCATACACATTTCTTACGTGTATATTCCTTTCCAAGTGTAAACTGACTCATTTGTGATTTACGTAAACCGAGCATCCAGTTGATCCAGGTTTTCTCCGAGATCATTTTAAAGTTCTCAAATTTTTGTCTGACCACCGATAGTTTGTTTTCTTTGATTTGCTCGAGCCTTCACAAATCAATGTCGGTTTGTCTGATTTCCTTAGCGATTTTGCAAGATTTCACTTTATTGAACATGGCTTTGTCAAGGTTTTGTAAAGAATGTCCTTGGCTACATTGTCCGGTTGTATCTTTTCTGTCATCATTTGTCCACTCAGTTCTTGGTTTTCAACCATGGTAGTCCGAAATCTTTGCATCTTCTTCCCCTTGTTTTGCAACTCTTAAATGCTGTTTGTGTTCACCTTTAATATTTCAGAGGCCCATCTTCTATCACTATCCACATCTCATCATGTAATCTTTGATAGATGAGCTCCGCATACTGAATTTTCCAATCATCAAATTCTTCAATGGTGAACATAGGAATGCGTGTTAGATTTGCTTCCATGATAATAACTTTTAATGATAGAAAAGAGTTTTGAAAGTTTAAGTACTAAAGCAGACTTTTGAAAAGTTTGGAGATCTAGTTCAATAACAGTGCGGAGGGTTCAATGAACCAACCGCTCGATACCACTTGTAGGTCCCAAGGGGTGTAAGTGTAAGGTTTAGAAGGGGGGTTGAATAAACCTTACCAAATTTTCGATTTAGGCCTTTTAAATCTCTGAGTTCTACACATTTGTGTCCTTGATGGACAATCGAATTAGTCACTCAAGTAGAGTTAATCTCTCAACAGATTTCGAGTGAGCTGTTAATAGAGTAACTCAAATTGTTGGCTATAAATTGACTCAACTGTGGTTTTGTTTTATTGGAAGACTTAACACCCTTAAGTTTGATTAAGCGAGTTTTTCTGACTTGATTTAGTACTTATAAATTATCAAATGGATAGCAAATTTATCGTGAGATATAAGCAATTAAAAGTGCGAGAAATTTAAATCTTTGAAATGTAAATGACACAAGAAAGTTTTTATAGAGGTTCGAAGATGGGGTAATTCTTCTACTCTCTCTTCTCCAACTCTGGAGGAATCCACTAAGTAATGATCGGTTTACAAAGTGGTAACAGTCCCGGATACAAGTCTTGATCACAACGGCCGACTTGATCCTTTGGGACTCGATCGAGACGCCTTGATCACTCGGTGGCTTCTCGTGCGACTCGGCTTCTTCACGGGCGTTTGCGCTTTTGCTACTCTGACTCACTTGCTTAAGCACTTTGGATTTGATCACGAAGCCCTCCAAGAACTTAAGACTTGGTTGACCTTGAACCTTTCTACAATCCTTCTTGGAATGTAGACCCCCTTGTTTTCATATTTTCCTCTTCAACTCATTGAAGTTCTCTTTCCTTCACGAGGTAAGTGTTGGATCGATGTACTTGAGATGTAGGCTTGAGGATTGAGAGTGTTTCGATTTTGATAAGCTTGTATATCTTTTCACGTGTGTGTCATTCATCCTTCTTCTCAAACAAATTCCTCGGCCTTTTATAGTGAACTTTCAAAAATTTGCCCGTTGAAGAGATAGGCTCATTTTTGAAAGTCACTTTGCGATCGTTGGCTTGCGAGTTCTTGGAATTGCCATTTCCCGTATGAATTGTTTTATCACCTTTTCGAGAGTTCGACACGGTGTAGTGCTTCCCATTGGTTCATTCCTTTTGCACGCTTCGGGGTCGAGCACTCCAAGAAAGGTAGTATGGAGATATTACTTGTTTAAGTAAATCTCTTGATTTCAGGCAACGGTTCTTTTACGATTATCTCGACTTGACCGCATTTCCTTGCTTTCCCAGGTGACTTAGAGTCGACTTCCAATCATTGGATGACTCTTTGTCACTTGACTTGAGACTTGGCTTCTCTTGAGTTGACTTGGTGATGTTCCACTGTTGCATCTCACCGCTTCTTCTTGATCGAGTTCCCTGCTCTTCTTTCTTGCACTCGGTTGTCTCGTGATTTTCCTTCAAGCCTTGATTGTCTTTCTTTGCATGTTGGGGCGTGGTGACTTAACTCGGCTTGGCGCACTCTAATTGTTACAATACATTTTGACAAGAATTGGGGAGCCAACTTTCTATTCTAAGTTTTACATGGCATTCATCAAAATCTAAACAATAAAATTCCTAACAACCGGGATGAGTTTGTCTACACAGACTCTACCGACGTGGGAACAAGTCCTTCAAAGAAGATGGCTCATTTGGAGGATCCCTAGGATATGGCCTAGTGATTGGCCGACTATTGGAGGTGAAAGGAGTCCCTCTTAGACATGGGAAGGCATTCCATGTTAACAAGAGGATGTTGAGCAAACCTCTCTCAGGCGCACGAGAAGAGAGCTTACGCCAAGAGGCGACACGGTGAGGGGAATCGGTGACCAAGATACATTTGCTTTCCTCTCCAAATTAAGAAGAAAGCTGCCCCTGCAAATGCTAAGAGAAGATCACGCCCTGCCCTGCAAAGAAAGAAAACCAAACATGCTCCGCCCCTGCAGCAGAGTCACCTGCCCCCAGCCCAGCCGTGTCTCTCCTGCCCCTGCAATGGCCGGTCGAGAAGGACTCCCAAATACCTTTCTCTCGATCGTCAAAAGGAGGAGAACGACAAGCCAAGACGGCCAGCTCCTCGAGAAACAAACACCAAAGACGGCCCCCGCCGCACAAGACTCAGAAGACACCGTCTCGAACCGTAAATCCCTCTCGGTACAAACTAGGAGACGAAGACGAATTATCAAGCGCTCCGAGTGGAGAAACCATTGAGTCACCACTCACCTAGAGAAGATACCGAGAGACTCGGCTGGAGAAGTAGAGTCTCCGGATGTAATTGATGAAACACCAAGTCTCTGAAGAAGGCGATCAAAGCAAAGGCAACCCGAAGACACAACAACTCGTAGCTCATACTGGTGAAGCACAAGAAGAACCGCCAGAGCGGATAGTGATGTAATGATCCTATCTCCACCTTACCCCGGACATCCAAAATCGCCTGCGTGAGTGGAGGAAATGGAAGTTGAGTAAGTCAAGGAACAGTTCCAACGGCCCGAGTTCATAGAAGAAGAAGAGAAACTGCTAAATTTCCTTGGATTAACTCATGTGCTCCCAGCTCGGATGAAGACAATCGCACGAGACATCCTGCAGATCTACAAGGACAAGGAGAGAGAAAAGCAAGCTGAAAAAGCCGAAGCACGTGAGAAGGCAAGCATCCGCCCTATCTCGGCACCACGAACACACATCCTCTCCTTGATGTCTTCTCGACGGTGATGAGGAACCGGAGAATGCCGCTGCCACGAAGAGTTACAAATGCAAAGCAAGCATGCACGAGTCGAGAATCCTTCACGAGCAAAGATTGATGGAGGGACCAGGAGAGTCCTCGAACACACCGAAATTGATCCAATGGGAGTGGTCGACAAATCGCCACCGTTGTTCTGCCACCACTTCCCCACTCACTCGGAAGAAGCGATAAGGAGATGGCGATGAAACCGGGACAATGGGGACCCGGTCGAGCCAACCCTGATTGAAGGTGTTTTATCACCCGCCCCAACTATTTGAACATTCAAAAGACACACGGCCAGGAGTTTGGAGATGAGTGACCCCATTCCAAGTCACTCACTGGTGCGCAATTGAGGGGGAAACTCCCTCCACTGCAGCCTTGGTCGGAGGATGTTGTAGATGACTCCACAAAGAATCAAGGAGGCGAAGGAGAGAAATTACAAACGCAAGAAGAACTGAGAAGTTGCCATCTTAAGCTCAGGCGATTGAGATGTCTCGGTGAGGTGCCAAGCGCTCCGAAGGCTAATGACGCCGCGATGCGGTCGAGGCACGAGGAAGGAACAACCCGGGAGTTAACACTGGCGATGAAAGTGCAATCCATGGGGTTGAGACTCCAATGGATGCCACAAGTAGAAGACCCTAAGACAGTGACACTGTCGAAAGGGAGGACAGGCCTTGCGGTGAGAGACTGCTGGAGGTAATGAAGGCCCACGGGAGGTTGAGACTTCCCGGGGTAAAGAAGCTGAAGTAGAGAACATCCCTCCTGCTATCATCGACCCATCTGAGAAGGAGATCAGCGCACTTCATGATTCCCAGGACAACCCTGATGTCACTTTTCTGGGATCAGAAGGCGAAGAAGAAGCTGAGTCATCCCCCATGACAAATCCAAAAGACTCAGCTGCGGATGTTCCAAGCACGAGCAAGTCTGATCCCAAGACTACTCGTCAAACCTTTAATTTTGATGATGAGCCACCAATGGAAATCTCATCATCGTCCGATGACGCTTCTGATAAGGCCGAGGACCAGTCTACTGAAATGGAAAAATCAGCTGAGACCAACGAAGCTGTTAAGACAGCTGAGGCTCAGCAAGCCGGGTCTACTTCACAACAGAACCCAGCTGAACAAGAGACCACTGCACAGGCTCCTCAAGCTGCAGCAGGATCGATTCCCAAAAGAACTTCACGCGCACCGCTCATCATCGAACAGATCCCAGTTGGCGGTGATGAATCTTTTGTAGAATCTTTCCCTTTTTCACTGGAGATACCAGAACTCCACGAAGAGTCAGAAAACGAACAAGCACGCTATCACAAACCAGCTCCTGTTCTTCCAACAGACACCATTGTTCCAGCTGATTATGACTTTGATGTTGTATGGCCATCACCGCACAGAAGAATCAGCTGAAGTTCGAGAAGTGTTCAAGGCACTCTTTGCTGAGGTTGAACGGATGGAGAGGCATCAGGCCTCTTTGGACATGCGACTCGACAACAGAGATGCCACCCTTACAGCTGATTTAAGGGGCATAACAGTTCGGATAAGGGAATGGTGGCAACAAAGTAGCAAACAATGCGTGTGGAACAGGTGAGATACTTTAACATTGTTCAACAAGTCTGCTGGTGTGGAGAGAAGTGAAAATGCTGATGCAAAAACGAAGTTGAGAGAACACATTGAGCATATGCATGAAGCTCACACTGCCGAGATCAAGCTGCTGCGTGAGCAAAATACAAATGATCTACAGCGTTTGGAAGAACACATGACAAGAAAATTCAGCCTTCTCATGGCCGAGATGAAGCTGATTTCAGCAGAATCCAACGCTACTCGATCTCACGAATTCCGTCGCATACAACGCAGCAGACTTGAAGCAAAACTCAACCATCGAAGACTCGACTTCATGCTTGCCAAAGATGTTCCTGGGGTTCCTCTATCCTTTGATGATGCCAAAAAGGGGGAAGAGGAATACCTCAAAGCGCTAAAAAGCAAGCCGAGAAGAAAGGAGCGGTGAGAAGGAAAATCGAGTGAGGAAGTCTTGAAGCGGAAGAAAGGAAAGCTTGTTGAGGGGAAGGGTCGGCGGATGTGACATTGATGATTGCACAAACCCCAACAAGGTCCATCACGGTCACACCGACATCATAAGCAAAAACTCTCAGTGACTCGCCACTCCAACACTCTGCCGATAAGAGAAAAACTATTGAAGCGGGGATGAAGGAAGTGGAAGGAAGAATGGATGCCAGGGTTATGAACATCTTGAAAGAGCATGGAGGCATTCCAAAGAGAGCAGAGACACTTATGCCATCTCGGATGTCGGGATAGAGCGCACGATCGATGAATTTAAAAGCTCGAATCGAGGGATACTTTGCAAATATGTCTATGGCTCAAGCTTGGGACTGATCGGGAAAAGGGTCTCACGTTATGTGAAGAAAGCCGACAGCGTGAGACAAACTGCCATCGTCATCTGGTCACTCCGCCGGGTCACTCATTTGGAAAGAAAGACCCAAGACAAAGATACGCCCCAGAGAGGTAGAGGAAGAAGCGAAGAGTGGAGGAAGAAGCTTGCACCAGGCCCAGGCCCCGCCCCAAGAATATTGAATACGTAGATCCGGGGAAAGAAAGGGAGGGATCTTTGGGTCAGGGTTGACCAAGTGGCAAATTTGAAAGTGGCTAAAACTAACGCCGAGTATGCAAAAAGAATAGAAGAAGAAAACAAGAGACAAACTCAACTATGGGAGGAGAGACAGAAAGAATAAGAAGAGATGAAGCCGCCAGAAAGCATATGAGAAGAAAAAGAAAGCGGTGGACGACAAAAAGAGAAGAAGAGAAGAAGATCTTGATCAAGATGAAAGAAGGAGACAATAAGGAGATGAAGTGTTTCCAACCAACCCTTCATGTATTTTATCATGTAAATACATACAATGTAAGTCTTCCTGTAATAAAGCTATAAATTCTTTATTTTCGGTGTAGACAAATATGTGCTCTGATACACCTTGTGTGATTTGTGTAAAAGAACAAGAATGATATGATCAATAAACAGATCTATTCTCTGCGCATACATTCTTTGTCAATACACTATCCGTATGTATCTTTGCTATTTGCATTTTTGAATGGTTTAAGTTTTGGCATCATCAAAAGGGGAAATTGTTAGGAATTTTATTGTTTAGATTTTGATGAATACCATGTAAAACTTAGAGTAGAAAGTTGGCACCCCAATTCTTGTTGTAAAATGCATTGCAATGAATAGAGCCCAGCAAGCTGAGTTAAGACAACTACGCCCTAACATGCAAGAAGACAATCAAGACTGAAGGAAGACTCATTGCGAGACAAATGAGTATGGCAAAGAAGAGTAGATGGGAACTCTATGAAGAAGCGGTGAGATGCGGTTTGAGTGGAGCATCACCAAGTCAACTCAAGAAAAGCCAAGTCTCAAGTTGAAGTGACAAGAGTCATCCAATGATTGGAAGTCGACTCTAAGTCACCTGGGGAAAGCAAGGAAATGCGGTCAAGTCGAGATAATCAGTAAAAGAACCGTTGCAGATTAAATCAAGAGATTTACTTAAACAAGTAATATCTCCATACCACCTTTCTTGGAGTGCTCATCCCGGAAGCGTGCAAAAGGAATGAACCAATGGGAAGCACTACACCGTGTCGAACTCAAAAGGTGAAAGAACAATTCATACGAGGAAATGACAATTCCAAGAATCGCAACAAGACAAGCCAACGATCGCAAGTGACTTTTTCAAAAATAAGCCTATCTCTTCAACGAGCAAATTTTTGAAAGTTCACTATAAAAGGCCGAGGAGTTTGTTTGAGAAGAATGATGACACACATGTGAGATAAACAAGCATATCGAAAAAAACTCGAAATATTCTCAATCCTCAAGCCTACATTACGAAGTACATCAATCCAACACTCACCGTGAAGGAAAGAGAACTTCAATCGAGTTGAAGAGGAAACTTTTGAAGAAAAGGGTCTACATTCCGGAAGGATTGTAGAAAGGTTCAAGGTTGAACCAAGTCTTAAACTCTTGGAGGGCTTCGTGATCAAATCCAAAGAGTTTGAGCAAGTGAGTTGTAGTAACAAGGCAACCGCCCGTGAAGAAGCCGAGTCGCACGAGAAGCCACCGAGTGATCAAGGCGTCTCTGATCGAGTCCCTAAGGATCAAGTCATTTGTTGTGATCAAGACTTGTATCGGACTGTTACCACTTTGTAAACCGATCATTACTTAGTGGATTCCTCCAGGAGTTGGAGAAGAGAGGAGTAGAAGAATTACCCCATCTTGAACCTCTATAAAAATTTCATTGTGTCATTTACTTTTTAGCACTTTAATTCTTGCATTATTAATCGCTTATATCTCACGATAAATTTGCTATCCACCGATAATTTATAAGTACTAAATCAAGCTCTAAAATCTTGCTTAATCAAACTTAAGGGTGTTAAGTCTTCCGCTGAAAATAAAACCACAATTGAGTTAAATTATATTAACAAATTTGAGTTACTCCATCAACAAACTCAATCGAAATCATTTGAGAGATTAACTCTCTTGAGTGACTAATTCGATTGTCCATCAATGACACAATTTGTGTAGAATCAACTCAGTAGATTTAAAAGGACTAAATCGAAAATTTGGTAAGGTTTATTCAACCCCCCTTCTAAACCTTACACTTACACCCCTTGGGACCTACACCTAATTCCCCAATTATAATCCACTAACTTATCCTTTAACTCAAAAAAAAAAAAAAAAAAAAAAATCCTCCTCCAAATAACCCCAAATTTTGGCCATCACTAGAAACAAGATAGAAAAATTCATCTCATCTTTCTATAACTCACAAGCTTTTCAATACACTCTCATCTAACACTTAAACACAAAAAACACCAAAAAAATCCCTCTTCATCTTGCTCTATATGACCGAAAATATCATCAATTAAGGTAAGAAAATTCTTTTCTTTCATCTTCATTTTATCTCCTTGAAACTTCAAGTCTATATCTCCAAATTTTTTAACTTGATAAATCCTTCTTGTTGAGGTACTTCTATTGGAATTTTCTTGAAGAATTAAGAGACCTAGACTTGACTACAAGCTTGTAGAAGAAATTCAAGACTACACACTTTGAAGGTGAGAAAATTGTGGTTTAGTATTTTTCCTCTTGACAACTTGAGGAATTAATTTTTGACTCAAGTATATGAATTTTTCGAGCTTAGGGCTGACCTACAAGTTCAAGTTGAGGTTAGAAACTTCAAGAGAGAAATTCATTTTGGAGACCACTTGAGGATATTAAGGTAAGAATTTACCCATTTATTTTACGATATTTTTCTTAGACTTGAGACCTCAATTTTAACACCAAAATATGGATATGGTGATATTTAGGGGCTGAACTTTGAGTATTAGAACCAAGCGCTTGGATTCTTGAGAAGATCTTCATTTTGACCACAACCCGTAAAATTACTACGAGGTGGGTGAAAAATATTTCTACAAAAATGCATCATTCTTTCTACTAGTGCACAAAAATACATGCTCACGTGATAATATGATATTTTATGAATTTTGGCAAGTATTTATGAGATTTATATTTTAATGAAATTTAGAGAAAAAATAAAAAGATGAGTATGATATTTTTCTTGCATAAAATATTGATAAAATTGCTCATCTTTATGCTTTTATGATTTATAATACTATGAATATTCAAATATATTTTTGAAATATTTAATATGAGTTTTTATATATTATTGGAATTCTGGAATTGTAACTTGTGCAAGGAAAATCGAAGCTTGGGTTATTTTTGTAATTATTGTGAAATATGGGACCAAAAGTATAAATATGAAAAACTGTGAAGGCCACCTCTGAAAATTCGAATTATTGGACCAAAGACTCTGTAAATTTTATATATGAAATGACTTGAAAGATTGGGATCCCTTCTTGGCAAGAAAATACAATAAGGAACGAGTTTGATATCAAAATGTAAAATAGTAAAACTTAAAGGACCAAAATTGAAATTTTTGAAACTTGGGCAGTCAAGATATCTTGAAATCTTGCAGATTTATTTAATATGGTATTTTTAACCTTTAGCTCAAATTTCATAACCATCCGACTTGAAACGAGCCGTTAACGATAAAAAATTGCTTTTGGGCCAAAATTATAATTTTCGAAAATAAGGTACCTAACTTTCGAATTTTTTAAAACTGTTTTAACCACAACTTATTACTATCCTATAAGAAGTATTTGAAAATTAGAATCACCTCAAAATCCTTCACGATTTAAGAGTTACCAAATTTTAAAATTTCAAGTCAAAAAATCGAAATTTTTGGAAACTATAGGACTAATCTGCAAATTTTATAAAATTTGTCTTGATCCTCTAGAAAATTTAAACCTCTTGAAATTTATGAATTTTTGGAACTGACCTTACCCTTTTCCCATTCCGGAATTGAAACTTATCGAATTTTAGAACCCGATAAGGTTATGTTCTCCTTAGTAAAAATAATTTTTATTTTTTAAAATTGCTAAGGACCTTGAAGTTCAGATTTTCTAACTCAGTTACCTTATAAATATTTTAAGATATATTTCATACTTGTCTAATAAAAATATCGAGCTTGAACATAATGCGCCGAACCGAATATTAAAATCGACTAGATTATCCGCCCGATAACTAGACCGTGAGTTTTATTTTTGAAATAAATACCGGATATCGTGTGACCAAGATCACTCCGGACTTGCTAACTGATTTTATCAAATTTTCGAACGAGTAAGATAGTACTTGGAAGAAAAATCTTGAAGTGAAGAATTAAGTGAAACGTAAAGTGGAAGTGAAATGTGAAGTGAAGTAAATTTGAAGTGAAATGTGAAGTGAAGTGAAATTTAAAGTGAAATGAAGTGAAATATGAAGTGAAATGATAAGTGGAAGTGAAAATGAGAATGAAAGTGAAAAGTAAAGTAAAAATTTAAAGTTAGGATAATTAACTTCGGCTTTATCCATGTGAAGTGGGATAATTTGCTTTAGCTTTATCCAAGTGATGTGGGATAATTTTTTCGGCTTTATCCAATTGAAAGTGGAAGTAAATTTAATAAGACATTAATATTACTTGACTAATTCCGACCAATCTAACATAATGGTTAATGGAAATCTTTATATAAATAATGGGACAAAGTCATATGCGCTCTCATGTATTGATTTCCATAAAACTATTTTCCGTGCATAAAACGAGCCACACTCGCACACCGGCACCCACCCACTGAGAATTTTTGTTCTCACCCCACCTCTTTTATCAACCAGAGGATGAAGAGCTGTATCAGGACAATGGCGACGATGGATCTCAAGACGTAGCTTAGTTCTGTATTGTATTATGGACTCTATTAAGACGATGGATTTTATTTGTGATGATTTAGACTTTGGACATATTTAATGTAATAGCGGGCGTAGGACCCTGAAGAATAATTATTATGTTGTATTTTCTTTCTTTTAGATTCCGTTGCAACCATACTCTGACTTAGTTATTCCTTTATTTATAATTAGTTGGGATTTTATCGTTCTATTGACGTGGGTTGGAGGATAAATAAGCCGGCTTGGTAAACTGGCATAAATTTGGTAAAGTGTGTCACGACTTCCCTTTTGGGGCGTGACATATGAATTGTTGGTTAGTTCTTTAAATTCTATTTTCTTTTTAGCATCATCATGCCTCCAAAATACATCTACATACAAACACTAAAAGAGAAAAATAAAGGACATAAAAATTCACCCAAAGTCAAGCGGTGATATCAATAAATATTTTACTTCCAAAAAACAAAGAATGTAGATAGTTTAAATACAAATAAAAATTTGATGGATAAAGAACATGACAATAATTGTCATATTATTCTAACTAATTTTGTACATTATACAAAGTTCATTTTTACAGTTTTATGTAGTTTTTGAACTCGTAGACAAGAGCCCATTTTAAAGTTTGACTCAGGCCAAAAAATTGGTAGGCACGGCCCAATATATATATATATATATATATATATATATATATAGTATTTAACAACTAATTTACGTGAATTACGTTATGTTGACTACGGCATGAACCAGCTGCTAAAGCGAATGGGAGATTATGAAACTAAAACTATCAAGATAGTTAAGTTATTGAAAGTTAAGTAAACGGGGACCAATTTGAGAGAATGCAAATCGCATGAGACCTCGAAAACAGGAAAAGAAAACACCATCCAATATAGCTTTAGGCTTTTTGTAAGTAATAACTAAGCCAGTTCATCAATCCATAAATGTGTTGAAAACTGGTTTTAAAAGATGGACTTTTATCCGATTTTGACTAATAATTTAAGTACATTCTATTTAATGAAAATAATCAATTAAACATAACATAAGCCGCAAATAGGTATATTTAATTTCTCAAATTTAATCTTTGGTAAATAACAAGTTAATGAATAAAGTAAGCCAATTAAATAAGCTAAGTATTGAAAGAGGGATAGTTCATTGAAAGAGTTCTTATTGCCTAGTGTTGAAATTTTTGTAATTATGCACGTCTTACTACCATTCTAAGTAAACCGTTGTATTTTGGAACACAATTGCTCTATTTAGGGGTGGCCACGGTTCCAAATCATTCCGGCTTACAAAATCGTAGGTTCCGTTCCTCATTTTGGAGGAACTAGAACCAAACCATTGCCTCACGGTTGCCCGGCTCGGAACCGGTTCCTCCACGATTCCATTTTAATCGAAACCGTTTATTTATATTTTGATAATTTTTGATTTTTTAAAAATGGTATATCAATTTCAGTTTAAAAACGGAAAAAAAAAAAAAAAAAAGACTTGAACTTAATATTCAATTGAGTTTTGTACTTAATATTAATAATTATTTTAAACTGCCTCTATACATACTATTATAGAATAGAGGAATCAAAGTTCACGTAGTTCACTTACTACATTTGGTTTAAAACGTGTCTCGTATAATTACGAATATAAAATATCGTAATAAATATTTAACATTTTTCTAGCATATTTTTACCCAAAAAATGTAAAATCGTTGGTTTTGACCGACCGTTCCATCGACGGTTCAAGCACCGGTTTCACGGTTTTTGAGACCAAAGAACTAGAACCGTACCCAATTTCGGTTCTATTTGGCCATTGATATCGCCGAGCGAGATCACCCAAGTCAACCGAGCCGACTAAAATTCTCTTCCCGAGAGGGATGTCTTCGAGCTTGTCCTCTTACCAATGGGGAAGTCTTCTCGTCTTCTTGCTCCTGGAACTGCTTGTTAGATAAATATTTTTATCGTAATTTTGATAATTTCATATAATTGAGTTTTATACTAAACAATGACCCCAAATGCTGTCCAAATATTTCAAAACAACGTAAATGAATTTTACTAATTTTTTGGAGTATTTTTTGAACTTTATTTTGGACAAAAATTGGACAATACTTCTGTTTCGAGGCCTAGAGGGCAACACGTTTGTTAGATAAATATTTTTATCGTAATTTTGATGATTTTATTAACTGTGTTTTTCACCAAAACAATGTCTCTAAATGTTGTCCAGATACTCCCAATCGATTTAAAATATTTTTACTAATTTTTCGGAGTATTTCTTGAAGTTTATTTTTTTACAAAAATTGGATAATATTTCTGTTTCGTGTTCAATCGGTCACCCTAGAGGACAACCCGTGCACGAAAGTTTGATTTCTAATACGAGAAAAAGAGACGGATGGAATAATACTTGAGGTCGACCGATCGACCAAGACGCCGACCGATCGACCAAGACGTCGACCGATATCTCAAGATGAGAAACAAAAATAGACCAACTGCTTTCTCAAAAATCGGGTGCTCAACCGGTCAGCAGGGCTGACCGGTCAAACCCTCGTCGACGATCCAAAGACTGGACCGGTCACCCTATGTATTTTTGCTTCGATATTTCAAAATCTCTATTTGTGTTCAACAAATCGACCTAATATTTTATCAAAGAAACTCCGTTGAGCAGCAAATAACTAGGGGTTTGATTTCTAACAACTATAATCTCCATTTGATTTGCATTTTTTTTTTGTAGATTCAATCTCCAAGGAGTGGCCAATGTCCGATTATCAAATCCAAAACCTCTCCTATAAATAGATGAATGATTGAAGCAACGAGACACAACAACACAATACAACACAAATTTGTCTAAGTCTTTATTTTCAACATTCTTGTTGTAATAGCCTAAGCTTATTACTTTCACATCTTGCTTATTAGGTTTTCCTTCTTGATTACACTTGCATTTTTGAGTTGTAAGATTTCATTTAAAGTGTAATCTTGATTGTATTTGTAACATCATCCAAAACAAGAAATCTTTGTTAGTGTTCTTTTGGCAAGAACACGTTTGGTTGATTTGGTTGAAAAGCTGGTGCTTTTCGTGTTGAAGAGTTTGGTGTTCTTCGAGGTGTTGAAGTGTTTGGTGCTCTTCGTGTTGGAAGAGTTTGGTGCTCTTCGAAGTGAAGAAGAGTTTGGTGCTCTTCTTGTTGGAAGATTGTGGTAATCTTCTTAAAGGCGGTGTTATAAGAAGAGTGTGGTGCTCTTCATGGTAAATGTTGTAATAGTGATGGGTCTATTAATAAACTTTTTCTTTTTCGAAATCCATTCCGGACATATTGGGGTGGTAGAGGATTAGGCCCCAGGTGGGTTGAACCTCTATAAATCAATGTGCATTGTTTATTTCCGCACTTACATTCTTGTTATCATTCATTCATTCGAAAAAGAGGGCGAAAATTGGAAAATCGGCATAATCTATTCACCCCTCTAGATATCGTAGCCACTTGGACTAACAAGTGGTATCAAAGCCAAACTCTTTGCCAAACTTGTTTTCCATTGCGAGTAAAGAGAAAAGATCCATGGTTACGAACAAGAGCTATCTACCAACCGGTGCCTCATTCAATAGACCACCTCTCTTCGACTCCATTAATGAAGTATCCCTCCCGATGAAGAAAAAGAAAGGCGGAACTCAAATCCCCAAAGCCCTCAAGGAGTTTTGATGATGAAGACAAGAAAATATTCTCCTTAAATGATAAAACTCTTAAAATTCTTCATTGTTCTCTTACCACTACGGAGTATAATCGTATTAGAGGAATTCGACCGCTCATGATGTATGGGAAAAATTGAAAGTTATCTATGAAGGCACAAAGAAAGTGAAACAAGCTCGAAAAACTATGTTGGTCAAAGAGTTCGAAAATTTCACTATGAATGTTGGAGAAAATATTTCCAAAATGGTTGAAAGGCTTGACAATATTGTCAATCCTCTAGTTGCACTTGGGAAAATTATTTTCGAAGAGGATAAGGTCATAAAAGTTCTAAATGCTCTTCCCGCCTCTTGGTCCAAAAAAAAGTTACCACTATTACGGAAGCTCAAAATTTAGAAACTCTAAATTTTGGTGAGCTTATCGGAAATATTCTCATCTATGAAGTTTATATATACCAATGAAAGGAGTAATTCAAAGGCATCGACTTCTCAACCGGATATGGGATCAACTCCTAAAGGTCTTGCCTCAAAATCGAAAAATTATTATTCAAATAATGAGGAAGATGAAGAAGAAGAAGAAGATTAAGATGAGAAACTTTTTAGAAAATTTACAAAATTTACAAATAAAAACAAGGAAATGAAAGCAAGAAACAAGTTTTGCTTTAGATGCGGAAAACCCGGACACCTGTTGCCGATTGTCCAAAAGGGGAGGAAGAACAAAGGAAGAAGGAGAAATTCCACAGAAATTTTAAAGCCTTGAATGCCAAAACCGAAGCAAAAACATGGGATGAGCTTATTGCAATATCCGATGATGAGGAAGCCGAGCAATGTCTAATAGGGATCGAAAAAGACAATGAGGTACGCTCTAACTCTTCTATCTCCTTTATTAATGAATTGCAAGATGATTATGATGAACTTCAAAATGAAATCCAGTGCATACTTTTTAAATACAAAAATTTGAAAAAGGAATTCAACACTTTGAAAAATGAAAATGATAGTTTACTTGTTTCATATGAATCACTTTCTTGTGCTCACACTACTACACTTGATAAGGTTAGAAACCTTGAAAAAGAAAATAAAATTTTCACCAAGGATATTGATTGCATAAAAAGGATATGATGAAGTTTTTTGAGTACCGATAAAATGACCAAAATTCTTGATGTCAACGTTGTGATCAGTTGAAACTAGGACTTGATTATAAGCCAAATGTTATAAATGATATGAAAAAGAATCAAGTACCTACTCTTGTTTATGCTAATCATCATGCTTCTAGAACTATTACATGTTTTTATTGTGGTAAAAATGGTCACACGACAAATACTTGTCAGGCTAGAAATAGCTCAAATTATTATTGGAGACCTAAAAGTCTCAAAGCTAATCCAAATAGACCCAAACACTTGAGGGTACCACAAGATAATTTCATGATAGGTACTTGGCGCAATAAAAATCAAAGGAAATTCAAATCGTCAAATAAACAACAAATGTTCGCACCATTTGATCAAAGAAAAGGACATTATCAACAAAATCATTTTCCAAGAAGAAGGTATAATCAACAATGGGAAAGCACAACACTTGGCAATGGAGAAATTGATAACTCTTATCCTATTCTTGAATTATGCATTTTATTTAATTATTGCACATATTCATGTCTTTTTTCTTGTCTTAATTGTCAAAATCATTTTTCAAAATATTTTTTATAAATAAGGTCTCAACTATATAATCTCGGATTTTTAAATTTCAAAAAGAGATCTTGTATAGCTTTTCTATAAGCACATTACAACTTACATGCTTTAGCAAACTCTTGTGGATTGATACAAAAGCATAGTATGTGTTACTCTCTAATATTGGTTTATATTATCCGATACTACTAAACACTTGTGCAAGAATTTTTCTTAAGATTTTGCAGGAGATACTTGGGTGTTAAAGGACAAATGATCGTAGAGATATCAATGATTATCTACATCAAATCGGTCTAGTTTGAATTGGTTGACGGAAATACAATCGAGGTATGTTCATCAACTTTTATTACTCTCATAGACTCGATATCTTCATGTCGTATGCCTATGTGCTCATTTTCAAAATAATCCTAAAAGAATCTCATTTAAGTGCCGTTAAAAGAATTTCTCGTTATTTGAAAGGCACTATCTCATATGGCTTGTTTTATTCAAAGAATGAAATTTTTTCTCTAAAAGGATATAGTGATTCGATTTATGCAGAAAATATTTATGATCGTAAAAGTACTTCGAATCATGTCAAATTTTAGGCGATTGCCTACTATCTTGTTTTTCAAAGAAGCAAAATTGTGTATCCTTATCTACGACCAAGCCGAAAACATTTACGCGGCATTTTGTTGTACTCAACTTTTTTGGATGAAATAAACCTTAGCGGATTATAAATGTTTCTTTTGAAAATATTCCTATTTTTGTGATAACACGTCCACTATAAATATTGCTCAAAATCCGATTCATCATAACCGAACTAAACATATTGCGGTTCGTCATCATTTTCTAAGGGATTGCATTTTCAAACGAAAAATTGAGATGTGTTTTGTTCCGTCTCAAGATCAACTCGCGGATATTTTTACAAAACCATTAACCGCCGAAGTCGTTTGCTACAATTCGAGCTCGTTTAGGCATAATACATGTCGAATAAGGTCTATGTTTTCATTTTGTACATTTTTAAAACTTAGGGGTGAAAATCGGATTTTAAACTCAAAATTCGGACATACCAAGAACAAAGAGCTCCCAGGGGACCGGATGTGGGGGTCGACCGATTGAACATCACCTAGACCGTTCGAACAGCCCCTCAACCGGTCGAGCTAGGCCATTTTTGGTTATATCGGTTTACGCCGCAGACTTCTTCATTTCACACGATTTTCACTATTTTCGCACCCCTTTGCTAATTTCACACACGATTCACTCAAAAATGATTTATTTCTTGTTAATTCTATATTTTGGGATTATATTTTCGGTATATAATCATTATTACCCAACTTCACCAATTAATTGGTAAGTTTAATTCCTTTTAATCTCAATTGGGTTGAACCCTTGAGAAAGTGCTTGTACTTGAGTATTTTGATGAAATTGTTGTATCAATTTGTTGGGAATGTTGATTGTTGATGGATAATTTTTATAGAATTGCATTTGGTGATGAAATTTTGGGCATGATCATATTTACAAGTGTTATATACATCTTCGTTTTTATTCTACGCACGCCAAGTGTTCGACAAAATGTCACAATAACAATTTCATCCCTTACTTGATTCTCATGATTTCAAAAGTCTTATATGTTTATTGAGATCATGTTTTATCAATAAAATGAACTTTTACAAATCATCTCATCGAATTTTCCCTTATTATTTGGAATTTTAAGCTTTATGTTCCAAAAGCTCGATAATTCGGTTGAATTTGCGCACTTTGATATGATTATATGATGTTTTTATCGTGCTAACTTTCTTTTGATGATTCCAAAGGGGGAGAAATATGAGATAAAGCTCATAAGCTCAAAGAAGCTAGAAAAAGCTCGCAAAACAAAAGCTATAAGCTATGAATGAAAAAGTCAAAAGTCGAGAATATAACTTAATCCAATGGATGGATTATGGGCTTTTCTACATTCTTAATGATTTCTTTTTGACAGGGGAGTTTCTAAGCTCTTGATATCTTAGCTCAAAGTGTAAAACCCGAGCTTTTAGCTTTTAATTGTTTGCGTCTATTATTACTATTGTTGTGCATGTTGATAGGGGGAGCTTTTACAAAATGTTTTGAAAAATCTTTACTCCCATCCTTATGATTCTTATGTATGAAAAGTGTCGCTCAAAATGGATAGTTGTTTTTGACTGGAAAATCTTGTTTCATTTTCAAAATCGACCTCTTAAAATTGTTTTGGTTTGTAATCATCAAAAGAGGGAGTTTGTTAGATAAATGTTTTTTTATCGTAATTTTGATTATTTTATTTAACTGTGTTTTTCACCAAAACAATGTCTCTAAATATTGTCCAAATACTCCTAATCGATTTAAAAAATTTTTACTAATTTTTCGGAGTATTTCTTGAAGTTTATTTTTTTACAAAAATTGGACAACACTTCTGTTTCGTGTTCAATCGGTGGTCCTAGAGGGAAACCCGTGCCTGAAAGTTTGATTTCTCGCGAGAAAAGAGACGAATTGAATAATACTTGAGGTCGACCGGTATCAAGATGAGAAACTAAAAAATGCACCAACTGTTTCTCAAAAATCAAGGTGCTCAACCGGTCCAAGCAGGGGCCGACCGGTCGAACCCCTGGTCAACCAGTCGAGCACCCCCTGGACCGGTCACCCTAAGTATTTTTTGCTTCGATATTTCAAAATCAGATTTGTGTTCAACCGTCGACCTAATGTTTTATCAAAGAAACCATTCGTTGAGCAAAGATACAACTTTTCATGATTTTAAGGGTTTGATTTCTAACAACTATAATCTCCATTTGATTTGCATATTTTTGTAGATTTCAATCTCCAAGGAGGAACCAATGTCGGATTATCAAATCCTGGACCTCTCCTATAAATAGATGAATGATTGAAACAACAAGACACAACAACACAATACAATACAACAAGAACATCCGCAAATGTGTCTAAGTCTTTATTTTCAACATTTTTGTTGTAATAACCTAAGCTTATCACTTTCACATCTTGCTTATTAGGCTTTCCTTCTTGATTATACTTGCACTTTTGAGTTGTAATATTTCATTTAAAGTGTAATCTTGATTGTATTTGTAACATGGGATAACGTTTTTAATCAACCCAAACTATACGGGTTTTTACACTTTGCAACCCGAACTTTGAAAAGTTACTGATTGCAACCTAAACTTTACAAAATTTTACACTTTGCATAAAATTACGGTTTTACCCCCTGGTTTCGGGAAAGTTGGTTTGTAGTTTACACTCTAAACTTTAAAGTTGTTACACTTTGCAACCCGAACGATAAATTTCATTGCATTTTCTTAAATACTCCCAAAGGTCTTGCGATCCTCGAAAATGGTATCAGAGCCTAGGTTTATTAAGAACTTTTAGTTAAATTTATTATATTTATGTAATTAACAATTGGTGAGGAGAAATTACTCCGAGATTATGGATCCGGACCGATGTCCGAGATGTACCCCTTACAGGAGATATCGTCAAATTTTGACGATGTATGCACAAGAACACCTTGACCAGGTTTCATATTGGGAATACCAACATGAAGAAAAGGAACAGGCAGGAGCCGACGGGGAAACCTTAAGGCAATGCAAAATGCGAAAGCAGAATATTATAGGCGATTCGGATGCTTAACCAGCACCCTATATGTTCACTTGATGAGCCTTCAAGAAACGGTTCATGAAAATTCCCATCGAACAATGATTCCGATGGAGTACCAGGAGTGGAACGAGATACTTCAGATAAATCTAAGATCTCCAAGATCTTAGAGAAATCCGAAGACGGTGCGAATTATGGCAACCGCCATATTCATCTACCAAGACAAGTTCATCGATCCGAGAACTGGATGGAGACGATGGTGAGATATCGAAGAAACTCTTGAACTCCTTCATGATATTCAAAAACGAGTCAAGAACCTGGAGGAGGGTGCCAAGTTCATCCGGAGGAAGAAAATGTATTGATTTTGGGACAAGACCCTATTTACACCAAAAAGGGAAACCAACCGAAGTCATACGAAAAATGACGGATGAGGAGAAGCTCATTGCTCTAATCAAAGGAAAATCCATCAAAAATTAAAAAAGATGGATATTGAAAAGATGAATCTTAAAGATCTACATGACTGCGTAATCCTTCGGGATTAGGTATTGTAGATTTAAAGATGAACGCAGTGAGAATCGCCTTTGGTTACCTATGACCCACAAGGTAGACCAATTCCTCCACCACCGCCACCGTTAATCCTAACGTCGAAGAAATGCGGGTTCGCATCATGGAACTCGGGACGAGAGGATGCCACATGTAGAGGATTTCACGATAGGGGAAGATCCACTTTCGGGGACAGGAGGTCGAAACCTCTGCGGGAACTGACAACCTACCGGAAGGCCAAATGTTTACCAGGACGCCTTATGGAAGATCGCACCTCGACCCAATACATCCGTATGGGTTGATGTTAAAACGGACATCCTGATTTTAAAAAAAGAAGTTCTCATTGATGAATGGGCTTCACTATGAGAATTTCAAAGCAGAACCCTCGATCTTACAAAGGATTCATTCATTTTACTCCTTGAAATGAGTCTTGAAGGATCGGTGAAGATTGCAGGATATGACCGATGCTAGTACGAAAAGTTCGGTCACATCGGGAATCACTTAAAGGAATTGTCGATGGTATGGCGAAACTATTCAAAATCCAATTCATCGGCACAAAGTTATTTCGAAGGATTAGAGGATGAAAAAGAAAGAAATATAAACAAGCCCTCTATAGCCTCGAAAGATTTATGGATATTTGTCATATTGACGAATATATCAAGTTGTTCACCGAATACCGGTGGAAATCTAAGATTGAGAAAAAGAAGCTGCACAACTATTCTTTGCCAAGATCCCGAGTCCCTGGAGAGAAATGCTTATCGGGGAATACAAGGGTGGAGTCAAGAGAAAGCGGGCTTAAAAATGTCTTTCCTAAAGGCCAAGTTATCGAATGGTGTTATCAAGCAGCTCTACAGGTGGGAATTACAAGAGATTAAGAGGAATTAACAAAGCGGTTCCTCTATGTTGCGTGGATAATGATATCCCAACTTGATTGTGGGAGGTCAACCAGGCGGCACAAGAAGAAGAAGGAGAGAAGCCATCCATACCGCCGAGGAAGCAACAACAAAAAAGAGGTCTTCATGGAGACCTAGAAGGTTCAGTCAAAACAAAAGCCCGGGTTATAAATCGGGGCAAAGACCAAGACTAGCAGGAGTAGAGAACTCATCATCGAGGTTCTAATCAAGCAAGTACCAGCAGAACCCTGGGGAGAAGAACTTTCAGGACGAGCTCATACCCGAGCTAATGAAAGTTTCGAGATTGTAATTGCTTTGGACTGCGGAGCAAGAGGACATATCTCAACGGATTGTCCAGATAACTTAAAAGGAATCGGAATCGACAGTTCGAGGCTACACCGTAAATCGAAGAAGTTGTCTATTATCGTGGATTTAATACGGGTGTATCAATTTGAGGATATTCCCTCAGATGAAAGCATCTATGAAGAAGAGATCTATTCGATGATGGAAGTGACTCATTTCTGAGAATCGAGTGAAGAAGAAATTCTTCAACAGATAAATCGGGGAGGATATGTCGATTCCTCTCTCACACGACGGTTTCTCATAAAACTCTTATGAGAATCATGAAGGAAGATCCAAAGCTTCAAGTATATGATGGATTTACAATCGGAGCTATGGAAAAAGCATTGGACAAGATTGGGTTTCGTAATGAGAAAACACCAAATTATTCACGGGGTAACAAAGCGGAGAACTTGCCATTCCGATGGAGTTTTCTAGGTAACCTGATCGAGATGCAGTTGGTCCCTATTAGAGAAATACAGGAGATCAAAAGCAGAGTTAAAAGAGAAGTTGCTAATACACTCTCATGGATTCACATTGGAGCCATAAGAGTCATTATTAAGGCAACATTCAAAGAAGGAATAGATTCGCCACTCAATCTTGCTATTTTTGACAAGCGAATCTCACATCTCAAGGATTCATGCCTTGGAGCGGTTACAGGAAATTTGTATGCAGGAAAATTGGCATTTAATGTCTATCCTAGAATTGCATACAATTTGGGAGATCGAGACTTCAGTAGAGTCCTAACCCTTCATCAAGATTTCAAAAGGGTTGATTTGATGAAAGAAGGAAACAGGCCTTACTCGATCACATACAAGATTTCCTATGCTCTCTCGAATACCCATCATTCCGAAGTATTCTTGAGAAAGGAATTTATTGAAGTCCCAAGAATCTTTGAGGACTTTGCCAGGGTGGTGTTACCGAGAAATCATGGAATCTCCAACTATTAAGGAGATTGATATGATAATTCAAGATCAACCAGTCTTCAACAAAAGTCGAAGTCTCGAGTTGAGCACAGAAGGATGTCTTTCGGCAAAGACGAGAATGGTGAGTAGCGGCCGTTGGGAAGAAAGAAGACCAAGTACGATTCAACGTATCCCGAGATGTTTTCAAAACAAAGCGGGAGAGCTGAAATGTCCGAAGGATGGCGAGAAGTTGAAGTAATACTCGACATCACTCAAAAGGATAATATTTTTCCTTGTGATGTTCTATATTATCTCCAACAACCAATAGTTGGAAGGTATCAAGGAAGCCTGAAGATAGGAGAAATTGAGCTTACTATCACGGGAATTGCAGGGAAAGATCCCGAACAATTAATTCGGGAATTGAATTTCTTGAGGAGCATAAACCTTGGGAAAGATTACAAGATGGAATGGAGTTCACAAGTGGCTAATAAAAGATACGTAATCGATGACCACTAGTCCATTCTCCATATACATTTCTATTGGAATGTTATATGTCGAATACAAGGCCGAATATTTTCGCCGCCTATATTGATTCAGTGCCGGAATATGTACTTGCAAGCCGGATGTTTTTCCTAAAGAAATTGGAGAAGATTTACCAGCCATTGCAGGAAGAGATTTCTCTAAAAGGATTCTTATCCTTAACAATGAGAGGAATTAAACAAGCGAGAAATAATGATCGGAGGAGCGGGCATTACCCATGGTACAAAGTAAAGACGCCACCAATCTATTTCCATGATACAGTGCGAGATATTTTGCTAGGAAACAATTTCCTACAAACATTCAAGCGATTCACACAGGAGAATGAGACAAGAAGACTTATTTTCACAACCTTATGTGATCATAAGATTATTGTCCAAAGATCTGGGAAGCATTTTGACGAAAAATGCCCATTAATTTTCGCACAAGCGTGGTGATGAAGCCAAACCGCAATCCAAAATGGCGGATCGAAGGAAATTTGGTGAAGCTTTATTATCCTATAGACAATTTGGTTCAATCCAAAAGGATCGGAAGATATGGGATAATAACTTGTATTCATTCAGTACAAGGAGAAGAACGAGTCACTCGGAAGCCATTGCGAGAATTATGGATGAGTCTAATGGAGAATCCACAGAGAGTGATGTAACCATAGAAGAACAAATATCACTCGAGGATATCAAGAAGAAGATCCAAAGGAATTATAATGAAGATCCTTTGGCTTGGTGGGATAAGAACGAGCTTAAAGCATCCTTAAGGGTTAAACCAGGAAAGGAGTACGAGTTCGTAAGATTCAAACCAATCCTTATGAACCAGGAGGATCGTGAGGATATGCGAGAAAATACTTAAGGAACATCTTGACCTTAAGTTAATTTCACCAGGAGTTTCTCCATCCCATCCGGGTTCTTAGTCCGAAACCATGGAGAAATCAAAAGAGGAAAGCCAAGACTTGTTATTAATTACAAAGGGATTAATAACATTTTGGAGTTCGACGGATACTATATCCCAAGCGAGAGAACATCCGGTTAATCGTATCAAAGGTGCCAAGATATTCTCAAAGTTCGATTGCAAGTCCGGATTCTACCGATTAAGATGGAGGAAGAAAGTAAGAAGTTTCTGACTTTCTCTACACCACAAGGACACTATATTTGGAACGTGATGCCTATGGGATTGGCTAACGCACCCCGGATATATCAAAGAAAGATGGATAATCTATTCAAGGATTATTTGAGTTTCATGTTCGTGTACATTGATGATATTCTTATCGCTTCAAAGAACATGAAGGAGCATCTCAAACATTTGGAAATATTTTAGGATGTTTGTCACAAAGAAGGATTAGTGCTTTCGGAAAGAAGGCGTGTAATCGCAACAAGACAGATTGAATTCTAGGAATTGAAATCGATGAATCGGAATTATTCTACGTAATCATATTGTGGAAAAGATACTGAGGATTTCGGATACATCTTTGAAAGACAAGAAGCGACTTGAGTTTTCTTGGAGTTGTTAATTTCTTTGGAATGTTTATTAACAATCTAGCATACTACGAGGAAGGTGTTTAGCCCATTACTTAAAAAAAGATGCAGATTCAAATGGGAAGATGAACATCAAGAAGAATTAAGCAACTTAAAGAAGTTTGTAAAAAGCTTCCGAAACTTGCGATTCCCAAGACGAGGATGAACGGTTCTTTACACGGATGCTGATGATGATTGGTGGGCGCGAGTTCTTACGAAAGTCACACCAAACGAGGAAGTGCCATGCGAGATATGCGGTTTATTCACCCCTAGTGAAGCAACTCGGTGGCATATTAACGAGAAAGAATTCTTCGCAATGTAAAGGCTTTCAAAAAATGGCCTCTATTTTTCTTGGCTAAAAGTTTACTTTAAAAATTGATAATTCTAGTGTCAAGGCTTTTCGAAAAACAAAATTGAATCAAAACCGAAAAAGGCTCGATTACTTAGATGGCAAGTGAATGTCAATATTATGATTATGATATTGTCATTATAAAATCTCATGAAAATATTCTTGCAGATTTCTTGACACGAGATGGAAGGACGCGTTCGACGAGGTCCTTAAACGAGTAAGACATCTCGGGGAAAACCCGGGAGAGTCTAGAACGAGATTTTGGGACGTTATGTCTCAATGCGAGAGTTCCGGACGACTTCAACAGTGACGTAAACCGTTTCTAGTCAAATACGAGCATGCCGATTCGCTCAAGGACAATTGTTCTTAGCGGCGCAAGGGCCTCTCTTCCAGCCGCATCTCTACGTGCAAAAAGGGGCCGAGAGAGTACGGGGCTCTAACCTGGAGGTTATGGATTCAAGTACCATAATCACAAGTGTTGCGGGTGATGCATCCCCCGAGGGTGTACAAATCGTAACAAATGTTGAAGCTCCGGTGTCACAACCCGAGTCTTCAAGTCAACCCAAAGACTCGGGGTAAAGAGGGAGAGTTGAATCTTAGGCCACGACAGTGCAAATCTAAGATTCAAACCGACGAGAATAAGATTTCTCCTATGCGGTATATCGGCAATGGGAGAAACTAGTTACACGACAAGGTATTAACCCGAAAAAACAATGGTTGATATCTCAGGCAAGTATCCCGAGTTTGGATGAAACCAGGAAGTCATCCAAATGAAGTACAGAATGGTATACTTTTGGAGCTTTAGCTTCAATCTATACCGTGTCACCAGGATTCCCAGAAATTTCAAAATTACCGAAATGGATTGGGAAAGCGATTTTGAGACTGGGCCAATAATCCACACTTGGCCGAGGTGATATTTTGGAACCGTATTTTATCGTGCAGCTCCCGAACCAACGAAGAAAGGCTTTAATGAAGCTTTTCATTTCATCAAGCTAAGAAGACCGGATGGAAATGCTTTAAAATATATTAAGGCGCCTTCAGGAAGAAGGACCGATGTTAGTAGGAGCATTTTTTCAAGACGAAGCTTCTACCGGGACGAGCATGGGGTCTTTGGGTTTGTCTAATCGAAATGGACAAAGTCAAATATCCATTTAAGTTCTTCCGCATTCGGCGAATGGATCTTTCCTTTTGAATTCGATGACCGGATCAACCACAGGATTTGCAGAGGAACTCTTTGAGACCAAAAGGAAGATTCTCAGGAAAACAAGATTCCAAGCGAGCAAAGAAACTTACCGAAATTTACGTAACATGGCGCATGTTGGCCGTTGGATCGACCGGACCTCAAGCATGCCCGGACAGAAGGAACCCGAGTTTGGGAAAGGTTTTCGACCCAAACCCGACCGACAGGACCATACAGCTGGAAAGGACAAGGGACCAGCTCACAAGACGCGTTTTCCTCGGGGACCACGCAGACCAACTTTTTAATAGATTCCCCGACAACCATCACATGGGTTGAGTCACGCGGAAAAAGAAGGAAGACAGCTGGCTAGCAATAATTCAGGAGTATGACGTAAGCAGTGACGTCTTACATCTCAACAAGATTTGAAGTCCGAATTTCAAGTCCGGACTTACCTCTATAAATTGCAGGATTTGAAGGAAGCTGAGGACATCGAACATTTTCCTTAGTTTTCTTACAATAAAATCTGAGTGAAAAATTTGTAATATTTTGAGTGTTTTAGTTTTTAAGTTTTTATGTATTTTCGAGTGCAAGCCTCATACATGAGAGGCTAAACAAGTATTCTCCTCCCAAAAGGAGATTACTAATGTAATAAATTTTTCTTTAAGTTCTTAATAAAATAAAGGCTGTTTGTTCAACATGTGTTCATGATGTACTATTGATCAATCCCCTTTGAAGAATTACTTTTACGCCTTGGAGTAGGAAACGAACCAAGCGTCGTGGCCTGAAGCGTTTCAAGGAGTCGGATAACTTGCGAGATCATCTTCCCCGAGGGTGAGGTTAAACAAAGTGAGGAGTTGTTTGTCAAACGATCCGGGGCGTAATTTTCCGGTGGCTTTGCGAACCACTTAACCCGGTGCTGTTTCGGTCAAAAGAGGTATGAATTTTAAGGGATTTATTAATTTTACGGAAGCATGTTGGGCCTGATATGGTCGTAATGGACTATTTTCATTTTCAATCTAAAGACCCAATTTGTATACGGATAAATACTTGAAATAAGATCTTGATTGAAGTATGTCTTGTTGAGTTTATAGGCTGGAAACCTGACATGATCCATTTAAAACCTCTGAATAGAGACTGGATCTAAGTAGGTGTAACAATGCCACGAACAAAACAAGTTACAGAAATATCGGGTTCTTATTTCTCGAAAAATCCGAAAAACAAATTGAGTAGGGAGTGAAAACTTTTTGATTATTGTATAATGCAATATATTTATCCTTATGGAGCAATCTGCAACAAATTAGAGTTTAAAGGGATAACTAGAACTATTGTTATTAAAGAATAAAATCCTAGGGGCAAAATGGTCCAAAAGTTGCAAAGAGTAATTATTTTCGTAGTTCAGGATGCAAACGGTTACAAATAAAAGTCTAGGTTGTGAAGTGTAAAAAGGGGTAAAGTTGAGGTGGTTAAAAATAATTATCTCTTGTAACATCATCAAAAACAAGAAATCCTTGTTAGTGTTCTTTTGGCAAGAACACGTTTGGTTGATTTGGTTGAAAAGCTTGGTGCTTTTCGTGTTGAGGAGTTTGGTGCTCTTCGAGGTGTTGAAGAGTTTGGTGCTCTTCATGTTGGAAGAGTTTGGTGCTCTTCTAGTTGGAAGATTGTGGTAATCTTCTTAGGTGGTGTTGTAAGAAGAGTGTGGGACTCTTCAAGGTAAAGGTTGTAATAGTGTGGTGTCTATTAATAAACTTTTTCCTTTTTGAAATCCATTCTCGGACATACTTGGGGTGGTGAGAAAATTGCACCCTCGATCCCATAGGATTAGGCCTCTTACACCGTTAGTCCCGTACTTTGCATTTGTCATCCCACTATTTTCAAATCTTGCACTATTAGTCCTACGAGTTTTAGAGATATGCATAAATAGTCCCACAATTTATAAATTTACCATGCAAGTCCCAAATTACCTGTTTTTCAATGTATCACATGTTGTGAAAGATTTCATTTTTCGACACTGTTTTGTTCGTGGCATTGTTACACCTACTTAGATCCATTCTCTATTCGAGAGGTTTTAAATGGACCATGTCAAAGTTTCGGACTATAAACTTAACAGGGCATACTTACGTAATAGTTTTACTAACATGTATACATACTTCAATTTGCCTAAGTTTATTAACATAAATGGATATATTCCATTACGATCGTATCAGGCCCAACATGCTTACGTAAAATTAAAATATCTCTTAAAATTCATACCTTCTTTGACCGAAACAAGATCAGGGTGAGATGGCTCACAACACCACCAAATCGAAAAATTTCGCCCCGGATCGTTTGACAAACAACTCCTCCTGTTCAACCTCACCTTGAGGGAAGATGATCTCGCAAGTTATCCGACTCCTTCAAAGAATCGCTCAAAGACAACCTTGGTTCGTTTCCTACCGGGCGTATAAGATAATCTTTAAACGAGATAAATTAATAGAACATTATTAAGACATGTTGAAGCAGAAAGCCCCTTTTTATTAAGAACTTATAGAAATATTAATTACATTAGTAATCTCCTTTGGGAGGAGAATACTTGTTTAGCCTCTCATGTATGAGGCTTGCACTCGAAAAACACATAAAAACTTGAAAACTAAAACACTCAAAATATTACAAATTTTTCTCTCGAGACTTTATTATAAGAAAACTAAGGAAAATGTTCGATGTCATCGCCTTCCTTCAACTCCCGCCATTTAATGAGGTAAGTCAGGACTTCAAATGCGGACTTCAAATCTTGTTGAGATGTAAGACGTTATCGCTACGTCATACTCGAATCGCTTCGCTTGTTGTCTTCCTTTTCTTTCCACGTGACTCACCCCATGTGATGGTTGTCGGGGAATCTTTTAAAAAGTTGGTTTGCGTGGTCCCCAAGGAAAACACGTCTTGTGAGTCGGGCCCTTGTCTTTTCCAGCTTCATGGTCTTGTCGGTCGGGTTTGGGTCGGAATCCTTTCCCAAACTCAGGCTCTTTCTATTCAGGGCATGCTTGACAGATCCGGTCGATCCATCGGCCAACATGTGCCATGTTACAGAATTTCCGGTAAGTTTCTTTGCTAGCCGGAATCTTGTTTTCCCAGAGAATTCTTATCTTTGTCTCGAAAAGTTCCTCCGCAAATCGTCGTTGATCTCCGTCATTGAATTGAGGAAGGAAAGATCCATTTTCTTGAATTCTCGAAAGAACTTGAATGGATGTTTGACTTTGTCCATTTCTGTTAGACAAACCCAAAGACCCCATGCTCGTCTTGTAGAAGCTTCGTCTTCGGAAATTGCTCCTACTAACAATGGTACTTCTTCGTGAAGCTGCCTTGATATATTTTATGGCATTTCCATCCGGTCTTCTTAGCTTGATAAATTGAAAAGCTTCATTAAAGCCTTTCTTCGTGGTTGGTTCAGAGCCGCACTTATAAAATACGTTCCAAAATATCTCCTCTGGCCAAATGTGGATTATTGGCCCAAGTCTCGTAAACTGCTTCCCCAATCCATTTCGGTAATTTTGAAATTTCTGGGAATCCTGGTGATACAGTATATATTGAAGTTAAGGCTCCAAAAGTATACCATTCTTGTACTTCATTCGGATGACTTCCTGGTTTCATCCAAACTCTTGGGTATTTGCCTGAGATATCAACCATTATTTTTTCTGGGTTAATACCTCTTCTTGTAACCAATTTCTCCCATTGTCGTTGATAAACCTGCATTGGAGAAATCTTAATCTCGTCAGTTTGAACCTTAGATTTGCCTATCTGTGGCCTAAGATTCAACTTTCCCTCTTTTACCCCAGAGGTGCTTTGGGTTGACTTGAAGACTCGGGTTATGACACCGGAGCTTCAACATTCGCATCTGACTTGTACACCCGGGGGATGCATCAATCGCAACACTTGTGATTATGGTATTTGAATCCATAACCTCTGGGTTAGAGCCCCATTCTCTAACCGCCCCTTTTTGCATCGTAGGAGATGCGGCCTGGAGGAGAGGCCCTTGCAGTGCTAAGAACAGTTGTCCTTGAGCGAACTGGCATGCTCGTATTTGACTAGAAATGGATTTCTGGTCAGCCTTTGAAGTCGCCCAACAAATTTCGCATTGAGACATAATATCCCAAAATCTCGTTCTAGACTCTCCAGGTTTTCCCGAGATGTCTTACTCGTTTAAGGACCTCGCAAAGCAACGCGTCCTTCCATCTCGTGTCAAAAATCTGCAAGAACATTTTTCATGAGATTTTATAGTGACAATATCATAATCATAATATTGACATTCAGCTTGCCATCTAAGTAATCTAGCCTTTTCTGTTTTTATTCAATTTTGTTTTTCGGAAAAGCTTTGACACTTGAATTATCAATTTTTAAAGTAAACTTTTAGTGGTAAAAATAAAGGCCATTTTTTGAAAGCCTTTCGATCGCAAAAATTCTTTTCGTTGATATGCCACCGAAGTTGCTTCACTTTATCGTAAATAGACCACGCAATATCTACATGGCACTTCTCCGTTTGGTGTGGCTTTTTGTAAGAACCGCGCCCACCAATGATCACGGCATCCGTGTAGAGAAGCAATTCATCTTCATCCTGTGGAATTGCAAGTTTAGGAAGCTTTTTGCAAACTTCTTTAAGATGCTTAATTCCTTCTTGATGTTCATCCTCCCATTTGAATACTGCATCTTTTTTATGTAATGGGCTAAACACCTTCCTGTAATGTGCTAGATTGTTTATGAACATCCCAACAAAATTAACAACTCCAAGGAAACTTTGAAGCTGCTTATTGTCCTTCAACGTATCTGGAAATCCCTGTATCCTTTCTACAATATGACTTTGTAGGATGATCCCAGATTCATCGATTTCAATTCGGAGGAATTCAATCTGTCTTGTTGCAATCACGCCTTCTTTTCGTAAGCACTAATCCTTTCCTTGTGACAAACATCCGAAAATATTTCCACATGTTTAAGATGCTCCTTCATGTTCTTTGATGCGATCGAGAATGTCATCGATATACGAACATGAAACCGAAATAATATTTGAAGAGATTATCCATCTTCCTTTGATATATCTGGGGTGCGTTAGCCAATCCCATAGGCATCACGTTCCAAATATAATGTCCTTGTGGTGTAGAGAAAGCTGTGAACTTTTTGCTTTCTTCATCCATCTTAATCTGGTAGAATCCAGATTTGCAATTGAACTTTGAGAATATCTTGGCACCTTTGATACAATTAATCATATGTTCTCTGCTTGGGATATAGTATCCGTCGAACTCCAAAATGTTATTAATCCCTTTGTAATTAATAACAAGTCTTGGCTTTCCTCTTTTAATTTCTCCATGGTTTCTGACTAAGAATCTTGGACTGCTATATGGAGAAACTCCAGGTGAAATCAACTTAAGGTCAAGATGTTCCTTAAGTATCTTCTGCATATCCTCACAATCCTCCTGATTCATAAGGATTGGTTTGAATCTCACGAACTCATACTCCTTCTGCGGTTTAACCTTTAAGGATGCTCTCCGAGCTCGTTCTTATCCCACCATGCCAAAGGATTTTCATTATAATTCCTTTGGATCTTCTTTTTGATATCTTCGAGTGATATTTGATCTTCTATGGTAACATCACTCTGTGGCTTCTCCATTAGGCTCATCATCAATTCCGCAATAGCCTTTGGAGGTACTCGTTCTTCTCCTTGTATTACGAATGAATACAAGTTATTATCCCATCGCTTTGTATCTTTTTGCTTGACCCATATTGTCGAAAGGATAATAAGGCATCACCAAATCTTCTTTTATCCGCCATTTTTGGATTTCAAAGTTTGGCTTCATCACCACGCTTTGCAAAAATTAATAGGCATTTTTCGTAAAATGCTTCCCATGATCTTTGGACAATGATCTTATGATCACACAATGTTGTGAAAATAAGTCGTCTTATCTCATTTTCTGTGTAAATCGCTTAAATGTTTGTAGGAAATTGTTTCCTAGCAAAACATCTCGCTCCGTGTCATGGAAATAGATTGGTGGCGTCTTATACTTTGTACCACGGGTACCGCCCGCTCCTCCGATCATGATTTCGCTTGTTTAATTCTCTCGTTAAGAATAAAAATTCTTTAGAGAAATCTCTTCTGCAATAGCCGGGTAAATCTTCTCCAATTTCTTTAGGAAAAACATCCGCTCTGCATAGTACATATTCCGCACTGAATCAATATAGGCGGCGAAATACTCGGCCTTGTATTTAGCATATAACATTCGATAGAAATGTTATGGAGAATGGACTAGTGGTCATCCGATTCTCAGTATCTTTTTATCGATCATGTGAACTCCATTCCGTCTTGTAATCTTTCCCAAGGTTTATGATCCTCAAGAAATTCAATTCCTAGTATTAATCGTTCCGAATTTTTCCGCTACTCCCGAGATAGTCACTCAATTCCACCTATCTTCAGGCTTCCTTGATACCTTCCAACTATTGGTTGTTGGAGATAATATAGAACATCACAAGGAAAAATATTATCCTTTTGAGTGATGTCAAATATTACTTCAACTTCTCGCCATCATACGGACATTTCAGCTCTCTCATTGTTTTGAAAACATCTCGGGATACGCTGAATCGCATTTCTGGTCTTTTTTTCTTCCCAACGGACTCGATTATCATCCTGTCTTGTTGGAAAGACATCCTTCTTGGCTCAACTCGAGACTTCAACTTTTGTTGAAGATGGTTGATCTTGAATTTGCATGTCGATCTCCTTTATTGTTGGAGACTCGATTAGCTCGGTAGAACTACCCTAGCAAAGTCCTCAAAATTCTTGGGACTTCAATAAATTCCTTTCTCAAGAATACTTCTGAATGATGTGTATTCGAGAGAGCATAGGAAATCTTGTATGTGATCGAATAAGGTCTATTTCCTTCTTTCATCAAATCGACTCTTTTGAAATCTTGATGAAGGGTTAGGACTCGTTGAAATCTTGATCTCCAAAATTGTATGCAATTCTAGGATAGACATTAAATGCCAATTTTCCCGCATACAAATTTCTCAGAATCGCTCCAAGGCATGAATCCTTGAGATTTGAGATTCGCTTGTCAAAGATAGCAAGATTAAGTGGCGAGTCTATTCCTTCTTTGAATGTTGCTTTAATAATAACTCTTATGGCTCCGATGTGAATCCATGAGAGTGTATTTGCAACTTCTCTTTTAACTCGCTTTTGATCTCTCGGATTTCTCTAATAGGGACCAACTGCATCTCGATCAGGTTACCAGTGAACTCCATCGGAATGGCAAATTCTCTGGTTGTTACCCTGTGGATAATTTGGTGTTTTCTATTACTGTAGGTCCCAAGGGGTGTGAGTAAGGTTTAGAAGGGGGGAGGGTTGAATAAACCTTACCAACTTTTTCGATTTTAGTCCTTTTAAAATAATACTGAGTTAAGTACGGCTAAGTCTTGAGGGACAAATTTAGGTTAGTTAACCAAACAGAGTTAGCCACTCAACAGGACTCGATTGAGTGTTGATAGAATAACTCATTTGTTTAGTCCAAACCTTAACTTGGCCGTGATGAGATTTTATTGGAAGACTTAACACCCTTGAATTTGGTTTAAGTTTGTTTTACCACTTGGTTTTAGCACTTTGTTAATTATCCATTGGATAGCAAATTATCGTGAGATATAAAATGATATACGTAAATTAAATGCTTTGAAATGTAAATGACACAATAATTTTTATAGAGGTTCGAAGATGGGGTAATTCTTCTACTCCTCTCTTCTCCAACTCCCCTGGAGGAATCCACTAAGTATTGATCGAGTACAAAGTGGTTATCGGTCCCGGATACAAGTCTTGATCACACAAAGTTGACTTGATCCTTTGGGACTCGATCTGGAGATGCCTTGGTCACTGGTGGCTTCTCGTCCAACTCGGCTTCTTCACGCAGGTATTGCGCTTTTGCTACTTGACTCACTTGCTCAAGCTTCTTGGATTTGATCACTAAGCCCTCCAATAACTTGAGACTAGTTCGACCTTGAACCATTCTACAATCCTCCTTGGAATGTAGACCCCTTTTAATTCTTCAAAAGTTTCTGTTCAACAGTTTGAAGTTGTCTTTCCTTCACAACTTGGTGTTGGATTGATTTCTTGAAATTTAGGCTTGAGGATTTGCTTGAATAACTTGAGAATATTTTGCGAGTTCTGAGAATGAATATTGCTTTCTTGCTCGTAGTTATGGTAATCAAGGTTACCCTTTCTCAAAGTGATTCCTCAGCCTTTTATAGTGAACTTTCAAAAATCGCCCGTTGAAGAGATAGAGTGATTTTCAAAAGTCACTTGTGTTCATTGGCTTGTCTTGTTGCGATCCTTGATATTGACATTTCCTCGTATTAAATGAGCATTGACTTCAAAGTCGACACAAGGTGCGGCGCTTTCCATTGGTTTATTCCTTTTGCACGCTTCTAGATCGAGCACTTTAAGACATGGCGGCATGGAAGTATTACTTGTTTAGGTAATATTCTTGACTTACGTAAACGGATTCTTTTCGATTGTCTTGACTTACTGAGTTCTCTAACTTCCCAGGCGACCCGAGTGAGCTTCAAGTCGATGGATGACTCATCTGTCACTTCAACTTGAGACGCTTCTTGAGTTGACTTGATCGACACTTCACACAAATTTGTATCCCACCGTGATACTCCTTCGATCGAGTTCTTGTCTTCTCCTCCTTGCCATACTGCTGTTTAACAATGAGTCTTCATTTCATCTTGATTGACTTCTTGTATATTCAGTCATAGCGACTTGACTCGGCTTGTACATCCCTATCTATTACAATACAAATTACGAAGAAAATGGGGTGCCAACTTTCTAGTCTAAGTTTTACATGGCATTCATCAAAATCTAATAAATAAATTTCCCAACAATTTCCCCCTTTTTGATGATGCCAAAACTTAAAACATACATACAAAATGTAAATAGCAAAAATACATACAGACAATGTAGAAACAGAGAATGTATGCGTAGAATCGATCTTTTTATTGATCATAACATTCTTGTCCTTTACATGACTATTTACAAAGTGTATCGAGCAACATGGCATTCTATATCTAAGCAAGAATATAGAAATTATAGATTTTTATTCAACGTGTAAGACTTACATACATATGCATTTACAATAGTAAAATGCATGAAAGGGTGAACAACAACACTTCATCTCTTTCATCGCCTCCTTCTTTCTTCTTCAGCTCTGTCCCCTCTCGGTCTCTTGCTCTTCTTTTCATCTTGGTTGTCTTCTTTTTCTCATATGCTCTCTTTGCGGCAAAGATCGTCTCTTCTATTTCTTTCTTGCCTTTCTTGCGGTGATCTTGCCTTTTATTTTTTTCTTCGATCCTTTTGACATAGTCAAGATTCTTCCTAGCCACTTTTCGGTTGGCTACTTCGTCATATCAGCCCGGTAGATCCTTCCCTTCTTGCCAGGATCTACATATTCAATGTTTTTGGGTAGAGGTCTAGGTTGAAAACCTCTGCCTCCACCACTCATTCCTCTTGCTCGGGCGTATATTGTCGAGTCTTCTTCTTTCCAAAGAGAGTGATCGCTCGTAGTCTTGTGTCGTGAGCTTCTTCGCACAACTTCGACCACTTTCTCCCAATACAAGTCCCAGGCTTGGGCTATGGACATATTTTTGAAGTATCCCTCGGATTCGAGCGTTTTGAATTCTTCCACCGATCGTGGCTCATATAAATCGCCTGGAATGGCATCGGGTATTTTCTTAGGAATGGCTCGTATTGTTTCAATATTTCCATCACACGGGCATCTATTTTTCTTTCGACCTCCTTCATCCCTCGCTTCTACGATTTTTCTCTTCTCATACATAGGCACAACTGTAGTGTTGGAGCGCAGAGTCACTGGAAGTTTTGATTATGTCATTTTGTGACAAGGCCTTGTTGAGGGGTTTCAACAAACAAGAGAGTCATATCTTTTGAACCTTCCCCTGTTGCTTTTCCCTTCTCTTTCTTCTTTTTTTCTTGATTTGTTTTCTTCTTCTTCTCAACAAAGTGCGTCCTTCTCTTTCTCATCGGTGACCCTTTCAACGTCTTTAGGTATTCCTCTTCCCCTTTTTGGCATCATCAAAGGAGAGAGGAACCCCTGGAAACATTCAGCAAGCATGAAATCTAGGCGGTGATAGTTGAGTTTTTCTTGGATTCTCAGCTGCGGAGTATCTTTTGAAATTCTCGAGCGGGTGACTTTTGATTCGGCCGCCGGCTTCATTTCAGCCATAAGAAGGTGAACTTTTCATTCATATTCTCTCTATGCGCAGAAGTTCTTTTCGATGAAATTTCGCAATGATTCCATTTCGGTGGTATGGGAGACATGCATTCTATCAATATTTTCTTGCATCCTCGTCTTCATGTCGCATTATCGGCGCTCCGGATCAACATTTTGTTGTAAAATGCCTTGAAGTATCGACTTGTCCGAGTCGCATTGTACGCCATTGTTGACACCATTCCCGGATTCTAATCACTATTTCGCCGGATTGGTAAAGAGTTGCATCCTTGTTGTCCGGTAGCATATCCAATGTGGCCTGGTGCCGTTCTATCTTCTCAATCTCTCGCAAGGATTTTCTTGAAGACCTCGCGTACCTCATTTGTCACCTCGGTCTCGGTGGCGCCAATCAAAGATCAAAATCAAAGTTTCTTTGGGATGATAGTATCGTGGGAATAACTGGATCGGTCAAATATTAAAATGGCTCGTTCACGGGCTGTTTCTCTTCAAGGTCGGAAGCTCAACTGAAAGGAAACGTTTCTTCAAACGCATCATCACGCACATATGGAATTGAGGATTCAAATTTGTTCGTGCTTGTGATGATTCAGGTTGAGTCGATATCCGCTGCTGACTTTGGGAGCTCGTGCGAGATGACTCCGTCTCTCACTGGGCCTTGGTGAGATGATTGGCCACCGACCGAGCCGATTGTCGCTTGTCTTAACAGATTCGCTGCGGCCTCGGTGGTTTCTTCTAAATGAATTTGCGTGTCCTTAGCTGCACCATCGGTGTTATTAGACGATGATGAGTCTTGAAGACCTAGCTCATCATCAAAATTGAACTTTTGTCGAGCAACCTTGAATTCTCGGCTTACTCGCATTTGGTAAAGTGTCCTGTGAGTCTTTTTGATGTGCGGTTGGGGTAGACTCGGCTTCATCTGCAGATCCCAGGAAAGTTGTATCGGGATCATCCCGGGAGTCATGAAGAGCATCGATTTCCTCCTCCGAGTCGCAATTATGGTCCGAGGAATGCTCTTATCTCCTTGAGTTTTACCTAGGGAAGTCTCAACCTCCCGTAGGCCTTCATTACCTCCCCGCAGTCTCAAGCTGCGGTGGGGTTTTGTACAATCCCTTTCGACAGCACAACTGTCTTAGGGTCTTCTGCGATGGCATCCACGTGGAGTCTCAACTCGTGGATTTCACTTTCATTGCCCAGTGTTAAATCCCCGGCGGATCCATCCGTGTGCCTCGGACCGCATCGCAACGTCCTCACCGCAGCTATTGGCACCGGTGAGGCAGATTCAATCGTCCGAGCTTCACAAGTGACAACTCATTTGTGGTTCTTTTTCTTGTTCCTTCTCCACTTCGCCTCCTTGATTCATGGTAGAGTCGGTGTAGCATCCTCCGACCTAGCTACGGTGGAGTGAGTTTCCCCCTCGGTGGCTCGGCTGGTGAGTGACTTATGTTGGGGTCACTCTGCTCCGGACTCTCGGCTTTTTCTGTGAGTGTTCAGGTAGTGGGCGGGTGGTGGTAAGACACCTTCAACAGGGGTTGGCTCAACTTGGGTGCCCAAATTCCCGGTGTCATCGCCAAGTTTCTTGGATCCATCCTCCGAGTGAGTGGGGAAGTGGTTGCAGCAATAACATTGGCAATGTCGCACCACTCCCAACGGATAAATCTCGATTGAGATTTGGAAGACTCTCTGGTCATCCCATCGCTCTTTCTCATGCAACAGTGTGAATTCCCTTGACTTCTTGCCGCATGTCCAACTTTTCTTGTGCAAAGAACGGGGTCCAAGTCCTCATCATCGGCCCTCAGAGAGTATGTCGAGATGAGGATGAGTATGGTCGATGGTTCCGGTGAGAGGACAAATCTGGCTTTCTCACGTGCCTCTCGCTTCTCAATGCTCTTGCCTCACATTCGTTCTCCTTCCGAATTTGCAAAGATATTAATACAATTATCCTCATCAAGAGCTTGCAAAGATCTTTGTATCAACTTCGAGAAACTTGAAGAGTTCATCTTCCTCATCAATAAACTTTGGGTGTTCAAAGCGCACCTAGAGTGACTCAACTTCCATTTTCTCCATTCTCGCAGACGATTTTGGATTTTCGGATACAATGGAGAGTACATCATTACATCATCATCACCATCCTCTCCCTGTTGCCCTTCTTTTTTTCGGGAATAGAGGGTAGCAAACTCTCTGTTGCTCTTCGTCTCAGCGCGTCGTCGCAGGTGGATACACCGCCCTATCGGCTGTGAGATTCTCGCTTTGTCTTAGTTACTTGTTCTCACTTGCCCACACTGGGTCTTGATGTGCCTCTCTCTTGATCGGCCTCGCAGACTTGGCGGTTTCATCAAGCACTTCTCGAGATCGCACTTCTTGGCGATCTCGAGATCTTTTCGGTGAGTGGCGGACTCAATTGTCTTCTCAAGCTCAACGCTGGTGAGTCTTCTCCTTCTTTTGGTTTTCTCCGGAGGAATGTCCAGTTCTACTTCCTCCGGTTCCTCGAAGGTAAAGGCCTTTGGAGTTGCCTTTCTCACCTTGGCGAGTCCTCTTCTTCTTCATTCTGGAGAAGGTATTAAGGATTCCTTCTCCACCGCGGCAGTGCGGGGGTGACTCATTGCAGAGGGCAGTGCATCTTTCTTCTTCTTGCCCATTGCCAGGGCAATCGTCTTTTTGCTTGGTTGCATGGGCAGCTTTTCTTCTTCGGAGGAGGCAACAATCGTTTCCTCGGGGTGGTGATTCCCCCTCTGGTGTCCGCCCCTCTTGGCGTAAGCTCTTTTCGGGCTCCGAGAGATTGGCCTAAAACATCTTCTTGTTGACATGGAATGACTTTCCATGTCGAAGGGGAACACCCTTCACCTCCATCAAGTGGCCAATTACAAGGCCATACCCAGAGAGATCCTCCAAATGATCCATCCTCTTTGAAGGATTTGTTTGCAACATTCTCGCGAGTCCGTTGTACACAAACTCAGCCCAATTGACCTTTTCTCCTCCATGATCGCAGCCCATGACGATCGGCAGTTTTGGACAATCGATTAAAGCTTCAAAATTTTATATCTACACATTTGGCTACGATATCCAACGACTTATGATAATCTTCCTTCAATGACTTTTTTTGTCTTTTGTGTAGATAATCTTTTTGCAAAGACACTCGGGTTTGGCCACTTCTTTCCATGCATCGACCAAATTAACGCGTCGCTTCATATATCTCCGGCATGCCCTCCGACGACAATAAACGATGCTCCACAAGGTCCTTTGTAGTGATTGTTATGTCCTTGCGGTGGACGGAGGACTTAATCCCTTCGCCTCCGCACTTCGGCATTTACGTAGAACGGGCGACCTCTTCTACATACGTCATAGAATATTCCATCGTTAGAAAGGGTTTCAACTCGGATTTCTCGATCTTATCGGCTATCTTCTTCACTAGGTTTCATCGAACCCTACTTCAACATTCCTTCAAAATCCACAATCGATCCGGTGTGGATTTGCTTTATGAGCTTAGCGAAATCGTGTCTTTGGTGCCATTTCGAGTGTTTTTTACCGAACAAACTTGACGACCTTGCTCTTAAAATTTGGTAGGGTTTTAAGAGAAAAAATGCTTTCTTTACTTTTGCGAGAGATGAACAGTTTTGAGTAATGTGAGAGAGAAAGCGAACAAAATGGTATATATGGGTTATGAAAGGGCGTGCTTTCGTTTTGAAATTTGATCAAGATCGATGGCTCAGATTTAGCACGCCGATTAGCATTTAATTACCGCATTTAATGTGGCGCATTTGTCACGCCCCAAAGGGACGCGATTTAACGAGGAAATGAATACAATAATTATTCGCGTTAGTTGTGATTCGCGAGTAAATGAATACAATAATTATTCGTGTAAAGCAAGTTATATCATAGGGAAAGTAACAACAAACTAAGGCGGATCAGTCAAAGGTAAAGGAAAGATAAGGAGGGAATGAGGAAAGAATGAAGAAAGAAAGTCATCAAGAAGCAACTAAAGTCTAGACAAGTATGACTATGAAATCTCAAAATATACGTTCTAACTTAGTTCAAATATCAATAAGACGGCTCTATGCCAATTTGAAATCGATTTCACACTTAATTGGTCAAGTCGCGCAGATTACCCAAAACACGGATCGAGGGTCTATCTTGGGTCGGCCTCGGTGTAAGTTTCCATCTTACTAGCCGAGCTCGATACCACTCTAATCATCACGCCCCAAACGGGACGCGATGAACGATCCACAACTTAAACAATAACCAAACAGTCGGACAAATATCAACGAGAACCCAATGAGACAGAGTCTAAATAGCAAATGAAATAAATAACAAGTACAAGTTACAACTTAAGTTCCAACAAAATCCAAATACATCCAACATAATAACTGAATAAGTTTACATGCCAAAACTAAAACAAAATGTAAAGTACAATATCCAAATCTTAATCGTCAAAGGGTCCTACGCCCTTAAATTACGATCAAAGAGAGAAAAGAGTAGCAGGATAAACGGAGTCCAACATCAATAGAAGTACATGAAATAAGAACGATCATTAGTAAAGAGGTGCAAGATCGAGAGGCATGATGAGGTCATCAATGCGTGGTGGTTCGAAATCTTCAATATAGTCCCCATCTAAAGGTTAGAAAACAGGTGGGGATGAGACAAAATCTCGGTGGATGGGGTGATCGTGTGCAAGTGTGGCGCAATATAGTTAATGTGAGAAAACGATTATATGAAAACGCGTGCGAGTATGATGCATGAATTCACACACACGATTCAAAGCGTCGTGATAAAATATTTAAATAATATACTTATACAGATTCAAGAAAATAGTTCATGGTCACACAGACACTATGTGATTGATCAAGACGGTAGGATTGCGTGCGGGCGTAACGCCAATCCCAATGCAAGGCAAATAATGGTTGCGTCACGGATTTGTAGCGCCAACCAATGCAAAAACAAGTAGCGGTTGCGTGCGGAAATGTAACGCCAACCAAAACGGGTCCGATAACTCCGGAATCGTGTGGATGGAGATAAGCGATTCCTTCGTTCTTCCTTGTAACTCCCGGTCAAGTATGGTCCAAGACCGCACCTTATCACTCCGTAAGCAAAGACAAAATCCACAAAGTGGAGCTTGCAAGGCTCGGATCCGTCATAATCATGATTATACCTGTACTACGACCCGCTTCCCTTGGACAAACTCCGTCCCTCGATTCACGGGATTAGGGCGATGGGGCGAAAAGAGTGGAATAGCAAATGAGCCGCCTTGTTCCATCCCCGACGTATCCATTCTCGATTGTGAGCTCGTCACACCAAGTTGACTCAGCAGAAAGTAATTACAAATACAAAAACCAACCAAGGCGGTTGAGTATTATTGATTCAGGAAGCGATTTTAGAAAAATTTTGAAAAACGCGAGTGGCAATTATAGCGTTGGTGGAGTATTTGGATGAAGATGATCATCGCAAGGATAAGCAATCTTCGATATCTTGAAAGATTAGGTGGAACATAAGTGCCGTTATAGATTCAAAATCGCAAGACGAGAAAGTCGCTCAAGCGATCGGGTATTAATCGGTCAAATTAATCCGATAAGCCAAGGGTTTTGAGAAAATAAAATACTTTAATTAAATCTCCAAGTCAAAGGGTCTAGGCTATTTTAGTAAAAAAGAAAATAATTTGAGTTAGGTCCTTTATAAAAAAAAAATTGTAATTTAGCCCCGTTTTGTAAAAACTAACACTTTTGGGGTTAAAAATTGAATAAATAAATATCCCGACTTTGAAAAATTAAGAGGTCAGTTCCTAAATTCTCCAAATTGTCCAGAGATTCAGGTTTTTAAAATTTTGAAGTCGAGATTTTGAAAAATTCTCACATTGGCCCCAAATTTGTAAAAATTGCCAATTCGGACCTTAAGTTTTAAAATTCGGAACTCACAAACCGGAAATGCTTTTAATGTGATTCCAGTTGGAAAATGTCATTAAGGTTAGTAGGATATTGGGACAAAAGCAGTTTTTAAAAGAAATATGTGTAGGTCCTTTAACTTTTGATAATATCATTTTTGTCCCATTTTGAAATAATTGCCTTTAAGGCTTTTAGGGTCCAATTGTTATGAAATTTGAACCTTGGGTCCAAAATATAATTAAGTTATAGTTAAGTAGTATTTCCAGGTGCATGGGCTGCATAAGTCCTGGAAATTTCATTTGGGTCCTCAAGTTTAGTATTTTACACATTAGTCCCTCAATTTTAGAAAAATTGTTTTCCAAGCCCTAACCACTTGGATTTTTGGAATACTTTTAAAATATGTAATTCCCAGTACCTTAAGAGTAAAAATTTTAAATTTTAAAGTTAAGGTCTGGTACACTTTTTAAAATTGTAAATTAGCCCTTAAACTTACAAAATTTTACAATCTAGTCCTTGGGCTTTTAAAGGTTGATTTTATTTATCTTAAAACTCTTAAAACTTTATTAAAATGTCGAAAAGGCATTTTTGAACCGAGTACACTCCCAAATTTCGAAATTTGCTGAGGGGTCCTTTAACTTTTATTTTCTTGTAATTTAGTCCACCAACTTTCCATTTTTTACATTTTTAAGTCTAAAATTGAAATTTAATCAATTATGCTCGACTTTTCCAAGTTATAAGACATCCAAAACATAGATTTTAAAGATCATACACATGCATGTCCAATACATACAAGAATTCATCAAATAGAACATTAAAGTGTACATGCATGCACCTAAAATTCAATAAATAGTAATTTTGAGCAACTCTTGAGAATTTTCATGACTTGATACATAAAATTGACATGCAATACATAGGTTATATATATCTCAAGGCTCATGATCAAATTTTCTACATGCATTTAATCAAAACACCTAAAAGTTGGAAAATATTTTTCCACCCACCTTAAATTTGGAAATTGTGAAATAAAAGGATAATTTGACAATTTTGGATGAGGCTTCTTAGGTCATCCCCTAAGTCAAGAAATATCAAAAATTTGAAGTTAGAAAAATGAGAGAAAAATTAAGGATAAAAAGAAGGAAATAAGGAAAGGAGAAGGACTACACTTTACCTTATGTAGTAGGTGTTTGGAGACTAGTTGAAGCTTGAAAATTGGAAATTTTGGCTCAACTCCAAAATCACCTAAGGTCAGCCCCTATTTCTCAAAAATGAAAAAGGGGTGTTAAAATTTGAAAAAAATAGAAAGAGTAGGAAAAAGGGTCTAGTACTCAATTCTTACCTTGTAGTCTAAATTCCTCTACTAGTTTCTCTTAAAGCTTGAGGTCCTTCTTCAAAAATGTTGCAAGCTCTAATCTTCAAAGTCTTCTAAATGTACCTCCAAACCAAATTCAAACTTAAGTTAAGAAGGTGGAATAGATGAACAATGTGATATAAGAAATGGATTGAAGATAAAATTTCTTACCTTGGTATAGTTTGGTTCGATTTTTATGGAGTATAAAGAGGAAAATGTTCAAATTTTTTCTAAGTATAGAAGAAGAAAATAAGAAGAAGAGTAGAGAGAAGTTGGGAGTTTTTAGAGAGAAGGAGGAGGATTTGTGTAGAAGATGAATGTGTTAGTGATAAAAATAAAATGGAATTTTGGCACAAAATGGCCTCATGGCCGCCCACCTAGTGAGAGGGGAGAAGAATTTTTTCAAATTGTGTCTTGCATTATGCCTCATGCATGGGAGACAATTTGAAGGTCAAAGGTATGGGCAAGACTTGGTTTGAATGGAATGTTGGAAGGCTTCCAACATGTTGCAAAAAAAATATTAAAGAAGTGATGTGAGGGATGATGTGTATAATGTTTGAATTAATGGTATAATTATACACAAGATGACTAATATATGGTGTAGGTGTACAGGAGTTGGATGATATTTTTACTCCAAAAATACCACCATGGCCGTCCACTATAATGGCAATATGGTAATTCTATATTTTTTTGTCCCAAATTTGATGATAATAGATGAAATATATCAATCTCCAAAATAATTAGTGATTTCCTTGATCACTTGTAAGTCTCATGATCACTTAATATAAATCAAAATCTTAATTCTATAAGGTAAAAGTCTCTAAAATAAATTGTCTTTTAAAATTCTAAGGTGACTAATAAATACAAAAATAGTAATAATGATCAATCAAGTGATCATAAATGAGGAATAGAATTAATAAAGATCCACGATCACAGGTAATTAAATAAAATGAATTAAAATACAAGATGTATATATTATTAATAATTACCCGTCAAAATGACGCGTAAAATAGTCGATCAAAAGTATAAACGGCAATAAGGATCAATTAATAGCTCGGAAAAATCGGGGCTTCACATCCTCCCTTCTTAAAAGAATTTGGTCCCCAAATTCTCTTTAGAATAGTTCGGATATTAATTCCTCATGTCTTCTTCCATCTCCCACGTTGCGTCTTCGTCTCGATTGTGGTTCTCGCCACACCACTTTAACCATCGGGATTTATCTCTTACGCAACCTGCCGTACTGGCCGATCAATGATCCGGATCGGCCTTTCGAGTAGGATAGATTTTCTATTAGAGGAGGAGTATCTCGGTGATGATATGCTCGGGATCCGGTTGATACTTCTTGCCTCGACACGTGGAATACATCGTGCATTCCCGCATATAGTCTGGTAACTCGAGTCGGTAGGCTAACTTCCCGATCCTCTCAGTAAAATCTTGTAAGGTCCAACATATCTCGGACTCAACTTGTCTCCTTTCTTTCGGATTGATCAATGCTTTCCGTGGTGAGAGTCCGAGAAATACTTCATCTTCGACTTCAAATTCCAAATCCTTTCTTCTCTTGTCCGCGTAACTCTTTTGGCGGCTGAGCGTGCGAATCCGCTCCTTGATCAGCTTGACCTTCTCCGCATGGCCTCTCGAACTAAGTCGACCTTTGGAATCGAGAGCGACTTTCGTTTCTCTTTGGAGTCCATTGGTCATCAATCTCCCGATGTAGTGGGGATCTACAATTTCACCAATACAATGCCTCGTAGGGTGCCATCCCAATCGTGGCCACGATAATCGTTATTGTAGGCGAACTCGGCTAATGGTAAGTGCGAATCCTAACTTCCTTGAAAATCCAATGTGCAAGCTCGCAAAGATATCTTCAAGGGTTTGAATTGTTCGCTCGATCGTCCATCGGTTTGTGGATGTCTTCTTGTCTTAAAACTCAACGAGGTACTCCATTCCTCGTGCAAGCACTTCCAAAAACTGGAGACAAACCTCGGGTCTCCGTCGGATACTATGTCGATTGGTACTCCATGCGGTCGAATTATTTCTCGGATATAAAGTGCAAGTTTCGCAAGCTATCGGTTTTCTTGATGGGTAAAAAGTGTGCGATTTCGTGAGTTGGTCTACAACTACCCAAATAGCATCATGGCCTCCTCTGGTCCTTGGTAGATCCGTCACGAAGTCCATCATTATATGTTCCCATTTCCACTCGAGAATTCTCAACGGTTGTAGTAAACCGGATGGTCATTGGTGTTCGCTTTTACTCGTTGACAAGTCAAACATCTCGCAACGAATTCGCTACCTGGTTTTCATGTTTACCCACCAATAACTCCTTTTCAAATCCTTATACATCTTGTTTCCTCCAGGATGTATAGTGTATTTTGAACGGTGTGCCTCTGTTAGGATTTTATTCCGAATCGCCGTCATTCGGTACACACACTCGATTTGTAACCTCGATAACTCCATCTTGGTACCGAGAATTACGATCTTTCTCCTTTAAGTATCTTCTCCTTCAGTTTTTGAATATGTGTATCTTTCTCTTGTGCTTCTTTGATCTCTTTTAGCAGTTGGGTTTGGATCGAAAGGTTGCCACATGAAATCGAGTATTGGTTCTCATCGATTCCAATTTCTCCATTTCTTCTAATGATTCCCACTCTCGAATCATAAGTCCGGCTAAGCTCGCTTTCGCTTAGAGCGTCCGCTACGACGTTAGCTTTCCCAGGATGGTATTGAATACCAAAGTGATAGTCCTCAATCAACTCCATCCATCTCCGTTGCCTCATTGAGGTCTTTTTGAGAGAATAGGTACTTCAAGCTCTTATGGTCCGTGAAAACCGTGAATGTTGCTCCGTAGAGATAGTGTCTCCATTTCTTCAATGCGAACACTATTGCCGCCAATTCCAAGTCATGCATTGGATAATTGGCTTCATACGGCTTGAGCTTTCGTGATGCATAAGCGATAACTTTTCCTTCCTCGCATGAGCATCGCTCCTAGTCCTTCTTTTGATGCATCAGACGACAAAGTTTTTTGTCCCTTTGGAAGGGCTAAGATGAGCCGTAGTAAGTCGTTTCTTGACTCTTGAAACTCGCCTCGCACTTGTCATTCCACTCAAACTTGACTTGCTTCCGGGTTAGTCGAGTGAGTGGTCCGGCTATCTTGGAAAAATCCTCGGATAAATCTTCGATAATATCCAACTAGTCCTAGAAACTTCGATTTCCGTTCTGAGACTCGGTTGTTTCCATTCAACCACCTATCGCACCTTCGAAGGATCCTGCAATCCCAAAGGTCGGATACTATGTGTCCTAAGAACGCGACTTCACTAAGCCAAAATTCGCACTTGCTGAATTTGGCATACAACTTATGTTCTCGTAGCGTCTCTAAAACGATTTTGATGACGTTCGTGCTCTTCTCTAGACTTAGAGTATACAAGTATGTCATCAATGAATATCACTACGAATTGATCCAAATAAGGTTGGAAGACTCGATGCATCAGGTCCATAAATCTTTCTGGTGCATTCGTGACCGAAAGGCATTACTACAAACTCGTAGTGTCCATATCGGGTTTGAAATGCGATTTTGGAAATGTCTTCCTCGCGGATCTTGATTGGTAATATCATTCTTCGTAAGTCAAACTTCGAGTACACCGTCGCTCCTTGAAGTTGATCAAATAGTTCGTCTATCCTCGGGAGGGGATATTTGTTCTTGATGGTCACGCTATTAAGACCACGATAATCTATACATAGTCTTAATGTGCCATCCTTCTTTTTGACGAACAAAGACATGTGCTCCCCACGGAGACGCACTCGGTCGGATAAATCCCACATCCATCAGATTTTGTAATTGTGTTTTCAGCTCTTGTAACTCAAGAGGAGCCATTCTATACGGTGTTCTAGCAATCGGGGCAGTCCCTGGCAACACCTCGATGGTGAACTCGACTTTCCTATCCGGAGGGACAGTGGTGAGTTCTTGTGGAAATACATCCGTATATTCTAACACTACAGGTACTTGGTTGATTTGTGTCTCAACCTTGGGTTTGTTAATTACAAACGCCAAGTACCTTGAGCCCCTCTAGTGATCGCCCTCCTCGCTTTCATTCTTTGAAATGATTGGGGCAATCGTAATCGTGCCCTTCCCGAAATTTCCACTTCGGGTTTTCCGGGTTCACATAGCTTAATGGACTTGTTATGGCAGTCCATTTGTGCATGGTGTGCAGATAACCAGTTCATCCCCAATATCACGTCATATTCGGATATAGGTAATAAGATCAAATCGGCAGGAAAGTTTATCTCAGCAATCTTAACTTCGCATGCATTATAGATAATATTTGTTATCTGACTTGCACCCATAGGAGTTGACACTTCTAAACATATAGGCATATGTTCCATGCATGCATGCAGTTTGTGTACAAAATGCGGTGCAACAAATGAATGCGTTGATCCAGGGTCGAACAATATTTTAGCGTAGTGGTTAGATACTAGAAGCGTACCTTCCACCACATCTGTTGCCTCCGGAGCCTCCTGTCCGGCTAGTGCAAATGCTCGAGCGGGCATCCTTGCCCGATTACCCTGGCCATTTCCCGGCTTCTGCGGTTGCGTCTGTTTAGTTCGGTCATCGTACTTCGGGCAATCTTGCAAAGTCTTGATGCCGACATTACCACAGCGCAAACACCTTCCTTGTTTACGCCAATGTGATCGTTGGCAGATATCCGGTTTACGGCAATGTGCACACTCTTGACCCGCTTTTCCTCGATGGTCTCTTTCTTTTCTGCATTTTATTAATCTGGTCCTTCAAACTTAGCAGGCGGTTTAGATGGGCTGTCCCACACTGTCCTCTTAAGATCGTTCGATGGCCTATTTTGCTGAATCTATCCAATACGGTTCATCCCGACTCAATGCGGAGAGTCGCTTTACCGCGGTGAGTAGGTTGCCGATTCAACAATGTCAGCTGTTTCGAAATTCCGTTTCAATCCTCAAGTGAACTTGTAAAGCTTATGCTCTTCAAGATCGATTGTCCCAGAGCATACTTGGACAATCGGTGAAATCGGACTCATCTTGAGCTACAGTCAGATTCCTTGCCTCAATCTGCGTGAAATTCATCTCGGCTTGCTTCCTTCACAACCTATGGAATATATTGTTCATTGAACTCGGCCAAGAAATTTCCCCATGTTCGCTACCCGGTCCTGTTCCCATCTTCTTTCAATGCCCTCCACCGGTCTCTAGCCGATTCCAGCATTTAAATACGGCGAGTGTGACTTTCTCGCTCATTGGAGTATTGAAGAGCATTGAAGATATTCTCCACTTCTCTATCCATTCTTCTCGCTTTCACATCGCCCGCTCTCCCAAGAAGGCTGGTGGGTCGAATCATAGAAATCGCTCCAACGTGCGATCGTTCGCCTCTCTCGGCGGGTTCGGGAGCACGGGGTTGAGGCTCGCCTGTTGCCTCATAAAAACCAGATTTTTGTAGGGCTTGTGCGGTCGATTGTCTCCGCAACGGTGGAGGAGGTGGTGGTAATTAGGAGAGGGTACCTAATCCCCGGGTACATCATCGTCTCCTCGTGGAACGCGATGAGGTCTCCCACGTCCTCGATATTCGGCCATTCTCGTATCTTGAAGCGTTAGGTGTGATTCGCGAGTAAATGAATACAATAATTATTCGCGTAAAAGCAAGTTATATCGTAGGGGAAAGTAACAACAAACTAAGGCGGATCAGTCAAAGGTAAAGGAAAGATAAGGAGAGAATGAGGAAAGAATGAACAAAGAAAGTCGGTCAAGAAGCAACTAAGTCTAGACAAGTATGACTATGAAATCTCAAAATATACGTTCTAACTTAGTTCAAATATCAATAAGACGGTTCTATTCCAATTTGAAATCGATTTCACACTTAATTGGTCAAGTCGCGGTACTACCCAAAACATGCATCGGGGTCCTATCTTGGGTCGGCTCGGTGTAAGTTTCATCTTACTAGCCGAGCTTTGATACCACTCTAATCGTCACGCCCCAAACGGGACGCGATTTAACGATCCACAACTTAAATACAATAACCAAATAGTCCAGACAAATATCAACGAGAATCCAATGAGACGAGTCTAAATAGCAATGAAATAAATAACAAGTACAAGTTACAACTTAAGTTCCAACAAAATCCATATACATCCTACATAATAACCTCGAATAAGTTTACAGTGCCAAAACTAAAACAAAATGCAAAGTACAATATCCAAATCTTAATCGTCAAAGGGTCCTACGCCCTTAAATTACGATCAAAGAGAGAAAAGAGTAGCAGGATAAACGGAGTCCAACATCAATAGAAGTACATGAAATAAGAACGATCATCAAAAAGGTGCAAGATCGACGGGCGGGACGAGGGTCATCAATCGTGGCCGGTTCGAAATCTTCAATATAGTCCCCATCTAAAGGTTAGAAAATAGGCGGGGGATGAGACAGAAATCTCAGTGGATGGGGTGATCGTGTGCAAGTGTGGCGCAATATAGTTAATGTGAGAAAACATTATATGAAAACGCGTGAGTATGATGCATGAATTCACACACAGCTTCGTAAGCGTCATGATAAAATATTTAAATAATATACTTATACTGATTCAAGAAAATAGTTCATGGTCACACAGACACTATGTGATTCGATCAAGACAGGTAGATTGCGATTTAAAGCGTAACACTAATCCCAATACAAGGCAAATAATGGTGCGACGGATTTGTAGCGCCAACCAATGCAAAACAAGTAGCGGTTGTGTACGGAAATGTAACGCCAACCAAAACGGGTCCGATAACTCCGAATCGTGTGGATTTAGACAGCGATTCCTTCATTGTTCTTTGTAACTCCCCACCAAGATGGTCCAAGACCGCACCTTATCGCTCCGTAGGCAAAGACAAAATCCACGGTGGAGCTTGCAAGGCTCGGATCCGTCATAATCATGATTATACCTCCGTACTACGACCCGCTTCCTTGGACAAACTCCATCCCTCGATTGCGGGATTAGGACGATGGGGCCGGAAGAGTGGAATAGCAGCCGAGCTGCCCGGCCCATCCCCGACGTATCCATTCCGATCGTGAGCTCGACACACCAAGTTGACTTCGGCAGAAAGTAATTACAAGTAGGCGGTCAACCGGCAATCGAGTATTATTGAATCACGGAAGCAATTTTAGAAAAAGTTTTGAAAAACACGAGTGGCAATTATGGCGTTGGTGGAGTATTTGGATGAAGATGATCATCGAAAGGATAAGCGATCTTCGATATCTTGAAAGATTAGGTGGAACATAAGTCCGTTATAGATTCAAAATCGCAAGGCGAGGAAGTCACTCCGCGATCGGGTATTAATCGGTCAAATTGATCCGATAAGTCGCGGTTTTGAGAAAATAAAATACTTTAATTAAATCTCCAAGTCAGAGGGTCTAGGGCTATTTTAGTAAAAGATAAAATAATTTGAGTTAGGTCCTTTATAAAAGAAATTGTAATTTAGCCCCGTTTTGTAAAAAACTAACACTTTTGGGGTTAAAAATTGAATAAATAAATATCCCGACTTTGAAAAATTAAGAGGTCAGTTCCTAAATTCTCCAACTTGTCCAGAGATTCAGGTTTTTAAAATTTTGAAGTCGATATTTTGAAAATTTCTCACATTGGCCCCAAATTTGTAAAAATTGCCAATTCGGACCTTAAGTTTTAAAAATTGAACTCACAAACCGGAAGGGCTTTTAATATGATTCCAGTTGTAAAATGTCACTAAGGTTAGTAGAATATTGGGACAAAAGCAGTTGTTAAAAAAATATGTGTAGGTCCTTTAACTTTTGAAAATATCATTTTTGTCCCATTTTGAAATAATTGCCTTTAAGGCTTTTAGGGGTCCAATTGTTATGAAATTTGAACCTTGGGTCCAAAATATAATTAAGTTATAGTTAAGTTAGTATTTCCAGGTGCATGGGCTGCATAAGTCCTGGAAATTTCATTTGGGTCCTCAAGTTTAGTATTTTACACATTAGTCCCTCAATTTTAGAAAAATTGTTCTCCAAGCCCTAACCACTTGGATTTTTAGAATACTTTTAAAATATGTAATTCCCAGTACCTTAAGAGTAAAAATTTCAAATTTTAAAGTTAAGGTCTGGTACAGTTTTAAAATTGCAAAGTAGCCCTTAAACTTACAAAATTTTACAATCTAGTCCTTGGGCTTTTAAAGGTTGATTTTATTTATCTCAAAACTCTTAAAACTTTATTAAAATGTCCAAAAGTCATTTTTGAACCTGAGTACAGTCCCAAATTTCGAAATTTGCAGAGGGGTCCTTTAACTTTTATTTTCTTGCAATTTAGTCCACCAACTTTCCATTTTTTACATTTTTAAGTCTAAAATTGAAATTTAATCAATTATGCTCGACTTTTCCAGGTTATAAGGCATACAAAACATAGATTTTAAAGATCATACACATGCATGTCCAATACATACAAGAATTCATCAAATAGAACATTAAAGTGTACATGCATGCACCTAAAATTCAATAAATAGTAATTTTGAGCAACTCTTGAGAATTTTCATGACTTGATACATAAAATTGACATGCAATACATAGGTTATATATATCTCAAGGCTCATGATCAAATTTTCTACATGCATTTAATCAAAACACCTAAAAGTTGGAAAATATTTTTCCACCCACCTTAAATTTGGAAATTGTGAAATAAAAGGATAATTTGACAATTTTTGGATGAGGCTTCTTAGGTCAGCCCCTAAATCAAGAAATATCAAAATTTTGAAGTTAGAAAAATGAGAGAAAAATTAAGGATAAAAAGAAGGAAATAAGGAAAGGAGAAGGACTACACTTTACCTTGTGTAGTAGGTGTTTGGAGACTAGTTGAAGCTTGAAAATTGGAAATTTTGGCTCAACTCCAAAATCACCTAAGGTCAGCCCGTATTTCTCAAAAATGAAAAAGGGGTGTTAAAATTTGAAAAAATAGAAAGAGTAGGAAAGAAGGGTCTAGTACTCAATTCTTACCTTTTAGTCTAAATTCTCTACTAGTTTCTCTTCAAGCTTGAGGTCCTTCTTCAAAAATGTTGTCAAGCTCTAATCTTCAAAGTCTTCTAAATGTACCTCCAAACCAAATTAAAACTTAAGTTAAGAAGGTGGAAGAGATGAACAATGTGATATAAGAAATGGATTGAAGATAAAATTTCTTACCTTGGTATAGTTTGGTTCGATTTTTATGGAGTATAAAGAGGAAAATGTTGAAATTTTTCTAAGTATAGAAGAAGAAAATAAGAAGAAGAGTAGAGAGAAGTTGGGAGTTTTTAGAGAGAAGGAGGAGGATTTGTGTAGGAGATGAATGTGTTAGTGATAAAAATGAAATGTAATTTTGGCACAAAATGGCCCCTCATGGCCGTCCACCTAGTGAGAGAGGGGAGAGGAATTTTTTCAAATTGTGTCTTGCATTTTGCCTCATGCATGGGAGACAATTTGAAGGTCAAAGGTATGGGCAAGACTTGGTTTGAATGGAATGTTGGAAGACTTCCAACATGTTGGCAAAAAAAATATTAAAGAAGTGATGTGAGGGGTGATGTGTATAATGTTTGAATTAATGGTATAATTATACACAAGATGACTAATATATGGTGTAGGTGTACAAGAGTTGGATGATATTTTTACTCCAAAAATACCACCATGGCCGCCCACTATAATGGCAATATGGTAATTCCATATAACTTTTTTGTCCCAAATTTGATGATAATAGATGAAATATATCAATCTCCAAAATAATTAGTGATTTCCTTGATCACTTGTAAGTCTCATGATCACTTAATCTAAATCAAAATCTTAATTCTATAAGGTAAAAGTCTCTAAAATAAATAGTCTCTTAAAATTATAAGGTGACTAATAAATACAAAAATAGTAATAATGATCAATCAAGTGATCATAAATGAGGAATAGAATTAATAAAGATCATGATCACAAGTAATTAAATAAAAGAATTAAAATACAAGATGTATATATTATTAATAATTACCCGTCAAAATGACGCTGTAAAATAGTCGATCAAAAGTATAAACGATAATAAGGATCAATTAATAGTTCAGAAAAATCGGGTCTTCACAAAGATTTATATCCAATCATAGGTTTTGTCGTGCGACTTTTTTTTTGCATTCGTCATTATTACATCGACGTCATCCTTAAAAATATTCCCGCTCATTAAAACGATTGCGTTTTGTCACTTAGCTCATAAATGACTCACCACCGCATAAATGACTCAACTCTTCTTCTCTCTATTCATGTAATGACTCATTTGTCCTAACTCGTCTGGTGACTTTCCGATATGGCCGATTCACTTAGTCGATTCACACGCCCGCTCTATTTTCATCTTTTTACGTTCCATCTCTTTCCTTGAGTTTTCTCGAGTGTCAACTCAGCTCAATTAACCCTAGCTCATGCTTGAGTTCTTCAAATCTTAATTCACATAATGGCTTTGTGAATATGTCACTAATGTTTGTTTATCGGTTGAGATGTATTCAAGGTGATGTCTTTCTTTTCAACATGATCTCTTATGAAATGATATCTCGACATCATTGTGCTTTGTTTTTGAATGCAACACATGATTTTGAGTGATTGCAATAGCACTTGTGTTATCACACATAATTGGAATCTCTTTTTCTTCAATTTCATAATCTCTCGCTTGTTGTCTCATCCATAAGACTTGGGCACAACAATACTACCCGCAACTATGTACTCGGCCTTCAATTGTGGATGTGGCTATTGAGTTTTGCTTCTTGCTAAACCAGAAACCAATATATTTCAAGCATTTGACATGTGCTCAAGTACTCTTCCTGTCAACCCTACATCCAAAGATAGTCGGAGTCCGAGTAACCAATTAGCTTGAATCCACCTTCCTTTGATACCATAAGCCAACTTCCGGCATCCTTCAAATATATTAGGATTTCTTAGCCGCTGAGTCATATGGCTTTCCTTTGGAGCAGATTGGAATCTTGCACATACACCTACCGCAAAGGTGATGTCCGCCTACTTGCCGTTAGATAGAGCAAGTTGATCCTATAAGTGCTCAGATCCGGGTTTGATCCATGTGCTTGCCATCCGCATCCATGTCCATCTTGACGATGTATTCATTGGTATTTTCACGAAGACTTCTCTTCCATACCAAATTTCTTCATCAAATCTCTGGTATACTTTGTCCGACGATGAAGGTTCCATCCTTCACTGCTTAACTTGAAGTTCTAGAAAGAATGTCACTCTCTCATCATGCTCATTTCAAATTTGCCTTGCATGAGGCTTGAGAACTTATCACACAACTCTTTGTTTGTGGATCCAAAAATAATGTCATCCACATATATTTGAACAAGCAAGATACTCTCTCCATCTTGAATTCTCAAGAGTGTTTCATTCCACTTTGCCTTTGGTGAATCCATTATCTCCGTAAATTGAGATGATGTATCATACCATGCTCTTGGTGCTTGTTTCAATCCATATAAGGCTTTCTTGAGCTTGTACACCTTATCTCCAAGAGTCTTCTCGCTCAAATCCCTGGAGGTTGTTCATCATAGACTTCTTCTTCCAATAATCCATTTAAGAATGCACTTTTCACATCCATTTGATATACAGTGAAGTTCTTGTGAGCAGCATAGGCAAGAAACATCCTTATTGCTTCTAATCTTGCAACAGGAGCAAATGTTTCATCAAAATCTATTCCTTCCTCTTGGCAATACCTTTGGCTACCAATCTTGCTTTGTTTCTTACCACAGAGCCTTCTTCATTCATCTTGTTTCTGAAAACCCATTTTGTGCCAATAACATTTTGATGGGTTGGTCTTTGCATCAATTCCCATACTTTGTTCTTTCGAACTAATTTAGCTCTTCCGCATGGCTTGAATCCAATGTATGTCATCCAATGCTTGGGACACATCTTTTGGCTCTATTTGGGAAATAAAACAAGTGAACATTGCTTCTTATTGAGCTGGATCGGTTCTTACACCATCTCTTACATCTCCAATAACTAGCTCGTGGATGGTCTCTCAACCATCTCACATCCAGTTGGAGTAAGTCACTGGGTTCGGTCGTCTTGCACTGTGTTATCTTTAGATGCTCTCTCATCATCATTTAGCACAGATTCTCCACTGTCTTTGAGATTCAGCTATTTCACCTTCATCTTGATTGATTACTCCAGCCTTCAAACTTCAACATAGGACTCTTCTACATAGTTGGTCGATTCAATTTTTCACCTAACTCTTCAATGTCTTCTCCATTTACATTAGGTTCATCAAAAACCACATGGATAGACTCTTCTCGTGACCATAGTCCTTTTGTTCAAAGACTTATAGGCTTTGCTTTAATTTGAGTATTCCAAGAAGATACCTTCATCGCCTTTAGCATCAAAAGCCTTTAGATTATCCTTGCCATTGTTGTGGATGAAGCATTTACATCCAAATATTCTAAAATATGAAAAATTTGGCTTTCTCCCCTGTCCAAATCTCATAGGAGTCTTTGTCATTGTCTATTTATCATGCATCTATTTTGAGTATAGCATGCAAAGTGTTGATGGCTTCAAACCAAAACCTTTTAGGCAATCCACAGCCTAACATAGTCCTTGCACCTTCCTTGAGAGTTCTCGTTTTCTTCTTTCGCTTACTCCATTCTATCGGAGAGTCCTTGTCATGCAGATAATTCATGAGCAATACCATTTTCAACACAAAGATCGAGTTATTATTCCATTGACAAACTCGGTTCCTCTATCGATCTTATCTTTATAATGGTTTGACTCTTCTCATTTTGAACTCTTTTCATTAGTTGAGGTAACTCTCGCAAAGTTTCCTTCTTTTTACACATGAAGATTGTCCATGTATATCTTGAATAATCATCCACCACTACTAGAGTGTATTTCTTCCCACTTATGCTAGCCGCTCAATCGACCAAATAGATCCATATGCAACAGATGCAATATCCTTGTTGAAGATGGACTTGACTTTTCTTTGAATGATGATTTGATCCGCTTCTATCCGCATGCATCACAAATACTTTCCTTCTTGTACGAGTCCTGGTAGTCCTTCTACAAGATTACTCCTTGCAAGCTTGTTGATTGTCTTGAAATTCAGTGACTCACCTTCTTGTGCCACATCTAACTTGATTCGGTTGTACTCTTTGCAGCGACAAGTGCTTGGTGTGGCAATCACCAATCTACCACATACATGTTCTTCTGTCGGATCCTTGCAACACCACTTCATTTGATTGAGTTGTCTTTGATTTGGCATACTCCCATATTGAATCCAACATTATAGCCCTTGTCACAGAGTTGGCCGATGCTTAACAAGTTGAAGTTGAGGCCTTCGACATAAGAAACATCCGTGATTTCTAATCCATTTTTCTTGATGGATCCAAAGGCTACTCTTATTTCCCGGAGCTTCATTTCCTCCAAATATGACTTTTGCGCTCTAATCTTCTTGAATTTGACAGATTTTTCTTGTTCCTGTCATGTGTCCTGGGAATACCACTATCCATGTACCAGGTTCCTTGGCACTCAATGTATTCCTTGAACTCGCAATCAAGGAAATTAGTTTTTAGGTACCCATACTTTCCGGGTCCCGAGGGGTTAGTCTTTGTAAGATGATCCAACCAACCTATAGCCAAATGATCCGACTCTAAGAGGTTGCCATCTATTTGTGCCATAATCATAATTCACTTTGGCAAATTGCTTGGGGGCTTTAGGTTCATACAATTTGTCTCTTTTGTCTCGTATGCATGTGTGTGTGTTTTAGCAATTGCCTTCTTTGGGTAGTTATGATATTTCGAGTGTAGTGCTTGGGTGCATATGTGTGTCGATGATAGCTCTTTTGCCTTTGGAATGACCTTTGCCGAGTTCTAGGTATTTGCCATTTTGGCATGTATTCCATAGGTCTTTGTTGATATTTCACATTATTCCAATCACTTGACTTGGGTAGTTTCTACCATTCCCATCATTTGTGTTCCTTTGATAGAACTTGGGGATTCTCGTAGCTCGCTTTCTTCTTCACAGAGTACTTCCTGCTTGGAGTTTCCGAGGAACTCTTTGATTTCTTCTCGCTTGTCCTCTCAAGATACTCAATCGGTTGTTTTCCTTTTCCTTTATATCCAAGGCCAGTTTGTTTGTGATTGTGTTTTGGAATGAGTGTGTGTGCAACATTTGGTGTCTTGGATTTTTGAGATGTTTCATTACTTGAAGATCCTTTTTCCAAGATCACTCTTGGAGTTTGACTATGCACACAGAATTGAATCCTATGCATGTCTTGTCTCCACATTCTTTTGGCTCATGATAAGGTCATCCAATGATTTAGATGCCTTTGTGAATGAAGCAATCACATTTTTGAGATCATTTTCTCTCTTTTCTATAGCAGCTATCTCTCGCTATTAGTTTAACATTTTCAGCCTTCATTCTTTGTTCTCATCGCCTATGTGACTTAGAGTGCTCACTCCTTAGTCACCGTGAGTTTTGGCTTTTGAAATGGGTCGTTTTCCTCATTTAGTAGTGTGTGTGAGGACTTAATGTGCTCAAAGTCTTTCATCATTTTGTCTAATAAATCATAAAGATCAAATGGGTGATGTAGTGTGTGTGTCACACGGTCACTATCACTAGAACGAGTGAGATGAGTTAGAGTGTACCTCATCTTCTTGGTCAAAGTTGATCTTGTTCTTTAGCCATTACACAGGATCATTGCTTCTTCTTCGTAATCACTTGAGTAGTCACTTCATTACTTTCTCGAGTCCGTCAGATCTTTTGGCTTAGCCGCTTTCAAATTGCCCTTGTCAGCCCAATATTGCCCTTTTCTTTTCTTGTCTTTCTCTCAAGAATCTTCTTTCTTCTTCATTCCTCGTATTTATTGACTATAGGATATGGACAATAATTGCAAAGTGTCCCGGTTGTCTCCAATTCCAACATAGGTTTTCAGTTTTTTGATCACCTCTCTCATTTCTTGGGTTGTCGTCTTTGATATTCGACCTTTGATACTTAGCTCTCTTTGGTGGCCTATCTTCCTTGATTTGGAGGGAGTCAATGTCTTCGGAGGATTCACCTTTATTTCTTTTGTAGTTCTTGTTGAAGAACTTGTTGAATCTTTTAACCATCAAGGCAATTTCCTCCTGGTCAATGGTTTCCTTAATCTCGCCTCTTTTCCCATCCTTTACTATAAGTGCAATGTTTTGGGTACAACTATCTCCTCTTGATCTTTTCTTCTCACTCAAATTCATAAGCTTTGAGGTATGAGAATAGTTCATGATTGGATGTTTTTGATAGGTCCATCGAGTGCCTTAGAGCCATGGTTTTCATTTCCCACTCAGCTGGGAGGCTCCTTAGTATCTTCATGCACATTTCCTTTTGTGTGTATTCCTTTCCAAGTGCTGAGAGCTCATTTGTAATTTCAAAGTGAATCTAGCATCCGGTGATCCATTGTCTCACCCGCAAGCATTTTAAAATTTTCAAATTTTTGAACAATGACAGATAATTTGTTTTCCTTAATTTGCTCGAGATCCTTCACAAATTAAAGTTAGTTTATCCTGCATTTCTTTGGTGTCTTGCAAGATTTGACTTTGTTGAACATGGCTTTGTCCAAAGTCTTGTAAAGTATATCCTTGGCCACATTGTCCAAGTTGTATCTTTTTCTGTCATCATTTGTCCATTCAGCTCTTGGTTTTTCAACCATAGCTGGTCTAGGAGGAGCAACCTCTTCTCCTTCACCGCAAGAACCCTCCTGCAAATTGTGTTCACCTTCATTATTTGCAAAGTGGCCCATCCTCTATCACTATCCACATCTCATCATGTAAAGTCGATAGATGAGCCCGCATACGTATTTTCCAGGTCATCAAATTCTTCAATGGTGAACATAAGAATGCGTGTCAAATTTGCTTCCATGATAATAACTTTGATGTTTAAAAAAATGGCTTTTAAAAGAACAAGTGTTAAAAACTTCTTTGAAAGATTGAGATCTAGTTCAAGAACTCATGGAAGGCTCAATTAACCAACCACCGATACCACTTGTAGGTCCCAAGGGGTATGAGTAAGGTTTAGAAGGGGGTTGAATAAACCTTACCAACTTTTTCGATTTTAATCCTTTTAAAATAATACGAGTTAAGTACGTGCCTAAGTCCTTGAGGGACAGCTAGGTTAGTTAACCAACATAGAGTTAGCCACTCAAATGCACTCGATTGAGTGTTGATAGAATAACTCACTGCTTAGTCTAAACCTTAACTTGGTCTGTGATGAGATTTTCAATGGAAGACTTAACACCCTTGAAATTGGTTTAAGTTTGTTTTAACACTTGGTTTTAGCACTTTGTTAATTATCCGTTGATAGCAAATTATCAAGAGATATAAAATGATATGCGTAAATTAAATCTTTGAAATGTAAATGACACAATAATTTTTATAGAGGTTCAAGATGGGGTAATTCTTCTACTCCTCTCTTCTCCAACTCCGGGAGGAATCCACTAAGTATTGATCAGTACAAAGTGGTTATCGGTCCCGATACAAGTCTTGATCACACGGTGACTTGATCCTTTGGGACTCGGGCCTGAGATGCCTTGGTCACACAATCAAGCTTCTCGTCCGACTGAAATTTTCTTCACGGGGCGGATGCCTTGCTACTTGACTCACTTGCTCAAGCCTTTCTTGGATTTGATCACGAAGCCCTCCAATAACTTGAGACCGGTTCGACCTGAACCTTCTACAATCCTCCTTGGAATGTTGACCCCTTTTAATTCTTCAAAAGTTTCTCTTCAACAGTTTGAAGTTGTCTTTCCTTCACAAACTTGGTGTTGATTAATTTCCTTCAAATTTAGGCTTGAGGATTTGCTTGAATAACTTGAGAATATTTTAGGTTACGTAATGAATATTGATTTCTTGCTCGTAGTTCGTAATCAAGGTTACCCTTTCTCAAAGTGATTCCTCAGCCTTTTATAGTGAACTTTCAAAAATCCGCCCGTTGAAGAGATATGCTGATTTTCAAAAGTCACTTGTGTTCGCTTGCTTGTCTTGTTGCGATGCCCTTGATATTGACATTTCCTCGTATTAAATGAGCATTCAGCTTTTCGTAGTCCGACACAAGGTGCAGTGCTTCCCATTGGTTTATTCCTTTTGCACGCTTCTAGATCGAGCACTTTAAGACATGGAAGCATGGAAATATTACTTGTTTAGGTAATATTATTGACTTTTGTGCAATGGATTCTTTTCATTGTCTTGACTTGACATTGCAGCTTCAGAACTTCCTGTGTGACTTCGAGTGAGCTTCTAGTTAGTGGATGACTCATCCGTCACTTCAACTTGAGACTTGGCTTCTTGAGTTGACTTGATCGACACTTCACACAACCGTATCCCACCGATACTCCTTCGCCGAGTTCTTGTCTTCTCCTCCTTGCCATACTCAAGCTTGTTTCATAGCGGAGTCTTCATTTGGAGTAATTTGACTTCTTGTATATCCAGCATAGTCGACTTGACTCACTTGTACAACCCTATCTATTACAATACAAATTACAAAGAAAATGGGGTGCCAACTTTCTAGTCTAAGTTTTACATGGCATTCATCAAAATCTAATAAATAAATTTCCCAACAATTACGAAAACCAATCTTATCCAAAGCCTTTTCCATAGCTCCAATTGTAAATCCATCATATATCTGAAGCTTTGGATCCTCCTTCATAATTCTCATAAGAGTCTGATGAGAAACCGTAGTGTGAGAGAGGAATCCCGACATATCCTCCCTAACCGTCTACTGAAGGATTTTTTCTTCACTCTGATTCTGAGCTGGAGTCACTTCCATCGTCAGAATAGATTTCTTCTTCATAGATGCTTTCATCTGAGGGTATATCCTCAAATTGATACACCTGTATTAGATCTTGATAGTAGACAACTTCTTCGATTTCTCGTGTAGCTTAAAACTATCCGACTCGCTCTCGGGTTGTCGGGAATCAAGCATTGAGATATGTCATCTTGCTCCACATGTCCAACAATTACATCTTTGAAACTTTCATTAGCTCGTAATGAGCTCACCTGAAAGTTCTTCTTCTAGGGGTTCCGCCGGTACTTGCTTGATTTGAACCCGATGATGAGGCTTCACTCCCCGCCAGCCGGTCTTTGTCCCGATCTATAACTTCGGCCTTTGTTTTGACTTAACCTTTCTTGGTCTCCATGAAGAGCTACT